>CM022537.1:9762592-10962592 GCA_012273795.1 Dendrolimus punctatus
GGCGCTGTTGTTGCCGGTCATTATTTAGCACTTTCGATATTATTGTGTTAGTAATATTATTAGGGGCACGATATGGTGGCTGTACAATTCGAAAAAAGAAAACAAGAAAGATGAAATTCTTATAAGCAAGTATTCAATTCAGTAAGTATTGCCATTTTAATGCACCTGCTATTACATTACCTATTATTTTACATAGGGTGGGGTATAGATATACGACACCTTAATTTCATGTATTTGAGGGTAGAGGGGGGGCTCGTAGTTGCATTATTGTCACTGGGGAGGGGCGGGGTGCAATGGTTAAGAAGGAATACTTACCGCTTTTGCAATCCCTATGTCAAGAAAATGATAGTTCTTGAAATATTAGTGTTTTAATAAAAATAACCTCACTTATTTTTCACTAATCTTGCACTTATATCAAAGTTGCAAAATCCAATCAAAATCGATCAGTTAACATAAAAAGATTCAAAATAGTTCAAAAACACAAGAGAGTTGTTGAAAATTGAAATAAAACCTAAGTAAGCAATTCATGTAAAAAGCAAATTCAAGAAACAAGAAAATCATGGATACTTAGGTATATTTTTATGAAATTTATGGTTGGTAACTAGGACTTGACTAAAACTAAACTAGATGTCAATGTCAAAGACTAATGAATCGATGTCAATTTTTTTTGTAGTTTGTTAATTTTGTGTAGAGGTCACGAACTTTCCGTACTAGTCACTTATCGCGACTTTCGGCTAAAGCCTACGATTTGTAACCATCATTTAATTAGTTTTGAGTTTTTGAATAAATGGTGATCAGTATGTTCTGGCACTTGTCGGTCACTTGCGTTGTTTTCGCGGCTTATGGGCTTTGCTCGAAAGTCGCGACAAGTGACTAGACCGGTGAGTTCGGTTAGGTTAGGTTTTAGACCAAAGCGCACGAGCCAAGAGAGCGTGGCGCGGATGCGGCCGGCGAGTGCCAGAACATACTGGCCAACATTTATTCATTAATAACTATTTGAATGATGGTTACAAAATCGGCTGTGACACTGGTTGATCGCTGCCGTGGCTCGCTCGGCTTGTGAGCTTTAGTCTGTGTACTGTTTCCCAGACATAGGGGTTGAAGAAGGAAACGTACTTTATCTGTCGATAGTATATGATATACGAACAAACACTGATATCAAGCTTTCGTAATATGTTGAATATGGCCGACGGCCCATATAACGTACTGCAAAGCAATCACTGCAGTTCTATATTTTCATTTGTATGCAACCCAATAATTTACTTTAACATCCATTCATATATTAATTTGTGAATAAACACGCGAAAAATATGTGAAATGGCGGAAAATCCAAAGAACGTTTACGTTTTTAATATAATAATCGCGGTTATATTTGTTATATATATATATGTATATATTATATATATATACATATATATATATATACATGTATATATGTGTGTATATATATATATGTGTGTGTGTGTGTGTGTGTGTGTGTGTGTGTGTGTGTGTGTGTGTGTGTGTGTGTATTATTAATTATTTATTAAAAATTTTAGCTACTGGGTTTATGTTATTTGCATGAAAACTTAATTAGGTTTTTTACATAGAAACCTTCAATGAAAATTATAGCTACATCACCATTTAATATTAGAAATACGAAAGTAACCCGTAGTGTCTGTCTGTAACGCTTTCACGGAAAACTAGTGAACCGATTTGGCTAAAGATCAGTGTGTTTGTATATATATGTATATGTGTGTTGTGCGTATTCGATGCCGAGGATGAACATGGATACTTTTGTTTTGGTATTTGTGGTGATTGTGGTAGATATGGTAGTTGCGGTCGTTTATGTACTTTATAGAGAGATTGATGGCGGATATATAAATAAACCTAGAACGGGTTGAAATAGGGGATAAAAGTTTTCCCATTATCCGTGTAAGAGGGCCACTGTTTACGGGGTATCGGTGGTATCACCTCCACTACACGAAGTGGTACGGCCCTACTTCCCGGGGCTGAGTATGAAATCGGCGCACAAGGATGTCAGAAGAGTTCAACTACGTTATACATACCTGGCATTCTAAATATATGCTCTCATAGGAACCCAGGTAGGTTTAGTGGGTAGTTGGTTCGGCCTCCTCCTTTAACGGAGGAAATCCCGTTTGCTGTTTGGTGCAAGAGGCCCACACGCACACGAAGCGCGCAGCACTAGGCGGTGCTTTTGGTCTTCCTCGGTATCCAAGACCCGTGTGTGTATCACAAGAAAAGACATTCCCCCTGAGTTAATAAAAAAGGGGGATAAAAGTTTCTGTAGGAATCCAACCATTTTTAAGTTTATAGATATAAAAAATCATAATCTATAAAAAATACCGAAAATGGACATGGATACTTTTTGTCTCAGGAGATGGTAGTTTGCGATTTAAAATAAAATAAATCTTCCGAGGGCTAAAGTTTAGTTTAAAATAAATTTATAATTCGATAAACCATAAAAGTTTTATTCCACTAATTTAGTACTATGTATTTGAATATCTCAGAAACTATAGATTGAAGCAGTTAGGTGTTCAGGACTTTTTTGTGGGAAATTAAATTTTCAACAAATTTGCTACTTACGTTTTTTAAGGTCTATTTCTTCGGAGATAACAGCAAAAATACTAGAATTTTAGGCCAAAATCAACTTCAGTGAAGTGTACCAACTCACTTTCGCCCCAATTGATACTAATGTAGATTGTTTAACTCTGAGTAAATCGCGTTCGCGACCAAGCCCGATGTTATAGCATAAAATACAGCTGAGTTATATATGGAAAAAAACTTCGTTTAAAAATAACCGACTTCAAGAACTAAAAAGTGTAAAATAACTTATTTCTAAACCTATTTTTAATTATAATATCTTATTTTTAGTATATATTATCTAAAACATCTATCAAAATATAGTATTACTTTTTTTACTTTGCACCGACTTCAAGATGTTTTACATAATATATATTAAAAATGAGATATTATAATTAAAAATAGCTGTAGAAATAGGTTGTTTTATACTTTTTAGTTTTTGAAGTCGGATTTTTTAAATGAAGTTTTTTTTATTTATTTGTTACTTATTAGTGTCTAGCTATGAGTAAGCCTACGAAAGGTGCCGCGCGCCTTAAAAAATATAGGTCCCAAGAAGCGGGAACGGAATTTTTTTTCATAAATTGAAAACTGCTGGGCCAAAGTATGTCAAATTTTTAGGGGACCAAATGGCAGCTATTCCGCATCGAACAAAAAGAATCACGTAAATCGGATCATAAATCTCAGAGTAATCGGTGTACATACATAAAAAAATACCTACCAAGTTGAGAACCTCCTTTGGAAGTCGGTTAAAAACAAAAAAAATATCTCTTGATTTATGTATATTTTATATGGAAAAACATTTTCGCGCTCAGGGAAAGTACTTAAAATTTAAGTGCTGTAACTTTCAGAGATTTTTCCCACATGCAACAAAATTGCGGGTGGAGACCGAAAAAAATCTTCAAAATATATCACCCTAATATATATTTTGTCCATACGCTATCTGCAATAAGCCAGGTTTTATTGTCAATTACTCAAAAGAATAACTTTTGAGGTTATTGAAGTCGGTCGCTAGACAACAATCGTAATGCGCGAGTTGAATACCTATGTGAAATATGAAAATATGCTTTACCATGCAGTAAATAACGCAACTTTGTAAACAAACAACGTGAAATATCCTATAAATAAAACTAATTGGTTATAATATTGCTGAAATGTTAATTTTATTTGCTTCTTTAAAAGGTTATTAAAATTTATAAATAGATCTAGTTCCTTCCTCAACAAGCTTCAAGGCTAGATCTTACTAATTTATGCAAAATTATTATGAATTTCAAATTACTTCTAGTATCTTACACATTATTAAAAAAGGCGCAATTCTTTCGGTAATACACATTAAACAATTCAATACTTTTGGTTGATTTAAACCATAGAATTGAAGACTAACAGAATACTTTATTTTATTTTATAGTAGTATAGGTTAGCGTTTGTACTATTTAAGTATATTGTAGTATGTATCGTATTGTATGATATGGTCTAGGATGGGAGCACGCTTACCTAGAAGGTTACCTATTCACAAATATTTGAAGACACCCAGGTAATAAGGATCGGGAAAGACAGACTCCGGCAATGAGTTCCACTCTTTTGCGGTGCGTATGATGAAGTTAAATGCAAAGCGCCTCGTTCTTATAGGTGCAATATCCACCATATATCGGTGGTGCATGCCGGTGCGTATGGTTGTTCCATGATGGGAGGGAGATGGCGGATCAGATTGAAGAGCTCAGCTGCACACTCTCGGAAGTGTATCCGACAGAAAACCGATAAGCTGCAAATTCTGCGTCGATGTTCGATACTTTGACTTTTTTCGTCGAAAACCAGCTGTGTCGCCAACCAGCCTCCTGGCTCTCCGCTCAATCGACTCAGTGCTTTGAGTTGATATTTGAATACATAATATTTACATCGATTTGGAGTATTTGGACTTCTTATTTATCTCGCTTTCTCCAAAAATATGTATAAAAAGCTTCAATAACGTTTAAGACTGAACAAACACTACATGGTCTTAGATTTCATGACCCTTTTGCAGATTTATTACAGTAGACGTAGGATTAATGGCTACATTGTACAACACCAGTACTATTGTCAATTTGGCAAAGATGGAATCTTGTACAGATTTCATGTCTGCCTGTCTATGTGTCATAGCCATTTTCTCAGAAGCTACATTGTCTGGGTGGATAAAATTTGACAAAAATATGTATTTTGTGTGCACTTATATTTCAATCTATATTTATGAAAACGTTAGCAGTCTATATTTATTTTGGCTATAAATATTTCCTCATAATTTATTGTGTTTTAAAGAAAACTCAACCAACTTAAATCGCGCAAAGTCCGTCGTTATAATATTATACTCTCTCCGAAGGTGCACTAACGCCTCGTTCACAGTCAGAACACGACTAGCGCATTTCCCGACTGACAGACCCACAGCCATTTGTTAGTTAGACATTGCTTCCTAGCAACTTGACGCACAGTGGTTCTTAAAATCGTTAAATGGTCAACTTAATGGCCTCCAAGAATTCACACGAAACACCAACAGAGGAAAGAAGGTTTTATGACGTCTTACGGTGGCGTGAACAAAGAGAATAACGAACGACAGATCTCTCATATTCAAAGGGGTCATAAGACACCTGCAAAGGATTAGTATCGGCTTGCAGCAATATAATATGTGGGTTTATAACTTGTGCCATATCCGTTTTAACGATGGCTGGTACGCAATGTACTTGGTTGATACATCAACTAAGTACATTGCTACATCATATGTCCAAATAATAAAGATTATTTTACATCAAAGTACTTACAAAATATTTAGCGTTATTATCTAATCGTAATGACCTTCCACAGCAACGCAATCAATATCCGCGTTAAAAAAATCTCTAACGCTGTTATTAATCGCTTTGAAGGATCTGTATATTTAATGAATTAAAGAATTTTAGCATCGTGATCGCATGTCTGCCTTAAGTATGTATATCGTTTATTATGTGACCTAATTACTAAAATTGAAACTAAATAAATACATTCTGATTGTGCCCTTGCGAATATTTTATGTGGACATAAAATAACTATATATATTAATACTAGCCCAAATGTAACACGTACAAGTTAAGATTAGCAGATACATAAGAATGTATAGTATATATGTATTCTTATGTATCTGCTATAAAGTAAATTACTGAATGCATTCTGTAACAAATGAAAGAGCGGCCACGAATACATTTTTATAATATATATTAGTAGATAAAACTAACTTGTGAGTAGGTATTCAACCGGCCTACGGTACGCGTCTCCATACCAGTCCGTTTCCCACTTGGCCTGTTTTTGCACAAATAGGGATTGTTCACAAAAAATTACCCTCTGATTTTATATTTTTATTACGTAAAATAGGGTATTTTAAATACTAATTTGAATATTTTTGTATTTTAAGCGTTAGTTTTTTTATAATTCGATTTTAAAATTATTTCTCCGATGACGTCATAAGGGACAAATTTACATTGATTACTTTGCCTAGAAAACAAAAATAATAAAAAACATATATATAATATAGTAATCTGTGCTACTACTATTTAAATATCACTGTCATTACTCATTACGTATCGTGATCATTTTAGTGTTTTTGGTCGGTAGGCTTATAATTTTTCGTGTTCAACCATTATTATTTTCTATAGTTATCATTAAATTTTTACAGTGATCTTGAGGGAAAAATCCATGTTACAAAACTTAAATCAAATAATGTACAGCTAAAAGTTCTTTACACCTGAAGCAGGCAAACAGGCAGACGGCCCACCTAATTGAATTTAGTAAGGTCAAATAAAGGTCAAACACATTTCTTACAAAATACAAGATCGTACGTTTTTTGGAATTTTAACTAGACAGAAATGATTAGGGACACTATTCCTCGAAATGGTTTTTGAAACAGCTAGATTGAAAAAAGTGAACAATCCCAATTCTTGTTTCGTATACCTTCATTCCAATAGTATTATTTTTATCTATAATCTAAAGGGCAAAAATTATCAAATTGGTTGTTATTGGAAATATAATTTCTATTCATTTTAGACTGTTGTGATAAATTAACATTAACAATTCTACATTCATTTGGGTTTTTTTTTCAAAAAACCTATATGTAAGTATGTTTGCGAGGCATTCATGATCATTATTCGGAAATGAACACGCAGATGTCTGCATTTCATCTAGTATAGTCTATACCAGGCCTGAATATATTTGTATTATTTTGTGTCAGTTTCTTATAGTAAGTCTATTTTCGTTTAAAATATTTAGGTACGGTTCGAGAAACAATTGTTCGTTCGGTTATTATGGCAGCTAGTAGTAGAGTAGACATAATGAATGAATGAAAACACTTTATTTCTCACCAAAAAATGTTACGTTACGTTCCAAGTAAAAACTAGTTAGAATAATTGTTCAACAAAGAGTGGCCTTATCGCTTAAAGCGATCTCTTCCAGGCAACCCCGCTAAACAAAATATTAAAAGAGGACAGTGGCGTTGAAGACAATAAATAATATGAAACATTCAGAACATAAATAAATAATAGACTTTATAAGCTACACAAACATACAAACAACATAATACAGTACAGAATAAGTTACACTTAGACCTGTGAAGACCAAAAATAATTAATAACCATGACGTCAAAAGACGTTACTGATTTGTATAGTAGCTTGCCTATATAAATATTTATAATACTAGATACAATGTATATAACAAAGGTTTTCTTTCTTGATAAATAAAATAGTTATGTAATTAGATCAAAATACGTATTTATCTAGCACGATGCTTATAATCTAAGGAGAATGACAAATTAAAGTTTGTGCAACTCATCGTGATTTTCATATTATTTAACCATCATAATGATAAAGCATATTAATTTCCTCTCTCCGATAACGTGTCATAATCTCATTACTAATTGTTAAGGAAATAAGTTATAGAAGTACATTCTTTATGTTTTTCGCATCAATGGGTCCCCGACTGGAACAGAATGTGCTTTAAAGCTTTTTTCATATAAATATAACAACATGCAATGATCATTATTTACGTTTGTTGCGATTGCTCATTAAGTAAATCTGAAACAATAATGTTGAAGAAATATACCTTTAACACCCAATGTGAAAAACGTTACTAAATGTTTGATTTACATCTTTATTACTGTATCTTACTGTCAGGAGCCTTAAAACGAGACGTGCATGACAAGAGCTATGAATGTCAAAGAAGCAAGTGAGGTGTGTAAGAATAAGCCTGAATGGTGCTCTGTTGTTCGTGCCTACCCGCAAGGGACCTGGCGTAAAATTAAGAATGAAAAAAAAACTTACTGTTCAATCACTTGCCTTACCACCGGTTGAATTTTACAACTTGTATGGAGCTTATGTCAAATTTTAACCTATAGTAAGATCAGTCAGTAATATATAGGAACCGGCCGCAAATCAATTACTCTTACACCACGGATAATAACACTTGTGTATGTAAGACTTCACGATCGCACTGCTCGCGGTCGCAGCGGTCTAGCGAATATCAGCCCTAAGAGTTCCAAATAGATACATAGATAGAGTAACAAAGGCTTAACATAAATATTCCAAAGAATAAAAAGGTCTACATGTCTAAACAATCCTCTTAGACAAGATAGAATATCAAACATCTGTGATCTAAGTAATTTTAAACTTTATAGTCAAATAGTTAAACATAATTTTTGTGGAATATAGTATGTTCTGTGACTTACTTTAAAAAGATAACATGTGCTGGCGAAACGTTAAATAAAATCAATTTGAAAAGTGGCGAACATTTTCAAACCATGATACCTAGCTTTACAAACGTCATTGATGATACGACGTAGTGTTTCTTTTTAAAGGTAAGGTTAAGGTTTACTACGTACGGTTGATATAAGGACTTAGTATTAATATATAAAAATAAAGATAAGGTAATCACATTTCCTTGTCTACGTAGAGCCAAGGTAAACCAACGCAAAAGTTACATCTTCAACCTTATTATCTTATCATTATTTTAATTGCGTATACTATTTAGGTGCTTTGTTCGTTTTTGTTGTTCAGCCAATTATTGATGATTTATTATTGTTTATATCCTGTGTATTTTACGGTTATTATTTCAAGCAGCAGACTCAATATTTTAAGGACTTTAATACGTTTAATTTCAAATTTTCCTTCTTGTGATCAAATTGCGATACCTTGCAGCGATCACCATAGCCGCGATAAGCACTATATATACTTATTATACTTAAAACAATCCTATAGGCAGACAGACACGCTAATATTCATGTGTAATATTAAAACATGGGCCATGTTTTGCAATTGTCTAATAAAATAATATTAATTGCCGTACTTTATGATTCATTTATTCTTAGGGAGCGCATTAATACTTTCGGGTATTAGAACCCTAAAACTAAGGCTTGCCGTCATGTTCTTGAACGAGTGAAATTAGCAACGCTTCGCGCTTTGATTATTATAGGTTATATAATCAAAGGCTTGCATTTTCGAGCAATGTTCTCTCTAGACATGTTATACCTAAATGTTCTTAATATTCTGGTGTTATTAATTAATGATACCAATTTAAATCGCTGGAGGTGGCTTTAACGTTCTTATACATTTAATATAATTTTCACTGAAATTAATAACAGATGATAGACAGGCGAAAATGTACGCGTTTAAAGGTTGTCGAGCCGTTAATATGCGTAGTTGCTCAGAGGTCTAACCTTAGATCATATAAGACATGTCATAACTCAATGGGTATCTGTTTTAACACCTGTTTTAGATTAGCTACAGAATGTTTCGGTTAATGCCATTTGTTGCGCAATCATCTATACATATAAGTTAAGACTGTCTCCCATTTAAACAATCCATTGTGTTAATTATAATAATATTCTCGAATTATGTAGATTTCTATCAAATCTTAAATTTAATTAATTGTTAATATGATACTACTTGGTGGATATCACGGACGATTGTAAAAACCATTTACATAACTTTATCATATGGATGCGAACTACTGACCAAAATTACGTTACACGACAACTACTCCATTACATAAATAATAGCCACTCAATATTTATTTAAGCTGTTTGATATCGTGCGGATAATATATCTATATGTCTTAGTCGATCTCGTTTACAGTGACCGCTGTGATGTATCTATTTGTTATCGTTAATAAATTAAGATTATTCGCGACTATATTTATAGTATAGTACTATAGTCGCGCCAATATCAATACCAATATCCTGCCAATATAATTTTATGATTTACAGTTATACATTTCTAGTCGGTAGGTACTTGTATTTTTCGTAAAAATGTTCAAATTCAAAACATTGTGTAACGCTTTTTTTAATAAAACAGTATGGTTATGGTAATTGTTCTTTTGCTCAAACGAATAATTTTCAATGTATTTGTTTTATTGCTGTCAAATTAACAGAGATGAGACTGTAACTCCACGGTTTTTTTGAGGCTTGTATATGGGCACCGTAAAATTGTAAATATCGTTAGATTATAACCTATCCCGTGAGATTGTAAACTATTACAATGTTGTGAACGGAATATAATGATTACAATTTAACGTATTTTTTTCGGTTAATTATAATCTAACGACGTGAAATCGCCGAATTATGAAATGGCATGCGAGGTCATTTCGTGTCCATAGAATTAGAAATAAAACATAGGTGTCAGTCAAACAAACCAAATGCATTTCAAAAATTGTGACATCAAGTTTGTATTTAATTACTTATTAGGTAATTAATAATTCTGATGTAATAGTAAGTTTTTTTTAAAGTTTATGATTAGCAACTAAGCCATGAAAATGTTCTAATGTATTTTTGGGTGGTTATAAAAAAAAACAATCGACTAAATTACATGTGTGCAAACAATACAAGGACTAATACTCAAAAGTCAAGCGAGCGAAGGGAACGGTCCACGACAGCGGTCAATGGATGTCACCACCGATAAATAGTTATTAATGAATAAATGTGACCAGTTTGTTCTAGTATTCGGACCACTACCGTTGCTCACGTTGCTCGTTTGGCTTGTGGGCATTTGTAAAAAGTCGCAAAAAGTGACTAGAACGGTGAGTTGGGTTCGGTTAGACAAAAGCGCACGAGCCGAGCGATCGTGCCGAGGTAGCGGCCGGCGAGTGCCAGAACAGATTATCACCATTTATTTATTAATAACTATTAAAATGATGGTTACAAATTGATTGTGACATTCCTGACCGTTGTCGTGGTACGTTCGCTTCTTGTGCTTGTGACTTTAGTTTCTGTACTATTCTGTATTTCCAGACAGGAGTTGCAGAAGAGAAGTATTTAAGTTTTATAACCACCAAAATTCACTACCAATATGTCAGAATTATTATTATCTACTAAATATTATATACATACTTGATTCACAATTTTTGAAGTGCATTTAGTTTATTTGTCTGAAACCTGTGTTTCATTTGTAACTCTATGGACATAGAACGACCTACCGTGAGACCGACTAATCAGCGCGCGAGGACCTCCGTCCATCGTATGGCATTTGACAATTTCATGATTTAACGTCGATAGATTATAAAGTCTACCCAAAAATATTGCGTTAAATTGTAAGCAGTAGGTATGTTTAGTTCACAATATTGCGAAAGTTTAGAATTTCGAGAATTCATTATAATCTAATGGTATTTATAATTTGACATATACATGCCACCGACCTTAACAGTTCGTTTTTTTATTGCTATCAGACTTTGTGTTCTGAAGATATAGCAGAAAAGTCCTTGAAATCAAGCAAAAACGTGAAAAATAGGAATAGGAATAGAATTTTAGCGATAACTTTTTGTGTCCTGAAACGATCTTGACTTTGCATAAGATCCAGGGTACCTTTATATATTTTTGGTAAAATTTAATTGCTATCGAATTTTGGGTTTCGAAGATATAACAAAAACTTGTTAAAATCATGTAGAACTGTTTAGTTTTATTAACTTTTTGATTCTGAAGCGATTTGATCAGTTTTTGTATGTTGGATTCAAAATGGTTTCATTGATCCCATATAAAAATATCCCATATAAATTTCATTTTATTACATTCTTGGTTCCGAAAATATAGTAGGATTTCTCAAAATCATGCAGAAGCATATTGAAATATTGTTAGTTTATGAAATCCTAGAACAAGTAGGTACCTAATTTTATAAACTCACATTCGTTTAATAAAAAAACTACCCATATCTGGCGTTAATAATTTATGTACATTGATGAATGAATCGTATTAATAAAATGGTATTTCAATAGAATTTAAGCAATATTACGCCTGTGATCTTTCTTATAGACTTGTGTACTTATTAAAAAAACCAACTTCAAAAACTAAAAAACTAAAATGTATAAAATAACTTATTTCTAAAGCTATTATTATTAATATATATTATCTAAAACATCTTGAAGTCGGTTTAGTAAAACATAAAAATTACTATTTTAGAAAATTACTAACCGACTTAAGATGTTTTAGATAATATATATTAATAATAATAGCTTTAGAAATAAGTTATTTTATACATTTTAGTTTTAGTTTTTGAAGTTGGTTTTTTTAATAAGTACACAAGTCTATAAGAAAGATCACAGGCGTAATATTGCTTAAATTCTATTGAAATACCATTTTATTAATACGATTCATTCATCAATGTACATAAATTATTAACGCCAGATATGGGTAGTTTTTTTATTAAACGAATGTGAGTTTATAAAATTAGGTACCTACTTGTTCTAGGATTTCATAAACTAACAATATTTCAATATGCTTTCTGCATGATTTTGAGAAATATCCTACTATATTTTCGGAACCAAGAATGTAATAAAAATGAAATTTATATGGGATATTTTATATGGGATAATGAAACCATTTTGAATCCAACATACAAAACTGATCAAAATCGCTTCAGAATCAAAAAGTTAATAAAACTAAACAGTTCTACATGATTTTAACAAGTTTTTGTTATATCTTCGAAACCCAAATTCGATAGCAATTAAATTTTACCAAAAATATATAAAGGTACCCTGGATCTTATGCAAAAGTCAAGATCGTTTCAGGACACAAAAAGTTATCGCTAAAATTCTATTCCTATTCCTATTTTTCACGTTTTTGCTTGATTTCAAGGACTTTTCTGCTATATCTTCAGAACACAAAGTCTGATAGCAATAAAAAAACGAACTGTTAAGGTCGGTGGCATGTATATGTCAAATTATAAATACCATTAGATTATAATGAATTCTCGAAATTCTAAACTTTCGCAATATTGTGAACTAAACATACCTACTGCTTACAATTTAACGCAATATTTTTGGGTAGACTTATAATCTATCGACGTTAAATCATGAAATTGTCAAATGCCATACGATGGTACGGAGGTCCTCGCGCGCTGATTAGTCGGTTCACGGTAGGTCGTTCTATGTCCATAGAGTTACAAATGAAACACAGGTTTCAGACAAATAAACTAAATGCACTTCAAAAATTGTGAAATCAAGTATGTATATAATATTTAGTAGATAATAAATAATTCTGACATATTGGTAGTGAATTTTTGGTGGTTATTAAAACTTAAATACTTCTCTTTCTGCAACTCCTGTGTCTGGGAAATACAGAATAGTACAGAAACTAAAGCTCACAAGCACAAGAAGCGAACGTACCACGACAACGGTCAGCGAATGTCACAATCAATTTGTAACCATCATTTAAATAGTTATTAATAAATAAATGGTGACAATCTGTTCTGGCACTCGCCGGCGCTACCTCGGCACGATCGCTCGGCTCGTGCGCTTTTGTCTAACCGAACCCAACTCACCGTTCTAGTCACTTTTTGCGACTTTTACAAATGCCACAAGCCAAACGAGCAACGTGAGCAACGGTAGTGGTCCGAATACTAGAACAAACTGGTCACAATTTATTCATTAATAACTATTTAATCGGTGGTGACATCCATTGACCGCTGTCGTGGACCGTTCCCTTCGCTCACTCGACTTTTGAGTATTAGCCTCTGTATTGTTTGGCACACATGTAATTTAGTCGATTGTTTTTTTTTATAACCACCCAAAATACATTAGAACATTTTCATGGCTTAGTTGCTAATCATAAACTTTAAAAAAAACTTACTATTACATCAGAATTATTAATTACCTAATAAGTAATAAATACAACTTGATGTCACAATTTTGAAGTGCATTTGGTTTGTTTGACTGACACCTATGTTTTATTTCTAATTCTATGGACACGAAATGACCTCGCATGCCATTTCATAATTCGGCGATTTCACGTCGTTAGATTATAATTAACCGAAAAAATACGTTAAATTGTAATCATTATATTCCGTTCAACATTGTAATAGTTTACAATCTCACGGGATAGGTTATAATCTAACGATATTTACAATTTTACGGTGCCCATATACAAGCCTCAAAAAACCGTGGAGTTACAGTCTCATCTCTATTAATTTGACAGCAATAAACAATACATTGAAAATTATTCGTTTGAGCAAAAGAACAATTACCATAACCATACTGTTTTATTAAAAAAAGCGTTACACAATGTTTTGAATTTGAACATTTTTACGAAAAATACAAGTACCTATCGACAGAAATGTATAACTGTAAATCATAAAATTATATTGGCAGGATATTGGTATGATATTGGCGCGACTGTATATACTATACTATAAATATAGTCGCGAATAGTCTTAATTTATTAACGATAACAATAGATACATCACAGCGGTCACTGTAAACGAGATCGACTAAGACATATAGATATATTATCCGCCACGATATCAAACAGCTTAAATAAATATTGAGTGGCTATTATTTATGTAATGAAGTAGTTGTCGTGTAACGTAATTTTGGTCAGTAGTTCGCATCCATATGATAAAGTTAGTAAATGAGTTTTTACAATCGTCCGTGATATCCACCAAGTAGTATCATATTAACAATAATTAAATTTAAGATTTGATAGAAATCTACATAATTCGAGAATATTATTATAATTAACACAATGGATTGTTTAAATGGGAGACAGTCTTAACTTATATGTATAGATGATTGCGCAACAAATGGCATTACACCGAAACATTCTGTAGCTAATCTAAAACAGGTGTTAAACAGATACCCATTGAGTTATGACATGTCTTATATGATCTAAGGTTAGACCTCTGAGCAACTACGCATATTAACGGCTCGACAACCTTTAAACGCGTACATTTTCGCCTGTCTATCATCTGTTATTAATTTCAGTGAAAATTATATTAAATGTATAAGAACGTTAAAGCCACCTCCAGCGATTTAAATTGGTATCATTAATTAATAACACCAGAATATTAAGAACATTTAGGTATAACATGTCTAGAGAGAACATTGCTCGAAAATGCAAGCCTTTGATTATATAACCTATAATAATCAAAGCGCGAAGCGTTGCTAATTTCACTCGTTCAAGAACATGACGGCAAGCCTTAGTTTTAGGGTTCTAATACCCGAAAGTATTAATGCGCTCCCTAAGAATAAATGAATCATAAAGTACGGCAATTAATATTATTTTATTAGACAATTGCAAAACATGGCCCATGTTTTAATATTACACATGAATATTAGCGTGTCTGTCTGCCTATAGGATTGTTTTAAGTATAATAAGTATATATAGTGCTTATCGCGGCTATGGTGATCGCTGCAAGGTATCGCAATTTGATCACAAGAAGGAAAATTTGAAATTAAACGTATTAAAGTCCTTAAAATATTGAGTCTGCTGCTTGAAATAATAACCGTAAAATACACAGGATTATAAACAATAATAAATCATCAATAATTGGCTGAACAACAAAAACGAACAAAGCACCTAAATAGTATACGCAATTAAAATAATGATAAGATAATAAGGTTGAAGATGTAACTTTTGCGTTGGTTTACCTTGGCTCTACGTAGACAAGGAAATGTGATTACCTTATCTTTATTTTATATATTAATACTAAGTCCTTATATCAACCGTACGTAGTAAACCTTAACCTTACCTTTAAAAGAAACACTACGTCGTATCATCAATGACGTTTGTAAGCTAGGTATCATGGTTTGAAAATGTTCGCCACTTTTCAAATTGATTTTATTTAACGTTTCGCCAGCACATGTTATCTTTTTAAAGTAAGTCACAGAACATACTATATTCCACAAAAATTATGTTTAACTATTTGACTATAAAGTTTAAAATTACTTAGATCACAGATGTTTGATATTCTATCTTGTCTAAGAGGATTGTTTAGACATGTAGACCTTTTTATTCTTTGGAATATTTATGTTAAGCCTTTGTTACTCTATCTATGTATCTATTTGGGACTCTTAGGGCTGATATTCGCTAGACCGCTGCGACCGCGAGCAGTGCGATCGTGAAGTCTTACATACACAAGTGTTATTATCCGTGGTGTAAGAGTAATTGATTTGCGGCCGGTTCCTATATATTACTGACTGATCTTACTATAGGTTAAAATTTGACATAAGCTCCATACAAGTTGTAAAATTCAACCGGTGGTAAGGCAAGTGATTGAACAGTAAGTTTTTTTTTCATTCTTAATTTTACGCCAGGTCCCTTGCGGGTAGGCACGAACAACAGAGCACCATTCAGGCTTATTCTTACACACCTCACTTGCTTCTTTGACATTCATAGCTCTTGTCATGCACGTCTCGTTTTAAGGCTCCTGACAGTAAGATACAGTAATAAAGATGTAAATCAAACATTTAGTAACGTTTTTCACATTGGGTGTTAAAGGTATATTTCTTCAACATTATTGTTTCAGATTTACTTAATGAGCAATCGCAACAAACGTAAATAATGATCATTGCATGTTGTTATATTTATATGAAAAAAGCTTTAAAGCACATTCTGTTCCAGTCGGGGACCCATTGATGCGAAAAACATAAAGAATGTACTTCTATAACTTATTTCCTTAACAATTAGTAATGAGATTATGACACGTTATCGGAGAGAGGAAATTAATATGCTTTATCATTATGATGGTTAAATATGTATATGAAAATCACGATGAGTTGCACAAACTTTAATTTGTCATTCTCCTTAGATTATAAGCATCGTGCTAGATAAATACGTATTTTGATCTAATTACATAACTATTTTATTTATCAAGAAAGAAACCTTTGTTATATACATTGTATCTAGTATTATAAATATTTATATAGGCAAGCTACTATACAAATCAGTAACGTCTTTTGACGTCATGGTTATTAATTATTTTTGGTCTTCACAGGTCTAAGTGTAACTTATTCTGTACTGTATTATGTTGTTTGTATGTTTGTGTAGCTTATAAAGTCTATTATTTATTTATGTTCTGAATGTTTCATATTATTTATTGTCTTCAACGCCACTGTCCTCTTTTAATATTTTTCTTAGTTTAGCGGGGTTGCCTGGAAGAGATCGCTTTAAGCGATAAGGCCACTCTTTGTTGAACAATTATTCTAACTAGTTTTTACTTGGAACGTAACGTAACATTTTTTGGTGAGAAATAAAGTGTTTTCATTCATTCATTATGTCTACTCTACTACTAGCTGCCATAATACCGAACGAACAATTGTTTCTCGAACCGTACCTAAATATTTTAAACGAAAATAGACTTACTATAAGAAACTGACACAAATATAATACAATATATTCAGGCCTGGTATAGACTATACTAGATGAAATGCAGACATCTGCGTGTTCATTTCCGAATAATGATCATGAATGCCTCGCAAACATACTTACATATAGGTTTTTTTGAAAAAAAAACCCAAATGAATGTAGAATTGTTAATGTTAATTTATCACAACAGTCTAAAATGAATAGAAATTATATTTCCAATAACAACCAATTTGATAATTTTTGCCCTTTAGATTATAGATAAAAATAATACTATTGGAATGAAGGTATACGAAACAAGAATTGGGATTGTTCACTTTTTTCAATCTAGCTGTTCAAAAACCATTTCGAGGAATAGTGTCCCTAATCATTTCTGTCTAGTTAAAATTCCAAAAAACGTACGATCTTGTATTTTGTAAGAAATGTGTTTGACCTTTATTTGACCTTACTAAATTCAATTAGGTGGGCCGTCTGCCTGTTTGCCTGCTTCAGGTGTAAAGAACTTTTAGCTGTACATTATTTGATTTAAGTTTTGTAACATGGATTTTTCCCTCAAGATCACTGTAAAAATTTAATGATAACTATAGAAAATAATAATGGTTGAACACGAAAAATTATAAGCCTACCGACCAAAAACACTAAAATGATCACGATACGTAATGAGTAATGACAGTGATATTTAAATAGTAGTAGCACAGATTACTATATTTAGTAAGTTTTATTATTTTTGTTTTCTAGGCAAAGTAATCAATGTAAATTTGTCCCTTATGACGTCATCGGAGAAATAATTTAAAATCGAATTATAAAAAAACTAACGCTTAAAATACAAAAATATTCAAATTAGTATTTAAAATACCCTATTTTACGTAATAAAAATATAAAATCAGAGGGTAATTTTTTGTGAACAATCCCTATTTGTGCAAAAACAGGCCAAGTGGGAAACGGACTGGTATGGAGACGCGTACCGTAGGCCGGTTGAATACCTACTCACAAGTTAGTTTTATCTACTAATATATATTATAAAAATGTATTCGTGGCCGCTCTTTCATTTGTTACAGAATGCATTCAGTAATTTACTTTATAGCAGATACATAAGAATACATATATACTATACATTCTTATGTATCTGCTAATCTTAACTTGTACGTGTTACATTTGGGCTAGTATTAATATATATAGTTATTTTATGTCCACATAAAATATATTCGCAAGGGCACAATCAGAATGTATTTATTTAGTTTCAATTTTAGTAATTAGGTCACATAATAAACGATATACATACTTAAGGCAGACATGCGATCACGATGCTAAAATTCTTTAATTCATTAAATATACAGATCCTTCAAAGCGATTAATAACAGCGTTAGAGATTTTTTTAACGCGGATATTGATTGCGTTGCTGTGGAAGGTCATTACGATTAGATAATAACGCTAAATATTTTGTAAGTACTTTGATGTAAAATAATCTTTATTATTTGGACATATGATGTAGCAATGTACTTAGTTGATGTATCAACCAAGTACATTGCGTACCAGCCATCGTTAAAACGGATATGGCACAAGTTATAAACCCACATATTATATTGCTGCAAGCCGATACTAATCCTTTGCAGGTGTCTTATGACCCCTTTGAATATGAGAGATCTGTCGTTCGTTATTCTCTTTGTTCACGCCACCGTAAGACGTCATAAAACCTTCTTTCCTCTGTTGGTGTTTCGTGTGAATTCTTGGAGGCCATTAAGTTGACCATTTAACGATTTTAAGAACCACTGTGCGTCAAGTTGCTAGGAAGCAATGTCTAACTAACAAATGGCTGTGGGTCTGTCAGTCGGGAAATGCGCTAGTCGTGTTCTGACTGTGAACGAGGCGTTAGTGCACCTTCGGAGAGAGTATAATATTATAACGACGGACTTTGCGCGATTTAAGTTGGTTGAGTTTTCTTTAAAACACAATAAATTATGAGGAAATATTTATAGCCAAAATAAATATAGACTGCTAACGTTTTCATAAATATAGATTGAAATATAAGTGCACACAAAATACATATTTTTGTCAAATTTTATCCACCCAGACAATGTAGCTTCTGAGAAAATGGCTATGACACATAGACAGGCAGACATGAAATCTGTACAAGATTCCATCTTTGCCAAATTGACAATAGTACTGGTGTTGTACAATGTAGCCATTAATCCTACGTCTACTGTAATAAATCTGCAAAAGGGTCATGAAATCTAAGACCATGTAGTGTTTGTTCAGTCTTAAACGTTATTGAAGCTTTTTATACATATTTTTGGAGAAAGCGAGATAAATAAGAAGTCCAAATATCCAAATCGATGTAAATATTATGTATTCAAATATCAACTCAAAGCACTGAGTCGATTGAGCGGAGAGCCAGGAGGCTGGTTGCGACCAGCTGGTTTTCGACGAAAAAAGTCAAAGTATCGAACATCGACGCAGAATTTGCAGCTTATCGGTTTTCTGTCGGATACACTTCCGAGAGTGTGCAGCTGAGCTCTTCAATCTGATTCCGCCATCTCCCTCCCATCATGGAACAACCATACGCACCGGCATGCACCACCGATATATGGTGGATATTGCACCTATAAGAACGAGGCGCTTTGCATTTAACTTCATCATACGCACCGCAAAAGAGTGGAACTCATTGCCGGAGTCTGTCTTTCCCGATCCTTATTACCTGGGTGTCTTCAAATATTTGTGAATAGGTAACCTTCTAGGTAAGCGTGCTCCCATCCTAGACCATATCATACAATACGATACATACTACAATATACTTAAATAGTACAAACGCTAACCTATACTACAATAAAATAAAATAAAGTATTCTGTTAGTCTTCAATTCTATGGTTTAAATCAACCAAAAGTATTGAATTGTTTAATGTGTATTACCGAAAGAATTGCGCCTTTTTTAATAATGTGTAAGATACTAGAAGTAATTTGAAATTCATAATAATTTTGCATAATTAGTAAGATCTAGCCTTGAAGCTTGTTGAGGAAGGAACTAGATCTATTTATAAATTTTAATAACCTTTTAAAGAAGCAAATAAAATTAACATTTCAGCAATATTATAACCAATTAGTTTTAAATTATAGGATATTTCACGTTGTTTGTTTACAAAGTTGCGTTATTTACTGCATGGTAAAGCATATTTTCATATTTCACATAGGTATTCAACTCGCGCATTACGATTGTTGTCTAGCGACCGACTTCAATAACCTCAAAAGTTATTCTTTTGAGTAATTGACAATAAAACCTGGCTTATTGCAGATAGCGTATGGACAAAATATATATTAGGGTGATATATTTTGAAGATTTTTTTCGGTCTCCACCCGCAATTTTGTTGCATGTGGGAAAAATCTCTGAAAGTTACAGCACTTAAATTTTAAGTACTTTCCCTGAGCGCGAAAATGTTTTTCCATATAAAATATACATAAATCAAGAGATATTTTTTTTGTTTTTAACCGACTTCCAAAAGAGGTTCTCAACTTGGTAGGTATTTTTTTATGTATGTACACCGATTACTCTGAGATTTATGATCCGATTTACGTGATTCTTTTTTGTTCGATGCGGAATAGCTGCCATTTGGTCCCCTAAAAATTTGTCATACTTTGGCCCAGCAGTTTTCAATTTATGAAAAAAAATTCCGTTCCCGCTTCTTGGGACCTATATTTTTTAAGGCGCGCGGCACCTTTCGTAGGCTTACTCATAGCTAGACACTAATAAGTAACAAATAAATAAAAAAAACTTCATTTAAAAAATCCGACTTCAAAAACTAAAAAGTATAAAACAACCTATTTCTACAGCTATTTTTAATTATAATATCTCATTTTTAATATATATTATGTAAAACATCTTGAAGTCGGTGCAAAGTAAAAAAAGTAATACTATATTTTGATAGATGTTTTAGATAATATATACTAAAAATAAGATATTATAATTAAAAATAGGTTTAGAAATAAGTTATTTTACACTTTTTAGTTCTTGAAGTCGGTTATTTTTAAACGAAGTTTTTTTCCATATATAACTCAGCTGTATTTTATGCTATAACATCGGGCTTGGTCGCGAACGCGATTTACTCAGAGTTAAACAATCTACATTAGTATCAATTGGGGCGAAAGTGAGTTGGTACACTTCACTGAAGTTGATTTTGGCCTAAAATTCTAGTATTTTTGCTGTTATCTCCGAAGAAATAGACCTTAAAAAAACGTAAGTAGCAAATTTGTTGAAAATTTAATTTCCCACAAAAAAGTCCTGAACACCTAACTGCTTCAATCTATAGTTTCTGAGATATTCAAATACATAGTACTAAATTAGTGGAATAAAACTTTTATGGTTTATCGAATTATAAATTTATTTTAAACTAAACTTTAGCCCTCGGAAGATTTATTTTATTTTAAATCGCAAACTACCATCTCCTGAGACAAAAAGTATCCATGTCCATTTTCGGTATT
The DNA here is from genome assembly GCA_012273795.1 of Dendrolimus punctatus. Taxonomy (NCBI): domain Eukaryota; kingdom Metazoa; phylum Arthropoda; class Insecta; order Lepidoptera; family Lasiocampidae; genus Dendrolimus; species Dendrolimus punctatus. Next base: position 9,784,252 of record CM022537.1, read on the forward strand.
TTTTATAGATTATGATTTTTTATATCTATAAACTTAAAAATGGTTGGATTCCTACAGAAACTTTTATCCCCCTTTTTTATTAACTCAGGGGGAATGTCTTTTCTTGTGATACACACACGGGTCTTGGATACCGAGGAAGACCAAAAGCACCGCCTAGTCTGCGCGCTTCGTGTGGGTGTGGGGCCTCTTGCACCAAACAGCAAACGGGATTTCCTCCGTTAAAGGAGGAGGCCGAACCAACTACCCACTAAACCTACCTGGGTTCCTATGAGAGCATATATTTAGAATGCCAGGTATGTATAACGTAGTTGAACTCTTCTGACATCCTTGTGCGCCGATTTCATACTCAGCCCCGGGAAGTAGGGCCGTACCACTTCGTGTAGTGGAGGTGATACCACCGATACCCCGTAAACAGTGGCCCTCTTACACGGATAATGGGAAAACTTTTATCCCCTATTTCAACCCGTTCTAGGTTTATTTATATATCCGCCATCAATCTCTCTATAAAGTACATAAACGACCGCAACTACCATATCTACCACAATCACCACAAATACCAAAACAAAAGTATCCATGTTCATCCTCGGCATCGAATACGCACAACATACATATACATATATATACAAACACACTGATCTTTAGCCAAATCGGTTCACTAGTTTTCCGTGAAAGCGTTACAGACAGACACTACGGGTTACTTTCGTATTTCTAATATTAAATGGTGATGTAGCTATAATTTTCATTGAAGGTTTCTATGTAAAAAACCTAATTAAGTTTTCATGCAAATAACATAAACCCAGTAGCTAATATTTTAATAAATAATTAATAATACACACACACACACACACACACACACACACCACACACACACACACACACACACACACACACATACATACACACACATATATACATTATATATATATATATATATATATATATATAATATATAATATATATATATACACAAATATAACCGCGATTATTATATTAAAAACGTAAACGTTCTTTGGATTTTCCGCCATTTCACATATTTTTCGCGTGTTTATTCACAAATTAATATATGAATGGATGTTAAAGTAAATTATTGGGTTGCATACAAATGAAAATGTAGAACTGCAGTGATTGCTTTGCAGTACGTTATATGGGCCGTCGGCCATATTCAACATATTACGAAAGCTTGATATCAGTGTTTGTTCGTATATCATATACTATCGACAGATAAAGTACGTTTCCTTCTTCAACCCCTATGTCTGGGAAACAGTACACAGACTAAAGCTCACAAGCCGAGCGAGCCACGGCAGCGATCAACCAGTGTCACAGCCGATTTTGTAACCATCATTCAAATAGTTATTAATGAATAAATGTTGGCCAGTATGTTCTGGCACTCGCCGGCCGCATCCGCGCCACGCTCTCTTGGCTCGTGCGCTTTGGTCTAAAACCTAACCTAACCGAACTCACCGGTCTAGTCACTTGTCGCGACTTTCGAGCAAAGCCCATAAGCCGCGAAACAACGCAAGTGACCGACAAGTGCCAGAACATACTGATCACCATTTATTCAAAAACTCAAAACTAATTAAATGATGGTTACAAATCGTAGGCTTTAGCCGAAAGTCGCGATAAGTGACTAGTACGGAAAGTTCGTGACCTCTCTACACAAAATTAACAAACTACAAAAAAATTGACATCGATTCATTAGTCTTTGACATTGACATCTAGTTTAGTTTTAGTCAAGTCCTAGTTACCAACCATAAATTTCATAAAAATATACCTAAGTATCCATGATTTTCTTGTTTCTTGAATTTGCTTTTTACATGAATTGCTTACTTAGGTTTTATTTCAATTTTCAACAACTCTCTTGTGTTTTTGAACTATTTTGAATCTTTTTATGTTAACTGATCGATTTTGATTGGATTTTGCAACTTTGATATAAGTGCAAGATTAGTGAAAAACATAAGTGAGGTTATTTTTATTAAAACACTAATATTTCAAGAACTATCATTTTCTTGACATAGGGATTGCAAAAGCGGTAAGTATTCCTTCTTAACCCCCCCCCCCCTCTACCCCTCAAAATACATGAAATTAAGGTGTCGTATATCTATACCCCACCCTATGTAAAATAATAGGTAATGTAATAGCAGGTGCATTAAAATGGCAATACTTACTGAATTGAATACTTGCTTATAAGAATTTCATCTTTCTTGTTTTCTTTTTTCGAATTGTACAGCCACCATATCGTGCCCCCTAATAATATTACTAACACAATAATATCGAAAGTGCTAAATAATGACCCGGCAACAACAGCGCCTGCTGCCGCATCTTTTAGCATATCTTGTGTTGTATCTGACATTTTAAGGTTATTACGTCTTGTATAAAGTTAATTTGTAATCACTCCAACAGCGAAGGTCACTCGACAAATAAGAGGTATCCTCAATGTTTCTAAGCCAGCAGGTTTCCCGGCGACGACACACCACACTTACAACACGACACTGACTGAAGTCTGAAACTCGCACAATCGTGACTCGTGACGTGCCAGATATTTAGTTATTTATTGTTAAGTAATAAGTACGAATGAGAGCGGCACCGACGCGGTCTCTCGTCGCTGTGGTCGAAGCGAATATAACCGAAGCAGCCCGAGTAGCTGAGCTTACGTGCGCCACAGCAATAAAATTATTCAGAGACAAAGTCCCCTCATTCCACGGGTCTATATTACGTAGTCTGTAGTATCCTCAATAAATACTTGTAAATAAATATTATGTGTAAGTACGAAGACGTCCATACTCGTTACCCGACCGAAGTGGCCACGAAATGCATCGAACCATTACTAGAACTTGAATTCTTTCTTGCAAACAGCCTGGGGCCGTGACGACATAAAATACACATGCATACAAATCACTGACAAGTCGCCGACCGCTTTAGGTGTTGCGCCATTTACTTTATAGCAATTCAAATTACGTGTAATCTTATCTCATATCTTCCGTCGACTTTGGATGACTTTGGAACAACTAATTCTCAATACTTAGCAAGTACTTCATAAATAGATGCCCGCATGGTTATTTTAACTGTTTTACATTTATAAAACAACTTATTACCTATATGACAGGATACCACTACTAGGTACATAAAAGTTCAACTAAGACTGATCTGACCCTAAACCTGCCAATCTCTTTCATCTTAGATGAGTTTCACAGTAAAATAGAAATGACGGAAAGTTCGTTTATGAACATTACAAGAAATCGAATTTTCTGTTTGACTAAAATTCAAATTTCTAACACCACATAGGCTGTCAGTAGGTAATAACCGTCATTCATGCTAAAATGGTTCAATAATACATGCAATACTCGAACCTAGTGATAAAATATTTTAAGCTGAAACTGAAACGTGGACTTGACGGCAAGATAGGTCCACAAATTTCAAGTCGCTTAATGGGGTATAGAGCGTGTTATGCTTTCTAAAAGACCGTGTCTCGGTAAATTTGATATCGGGCTTCCTCCTGCCCGATCAACAGACAGGCAGTAGGTCACCAGTAAGCCGGATAAGAGAATAGGAGAACCGAGTAGGGTAAACTGAGGAGGGACATACCTCCAGTAGTGGACTGTGATTGGCTGGGGACGACGACGAAAATTAGTAATTATGATAACCGATGAAATGAGATCCTATATCCCTCAAGCCAGACGAATCTGTGGTATCGATTCTATTATTTTACTTCAAACATATTTGAACTGAAAGTTGTTTCTTTATACTCTGGATGTATTTTGTGTCCATCGTTGCAGGTTTGAACAACCTAAAATTCTGTTTAAATCTGTAGTCGTTTTCAAAGTTGAATATTTTAAATATAATACACATATTTGCACTATCTATGTATAGAGTTCAAATAGACCTTCGATGTGCGAATCTGGACACTCACAAGGCGGTTTGTTTATTACAACTATTGATTGGCGACAACTAAAACTTGCTTTAAAGTTCAAGTCTTTCCTATAGTCTTGTATACACTCTAATCATCAATTAATATTGGACAGGTGTTATACTTAATTAAAGCATAGACTAAACACACCCGTGTGTTCAAACAACACTCAAGAGGTAAAAAAAAAAAAAAAAAAAAAAAAAAAACACCGTGTGTTCAAACAACACTCAAGAGGTAAAATAAAACGGCCTTTACGACACTCCACACGCCTCTACATATGATGAAATGGACAGCTCACTACTCGGGACCTAGCAATGTGTGATGTAGCGGTTCCATTATAACACGCTAAAACACCCGGGTATTCTTCCTCTCATTCCTATTGTCCCGGCTGTGTGATCAGTTTCGTAAGCTCCTCTATTTCGGAAACCTTGCCTCTTCAGCAACCTCGATGTCAAATTCAAAGGAGGATACACTTTACACGCCTTTAAATAAGAAGGATATTGCTAGGGATTGCCCTTCGAAAAAACTACATTCCTCTGTAAATAATATATCGGAAGACAAACACACACGTTCTTTATTCTCAAGCTAAACAAATTCGCTTATTTATAGGTAATATAATATACGGTCTACTTTGGGCCGAATACCAGAGACCCAGAACATAGTAAAAAAATAACGGGAAGTTTGATAACGAAATTTACTTTGCTAGGAATAAAACCCGGAGCATATATACCAGTGAAATCAACCGGTAAAGGTTTAGCCCACTCAACCACAGGAGCTGTCCTAAATTTAGGTAGAAACTTAGTTTTCAATATTTTCCTAATGAGCAACGGAATATTAATTAAAAGTACGTTGTAACGGTTTTAAACGCGGTATTTGATTTTCATTCCGACTTTTCAGGTACTTCATAGTAGGCGTGATCACAGAAAAAAAGATGTCAAGTGTTAATTAATTCAATACACATTATATCATACATTGGGCAAACAAAGAGGAGCATAAAAACGGGTAAAATAACACATTGCTGACATGAAACACAAGGTCTACGAAATATACAAAGTCAGAAATCAGTACGCACACGCAGGGTAAATCCATCCATTATTCGTTATACCACAAATCCTCGGAAAATAGAGTCGTTTCACAAGTGAAATGATGCGCGAGGCTATTGAAATAAAAAAACACCCAAATTTCAATAGATATACAAGATAGTTAACAAGTACCACCTTTTTTGGAATCATGAGAATTTTTCTTTGGGAAGACTATTAAGACCCAAACGCAGAAAAAGCCAGTTGCCAGACCTTAAGTCTCAAGACATTGTGAGTTCCTTCTGCGTACACCGCAATACAAACCAACTTCATTGTCAATTTATCTTTTTATTTTACTTCCCACAAATTATTATATTTTACCTTGCTATAAAATTATTATACCTAGTTATCTACTACGTAAAAACTTTAACATTACTCATTGACACTTGACAACTTTGTCTTCATGATTACGGCTACTAAAAAGAGGCCTAAACGTCGGAATAAAAATAAAATAAAATACCCCGCCTAAAACCGTTAAAACGTAGTTTTATTATCTGTATTAGTCGCGAAAACTTAACAAAATACAATGACATGTGGATTTCCTACCTTTCATCTACTATACTAATACTCAGCAGTTTCTTGTGCGTGTGTGTGACATACTGACCTACCCGGAAGGAATGACTGGGTGGTATTATGGATTGTCATGAATGGACATGACAATTCCATAAGGATTTCGTTATTGCCAGAATGCTTTCGGAACTGTAATAGTATTTACAAATAGCACTATTTTTACTTTTTTCAATTATAGATAATATCAATTTTATTTGTAGGGTATATAAATAAATTTTATAAGTCAGAGCCCATGGTCAGAGCATGACAGACATGAAATTGGAAGATTTTATCAAATATTCTTGATACTTTCAAATCTATTCGGCGAGTATACAAAAAAGGTGACTAAGCATTTCAATCGAAATGTAACCGTGAATTAATGATAATAATGTATGTAGTTTCCTGGTAATAATTATGTACGCATGAATGTATCATATTATGCTGAAAATTACCTCTTCTTATTATTTAATTTTTTATAGTGCCGTAGCATTTTTTTGTCAAAAATGGAGCTTATAATGTCGTGATATCGGTTCATCTACCAATGTAGTCACAGTAATTTTTCTCTTTGCGTCTAGCAAGAAGGGAGTATTATGCGTCTTTATGCCGCTATGTAATGGTATATAACGAAGTCGCACAAAAAGTGTCCTCAGTAGCCGCTCGACATAGCTGAAGCAGGGATAAATTCTTTCTCACACAATTAGACCACAACTGAACTAAAATAACAGTGCGATCGACCTTTTTTGATTCATAAATGAGTTGTGAGTTGAATCAACAAATCACCGCTAACTTTCTACAAGCTTGCAACATAAAAAGGTTGATTGAACGTAGCTGTAATTTTAGTCCACGTAATTAAAAATCACACAGTATAGTCACAGAGTACATTAATGAAATAAAAGTATGGTAAAAATGAGTCGCTTTATCTGGTAACTTCTCGAAAACCATCCACGCAACAGACTAAGCAGTTTTCACCATCAGTCTAGCAATTTTTCACTATATAAAATAATTCGATGCCGAGGATGAAAATGGGAGATTTCCGGGATAAAAGTATATTTTTCTTTTTACCTGTAATGCTTTCACGGAAAAACTACTAGGAGTACTGTATCGGTTTGCTGTAATTTTGTTTATATGTAGTTTTAATAGTGAAAATGGACATAAATACTTTTCATGCCGGTGGGATACTTTGCGATATAAAACGAAGTAAACCCGCTGGGGGCAAATAGCACTAACATATATTTAATACTATGTAAGTGAATTTACGGTTGCACTTCAACCAAGAAATACGCGCTAGAGTTTGATCCGCGTCGTTGTCGCGGGGTAAACTCTACTTTATATATAACATATAAAGATAATTATGTTTAACAGCGTTATAAGAGACAGAATGCGTTTTTAGATCGATTTCTCAATCATTTTTACAGTATTTATACACACTTTATTGCGGTGAAAAAAATATATGTCAATCTTGATCATATTTCTGACGTAAACTTTGTACTCGGAACGCATTTGCGATAAATTTTCTCGATAGAAAATAATTGCAAAGTAACCTCTAAACGAGTTATTCAATCTTCGTTTTTGTTATTACTGTTAATCTTACATCGATAAAATAAATAACAGTAACATATCATATTATAACAAATACAATTATAGAGTTTTATTCGGTTACTTAACTTAATTTGGAAGTAATTAATTATTTTATTAAAAATGACTGCAAAAATCCCGCCTGCCGGTCCCAATGTATGGAATTTGTTAGATCGCTTTAGAGCGTCGGCTAATACGGACGCGCTGCTCTTCTCCACGACCGCCATTAAAAAATAATTTTAAATAAACGAAGGAGCAATAATAACAAGAATTTTGAAACGGTCGCGCTATACTTATTTGGCTTATACGGTAGAGGTCTGGTCTAAATCACTAGCTGTGTGGGTTCGAACCCTACTAGTTTCACTTGATCCAGAAGATTTTTTTTATAAGAAAGTTGATAAAATGCTCTTTTTCTCTTCCTAAATAATTTTATAAAATGCCATAAAAATACTTTTCAAAATTTTTGTATTTCATTTCATTTGGACTTTTATGCTATTGACAATAAATTTTTTACCTTATCGGTAACATTAAAATTCTAAAGCGCCATCTATGTTTATCAATAGAAATGACGTAGACACATGGATAGTTAGAAATATGAAGTTTCGTTGTTCAAGTTGAGTGCTCGCTCCATTTTCCTTTTCTAACAATTTTTTTTATTTAGCCCTATTATGTTTTTAACACGCTTTTATTAGCTTCACCTGTATGTATGTATGTATGTTTGTAACCTTCCCTTTTGAGCTCGATTTTGTCCTACTTTTAATGATCAGATTTAATTCAAAGTTTGAACACCTGTCAAAGGTCGATGACAATGCAATAATATGGTACCATGGAGCTGATCTGATGATGGAGTCGGAAGGTGGCCATAAGAACTCCTGTACTAAACAAGATAGACCTGTCGTGTTTGGGCTCGTATGTTTATATCACGAGACAATGCAATAATATGGTACCATGGAGCTGATCTAATGATGGAGTCGGAAGGTGGCCATAGGAACTCCTGTACTAAACAAGATAGACCCGTCGTGTTTGGGCTCGTATGTTTATATCGCGTGACAATGCAATAATATGGTACCATGGAGCTGATCTGATGATGGAGTCGGAAGGTGGCTATAGGAACTCCTTTACTAAACAAGATAAACGCGTCGTGTTTGGGCTTGTTTTACTTGTCTTAGTTAGCACTCTGCTGCTACATGATATGCAGAATCTCAAAAGCTTATATTTAAAAATTTAATTTAAAAAAACATTAACATTTAAAAAATAACAACTAAAAATGAAAAATAAATAATAGTTTAAAAAAGGCGCTCTTTAAGATTTTAAAGAAGAAAAAGCGCATTGAATACACCCCACGCTTTTTTTAAGACCCCATTCATCAGAAACCAAATTTATTAAATTTTATTTTCTGTTTTTAGTTGGATTTTTTATGAAAGCGTGTTTTTTTTTTAAACTATTATATATATCTATTATTATTTATTTTATAGTTCTTATCTATACAGATAAATAAAAGTGAAGTGCCCGTTTGAAATCTCAAAATAAAATCTAATAAAATCGGACCAGGAGTTTCCGAAAATGCTATTTATAGAATTTTTGTCTGTCTGTCTGTGTGTCTGGATGTTCCGGCTAATCTCTGACACATGGATCGATTTTGACGTAATTTTCATTGGCAGATAGCTGATGTTATAAGAAGTAACTTAGGCTACGTTTTTAGGGTTCCACGAAAAAAAATCCACAAGTATATTTGTCTCACTGTTTGTTATCCTTTTATGGAAAGACTATTGAGCCGATTTGGCTGAAACTGAGTACATATGTTATGTTAATACCGAGGGTGGCCAAGAACTACTTTTTATCCCGAAAAATGAGATTTCCGAGATGAAAATATATTTAGCCGAACGGGTCTAAATGATCAAACGGCTGAATGGCCCAAATGGTCGAATTGACCGAAATTACTGAAATGGCTGGAATGGCCCAAATGACCGCAATCGCTAAAATGGCCGAAATAGCTGAAATGGCCGAAATGGATGAAGTGGCCCAAATGACCGAAATGGCCCAAATGGCCGAAATGACTAAAATGACTCAAATGGCCGAAACAGCTGAATGACTGAAAAGGAAAAAAAAAAAAAAAAAAAAAAAAAAAAAAAAAAAAACAGCTGAATTGACTGAAAAGGCCGAAATGTGTGAAATGGCTGAAATGGCCCAAATGACCGCAATGTCTGAAATGGCCCAAATAACCGCAATGGCTGAAATGGCCCAAATTACCGAAATGGCTGAAATGGGCGAAATGACTGAAATGGCCCAAATGGCCGAAATAGCTGAATTGACTGTAAAGGCCGAAATGTGTGAAATGGCTGAAATGGCCCAAATGACCGAAATGGCAGAAATGGGCGAAATGTCCGAAATGTCCGAAATTACCTAAATGGCCGAAATGGCCGAAATGACCAAAATGGCCTAAATGACCGAAATGGCTGAAATGGCCCAAATTGGCGAAATGACTGAAATGGCTGAAATGGCCCAAATGGTTGAAATGACTGAAATGGCCCAAATGACCGAAATGACCCAAATGACCGAAATTTCCGAAATGACTAAAATGACTCAAATGGCCGGGAAAGCTGAATTGACTGAAAAGGCCGAAATGTGTGAAATGGCTGAAATGGCCCAAATGACCGAAATGTCTGGAATGGCCCAAATAACCGCAATGGCTGAAATGGCCCAAATTACCGAAATGGCCGTAATGTGTGAAATGGCCCAAATGACCGAAATGACCAAAATGGCCTAAATGACCGAAATAGCTGAAATGGCCCAAATGGCCGAAATGGCTGAATTGACTGAAGTGGCTGAAATGGCCCTAATGTTTGAAATTACTGAAACTGCCGAAATGGCCGAAAAAGCCAAACTGACTGAAATGACCCAAATGGCTGAAATGGCCCAAATGACCGAAATGACCAAAATGACCCAAATGACCAAAATGGCCCAAATGACCGAAATGGCTGAAATGGCCCAAATTGGCGAAATGACTGAAATGGCTGAAATGGCCCAAATGGTTGAAATGACTGAAATGGCCCAAATGACCGAAATGACCCAAATGACCGAAATGGCCCAAATGGCCGAAATAGCCAAACTGACTGAAATGACCCAAATGGCTGAAATGGCCCAAATGACCGAAATTACCAAAATGACCCAAATGACCGAAATGGCCCAAATGGCTGAAATGGCCGAAATGGCCCAAATGGCTGAAATGGTTGAAATGACTGAAATGGCCGTAATGACCGAAATGGCCTAGATGGCCAAAATTACTGAAATGGCCCAAATGGCTGAAATGACCGAAGTGGCTGAAATAGCCAAAATGGCCGAAATGACCAAAATGGCCGAAATAGCCGAAATGGCCGAAATGGCCAAAATGGCCTACAAGGCCCAAATGGCCGAAATGACCGAAATGGCCCAAATGCCCTAAATGAACGAAAAGGCTTAAATGGATGAAATGACCGAAATGGCTAAAATGACTGAAATGGCTGATATCGCTAATATGGCCCCAATGGTCGAAATGGCTGAAATGGCCCAAACGGCTGAAATGACTGCAATGGCCCAAATGACCGAAATGGCTGAAATGGCCCAAATGGCTGAAATGGCTGGAATGAATGAAATGGCTGTAATAGCTCAAATCGCCGAAATGACCGAAATGGCTGAAATGGCTGAATTGACTGAAATGGTAAATCATAAAAACCTGTTCTCCTTTCTGAGATAACCTTTATATAAATCTATCCCACTATCCGGGTTGAAAAGTATCCCTTGTCCACTGTCATTATTAAAATTACATATATACCGAATTTTAGCCAAATCAGTGTATTAGTTTTTCTGTTAAAGCATAACAAATAGAGAGACAAATACATTTTTATCCGGGAAACTATCCCATTTTTCGAGATAAAAATCATCATAATATATATTCATCCTCGGCATCAAAAATATATAGTTTATTATTATTATTATAAAGTTTTTTTTTTATAAAAAAAAATTATTATTATTATTATCTGTATATCTTTCAAGACCACGGGCCATAAAAATGGCCCGGACTTTTGGAGGGCTTGCGTGGGGCCACGGGGAGGCCGACACGTAAAGGCCTCTTGACAAATTTAATCTAAATGTGGCGTGACACTGACCGGCGATTATCCCTCTCTACACCATACAATAATGCACCCATGGACAAGCCCCGGCCAGTGTAGGACTATTGTGGGAAATGAGAAGAGAAAGTACCGGGCTATTGGGGTGAACTGTTAGTGGTACTAGGGCTCTGGGAATATGGGCATAATCCCCATTTTTCCATAAATGCATAACCAATAAAAAGACAAATATATTTTTATCCCGGAAACTATTCCATTTTTCAGGATAAAAAGCATACTATGTTCAGTTTCGGCACCGAATCAAATCAAATCAAATTTATTTGTTTAAAACATGGTCAAACAGTTGGTATATATGTCACAATGTACACATGTTTTGCTCCCATAGGAGCATACAAATGTTTCTAATAAATTGAATTAAATTATATAATATTAAATGGATCATAATTATGAAATAAAATACTGATAAATGTCAAACAATAATACTAATAATAATAATAGTAGTAATAATAATAATAACATTCATAAGTCAAGGGAATTATTTATGTACAATTGAGGAATTCGTCCACCGAGTAAAACATTCTATTTAAAAGCCATTCCTTTAGTTGATTTTTAATTTATTAATCCTGAACTCTTTTATGTGCATTGGAATTTTATTATAGACTTTAATGCACATGTTATAGCAGTTTCTGGTAAAGAGGGTTGTTTTTGGTGCCACATTTAAAACCAGTCGTTCACTATTTCTAGTATTGTTTGGATACAGGTCTTTAGCGTCGTAAAAATTGTTAAATTGTTTCTGACAAATAAACATATTTCATAAATATACAAACATGGCAGTGGTAAAATTTGTAGATTTTTAAAATGAGGCTTACAAGAATCATAAAATCGGATACCTACAATAGCTCGGATGCATTTTTTTTTGAGCTACAAATGCTCTATTTATGTCTGTAAAATATATATATGTATATATATAATGAATTTCAGCCAAATCGGTATAGTAGTTTTTCCATGAAAACGGAACAAACAGAGAGACAGTTACTTTCGCATTTTAAATATTAATAGGGATAATAGGGAAGGAATAATATGAAAAAATTTTAATAATGAAATTATTTAATAAAATTTACCTATCAAAAAAGTCGCTGGAAAAATAAAAATACGTACAGCTTGATGAGGATTCGAACCCTGCACTTCCTAGTTACTATTGAGCATGGTAAGCCGTTGGGCTAAAGACGCTTAGGAAGGTGTGACAAAATATCAATACCCATTACGCATACAAACAGTCTATCTCACTTTAGGACAGTTTGTCTCGCTCTCGTGAGCCTTAAAATGAAATAAATTGAATCAAGTCAATCAAGCGGTGCGCGTCGGTATGATCAATTGCAATATTTCGCCACGCTCGAAGTTTTATTTGGCGCTGTTCCATCGAAGTAAATGTTAGCCGTGCGGGGTTGATTTCATGAAATGCCGATTTGAATTAGGCGTACATAGCCTCTTAAGTATATGTAAATAAAACGGAGCTACTTACTAGGGTATCGCCGTAGCCGTGGGAAAAACTCTAGTAATATATAATGACAATGATTAGACAGATCTTGAAAAATTGTAGAACTGTTCCTTAATAATACTTTTGAAACTTCTATAGCCTCTTCCACTCAAATGCATTTCGTCGTTCGCTTCCGATCTACCCGAAAAATTAATGACATTTTAAAAAGAATGAACTGGTTAATTTACAACTACTAGTCTATACAACATAGACATAGATGGGAAAAAAACATTGTAGAATGCACTTAAATATTTAAAAAATCTAACAAAAAGAAACCACACTATATATCAAGGTACTTATATTTTTTCTTTGTTTTGCTTGGCACTAACTTCGAGATGTTGTAGAAAATTTTATTCTTCCCTTTTTGCTTACATTTGAAGTAGAATCATTTTGTCAAGATCGTAGCACGTGAAGAGCCATTATGTCTACCCACATTAAATATTAAATACGCATGAATCACAAACATATAATTGATATTTTGAGGCTTAATTTTGTATTCACGCTGAGTCTAGAATTAAATATGGAGGATAAAGGTATAATAAATACGCCGCACACAGTTGCGGAAAAAACACATCGCCTTCCAATTTAATATGTATGACCATGTGACGAAACGAGCGCGGCGGGTCAGCAACTCAAGGTGACGGCCAGCTAACAGTCTGCTTGGACGTGCTGCGGCACACATAAATAATTCCAATTGAATATTTAACAGCCTATTTTACACACATCGCTCATGGCATAAGAATAATTCTTCCATGCCTTCCATTTTTTTAGTGTTGCGATACCTAAGGGTAAAAAGGACCCGTGCCCGTAGGTTATGGTTTCTGTTTATCTATAACACTGAATATTTGGGGTAATATTAAGGTTGCAGTTGACAAGACAGGCCTACAAGTATATAAAAGTCTCGTGTGTATAATATAGTGAATGGTGTCAAATGTGTGAATTTTATGAATTATTTTATTTGGCGGGCTAACGTCTATAATAACATTAACTAGAAAATAACCTAGGTCAAGAGAACCTATTAATAAGCCTCCACAGATAACAGTATAAAAATAGCAAAATAAACAGCCAAAATTGAACAAAGAGACAATAAAAGATATAAGGTACTTTCTAATATATGAAGTTCTCGTGTCGCGGTGTTAGTTACCAAAGTCCTCCGAAACGACTGAACCGCTTTTTCTACTGGTGAAAGTATTTCAAGAAATTACTTCCTACAGGCACACGTGCCTCCTTCGCTGGGCATCATTAAAAAAATCATCACAGCCAAATATTATATATAGCCTATGAAGTCCAGGAATAATGAATCTTTTTACCGAATATAATAATGTTACGACTCAGGCCCCGACAAAAACAAAATCCACCTGCATATTTGAAACAAAACATTTTATTACATGCCGGCATTGAACTATTGATCCTCTTCTTTTGTTTATTTTGTGTTTAAAATTTGTGATTGGAAAACAGCCTATTGTTTTATTGTACTCTTTTATGGCAGTCAAAAGCCAAGTGCAGCGGATTAAGTCGACTTAGATACGGGGACATTTCATTTGTGCAGTATAAAAATATACTAACCCCCTCCCCTACACATCAAAAAAATAAAATTGTGTCCTGTGAAAAACGCCCACTAAGGCCTAAAAAAGTAACATTATAAAACTACGTTTTAACGGTTTTAAGCGCGATAATTTTGCTTATTCCGTGTTCACGGAAGACAAAGATGTCAAGTGTCAACGAGTATTGTTTAAGTTTATTTAGCCTACCGCCAACTTGTTCATTTTAATTATTTACTAGTCGCGAAAATATTGAATGTAACATTTCAATGGACTACACTTCCTACAGACAAACAAACTCATGCTTATGCTTACGTTGATAACTTTTGGTGATGAATCTCGAGCGCTTTGAAAGTATGGAGGCATTTGTTCTGCCACGAAAATCTTAGCATCTGACGCCAAATTATTGCAAAGACGTCTCTAATTTCTGCCTTTACAATCACAGGTTTCAGAACCGAAGAAAAACGGATACGGAGTGCTTTGACCAAATAGCCTGAAAGAATTCAGACAATATAGAAAAAAATGTAGTCACTGAGAAACTTAAAGGCGTTATAAGACCTCGCGGTAGATATCCAAAAAGGAATGATGAAGGTTGCTGGACCAAATGGATATGTGCTTAATTCAGCTTTACACCGTGACCAGAACTGATTTCGGTGACGAGAGCAATTATTCAATGCCAACACAGCTACGATCCTTAGGAGCAAGTAAGGGATGACTTAGAATACAAAATTTTGTACTTTAATAAAATGCAATTTATTAAAGTACTAGCGGCCCAGGCAGACGTTGTCGTGCTCTGAAAAAATAAAAATCTAGGACCCGATCCCAGCGCCACATACCGGTTCCAATTCTAGATTTAAACCATCCGGGGACCCACTCAAACACACAGAAACAAAATCACCAAAATCGCTCCAGATGATTAGGAGGATTGTAGAACCCGATCTCAACGCTACCTACCGGTTCCAACGGGATAAAAAGTACCCTATGTCCGTCTGCTGGTTCTAAGCTACCTCCCCAACTTTTTCAGCCAAATCGGTACATCCGTTCTTGAGCTTTAAATAGTGTAAATAACACGACTTTCTTTTATATAGGTATGTACGGTTCAACGTTCAGTGTTGCCGACGCTGCGGCCTACTTTAATATAATAACATCACTATAAATAACGCTCACTTTATTGTGATTGAGTCGGTATTGAGCTGCAACCAGAGATCAGCATCCAAGCCAAACTACTACGAGAATAAATCCCTGAAAACAATAAGATGCATTTTCTTCACCCTACTACAAAAAGCACCAGCACTCCACCAACAACTGCCAGTATCCACCACTACAAGCAAGACCAAATGCACACTTATAATAGGTCTACCGAAAAGTTCTGTCCGCTGCGATTACAATTAGTTTCAACAAGTATGCGCAGATTCCTGTGACACATATTTGGCTCTCTCTCTTTAGGCTTGATTCAGCTCAACAAACCATTTCCGACCATATTCGGAAACTAGGGTTTGTGTGGAAGTATTCGAGATGGATACCACACAAGTTAAGTGAGAAGAATTTGAATGATCGAATCATCATATGCACATCTCTGCTTGCACGCAACAAAATCGAACCCTTCTTGGACCGGATCATAACTGGGGATGAAAAGTGGATTACCTATGAAAACATCATAAGAAACAGGGCATATTGTGAACCCGGAAAACCTGCCCCCTCTACCTCTAAACCGAAGTTGAGTGTGAACAAGAGAATGTTGTGTATATGGTGGGACATTCGAGGACCAATACATTTTGAGCTGTTGAAACTAAACGAAAGGCGAAATTCGGAGAGGTACTGTCAGCAATTGGATAAATTAAAAACAGCACTCTAAGAAAAGAGGCCGGCGCTGTTCAATAGGAAGGACACCATACTGCTTCATAACAATGCCAGGCCACAGGTTGTTTTGGGGACTCGTCAGAAAGTCGCAGAGCTAGGCTGCGAAATTCTGTCGCATCCACCATACTCCCCGGACCTATCACCATCAGATTATCACTTGTTTCTGTCCTTAAAAAATTCTTGCAGGGCAAACAATTCAAGAACGAAGAAGATATCAGACAAGCACTGGTTCAATTTTTGGCCTCTAGAGATGACATTTTTTTTAATGGGTTATACAAATGGCCATCACACTGGCAAGAAGTCATAAATAATGATGGCAATTATATTATTCAATAAACTTTATCCAAAGTATAAGAAAATGTATTCCTTCATTTCATTCTAAAACGGACAGAACTTTCCGGTAGACCTAATATATATGATATACTTTGCAGAACCCAGTTTTTTACCGTATGTTATGTACCGTAGAGTTATGTATGGTCTTTGTAATAATTTCCACTCACTCTTGAATAGAATTTAATTTGTAAAAATAGTTTATGAATAACTGAATAATATCAATTTTGTAGTTTTCCTAATTAGGTTAGAATTATAATTTGGCCCTGAAGATTATTTATTTAATATTAATTATTGTTTTTGTGCTTAAATACAAGCGAAGCTAAAATTTGATACCTATCTATACTATACGCCAATGCCATACAATACAAGCCGCGAGCCGTAACTGTAACCGAGCGAATATGCAAGTGCACTTTTTCGCGTAATTCTACCGGTGCCTTTGATTCGCGGTAAAAATCGATAATTGGCTCACTGCGATTCACATCCATTCATTGGTTAACGTGCAACGTTACGGATACGGCTCGCAGGTATGTATACGGTCATGTATCGTCAATCCGAATGAAATAACGCATATTTTGCAACATTTTAGTTTATTCTTACAAAATAAAATACGACATCAGTTTATATGATACCGATCTTGTTGGCCACATCTAATGCGTCGTAATCTCTCGCCAGACGCACGTACGCCTTCTTCTTACCGTCCGGCCTTAAAAAGGGCAAAAAAACACATTAGGATATGCATGAAACAATATAAGCCCCTGACAAGTATTATTTGGTAATCAGTAGTGTGTTTATTTTTCTTTCATTCTCTATCAATGAGATTCCCACAACGTTATCATCATTTAAAATCTGCAGTTATATTTTAACGACAGGTAAAGATTTAATTTACATACAGACCATTGACATTAAATTTTAAAATAGCATGGAGTATTTAGGAAGAACAAAAGAAGTTGCAATTTATAACAATTTCAGACATAAAATTTACGTTCAATTTATGTTCCAAGTATCACACTTGAGATCTTCCTTTTTTCAGGAGAATGGAGTGATACCCTACACTTAACCATACAAGTTGCTAATCTCAAAGTATAAAATTTCCTCTGTATTGTTTTCAATTTTTGTCAATATGTGTGTAACAATGTGCAAATTACGCCATAAGAAATAAGCAAACTTAATATTATACTAGTATTTATTCAAGGCGATTGGCAGGTTTCACACATTACTAATCTCAACTATTCAACTACTACAAAATTGATTTAAATTAAACTCGAGCTAGAACAGAGCTAGCTTATATTTCGAGTGAAAACATAGGATACTTTCTATCCCAAAATATGAATCTAGCCAAAAAATGGCACTGCAGTTGTTTTATTGTTCTCGCCATCATAGTGCAGTTATATATGTCAGAAGTTAGAAAAATCAACATCAAAGTTATGGAATGACAGTAAAAAAAACCAATTGAATGAAGCAGGCAAATCGGAAAACTTCCTGCCTGATAGAATATGCTTTGTCACTATAAACCGTTGTAGCACGAGGGGCATTGCCTTCACAATGCTAACCTCCAAGAAATTTAATTACTTAAGGAGTTAATTTATTGCACATACCACCTATCGTATTGCTTATGCCACCTTTTTCCAAGATAATTATTATAATGATATAATAAAATAGTGCACAAACCTGATGAGGGTATTAACTTTCGCAACATTGATGTCGTAAAGCTTCTTGACAGCAGCCTTAATGTGGTGCTTGTTGGAGCTTGTGTGGACAATGAATACCAAAGTATTGTTGTCCTCAATTTTCTTCATCGCTGCTTCAGATGTGAGTGGATATTTAATGATGTTGTATGCATCCATGCTGGAAAGATATTTTTAATTTAAAAACTTCACATATATTATATACATATTATTATGTGTATTGCAATTCCAAAACATAAATGAATCAAACTATAAAGCCAAAAAGATAGATAGTGAGTCAATAAGAAAAAAATACACAAATGTCAGTGTTAACTATCAAAACAGCTAAAGACATGTGTAGGTTACAAGTCTTGAAAGAACAAAAATACCAGGGTTGTCACATTAAATTTTTATTATATATGACAAAAGACAGTTAGACAACTGCACTGAATGGGAATAATGAGATCAATACTCAAAGCTCTTTCAGTAATCATTCATAGAAGTCACTTTGTAAATCTTTATATTATTATAAAGTACATTAAAAAAAGACGAATGTATATACACAATATTTATGAAGTACAGATATGAATGAATAACACTTTATTGTTCACCGAAAATTAAAACTGTTCTCAAAAACTAGGTACAATAAATGTTGAACTAAATTAATGTGGTCTTATCGCTTAATTTTCCAGGCAACCCCCTAAATTCAGGAAAATGTTAAAACATAACAGTGATGGTGGTAGTAACAACAATAAATATGTTGTTGGGAGTTTGTTCTCTGTTTCTCCTTTAACACTAACTAAAATTGCTAAGAAATCATGTGAAATTACTTTTCAAAATGAATGCATGAATTTTATTGCAAAGTGTTTAGAACATTTCCTATAGTTGGAAAGCTAGAGGAGAGATGAATGCCATTTAAAATTAGTTAGAAACATTATTATGATTATTTTTAAGTTTCATACAAGCCAATCTTTTTGCAACAAGTTTTCACGAAAACGTATTTAGTCTAATAAGTATATAAAAATATATTTACCGATTCCTTTTAGGAAGTGATTTCCTAGGATATTTCGGGTGCCTTGGTGGCTCAAAGGTTTTGGGCCTGCGGAAATGCACCGATGTGCGAATCTTGCGCACTCTCTTGCCATGTTCTCCTTTAACAACCTGAAAATTAATATTTTTTTAAATAAAACAAAAAAAGGAGGGGAGTGTTAAGGGTTAGGAGGGTACAGATAGTTTTTTTTTTTAAATTTAAAAGGAACAGTTTGATCTTGGCTAAATTTCATAATAAGTCACCTTGATAGGACAGAAATTAAGGGTTAGATGACTCACAGCAGGGTTTTCTAGGAGATTAAGAAATAAAAAGCATAAAGGAAAGTCCTGCCTCAGCATTCTTATTTATGGACAGAATTCAGAACATGCTGATAATAATATTTACAATTATCTAATTAAGATAGAGTTGCGATTCACATAAGATTTTGACATTGCTATATTAAGATGTGAAAAACTTCTGCTAAATTTTGGTAGCTAAAATTACATTGAGGCATAAAATAAACTGCTAAGGCCATTCCATAATAATAGATTCCTAAAATTCTAAACACAGTCCTGATAAATGTTTAAATATTGTTTTTAGTGTTTGATCTAAGAGCCGCTTGCATAAGATCGCCTTTAAATGAAATTTAGTTAATCATATTAAACTGCCGAAATACATTTTACACAAAACATACTTAATGTGCCTTGCATGAGTCGATCTCCCATGTAATTTAGCTAAGGGTATTCATGACATCGGTAAAACAGCCACATATTGTTCCATTCCATGATATGATCCATAATTATGAGCAAACACATAAAATTTAGCTTTAATGCTAGTTATTTTATGTGTAAAAAAGAATTTTAGTTGGCCAATGTCAACTTACCATTTGAAATTTCGTATGTTTGGTTAAGTTTGAGTAGTGTTTGCTGAACTGTTTTATTTTCAATTAATTCTAAAATATTGAATAACATAGAATTGTGCATATGTATTGAAAATTGCAACTATTTAGTGTAATCAGAGATTCTAATTTGGCCTTGGTTACATAAACAGATCATAAAGATCAATCAATATTTTACTCGAAAATTAGTTTTCTCCACTATAGACACCAGGTTTGTTTATACTTCAAAATTTATTATACTTTATATTAAATTTGTGTTCTTTTAATTTAAAATAAGGAATTCCCAGTCTCATATCATATATAGACAGAATACAAATCAAACATGTACAAATAAATCTTAAGAATTTTAATGATTATATCAGAAAATGCAGACCAAAGATGTCTTAATTCTATGGTGTCGACCCTCTGCTAAATGCAGTTCTCTTGTTCAAAACAGAATGCAGTTCTATTTTTGTGACAAATTGTGCTTGTGAGAGATATTATTGTATTTAAGAGTGCTAAATGTGTTTAGAGTTTCATAAATAAATTTAAGTAATGTTGTGAGTGGCCCTAAATATATTAATTGTATATGCAATAAAATTATAGGTATAGACTTCAGCTTAGTAGTCAATGAATTTTAAGTAGTTGGGGGCTGGTAGGGTGAGAGGGGAGGAATACTTCTTCATTCTGCAACCGCCATGTCTATGGAGACATATAGTTCTTGAGACATTATTATTTTGTTTGTTCATTTTGAAATGTGACAATGGGAGACCAGTCTTATGGCACTGGCCGATCGCTACTGCAGCATGCTTGCCTGTCTCGTGTTCTTTGGTTTAAAGTCTTAACCTCAGTCACCGGTTACAATTTCTGTCTAAAGCACAAGCCTCGCAAGCATGCCATGACAGTAATCAGTGAATATCACAAACGATTTGTAACCATTGTTGCAATATATAAGCAAAAAGAAACTATTTTACTATATTAAATTCATTAAACTAACTGATACTTGTTTACTAAACTCATTGTGTATTCCTAAACACAAATCACACTTTTTTTCAACATAAGTAACATAACCTTGTTTATCTAATTACTTTCCCATTTTTCATTCCAAATTTAGTTGTGGACCCTAAAAACTTGTTTGCTAACTCAAACAACAATCTAGTAGCTATATGTAAGTGTATGCTATCCCCAAATTACCCTTGATCTGATGCCATTCTGGGACAAAGTATAGCCAAATATAAGAATGATTGAAAATGTGTGCTTACCTTCCTTTGAGCTTTTAAGGCTTTAACAACAGGCTTTACTGTTTGTTTCTTTTGACCCTTAATGCCAGTCTTCTTAGGCTTAGGAGCAATCTTCAATTTTGCTGATGCGGGTTTGGGCTTGGCTGGCTTAGCAGCAGACGCCGCTTTTTTTACTGAAGGTTTTGCACTAGATTTAGTTTTGAGTGCAGCTGCTTTAGCAGAGCCTGGCTTTGCAGTAGGCGTAGAAGCTGGTTTCTTTTCAGCAGGCTTAGCTGCTGCGGGCGCAGCAGCAGAGGCAGGCTTAGCTGCGGCAGGTTTCGCCGCCGGAGCCGCCTTAGGCGCAGCGGCCTTAGGAGCGGGTGCTGGAGTCTTAGAAGTCGCCGGTTTAGCCGAAGTTGTAGTAGAACTTGAAGCAGCTTTTGGTGCCGCTGCCGGAGTTTTAGCAGTGGATGGTTTCTTCTCCGCGGGCTTGGACCCGGAAGAAGACCCTAAAAATATTCAATCACAACATAACCTCAAAAAATTTAATAATTGTTGCAATATCGACGACTTGTATACAAATTAAAATATTGAAAATTATAAAAGACCAAGAATTAAGCTCAAAAAGAATATTAAAAACGGTAAACCACCACTTCACCAAAACAAGTACCGCGTGGCCTAACAAAATGTCATACGTTAACTCTGATAATAATGTCGTACGAAATTAATCCTACCATATCGCTGTACTTTTCACGTAATTTAATTTAGTTTATTAACCTTTGTTAATAATTTCTGTCACTTATTTACAGGTTTCTTTACGAAAATATAAAACATACCGGATTTTTCGGGTTGCTTCTTAGGAGGCATCGTTACAAAAAGATGGAGGAGTAGTTAGTGTTGTGTAACACAGCTTAAAAATGATATATTGATTTCAAGTTATTCGATATTTTAATCAATAATTAAATACGATAAATAAGTAATCCCTATACGATTTCACACGTGTAATTTTACTAAATTAAATATATAACCAATTAAATGAATATTTCTAGCAAATAAAATTATATTTATCCGATTTCCACACTCTTGACGACATTTCAATCACAGTATCTTAAGTGACACGATTTATTGTGGAATGAAACTGCAAAAGAAGTATAATATAGAGATTACATACGTAAAAAAATGGTGAAACATCTTGTTAATTGTGTAGTTTAATTGTGTATATTTTGAGTGTGAATGTCTTTATGAGATTTCATATGCTTGGTAATGAAGGCAGATTAATATTGTTACGAGATACAGGACTTGAATTAAAATGCCGTTGGAATTACTAAAGAATATATTAGAACTATACAAACACGTATAACACAGGTATAAAAATACAACTGGACGCAACCAGTACAAACTGCACGATTCAATAACACGCCCAAAGTCCGTTACTATATAGCTAATCGAATGTACGTCTGGCTCGTATCGTAATCCTCGCTTGACTGCCTCTCCCCTTTGTTCGGGTCGGGCATTCCTTTTACCTTGTACAAATACACTATGCCTCGACGCAAAAAAATAATTTCTAAGAATTCAGTTCGATACACCCGCCGAATGACTGCCATAAAACAAGTACAATAACAATAGAATGAAGTTTAAGTGAATTAAAGGTTTAAGTATTTTTAGTTGCAAATATAATAATCATAGTAATCGAGACTTGTTTCGGTGTTTAATTAGGCTCAACAAACGAGCCTTCGAGGCTTCCTGTAAAAACAGTACAGTGTCCATGTGGATGACACCGTCCATATTTTGTAAATTTCTAAGCACGTACGATTGTTGCTAGCTATGAAGGATACCATAGCATCACTACTGAAACCCATTTGTCATCAAAAACGCAATGGATTTACTGTAATGCCTAGTCTGCACAATATTGCAATGCGGTGACGTCTGCATGCACGCCTAGTTGATAAGAAATAGTTACCTGGTTTTAGTAGGCTTTCAAGTAATTAATAGATTATTATAATTATGATAAGCTTTAACACGACCTATAGGAAGCCAAATTAAAAGACATATGAATTTGCTTATACGTATGCGTCATCGGATTGTGTAAACTTTGTAAAGCGGTGTGTAGTGGGTGCAACCCACTGGAGTGTCTGTGCGTTACGGTGCAACAATCTTCTATTTAATAATTCAAATAAAAATATTTTATATGAAGACTTATCACGCCTAGTATCCAGATATGACTGAGTTGGGACATGATATAAGAATGTTATTCTCAATTTAATCTTTTGATATTCAATAGACTTTTTCATTTTGATTTATTAAGTTCTAACAATCGAATATATATATGACTATATGCAGCGCTGTGTACATCACTACTTTAATAATTTTTAATATTAAAGAATAGCTTCACATTATTTGGTTATGTAGTCAGTAGTATATCTTGTGTATTGTGTTGAGGTTTTAGAAGTATCCCCCCTATCTTACGGCTGGCTACGAATTTTGACGTAATACAGGACTGCGAATGTTGTTGCAGCCTGCATTACGTCCTGCAACACAGAGCAAGATGCCGAATGGGTCCTACAAGCTCCGTCCCCTGCAGCCTGCAATGCAGGATTATGTATAGGCCCTCAACATACAATCCCTTAGTACTAGCGATGGGCGTTTTCGTTAAATTTTGTCATCCGATGCGCATCGTTAATTGTAAACCGCATCCGATGCCGGCATCGTTATTTCTGGCATCGATACGATTTGCCAAAATTAGTTGCCGGCTAAAGTATCTGCAACTCTGCGTATAACATTAGATGCCTGTTGTCTAGTAGTTATGTTAATTATTTAGATACGATATTCAACATTACGAGTTCTACTGGTATATAGTTTTAAAAGTGTGGAAGTTAAAAATAAACATAAGTTAATTAATATTAGTCTTTATTTTTAACAAAATTAGAGTTTACATTAAGAAAAACCAATTTTTCTAATTCGGAACTTGTAAGACGAGTTCTTCGTTCATTCAAAATATGGCTTTGGAAAATATCTGTTCGCATGGCACAGAAGTTATAATAATACTGCACCTCGAACGGTATATTTCTGCCAACGTCGAGTATATTTTGGAATGACGAAGCCACCATTCAGTGGGATTGTTAAAAAATACATGAGATACTTTAAAAAATAAATAAATACCTATATTATTATTAAATTTTCTAACAGTTACGCACGCTCCTAGTGTTGTATTACGTTGATTGTTTGCCTTACATATGTGTCGTTCGCGAACGAACGAATCAAACGACCCGGGTCTCAAGACTCGCGCGAACGATAGGGTCACTTCGAAAAATATGAGTAGTTCACTAGATCGATTCGTTTAGATTCGTTTAACAAAACCTACGAATCAGAAGGAGAGAACCATACGAAAGTCATTCGGGTCAATTCGGGTCATTTCGGGTTGCCGCGTCTCGGTTACTCGTTCGTTGTCCCATGACGTATTTGAATTGTTTTGATTTAAAATAATATAATCTAATATATAAAATTCTCGTGTCACAATTTTCGTTGCCATACTCCTCCGAAACAGCTTGACCGATTCTCACGAAACTTTGTGTGCATATTGGGTAGGTCTGAGAATAGGACAACATCTATTTTTCATCCCCCGAAATTTTTTTTTTACCGGGCAGGACGTCGTCTGCCGGGACAGCTAATTATCTTTTAACTTTTCTAGGAACATTTATTGATACAAATTTCAACTTTTTATGATTTTTTCTATTACCCGCATAATATGCACTGGCAGAAGCTATTAATATATACAAATCTATGGTTATATACATAAATACCACCCGCTTGGTTGTACGTACCTGAAAGGTACGCAACTAGCTCACGAACCAAGGAACCAAGCGGCTTGGTTCGTGAGCTAGTTTGCGTACTGAGACGACAATCGAGTGCCAAATCCTTTAGTGAACCAATCGTTCGATTGAACGGGTCGCACGATCCGGATCATTTTGTCAACAGGTCAGTATTGATCCGAATCTCTAAAATTGAACGAATGACACATACCTAGTTTGCCTTGCACAACCACCGATCGCACCGAGAGCACCCGAGAGTGAGCGAGCGAGCGATACGTCGTGTTTTCGGTTTGTCATCGTTGCGTTTTCCGTGGCGTGGTCAACGGTGCCTCTCGCTCGCTAGCATTCGGTGAAGTTCGCATCGGATATTGCGGGCATCCGTTTTTCAATATATCGGCATCGGATGCCGGCATCGTCTACTGGCATCGTTGCTCAAAAACGTTTTTACAAAAACGACCATCTCTACTTAGTACCAGGAGTTTTTGGCGGGAACTGAAAGGACAAGTGCTGTGCTGTTTAATTTTCTAAAAATGTGTAAAATTATTCTAAAATGAACAACAGTTGTAGGATATTGATAGTTTTTGAGTAGTAATTATGTTTTTTGTGAGAAATGTGGACTGTATAGTCAAATGTGATCTTTTGACAAGAACTTCGTTGCATGGCACTAGCTGATAACCTACTACAGCTCAGCTGAGCTACATATAGGAGCGTAGAAATGAAGTAAATGTATTGTAGTAGGCAAAAACGACCAAAAAGGCCAAAATAATCAAAATGGTCAAAATAATCAAAATGGTCAAAATGACCAAAAAGATATAGATAGAGTAACGTCGCAAGATACTATACAGCCTCTGCTACGGGAGGTAGGGATCATTGTTTCTCTGCAATGACCAAAAAGGTCAAAATGATCAAAAAGGCCAAAATGACCAAATAGGCCAAAATGACCAAAAAGGAAAAATGACCAAATAGGCCAAAATGACCAAAAAGGCCAAAATTACCAAATAGGCCAAAATTACGAAATAGGCCAAAATTACCAAATAGGCCAAAATTACCAAAAAGGCCAAAATTACCAAAAAGGCCAAAATAAAAATTACCCCTTGTCCATCCTCAGTATTTAATTTACATACGTACCGAATTTCAGCCAAATCGGTCCAGTAGTTTTTCCGTAAAAGCATAATAAACAAACAGACAGACAAATATCATGTTATCCCGGAAACTATCCCATTTTTCGGGATAAAAAGTATCCTATGTTCATCCTCGGTATCGAAAATATATATATATATATATATATATATACACTGAGTTTCTGCCAAATCGGTCCAGTAGTTTTTACGTGAAAACGGAACATATTAATAGGGATTTATCAAAATTCTTTCCAGTTCCTTCTCTGAACCTCTCCTTTTCCAAATTCCTTTATTTATGCGTTTTTTTGTATTTACATAAATTTCCTCGTTTTAATTCTATAGTAAAAATAAAAACCTTGTTTCCTGTATGATGATACTGAATACGTCGAAAATTTCTCCAAGATAATCAAGATTTGTCGGTGGCTCAACGCTAACCGTTGCAAGCCATTAAAGAAGAAAAAAAAGTACCACATACCTACATTAACTTATTAAAAAAAACGTATGCGCCTCGGGACGCCTGACAGAAGTGATAGCTTAGCCTGCTACCGCTGCTGTATTCGTAAGAGAAAGGGAAGCCAGACTGGCGCCGTAACGCGTTACGTAACGAAGCGCTTTACCCTCCAATAAGAAGTTATCACTTCAATTTAAAACAACTGTCCCCACAATAATATCGACTTTCCCCAGTCGAATAACTGCGATGGACATAGTCAGGCCGCTTTGTCGCTCGAAGTCATGGAAAAATTATGAAATTATTCATTATATTCCTAACTATAATATTATACTATATGCAAATGTGAGTTTGTTTGTTACGTCTAACTACGCAAGCAACAGATCATCACAAAATTTTACATACACTTTTTCAGGTGTGACATAGATAAGAAAATAAGGCATACCTTTCATGCAAAAAAAGAACTGTCCACAACAGATAGGCGAATATAGCGAAACAGATGGCTCTGTGACCGCGATTCATTGACAGTTGGCACCACCATAACAATTCACTAACCAATACTTCATGTCGATTGCAATTCGGTAGTTGTCAATTTTTGAGAAACAGGTTTATTTCGAGCCTGTCCGAATTCGTGTTTACAAAGCCAAAACTAGATGGCGCTGTACTGTGTAGGAACGCAATATGGTTTGAGTTTTCATACTATACAAGTGTTCCTTTATTTACGTTATAAAGGTTCGATTCGATTCCAGTAGCGAATACAAATATTTTTGTGCATCCGTCACTTTGTTTCATTTCGCTGCACTGGGAGTTTTTGGGACTTTTGTACAGAGCCTTATGGTCTATTTTAGCCAAAATATTAATATTTCAGGAAAAAACAACATTAACATTTAATTTAGCAATTCTATAAATATTTTGACATTTCGTTACAAAAACGCGTCAAGCTATCATGGCGTCTCGCATGACGTCACAGTGTGCAAAACAAACATCTGTTTAACTGAAGTGTTATCTGCGAAGTCATTGATAACTTCTTGTGTTTTGCCACTATGACGTCACGCGCTCTGATCGGCGTCCATCGTCACGTGGCTAATGGCTGCAATATAAAAAATTTATTTCTCAAAAATATCAATTAACATTTTAGTTAAAACAATTTATCTTTGTCATGTTTAGATCGTAATCTACGATATATGTACATATATTAAAATCAGCCTATATTTTTCATACTGTCAACTAGTGCATAAACAGCGATTATTTTATTTTAACTGTCGATTAAATGTCGGTGCGCATGCACACCGGTATAATTATAATATGCCCACTTCGTGACATACATGCAATTTTTTTCACAAGGCTTCGGGGATTACGTAAGCGAAGTCACATGTGTAAAATAGTCTTACTAATATTATAAACGCGAAAGTTTGTGAGTATGGATGTATTTTGTTACACTTTCTTGTAAAAACTGCTGAATGGATTTTGAAGAAACTTTACAATAATATAGCTTGCACATCATAATGACAGACTATATTATAAAGATATAGTGTGAATTATCCAAAATATAACGATTTTCCATCACCACACGAGTGAAACCGCGGGGCGCAGCTAGTTAAGATGATAATTATGTTATTTGAATGGTTGTTCTAAGTAAACAATTTTCGAACTTTTTTTTTTTTTTTTTTTTTTGAGGCGAAGGAAAATGACTAACCGATTTACGCACTCTCTGGGCCGTCACTAGGAAACGGCACAAATCCACGGGGGGTGGTAACGCTAGCAATTGTATGCTTTATTTTGCGTTCCGTCCGCTATGGACTACACAGAGGAGTGTGGAGACTCCGAGTGATGCCGCACGGGCGAGCAACCTCAATACCCACTAAAAACCCCCTCCTCCCTGACAACCCTGCGCTTTTGTGTGTTGGAAAGACTGAGATATAGAACATAGTTACGCAACAGTCGATCCAGCGCAATAAAGTGCTTGAAGTGTGCCCTGGGAGAACACACTCCACTACGAAAAGGGGGTAGTTGTTAAATCCCTTGCTTTACCTAGTAGCTAAGGGCCCCCATCGTTCCGGATCCTAACTCAGGGAGGGAAGTAATGCGCGTACCTGCCTCTCCGGGTGCCGGCTGAAGGCCGGCGACCTCGAGAAGAGACCGTAGTACGCGCCGAAGGACTTCGCTCTCTATCCCTTTCTGCGGCCTCTTTCAGAGACATTACTGCCTCACAAAAAGAAACCGCAGCATCCCAGCGGTCGTCGCCCTGCAACATGGCCGTTACCAAGTCGCCGAGCGATCTGACGGCTCCTACGTGTGTCTCGAGTTCGAACCTCTGCGGCGCCCAGGCAGCGCACTCGACAAGCGTATGAAACGCCGTATCGGGTGCGCCACACTGTCGGCAGTCCGGAGAAGGCAAGCATCCCACAATGCGAAACAGATACTGATCGAAACAACCGTGTCCGGTCAGTATCTGTGTCGTCCTGAAGGTCAGGGTTCCGCTGGTGCGGTTGACCCATTCCTCCAGCTGTGGCCTGATTGCATCCACCGTAAAGCCGCCGGCCGCAGGGTGCTCGAGGTCACGAGACCAGTCGACGAGGCAGCAAGCGGTTTCCCGCTTCCTGACCGTCTCTATCTCGACTTGACAGAAGGTCAGTCCTCTAGCTAGGGCATCCTGCTGGATAAGACGAACCCTGGACAGGACGTCTGCCTGGAGAGGCCAGGGCAGCTCGCCTGCCAAGAGTGTCGCCGCCATCCAAGACACTGTACGATACCCCCGTATGGTTCTCACGGCCAGAACCCGCTGCGCCCGGTGCAGCAGGGTTCGGTTGTGGCGGTGAAGCGCATCGAACCAGATGGGGGTATCGTAAAGGGCCATACTCCTCAGGATGCCAGAATAAAGTTTCCGCGTCGCACCCTCCGGCCCCCCCACGTTGGGAAGAAGCCTTGAGAGTGCGCCCGCGGAATTCACCAGTTTGGGAACTAGCTGCTCAAAGTGCGCTTTGAACAGCCATTTGCCGTCTAAGACTAGCCCAAGATATTTCATCTTGGGCCCTACTCTGATCGCCAACCTTTGAACCGTAACGGACAGGTCCGGGGGAGGATTACGGAACTTCCTATGGAACATGATGGCCTCCGTTTTCGCGGGGGAGACCCTCAAGCCCAGCCTAGCTATTCTATCTATGACTATCGCCAACCCGTCGTTGGCGACGCCCACGGACTCCGCGAATGACGCGGCGCGTGCCGTGAGTAGGGTGTCGTCCGCAAAGCAGATCAGCCCTACCCCGGGTCGGACCGTCACCCGAAGGATCCAGTCATAGCCTACGTTCCAAAGAATCGGCCCGAGGACCGACCCCTGTGGAACGCCGCACGCGACACGTCGCCGACCTAACTCGTGATTGACAGACTCACCGCCCTCCCAAAGGATGTGTCGATCTCGCAGGTACTCGCCCAACAGCCTCGTGAGGTACGTGGGGACTCCGTGTGCACGGAGCCCTTCCCTGATCGTCTCATGAGGGAGGCTGTTAAAGGCGTTCGCTATGTCTAGCGACACCGCAAGAACGACGTCCTTCGCTTGGACGGCTTCGTCTGTCACCGTTCGCAGCGTCTCGAAGGCGTCCATCGTGGAGCGCCTCCTCCGAAACCCGAACTGCGTATCTGATAGCCCCGGCTCCACAGTGTCTAGATGCTTCACGAGCCGCTCCGCCAAGATCTTTTCGAAGACCTTGGCGACCTCGTTCAGCAGCACTATGGGCCTGTAGGCGGACGGATCGTCGGGAGGCCGACCTCCCTTGGGAAGAAGGCACAAACGCCCCTCTTTCCATTGCGACGGGAACCTACCTGCGCGAATACAGGCTTCGAAGAGGTCCCGCAGCTGGCTGCGTAGATGTTTTGCGGCCAGGAAGAGGAGTCAACCAGGGACCCCGTCGGGTCCCGGAGCCGTCTTCCTGCCCCGGAGCCGGTCCAGGGCAACGTCGAGTTCCCCCTCGGAGATGGAGTGAGGCTCCTCGTTCGTGGGGGTGTCGGGAATGGGTGGACCCATACTGGGGGGAGTGAAGCTCCCCGGATCCGGGAAGAGCCCATCGATCACCGAACGGAGCACCTCGGGTTCGAGCGTTTCCGTAACCGTGGATGTGCAAGGCCGCAACTTGTTGCGGGCCCCACGGTATGGACGCCCCCAAGGGTCCCGATCGAGCGTCTCGAGGAGCTCGGCCCGAGCCCGGGCTTTCGACTGCAACAAAAAAACACATAATCCGGAGGACGGCGCGCCCTGCAGCGTTTGAGCCTACGGCTGATGATGCGAACTGCCTTTCGCATCTCGCCGAGCTCCTCGGTCCACTAGTGGACCGCCTGCCTGCACGAAGGCTGCCGTTTGGAGACGCGAGGCATCGCCGCGTCGCAAACCCTCGTCAGGGTCTTGCGCATGTGCTCTGCCTGCGAATCCAAATTCGCGAAATCGGCTGGGTAGGCCCAGCTTTCCGTACATGCCCACTCCTCGGCCTGCTCCGGATCGAGCTTGGTAAGGGCCCAACGCGGGAGGAGAGGGGGACGTCTTTGAACAGGGCTCGGACTGGAGGAGGGGGTCGTTAGCTCAAATCTGATATACCGATGATCAGAGAGCGACTCCACCTCCTCCAGCACCCTCCATCCGACCACTCTGCGGGCGGCCGCATGAGTGGCGAACGACAGGTCGATGATCGATCCACCCCGTGCGCTTACGCAGGTTTGGACCGACCCCTGGTTCAATATGGTGAGGCCGGCTTGAAGAGCCCAATCCTCAACCGCCCGACCCCTAGGGTCCGTGGTGACGTTTCCCCAGGAGAGGTGCTTCGCATTAAAGTCGCCCATCACGAAAATCGTTTTAGGCGACAATCTGCGAACGGCAGCCCCGACGGCGTCCAAGTGAAGCTCGAACTCCGCCAGAGGGCGGTTACGCGAGAAGTAAACGCCGATGACGACGATACTCCCGCTTCCCGCCACCGCATAGCCCCTTCCTCTTTCGAGACACGTAAGCGGTGTGCCAGACCCGGCTCTGGCCACCACCGCTACCGTGTCGTCGAGATCGCCCACCCAGTTGCCGGCGGGGGGAACGTAATACGGCTCACTGATAACGGCCAAGTTCGTCCGCCACTCCGCCATCGCCTGCAGGCACAAGTCCTGGGCGGTGGGGGAGTGGTTTACGTTGGCCTGAAAAAACGCTGTAGCGGGCGTACTAGGCATTGGAGGTGTCCATAGCCTGCACTGCCGTTGCCGCAGACGCAGCCGGTCTTTGTCTCGTCCGCGAGTGGACGAATCTGCCCTTCACAAAGGGAGGTAGGCAGAACCTCGCCAACGTTGGATCGGCAGCGTTAAGGCCCCCCGCCGCGCACGCCGCGCAGTGGGGACTCCGTGCCTTGCAGTCCGGTATTTTGTGTCCGCTTTTACCGCAGCGGAGACACAGTTTTGTCCGGTCCGGGCACGTGTCCGGGCATTGTGAAGTGCCATGGCCGACGTTGAAACACCGGTAACAACGTATCGGTCTGGCCTCCATTGCCTCCACCCTCGCCGAAGTGAAGCCTACAACGATGTAGCCCCGCTCGGCGATGGCTTTGGCAGTAGCGACGGGGCACAACACGTATGTCGAGCCCAAGCCGCCCGGTCCTGCCCCGATGTGCTTCACGAGCACGTCGTCGCGCCTGCAATTGCTGGCGCGCACGACAGCGTCGCGCAGCCCATCGACCGTGACCGAGTCATCCAGCCCAGAGACGTAAAGCTCCCCACGCTTTACTGGGCGGGTGACGTCGGCCAACCCTACGAGGGCCCCGCGTAGAGCCTCAGCGACGCGGTCCGCCTTGGCGGCGTTCTCCTGTCCGGGTTGGAAATGGAGGAGACGCCCATCCCTGACGGTCCGCACCACCCTCAGCCCCTCACGGAGACCCATGGCGGTGATATCGACCACCGTCGAGGCCTTGTCGAAGACCTCGCGGTAGCCGATACCTTTCGCGGCCGCAGCCGGCAGCAATTTCACGATAACTGCGGCCGTGCTTGGTTCGCGGTAAACAGTTTTCGAACTTATTGTAACATTTGTCCACATCCATAATAGTGAGGAGGTTGATGATGTGTGATGGTTGCGGCCGTTGTGGCCGTTGAGCGGTGTACGGGTCAATGAAAGATAAGTTGCGTCGTACACTTTTAATCACACACACACTCTCAATGTTACAATATTATAGTTCAGAAGGATTTTGATATGAAGGCAAGCAGCGAGCGCGAAAACTAACGTTTTGTACACGGGCACGTATGTCGTGCAGTCGCGTTGAAGACGTGAGTCGGACTGTGTCGAATTGTCCCGAAATAACTTCGGTTCTCGACTGTTTCGCGGCAGAGAATTGCGCGCTTGTTATAAACGGCGCGATGTTTTGCTTGCCACAGATAAATATTGGTTCCGCGCTTGCGTGCTTGTTTTATGTTGGCACTAATGTCGCCACAATAGCATATTTTAAAAATACATGTGATCTATTTATTAAAGTTACAATAAGCAAATTGCGAAAGAGAATCTTTGAAAGGACCGTGTCCTCGTACCCCAAAGACTTTCAAAATATTAATAATTTCAGAAAAAATACATAAATATGTTTAAAAAACAATCGATGTCAGCCAATATTATTTATATTTATATCATCTTACTAGGACAGGCCCGCGACTTCATCCACGCCACAGATTAATAAATAGTTACTACGTAAAAATACTTCACTCCCATACAAAAGTGAAAATACCTACGCTAAAATAGCCTACAAGAACTTAATAATAATACCTGCCGCTCAGAACGAGAAGAAATTTACCATAACAACGCGGGCAGAGTCGAGATTGTGTTGACCGCCGCGCGGGACACGCGCCAACGCGTCTTCGTAAAATTGCGCTAGGGTTGTACCTATGACTAATTGAGAACCTCCTCCTTTTTTGAAGTTGGTTAAAAATTAAAACATTTCGAAATCGCTTTGTGTTAAGAAAGGTTTGCTAAAGTGGTTTGGGCGATACATTGATGTTAAAAAAAAACGATGTTTCATTTGCATCGCAGGAACATGCGTCAAAAGTTTATGCAAATGGTGATAAAAAAACATCGTTCATAAACATCGATGTTTCACTTTTGAAAACATAGATATTCTAACATCGACATTTTTTATGAGCGATGTTGCATGCCTAGATATGCCAAAAAAGCACTAGAATAACTGAAATGCGTGAATTCTACTAGAATCTACCAAATATTTTTTACATACTAAATTCTGTTGCCAGTACCTCAAAATCTACCAAAAAAGCAGAAATCTACTAAATCTGGTCACGCTGGTTGTATCGTCGGCGATACGCCGAGCGGTAGGTATATAGCGCGTGGCCTTGAGCGAGTGACGGAGGCCTGTCCACGCTCGATTTGAAATTCCCAGGACACAAAGTACCGCAGCTATCGTTTTAGTGAAAACGTGTCGGAATAAGCTCATTTTTATGCACCCTAACCACTATGAACCGCTCCCTGGAAAATTGCCGCGGGACTCCCGGTATTAAAAACATCACATGTTAGATAAGATTTTCTATCGATCAGTGTCAAAAATCACTTTGGAATTTGTTTTTAATCTGGCCATTTTAAATCATTCCCATAAATAAAACTCGCATGATCTTTGGGATAAGAATTAGTCCAGGTTTTAATCTAAAAATTTGCTGTCAATCAGCGGAAACCACATCGAAATCGGCCCAGTAGTTTTTACGTGAATCCCGAACAAATTATAGCCTATGTGTTATTCTGATGTGTAAGCTATATTATTGTAAAGTTTATCAAAATCCATTCAGTAGTTTTTGCGTCAAAGAATAACAAACATACACCCATGAATTCTTACAAACTTTCGAGTTTATAATATAAATAGATAGGAAGGATAAATCCTTCATTACATAAAATGTTTTTAGCCTATCAAGCGGTCGTTAATTTTTTTATTCATCATTGCTTCTCAAATCTTTTTTAACTAACAATATACCTATAATGGAACTTAGACCATTCATGGTCTAAGTAATGGAAGCATCCATTGTATATGATGTTGCCACTTCATAGTGATTTATATTTTTATCAGGGATTTGACTATGGAAAAAGCCAACAAAAACATTAACGTCAACATGATGTGACGCCCACTTGCACCGCAGATGCAGAAAAATGGTGAGGGAAATAGATAGCGCGACCGCGAGTATGCCATTTCGACATCTACTATAGTCTATGGAGATTATTGTACCACATAGAAACATGAATATGAATGGAAAGTTCGCACTAGCTCGCAGACAGAGAAACCCTGGATCGAAGACGGAGAATCCTCTTCTAGGTTTCTCTGTCTACGGGCTGGATACAGTATACACAAATAAGAATACAGTTCTGACAGGTCAAATGACAAATAATACATACATACATAACTTCACGCCAGGTCCCTTGCGGGGTAGGCACGAACAACAGAGTGCCATACAGGCTTATTCTTACACACCTCACTTGCTTCTTTGACATTCATAGCTCTTGTCATGCACGCTCGTCTATTCTTAAGGCTCCTGACATCACCTTCTGCTAATACACGATCAATTTGATCATGGAAGGTGTGTCGTGGCCTTCCGCGACTTCTGCATCCATCCACTTTTGCATTGTATATCTGTTTAGTCATTCTTTCATCATACATTCTTTCCACATGCCTGAACCACCGGAGCATTCCTTTCCTTACCTTTACCCCGACAATAATAATCAGCTAATATGCGATTATGAATACCGATTTGAGCATAATGAGTTTTAACACTTTAATTAACGATACTTAGAGTAAATTTATAAAACATTTTAATGGAAATGTGTTAATGAACAATAATTTTTGACAATTTGTCTAAATAAGCCTTCATACATATTTTAACTCTATGAATAAGGACTTAAGTGTTTACGTTTAAAGTACTGTCGCCATTCTCACCTGAATGCAGCGAGTTGCCTTCAAAGGAATGACCTGTAATTGTCTTATACTTAATATTTAACACTGAAAATTAAGGACATTTGTCATCAAACAGGTTTAATTTGAAATACATTTATTTCCATTTTATATCACGAACTAAAATAATAATATTAATGTACTTAAAAATATAAAAATATATTAATAAAATTAAAGCAAAATTTGTGTATGGTTGATACAATGAGAGTGTTTTACTATATCCATATGGTGGGATATTCAAATATTAGGATTGGACAGTGCTTACATAGAGTAATACACTGCACCATATCTAAGAAAGGGAACTTTATTTTGCTTGTCAAATATTTGAGACAATTTTTAAAGAGTACCATCTGAGTAATCTTTAAGGTCCAGGACAACCCCTACATGTAAATAACATATTATTTGTCATAGAACAATGTAGATGGCAACTTATCTTATAATAAATTATAATCACTTTGAGCTTGACTTGATGTACCTGTCATACGGTGGAAGGAACCTATGTTAAAAATGGGAGTGTTAATATTAATAGAACCCGGATGAGGGGAAGCAGCAACTTGTTGGGACACACTAGTCTGCACAGGTCTTTTACCTATTATGAGAGGTAGCATTCATCAGATATACATGATAAAGCGGTTTGTATTCGATTCATACGATTTGAACACTCTTCAAAATGATCAAAAATGTATTTCAAATCAGGGGAAGTGCTTGCATTGTAATGTGTTTTCAGATTCTTGTCTATTATTTTTAGCCCATCTGAGGATGTGAACATTACTTTTTCCCCAGTGTAAAAAAATAAATCTATATCTGTACCACTTTCCATCAGTTGACATTTAGCTAAAGATGTGTATAATGTTATTTTTGGTGTTTTAGCTTTGACAAGATCGACAAATCTTGAAGCATACAAATATTTTTTCCAGTGCTTCTGTGGTAAATTGTGGTATGTAAATACTTCATCTGGATTAGGATCATATTCAAAATTAATATCTTTTCCCTTATTGTTGTCAGCGCTATAAATTATTATCTTCATGCCATCTTTAGATATCTTACATATTTCTACAATTTTTTCTTCTCTATCTTTTCCTTTCTTTTTAATAAATTCCACAACAACTCCAGTAGAATCTATTTTTAAAATTGCATTGCGCGTTCTGTGTGATATGGCAGGCAATCTATCAGCACAAAGAGGAGGTACATTCAATGTGTTTGTATTTATATTACATGTTTTATGAATGTTTTCTTTGTTTTCTTCAGTATCTACTGGTTACACACGGCTGTGTTACAATTAAGATCTAACTTTTTAAAATTTTGTAATATTCCAGAACCACTGTTACATGCGCTATCATAATTTAGTAGATAAACATTCTTGTTTTGATGTCTTTCTGTAATGGCTTCTTTAGACCTCCCTTCAATAACGTTGTAAGGCTTTGTGTTATGAATATCATGATTACAATTTGAAGCACTTTCAGCAAGTCCTAAGAAAACATTAAATGCTGCTGAATTAGTTTCCTTTGTAATCCATTACATTCTCTACTAATTTCAAAATCTAAATCTGATTTTAACTTTTCCTCACCTCTTAATTTACTACTGTGTTGTGTGCTGTGCAATGTAGTTAAAAATCCTGAGTCTCTTGAGAGATCTTGTCTGTTAGTACTTCCATTGTTCAGAAAAGGGTGTTCCATAATACCTTTCAAAGTTATTCGTTTAGTTGGATCCTTACATAAGAGTCTTTGTAATAAATCTTGTGCTTGTACTGATAACTCGGGAGGTATTTTATAATCAGCATTAATGACTCTATTTAGTGTTGTCTTTATATGTTGGGTGTGGAATGGTGGGCTGCCTACCAACAAAGTGTATAACATGCAACCTAAACCCCAAACATCTGCTGGCAAACCATGCACTTCTCTAGATGCAACTTCAGGAGATATATAATTTGGGGTACCACACATGGTAACATGTTTTTCATCAGGTCCATTTAATTGTGTTGCTAAACCAAAATCAGCTATTTTCACATTAAGGTCCTTCGTCAGTAACAAATTATTCAATGATAAATCTCTATGAATAATGTTATGTGCATGCAAGTACAATACCCCACTTAGTACTTGCCTAAAAATATCTGCAGCAGCCTTTTCTGAGAGCCCTCGAGTTCCCAGTTTGAAGTGCTTAGCTAACTCACCATTGTGTGCCAGCTCTAGAACTAAATACACATAATGTGCATCTTCAAAAAATGTATATAATTCTAAAATAGCCGGATGTTTTAAGCGTGAATGTATAATTACTTCTTGACGGACTCGTCCAATCATCCCAGCATTTGCCATTAGGGCTTTGTCTATCATTTTTATAGCAACAAACAAATTTGTTCTGCGACATCTTGCTCTATATACATGGGCAAATCCACCTTTACCAAGATGTTCAAATATTTCGTAATCTTCAATTTTTTCACTTAACATGACTGTTTTTATATTACAATCAAATAATAATTAATAAGGATTTCATAGTATAACCTTTATTTTTGAAATACTGTATGCATATATCCATTATTTTTGTGAATACTGAAACAGAAAGATTCAACTCAGTAGAATAAAGAAATTAGACTAGGTAGAACTTTTAAACAGTATTATTTACACACACATATTAATATTTTTACTGTGTGTTCTTGATTCTTTAGTTATTAAACAATTTTACCTTATTCACTATCCATTTAGCATCTTCAATACTTTTAGAAATAATTTGTTTAACTCTATCTGGGTCTGGCTCAAACTTGTGTTGTTTGAAACTCTGAAATAAAGAATTAATGAATAGGGAATAAGTGAAACAAATAATGAGTTATGTAATTATGCCGAATATATGCGGGCACACTTGTATATATTACTATAAATGGAAGAAAATTATCTAAGTACATACGATAGCTATCGATTAGGGCTAATTTACCTGCTTAATTGAAAATTTATAAAACTTTGAAGCATCCGGTGGCAATTTTTCACACTCTCGTAATAAATGTTTATATAATTTTATGGGGGACATAAAATGATTACTGTTGTTAGAGAATAGCCTAATAATATACCGAAACATTTAATTGCTTCTCGAGTCACCAAGTGGACTTTTAGAAGTCCTAAAACTCATTTAATAATAAATTGGAGTGAATTAATTATTATAAACTCCAATGTAGATTGTAGAAAAATGTATTTGAGAATAATAGAAAATAAATATTTTTAAAACAAACCAAGTTGTCAAGTTGTAAGTAAGAAGCTCCAAATGAAAATTATGTAATCCACAAAGAAACTTAAATCAGGGTGACCAGATTTGAATTGAAGAAATAAGAATCTTCTAGTCGGTAACAAATTCTGTTTCTTGAAAAAATCTATGATTATGCTTCTCACTTTTTGTATGGATATATTATACACATACAACAAAATAAATGAGTAGCATAATCTTGAAATTTTTTTTTTATTACGATAATGTAGTATATACGATAATGTATGATAGTATTTGTCAATAAGATTTTTAACTTCCTGTGTCATCTATTATAGGCTGATTTTTTGTTTATAAAGCACAAACACAAAAAAAACATGGTGTTGAATAAAGGAGAGCTATTGATTTCAATTAACATAGGCACACGAAATATCGTGGTCAGGTTTTAAAAATACGTAGTGATGTTTAATAATTAAATTTTATATTTAAATCAACAAGTTAAAAAATATTCGCTTTGAAATGGTAAAAAGTATGTCCTCATAACTTTCAAACTACACGTAAAATTCTAAAAAAGAAAACCAAACGGGGCTGGCTAATAAAACACTAAGACTTTTTTAACAAAATCAGTTAAGTGGCTTATAAGATATTTTATAACGATTTTGATTAAATAATTATTAGCTATCCGTGCGCAAATTACAAATACACAACACATTGATCACTTTTACGGAACCTTTCATTGTGCGTGGAACGATATGGATTTCGCCTATCTTTAAACTCTTTCCGTTTGTAAATTTGTGGATGGGGTAAAGTTATATGGCACTTTTATTTATTGTGAATAGATCCATTTTTTTTTTGATACAGGTTAGAAGGCTAGGGCGAGGTAAACCGGAGCTACTTTAGCCTTCGTGGTCAATCTCAAATAATAACTTAAAGTCAGATTAGACTGGCAAAATAATTTGCAGAATAATCAAATTTACTTCTATGTGATTTGGGGATGTTTGTTTAACTTATGTCCATATTAGCGTAGAATTACAATTTTTATACCGATTTTATTAGACAACTTACTGCTTTGCCCAAATAGAAGCTTACTGCATTACTAGACATTTTTGTATATCCTATTGAATAACCAAATTATGATACCCACTAATTTCGACAAATTTATAAAATCCTTGTACATATCGTCTTATAAACCAAAAAAAATCATGCACTCAAATAACTCATCAGATGGTATAAAATAATGCAACAATTAGTTAAACACGAAAAGAATCAAAAATATTTAACGTAAATATGATAATCAAGAATATTGTGAGAGATAACTAAGCTGATTTATCATTGAAACTTGTTAAAAAATTGGTAAAATCTACAAATTTTTCTGTTCTGTGACATAGTTTGCTAATCCTAAATTGAGAGTCAAATTGTGCTAATTTTATATATTTCTGCTCAATCTGGTCACCCTGTAAAAAAACTCATTTTTCAACAGTCAGGAATAGACACTGACATTCTAAAAGAATAGTTACCTACGTCGTAGATTAATAATAACATAAATTTTCTTTAGCATAGCAGGCAAAGATCATACACCCTTAATATATAATGCACTTTACATGCAATCACTTCAAAACATTTTTAAACACAATTTCTTCATCAACATATTTGCAAAAAAAAATATGTTGAATATATTACACATAAAAAATATTAATCAAACCCTAAAAATTTTAAAAATTACCATTATCTTATGAATCTGAAATGACATCTTGTTTCACCATTATTCTTTCCACAGAGCACAAAAATTTATTCATTCATTTTCTTTTCTCTGAATATTATATACGAATAGAACTACCAAAATGAAAAAAATAAGCGAATTTGTAATGTGATACATTGTTCTTGTTTATATGAGTGCGTTTAAGTGTCTATTTAATAGGTGTATCCTATTAGAATAATTTAATATATAACTGATTCATAAGGATTAGTGTTATGATAAGTTGCAAGGTATTTCTCTTTATGTTTGTGATTGTGTATTGCATACCTTGATAATGATTCCTTAAAGTTAAATGTGGTATGGCCCTTGTCACAATTCGACGCTCTCCGAGTGTGCGAACACCAAGGAAAACGGTAAGTCCATAACAAAGAAATAAGTTCTGAGTGCATTTTGATTATTTTGCTTCAGCTGTCAAATTGAGTACTTTGCTGATTGCACAGCAGGCAAAATATTCTTGCAATATAAATTCATATTTGGGAGTTATGATAACTAGGGTTTAATATCCTTTTTAGGGATAAACTCTTTCAAAGCATAGTTTATTGCTTAATATACTCTATATTTAAATACATAAATATCTATTTAGCAAAGTTGTTATTACAAGATATTCACATCCTCTTAAATATTCCTTATTAGTTTTATTTATTTTGAATACTTACACTTTTTTTATAGAGTTATAAATTTTTGCTGATGTTTATCTATTCAATTGCATTGATATTATTCTATCAATATTATTGTTAGAGCAGGTATTAAAACTAAATTTTTACAAGACTATTTTATAGTAATGTATAATAATACTAACTTTAATAGACATAATTTATGCTTTAATGCTTTTATTTGGTTACTGAATAAACTTTAAGTCTTAATTGGGTTAATTAAGCTCTTGAATTACTTGTCTTGAATTCCAGTGATGGAAATTTCTACATACTGAGGTATTATAGTCATATATCATTTATAAAGCATACTGACAGTAAATACATATATATCATCACTCTTATTTTTCCCAGTTGTCTTGATTTTCAGGTGTGGTATAGTTATTATTTGAGATATAAAAGTAACTTTGGGTGGTTATAAATAAAAATAATCACGAAGGCTAAGGCAGGAGCTCTGCTTCACTTTGCACCCGCCTTAGCCTTCTAACTTATATTTAAAAGTTCAGATCTGTTGTAATAAATAAATGTGATTTCTCTGACATTTTTGTTTACTTTATGTGAAAAAAACTATTTTATGGGAATCACAAGCTATATAAAGAGGTTTTTTTTGTCCCGGGGTCTCCAAACTTACCAGAATTAGTGGCATATTCGTTATACTGCTAGTAAGGTTCAAGGGCCAAAATAATTTTTACATGGATGTGATTAGCATATTTTTTAGGATTTTTCTGTTTATTTATATTTGCCATTAAATTTAACATACAGAGTAATTAATACAATAAATAATGTTGATGAATACAACAATATATAATACAATAATATATATTATAATCATTCTGTTTTTTTTAAACCAATTTAATCACAGCCATAATAAACTATTACCTGTCGCAGGTTGGCTTGATAACAATTTTGCTTTGGCCTGCAGACTGTAGTTTAGAGACCCCTGGCTTAGACTATGTGTTAGTAGTATTTGTAATAATACTTATTTCATCATCATGTAAGAACATTGTTAAATTGTATTAATTTATTAATTTTCTAATTTCATCTTTATGGAGAACAATAGTATCCATTCATTCATTAAATGCAATTAACAACAGTTTCTATATCATACTTACCCTTAATTTTTTTTTTTTTTATTGCTGAAGCACTGTAGACAGGCTGACGGCCCAACTATGGTGGTATGTGGTTACTGTCACCTATGGACATTAGCAATACAAGAGGAGCTGCTGATGTGCTGCTGACTTTGAAGAAGAAACTGGAACCTGACCACTCATGCCAGAACACACAACTCGAAAATTGTTATGGTGGCATATCCAGACAGGTCAATGCCCTACCACCTGGTTGTGGGTTGTTTTGTTGCCTCTTATGAGAGGCTGCCTAGCTGCCAGAATTAGTATTCTTTTTCCATTCCTACATGGACAGAATATTGCATTTGCCTTAATACTGGTTAAAATTTGACATAACCTTCATAAAAGTAAATTAAATTGCTACCAATGATATGCAAGTGAATACATAGTAAGATATAGGAACCTGCCATGAATCATTTTAGACTTACAGCTTGCTATTTAAGTCACATGCAAGTAGATGATTGACTGAAGTGGGAACTCTAATACTTCCAACAGCTCTAACTCTAATAGCAAAAACTAACCACAATTGGCTTAGACAGTATTATTATTATTATAGTGTTTAAAAGTATGTGCACTAATTCTTGCTTCATATATACAATTTGTCCTTAACCTAACCTAGTAAAATGAAATAAGTGATAAATTACACACAGAATAAATCAACAACATGCCTAATACATTGTATATATGTATTATTTTTGTACACAAACTTATTTAAAGGAATGATTAATGAATTCTAGATTAAATTATAAAGAAGATATAATAAACTTATTGTATTTACATCTATAACATACACTCTAGCAGCGAGAGATAGTGCTGATGTGAACAAATTTATTTTGGAAAGGTTAACCTTAATTACAAATATTAACAAGGCATATAGCTAAAACAATATATAGCACAATGTGTGAGTGGGAAGGGTGATGTGTGAGCGAGATAGAGCAACTATTCATATATGCGCTTCTGCACTAAGCTAGCCAGTAGTTCGTTGTCCACTGCGATAATTAAATGTATGCAGCTCCCATACACTTTTGCAGCTATAGTGCCTGATCTTAATAAAAAAAAAATATACTATTCTAATGATAAGTAAAAATTCAGATACAATAGTAATTCTGTATAAATTATTATAAGCTATAATTTTCCTTGTTCTAGGATGAAGCAGAAGACTCTAGTGCAATTACTGAAGAAGATGTTGGGAACCGCATCAGCAGAAGGTAGGTAATGTTATTATTTCTTGTTTTATTAATATAACTAGCTGTACTCGGCAGATATTGTGTT
The DNA here is from genome assembly GCA_012273795.1 of Dendrolimus punctatus. Classification (NCBI taxonomy): domain Eukaryota; kingdom Metazoa; phylum Arthropoda; class Insecta; order Lepidoptera; family Lasiocampidae; genus Dendrolimus; species Dendrolimus punctatus. The sequence continues at coordinate 9,827,835 of CM022537.1, forward strand.
GCCTTTAAAAATAAAAATCTAGAAAACGATTGCAGCACCATTAACTGGGACTAATATGTTAACGTGAAAAGTGAAAAATACACAAAAAAATCATCAAATTGATTCCACCGTTAAGGAGGTGTTCAGCGGTGCCACCTATCGGGTCCAATCATGAATCTAAACAAAGTCTATCCCAAAGAATGGGATAGTTTCCAAGATAATAATATATTTGTCTCTGTTTGTTATGCTTTTATGGAAACTATTTGACCGATTTGGCTAAAATTCGGTATATATTTTGTTTTTTTCTGTAATTTTGAAAGCAATGGTGGACAAAGGATACTTTGTATCCTGAATAACGGTATAAGTTTATGTAAAGGTTATCCCAGAAAGTGGGATAGGTCATTCTGTTTATTTTGGACATTTTGCACAGTTTGGACGTTTTGCAAATTTGCATATTTTTGTATTTCTGTAATTTTGGACATATTGCTTTTTGATCATTTTCAACTTTTTGGGGTTGTTGGACATTTTGGTCATTTTGAACATTTGGTAATTTTGGACATTTTGAATGTTTTAGTAAGGTAAGCTTCCGCGGAAAAACTACTAGGATTACCGGATCGGTTTTGCTGTGATTTTGTTTAAATGTAGTTTTAATACCGACAATGGGGATGTATATAATTTTCATGCTGGGAGATGCAATAGTTTGCGATATTAAATTAAGTGAATCTTCCGGGGCAAATACATAAAAATGTAATACAATAACCTGTATTAACGCCTGCTCTTTAAACAAGAGGTACGCACCAGAGTCTGACCTGCGGCGCAGCCATGGGCCTGGTGAACTCTGGTGTTCAAATAAATTGAGTTTCTGTACTCGCTATGCCTACTTCTATCGCACCTTTCCTGCTTACTACCGTGGAAGTAGGCATAATGTAAACAATTCGCGAGGCTTAAAACAGCTATCTATTCACGGCAAGGAGCTGTTTATATCTTTTTTTTTTTTTTTACATGGGGAAATGCGTTACCGCACCGTCAGCCGCGCGGGGGATCATGCGCGGCCGGTGTGTGGGGCTCCCCGACGCCGGTTCAATACGACCGGCTGCCGGTATACCCACTAAAACCCCATGGGAGCCTTCTATCCGCCTAGCGCCGTGGTCACGGTATGTGCGCGAGCTTAACCCGCGACCCCGGCAGCGGCTGGCCGCCTCATAAGCAGAGGCGGCCTCTTCTGTGTGCGGGCCGGGGAATGGTGTTTCCCCGGCCCTGAGAGGGACGCGCGGCTACCTCTCGCGCCCTCTCGCGGCATTAGTGCGGGCGGAGTCTATATGGATCCCCCAGACCTCGACGCCCGCTGCCGCCGGGAGGGGGAGGCTGCGAAGGATTACTCCTGCGCCATCACCCCTCCCTCTCCTTCCTCCTCCCCCCGCCGCCTCGGCACTCAGCAGCGTCAGCGGCGGGGGGGGGAGGGGGGAGGGGAGGCTGCGAAGGATTGCTCCTGCGCCATCACCCCTCCCTCTCCTTTCTCCCCTCCGCCGCCTCGCGCTCTCAGCAGCGTCAGCGGCGGGGGGGGGGGGGGCTTCGCGATGGGGGGAGGGGGAGGCTGCGAAGGATTGCTCCTGCGCCAACACCCCTCCCCCTCTCCTTAACCCCCCCGCCCCCCCCCCGCCGCCTCGCGCACTCAGCAGCGTCAGCGGCGGGGGGGGGCCTCGCGATAGGGGGGAGGGGGAGGCTGCGAAGGATTGCTCCTGCGCCAACACCCCTCCCCCCTCTCCTTCCTCCCCTTTTCCTCGCCGCCTCGCGCACACAGCAGCGTCGGAGGACGGAGCGGGGGAGGGTAGGTCGCCGTTCAGGCGGGCGGTGGTGGGGTGGACATCACCACCGCCGACCTCGACGGCCAGCGGAGAAAATCTCGACGCTGGCGGTCGCAACGGAAGGATGGGTGTTTGGGGAGGAGGTTTGGGAAGGAGGGGAAGGCATTAGGATTTGGAGGCGGAAAGGTGGGAAATCACTGTCACGGAATGAAGGGGGGAATGTGACAGTGGCCGCTCGGGGCCCCGGGGACGCATCCCCTTGTACCGCTACCTGGACGGGGGGGGGATCCAGGGCGGCACCCCCTGGGGGAAGCTGTTTATATCTAATGAATACAGCTTCACTCTAAATTATGCAGAGAACCATACGATATAGGTACGTGCCGCATGGTTTGACGTTCGCATTAATTTTTTTTTTATTAGCAGAAACAGTAAAATTTCGTTCGCGTTGTTGTGACTACAAATTGCAAAAACGGGTACGTAGCGCCGCCCCTTTTTTGATCATAGTCGTCTATCCCTATCCCGTCCGAAACGACTTCATTTATCAGCAAAAAAGTATCCTAATTATTGATCCGGGATATAGATCTGTGTCGAGTTTCAGTTAAATCATTCAATAGTTTTTCAGACAATAAGTCTAAAACTTTTTCATTTTCGGAATCTGCTGGTCCAAATTACTCTTTTTACATTTTTAAACGCATCGTACAAACTCGAAGCTTTTACAGATTTTTTTATATTATTGACAGAATTGTTTATATTGCTATAAGTTGGGCCACCTGCATACCTATTGTTTCATACCGACAAACAAATGCCGCGCACCTGGTTTATTGCCCCTCCCCGCATTCGGAGTTCTTTTGTTTTATTCGTATTTAAAATTTGCAATTAGACCTATTGTTATTGGCCGTCCGCATGAATAATCAGCCAGGTGTGAAAACTACTATTTCTCGGAAATTTACTGGTGTTTCCGAGTGCCGAGCGATGCACTGGCACGCTGTCGATTTTTTTATACTGTGTAGTTAGTATAAAATAACGCCCGAACGGAGGGGTGGGACAGACAGGCGACGACTACGATACGAGTAAGACGTTTGTAGTGGTCTCAATTAGCGATATAGTGACGGACTTTGCGCGTGTTGAATTGCATTGAATCTTGCAGTGTGAACTGATGAAAAAAAAAAAAAAAAAAAAAAAAAAAAAAAAAAAAAAAAAAAAAAAAAAAAAAAAAAAAAAAAACTGATGAAAATGGGTCGATATCATCGTATTTAGTTACATTATTTAAATAGTTACTTGCTCGCACTAAAAATGAATTTTGTCTATAATTAGTAGAACTTAAAGGTACATTTATAGGTTGATTGAAACGTATAGATTTCGAAGGAATATTAAAATGGATTTTACTAAGGAGATCTGGACAATCAACATCAGAGGAGATAATTTTTTGAAGTAGTAAAAAATTTTGTACCTGTTTTGGATGTATTTGTACAGTTCTAATAGACTCTATAGTAATTCCAACGTAAATAATGTTAATTCGAGTTCTGTAGCTCGTAACAATATTATAAAAAGGAAATAAAGCACATTTTATAGCAAAGACTAATTGACATAATAAATGTTACTGCTCGTACTTCTCAGGCAACGTTTAGAACTCACTAATCCATTAGGGCGGTTCAAGATCTCCCGTAGCCTCTCGGAAAATGGCATAACCTGATAAATTCGAACTAACTACGTGTACCTACTTTAAGATATGGGGTACTTTCCATTAGTTGCTTTATTAGGGTTCAAATGAAAAAATCGTTGCTCACATGTACAGAATCCTTTAATGTGTACATTATGTATAATTATATGTAAAATTGTAAATTGATTTGAATATGGCCGATTTATTTTTTGTTATATTGTGATGCAGATCATAAAGTTTTATCTAAAACAATATTGAAGTGCTAACGGATATCCTCAAAGGTTATTGGGAGAAGGGATCTTTGCGATTCAACTGAGTTATTTAACCTCACCTTTATATAATTAAATATCAAGGACGATAATTCGAACAGAGATTGCGCGTTTTGACCTTTAAGTGGAACTTCGATTTGTTAAACCTTCTGGAAGTAGGCATCAGCAAATTATAACTTAATATTTGTTGTTGTTATCGTAGTTGAATGTTTCTAGTTACGACTACTTGTTAAACGCTCCAAATAATTGTACATATTACTTGGAAAACAATCAACGCTAATTTAGCAAAATATTGTAATCCTTTCCTCAAAGTCTGTTCCTGTTTAGCGCTGTTTCTATATTTACTCGGCACTCGGCAGTTTGTACTGTTTGCTCGGATGGTACTATGGGTCCGCGACGTCGTACGTCGTAGCAGATCGGAGTCGGGGCTCATCGGGTTGATTGCGCCGTGAACGCGCAACCGCACAGTATTGGCACGGGCACGCGGGCACGCGGGCGGGACGCGTCGACTGCTGCTGCCCGGTGCATCTGATCTCGGGAACACGATCGCGCGAACGCGCGCGCGCAATTATTCCCGTAAAACATCTTCGTAGAGATATCTCTATAAGGTCGTAGAATCGCAATGTTACTCCACCCTTATTAGATGAATTGCATAGTGATATTGCAGTTGTATTCAGTGATTGTGTGCAACATATATTTCGGATGATTGATCGAGTGACTATGGTTGCATTTAGGTATCGTATCATAACAATGACAGAGTAACTGTCGTATAATGTTAGTCTAAGGTATTATCTATACTTATAATAAAATTGTAGAGGTCGAATTTCTGTACAATTAAAAAAAATGCTAAAATCGAGTCAGGGGGATGTAAGACGTGAAATAGAACTAATTTTGATTTTTTTTAAATTTCTTGTTTCTCTGTTTGTCTGTCTGTTTGTACCGGCTAATCTCCGAAACGACTGGACCGATTTACATGAAATTTTGTATGGTGGTAGCTTATAGCCCTGGTCAACATATAGGATACTTTTGATCCCGAAAAATTAAAGAGTTCCCGTGGGATAGTTAAAAAACCGCACCACGCGGGCAAAGGCGCGGGTAGAAGTTATAGTTTATAATTTATATGGCAAAACAACGTTTGCCGGGTCAGCTAGTAGTTATATAAATTCATAAAAAAACGACGTATTTTATTGAAGCTTAAATTGTATAAAAACATATGTACGTACGTCGTAGTCTTGGTGATGGTGTTTTGTCTGCAAATTAAGCTCATTGCCCTTCTTTGGTATTATTGTGATAGTTATATACAACGAAGTATATACTTACAATTTAAATATATACACTTACTACTACTACTTTACTACAAATGTGACACTGCACATAATTTTTAAATTTAATAAAATCACTTATTCAATGACTAACAACATAGGTACCTATGGGAATGTGTGTGTGCTGGAAATGAATGGATTAATATGAAATAATATGATATGTTTATGAAAGTCATTTGGTTAACAAGGATAAACATAGGAAAGCTTTTATCCTGGATAGCGGGTATATGTATGCTCGGAGCCAATTCATAGTTTATGCGTGGCAAACTACGTGAAATACAGAACACGGAACACCAAACGCTTTTAAACTCTCAGTTGATAAATCACCAATGTTATTAGACAATATCTGATTCCATGATGTTCATTCCTGCTTTTCTTGTTATTATGTTTTGCGTCAAAAAGTAAATCAAATGATTGTAAAATAAATCATTTGTAATTGATGTGGTAGAGCCACGCTGGAATCATTATCATGATTTTAGCTTTAGGGCTGGTTCGATCGGTGTGATGCCACTCATTCGCAGAACATTGGCGTGAAACGGCTAGCTTGAACTAATTGTTTCGTGCGATGAGGTGGAGTTGCGATGCTCCACTTCACTTCCTCCTGCCCCTTCCCTATCTATACCATATCCCATTCTTCCTGTCCTTCCATCTCATTTTTTATTCCATCCCTATAGGGATATATCCTTTCCTAAAGGCTGGCAAACGCCAGCTTCGCAACAACAAAACCACCTCATTTGACGAATGCATTATATCTAATCCACTGGGCAAAGGACATCTTTATTATAATAATAATTATTATCAGTTTGATTTTTCTGATAAAATTATTGATAGTTGATCTATAAATCCTGAAAGTTAACTTGACATTATCATAACACGGCTGTTCTAAGATTTTATTTGTTTGTATAACCGTTTTTAATAACCGCTTTGTCGATTAGTAGTTCAAAATGCACCATTCCACCTATAAATTATAACCTACACCTATTGTATTGAAAGGGTATACATTCAAATCGGTGTCTTACACAATGCAATGTGAAGAAGTCGTTATAACTACTATAGTTAGAACGACTTCTTTATACTGCACACATACCTATAGGGAGTATCCCCTAAAACCTGTATAATAACTATAGTTTTATGGGTAGCATTGGAAATGTCTACCTTTCATAGAAGTGGAAGCTTATAAAATATTTTTATTCAGATCTTCATTTAAATTCTATTGAATTTGGATTCTAAATTATTTTTAACTAGTGGTCCCGGCAGACGATGTCCTGCCTTGAAAAAAATGTAGAACCGGATCATTTCAATTAAATATAGCCTATGTTCCTCAGGGATAATGTAGCATTCTAATGGTGAAAGCATTTTTGCAATCGGTAGTAGTTTTTGGGTTTATTCATTACAAACATACCAAAATACAAATCTTTCCCTCTTTATAATATTAGTATTCATACTCGTAAGTAGGTATTACGTGTACAGTACATATTGTACTTTCCTTTAAACTCCTGTTCATTGAAGTATAAAAATAATGATAGTATGAGTCCATAAACGTCCCACAACTCGCCACAATTTGTAGAGGAACGGATTATTCTCGCCACGTTTATCTAAGGCGCGTTGGCGAATTTTACACATCCAGTTATCTCCTGATACAGGTTTCATCACGATATTTTGCTAAACTGTTAGCATTTACTAATTATAACAATATACACATTAGGTCAGAATATTGGTCGAAATGCTAATAGTTAAAACTAAAATCTTATAACTTTATAGGAGCAGTTGTATTGTATCATTTTTGTTTATTTCGGAAATGGATGTGTGGATCTAATTATTTCTTTAGGCAAGGTTTTGTGTTTTAAGTTTATGCTTTTGGGATTAAACTGTCGTATGTTCATCGCTCTTATCTAAACTACATATTATTAATCAATAGTCATACCTATTTCATTAAGATAGATTCATCCCCTAGACCTGACAGACGTTATAAACAAACAAATAAAATTATTTTAAAATATGTTAGTATGGATTGTGTTCCCAAGAACATGCTAGCCAAAATAATTTTACAGATTAAACTAGAAATAACTAATTATATAGTTTCGATAGTTCGCGCCCTGTTAGTATATGGAAACAAAAACCCAGAATGATCGACAAATTAAATAAAATAATTAGTCAAATAAGAAATAAACAATAGCTGTATTAAAAATATCATATCACCTTAATAGTGAAATATCGTTTAATAAACGTTAAGGCCTCAGCCTTTTGCGTCTTTCTTTATATTACAAATAATGTATTTTTACATTGATATAATTTCGCGTACCTGTTTGTCTAAAGTAAAACATTAAAACGCACCTTTGAATTGAAATCGTATATTATTTCACCCGTGAAAGCTTCTGTTTTTGTTTAGTAAATATTGTCAAAATGACAAAGTAAAGCCATGTGGCAATGAAGATAACCGAGTAAGGCGCGCGGTGCGCCGTCTCGCCGGGCGTGCCCCGAATTGGGTGAGGTTAGCGCCGAGCGATGGGCGGCCGCTTGCGCCCGCGCTTCTTACTGCGTACAGCATGGGCGGGCAACGCAACGTTTTGGCAACACTCCGTTGACGCTTGACGCTATTTTTAACGAACCTTGAGTGAAACCGCCCTTGCCGCCTCATAATCTCAAATCAACGTTTAGAAATGTGTCCTTTATAGTAGTCAGGTATACATTAGTCAATCTATTATTTGCCCCAACACCCAACCTTGTATAGTTATACTTCAATATTTCCACATGTTCCCCATAGCGCTATTTTCGGATGACCTCATCATACATTTAACATATAATATAAATACTTTACCTCTTTTGAAAGGCATTCGACCTGAATGAAGGTAAATGTCATAGTGCTATTATCGTGTGCGCAGGCAGGATCTCAGGGCGATGGATTTAGCAAATCGGCATTCATTTTTTTGTCAGAATTTAAGAATTGTAATCCTAATATTAGGGTTATGAATAACAGCGCCACAAACAGTGTATATTATATAGTTAAAGCGTCTAATTTGGGCCGTGTTTTAAAAATACTTTTGTGATACCATAGTTATTTAGAATGGCCTACACCTATATATGATCTTAATAAAAGTCGATGTGTAGGTATTACTATTCGCATTGTGTGTTATCATCAATATTACGATCAGTTGGAGATCGATGCTGTTTACAAACGTTCGATTGGGGTCACGTTTGCAACCGAATACAGGCGTAAAGGCAGGGCTGGTCACAGCTCCAGCCAGCCAGCGCGTCGTGGTCGGTGGTCGTCCCTCGGCGCAAGCGGCGCGCGGCTGTGCTCGCCTTAGCCGCTGGTGAAAGGGAGGTTAAATGCGTCGCCCGCAAGACGAATTGCAGCAACCTTACTAAAAATGGCGTCATTTTGCAGTTGCATTATCTTAAAAAACAATTACGATCTTGTAAAAAAGCTAAAATACATAAGTGATTATAACTACACAAGTTGTTGCAAATGCACTTGCTGATTATTTGAATTTCGTTAATCTTATTTTATCTTTCGATTGACCCTAATATCTAGTGCACTTGGACCTGACCTTCAGCTTAGATTGTTATGCCTTATGCACCGACGTTGTCTAGTTCAAGTACGATAAATATAATAGATATCGGATACTATAATATATTATTTCAAGTTACAACTATAAAGTATTATTTCAAATACCAATAGATGAAATGATAGGAATTACTATTTTGCTTTTTTACGAACGAGTTCAGTACATAAAAATCTTATTTCTACTCTCGTCAAATTTCTTTTTCGTGTACAACTACACTGCTAACTAACATAAACCTAAAAATAATACGAAATAAGAATGCTAATGCCAGTAAATATGATGTTATAGATAATTTCTTCTTCAGCCAATCTGGTTGTCGGTCCATCGGGCTGGAGGGCGTCCTACACTATGCCGATCATTTAATATTATAAAAACAGATATTTAATATTTATGATTCGTATGTAATTATATTAAATACCTACTACTCGTATTATAATAAGTACCAATGAAACTTCTTACGCTTAAATTTTATTATGTGAGGCTCAGGTTGTCATTTGATGATGACAACCCTGTCATGATCGTTGTTAATCCCTATTAATATTATAAATGCGAAAGTAACTTTCTGTCTGTTTATTGCTCTTTCACGGAAAAACTATATAACCAATTTGGCTGGAATTCGGTATATATGTAATTTTAATACCGAGGGTGGACAAGGGTTACTTTTTATCCGGATAATGGGATAGATTATGTAAAGGTTATCTCAGAAAGTAGGATAGGTTGTTTTTTTGTGATTTGCCATTTTGGTTAACTTGGTAGTTTTTGTAGTATTGGTCGTTTATGTAGTTTCCAAAAGGATAGACGGAGGATAGATAAATAAAACTAGAACAGGTTGAAATAGAGGATGAAGTATGTATGGGAGACCAATCATTTCTCAAATTTATAGATATAAAATTCATAATGTATAAAACAATCCGATAGTAACTAATGGACATAGATACGTTTCTTTTCGGGAGATGGATAGTTTGCGAAATTGCGATATAAAATGAAGTAAATATTCCGGGGGCAAATAGTACCAACACAAAAATTTCATACAATGTAGGTACTCCGTACGCCTGCTCTTTAAACAAGAGGTACGCACCTTAGTTCGTCCCGCGGCGCGGGCGCGGAGTAAACTCGAGTTTAATAATATATGCAAGTAATAAAGTTGACCAATTTTAAATAGTATAATACCTTACATGTAAATTCAAACACGTGTTTAACTTTTTTTGAATGATTATGAAATACCACGAAAATTTTAATCACCGAAGTTTTTGTGGCCACACGAAAATACACATTGCATTAAACCTTCACATTTTATACAGTAACACTTAATAATATGTTTTGCGTAAAAATAGATGACTATGGAATAATGCAACTCTTGCCCTACCATGTCATTTATCGGGATAGATAATATTCTATGTGTTGACGGATGTAAGATAGCTCGTGGGCTTTCATTTAAATTTATTCAGTAGTTTTCGCGTGATACTCTAAAAGACAGACAAAAGTAAAAAAAAAAAATGCATTTAAGGATTTTTGCGGGACCGAATATAGTCCCGGCCATATTTTCTCTCTTTTAAATTCATTGTACGAACTAAACTTGACCTCTCTGGCAGATGTATTATAATATTAGAGATTGTTTAAACAAAACAACATTCTGTGATTCCTAGAATATAATAAAAGTAATAGGTTATGTTCACAATTTCAAGAACGAAAAGCTTAATTTTGTCTAGTTATATATGTACTTATGAGGATTGCCTTACTGATAATTATATATATCATACATAATGAAGAGGGATTAGTAATCCTCGTTGACTGCTATAGAATAAGTAACTGTATGAAATGATTTCAGCCTCAATGAGTGCTATTTCGCGAACAAAGGTGCAGCGGTGGTGCTGGGCGGAGCAGAGCACGGATGCGCAGACCAGTGGCGGTCACCCGCACGCGTCCTCCCCCAGGCAGACATACAGCATCACCTACAATCCATGTTCTACCTGTTACGCCCTGAGGAAACGCTTAAAATGGTAAATAACCTTATAATGAGTGAATGAAACGTACGAATATGTTCATTTATGACCGATTCCTATATCTTATGGACCGTTAATTGTCCTTATTTAATCGGATAAAATTTGACATAAGCTTTATACAGTAAAAGTTCTGTAAAGCAAAAATTCAACCGATGATAGGAGTGAATAAATAATGAGATATAGGAACCGGCCATTAGTACAGATACAACGTACAAGTACATGAAGATGTTAAAACAAATTGTAAAGATAAATATTACTCAAAATATAAAGATTGGCAATAAACTGTAAATATTGGGGTAAATAAAACTAATATCAGTAGAAAATAAAATGTAATAAGGGCATCCGTTAATTACGTGAGGCTTTAAAGGATAGGGGGGTGTTGCGGCGATTGTCACATTTTTTTCCGTTTCTTGTCCGTTACGGATTGTCACAATACGAACACCTTAGCTTCTGTGCGCAAGCGACAAACACAGAGTGGCTAAATCAGAGCGAGGTGAAAGAAGCCTATGATTTTACTGACAATCACATGGACATGTTGATTCCAATGCTCACTCTTGAGACCGTGCATGTGTCTCCGTGGACTGAACTACAATCGATATTATTTTATGAAATATAGTAGTTACCATTTCATGGCCGGTTACTATTATTATCTTAACATTCATTGACTTGAGGCAGCTGATGTCAAATTTTAACCGATAGTAAAGCAAATGAACGGTTGGTAAGATATAGGAATGGCCAAAGTGTTCTATTATTCTGTGATTCTGGCCTAGATATACATATACGGAATCTTAAATACTAATCTTAAATAACAATAATAGGCTATTTTTTTACAATAAATCCACTGCGTGTACAATAGAAACAAAAGTTTGAAAATCTCACGTGAGATTGGGGGATGGCGAAGGGGGTTAGAAAAACGCTAAAAACGCCTCACGGAATTAATGTACGTCCTCTAAGTACAAAATAGGTAAAATTATATGTACTCTGAAAAGAAATATACCAGAATAGAAAAAAATAACAAGATTTAACAGTCATGATAGTCAAAGGGGTTAAGAAATGTATACTACTTACAGAAGAAACAAATATACTAACTTTATTATTAAAATGTGAGTTGTCCTAAATAGGCCCCTGCTCTGCATAGTACCGATGTTACAGCGACCAGCGCTGGTCTTCCGCGGGGACCTTATAGTGATGCCACGGGTCAGATACACAAAGATAATTCTAATAAAAGTAATTCTAACATTATAATAAATAAATATTTAAAGTAAAGGTTCGATAAACGTAATTGTGGCGTAACAAATGAAGCTTGTTTAAATAGAGTAGATAGTGTACAAAACAAGTGTGACGAGAGTCGTACTTGCGCAGGGAGTTCCTCTTCAATATTCGTATAGTTACATAGTGTTCCAATTTTAAAATTATATAGCATTTTTCATTATAATCGATTCTTTCAGGCTATGAACATGGAATAAATAAACATATCGTATATAAGCATAGAAACAAACTCATTTTGACGTTTATGTTTTAATAGACTTTTTGCCGCGGCTACGCTGCTGGTCAATCCCTATTAGTAACTCTGTTTTACTTACACAAACACTTAAAAAATATCTAATTGATGGTGAAAACAGCTTAACAATCCATAGCGAGGTTTAGGAGGAGTTAGCGAATATAAAGGCAGACAGACAGACTGGGAAAGCGACTTTCTTTTATACCATGTAAAAATTATTAAAGAATTCATGTTGCCTGGAAAAGCTAGCTTTTAGTGATAAGAACCAACTTTTGTTTTACCAAGAAAATATTGTAACTATTAGAGTAAACTGTACCGTTGTTTGCACCCTGTTTAATCATTTAAGATATTAAGGCTGGTGTGCACCGAAATTTAACCGACGGTTAACTAAAAATAATCACTGTTTTTCCATACATTTTTGGCGATTATTTTATTTTAACTATCGGTTAAAAGTCGGTGCACACCAACCAGCCCAAGAAATCTTAATGTTTTAATTTTGTAGTCATAAAATAATATTAACATGCGCAATGAAATTGCTATCCATCTATGAACGGATTGTCAACAGGCGGTGAAACTGGAGAGCGCTCACCCTGGACGCACCAGATACTTGGTGGTGGTGAGCCGCAATGAAGAAGCTGCGTTGCTGGGTATTGATTGCAACGACCGGACCACCGTCGGGCTCGTCCTTAGGGTACTCGCAGACACATCTATTAAATTGGACGGCGATGGGTACGTCTAGCATAACAATACATGTTACATATTTATTACTATTATATATAGCTATGATTTTTGAGCTTTCATGTCATATCCTCATTGTTAAAATTGTAATACACCGAAGTAGCATAACTATATTTTGTTAACTAAGGGCGGATATTTCGATCACTACATAGAAGTTATACTACAGAATAAAATGACAGTCGCATGAATAAAACAGTTAAATTGTTTCACTTTTGAATGTATCCGACTGATAACTTATCTGATGATTGAAAATTTGACCCTAAGAGTTATAAACTGCTACTAACTTCATTTGGTAGTCAATTAATGTGTGATTCGTTTCAGTGGGTCCAAATAAAAGAAAAAAATAAGTTTCACATATTAATTAATATTCGTTATTTAAATAAAACGATAAAATAAAATTAATAGTGGCATGTTGCTGCTATTAATTTTCAATATTTAAAATGTTATCACTCACAGGTGCTGTTTGTCTGTAACTCTTTATTCTCAGTTATACAATGTGACGCAGTAGTATTATACATCACACTATCAAGAGTTTCTTTCTACCTCATTGTACGAAAAACAACAAAACCCCATTTTGTTAATAAAATGAAACATTACTAATTTAGTTGCAGTTATAGTTCACAATACATAATTATAGTTGACAGTTAGTGACCATAATAAGAACCCATTTTCCTTACAGAACTGTTTCAAGTAAGTGCAAAACAATAACTAATTAAGGATTCATTGTCCACAGGGGATTTAGCGTGTGTGTATGCAATCGACAACACATATTCAAACCGGTGTCTGTACAGGCCATGTGGTGAGTTAATATTACTGTTTTATCATATATTTTTGCAAAATTAGAACTAATTTTACAGTATACTTGTACTATAATATATAATAATCTGTATAGTCCTAAGGACAACAAACGGCTTGTAACCGAAACTACAAAAAGTTTGTATGCCTGTCAAGGCGAAACATGTAACTCAAGACTTAGCATAACATCTGCAAAATTGTCCATGTTTCAAACAAATAAATTACTTTGACTTTGACTATATATTTTTACATTACAATATAGATTTCAATAAAGAATTTTCTAGCTTAATAGAAAAGAACTTCAAACCAAGTTTTAATCGATTCATTCACCTCATCACTTTGTAACCGAGTCTCAGCCAAATTGTAGGGGTTTTTGTGTTTGGACTTACGCAAAGAATGAAGTTCTTTTAGCTACTTAAAGTAGCACATTTCACTAAACATGTAGGTTTTTCACTGCGTCAATAATAATTAACCACTTTAGATGAAATTTACACGACTTTTTAAACCAAAGTAGCATAATATCACAATTCAAGTTCGTTTTAAAACTGCTATTCTATAAGCATTTCGAACAAATTATTTATGTTACCATACGCTAATGGTAATGGAAAACATTATAAGGAAAGTGACGATTACAAAAATATTTATTTATTGCAAAACAATAGGCGGCTTATCGTAATATTAAAGCTATCTGTTCTAGATTTTATTATTATTTTTGTTTTTAACAATAATATTATCGACAGACTCACATTGCAGTTAATTTATGTTATGGGTAATATTCAAGAAATTAATTTTCATTACCGGGGATGGAATACGGGACTTTAACGTTCTAGTGCCCTAGGCCAGCAAAAGCTTAGCCCACTCAACTACAGCGGCCCACAATAATTATTTAATATTCTTATTAGTTTTAGAATTAACGAAACAGCCAAGTAGAGAATATTATTGTCATTTATAAATGGTAGAGGTATGCCGTTGTCAGGTCGGCGCTGCAAACATTGCACCGGGCGAGTGCAAGGGCGCGTGAGCTGAATCATTTCGCTGGTGGCACATCGCACTCGTGGTGCACCTACTATGAGAACCACGTGGACTCGGACCGCTCTTGCCTCAACGAGTGGCACGCCATGGACTGCCTCGAGTCCCGACGCCCGCCCTCACCCGACTCATTGAGGCTAAAGTGAGCCCACTTATTTATGTATATTGAGCAATTTCGACAAAACCTCAACGGATTCGTAAGAAGATATCAATGATTACAATAGGGGTATTAATTTAAAATTTGTATGTTTCATTTTTAAATTTCACAGAGTTTATAATAAAATACAAAGTCACAGCTAATAAAGTGTTTTTTATTGCTGCTGGAAAAATCACTCTGTTGTTGTCTTGGAGTTTGTATTCATGTTTTACTGAAATCCGTTGAGCCGTTTTGGAGCCTACTATAGAGTAACTTTCAAACAAATAGGCAAAAATTCTGTAAATGATCTATTCCTTGATTAGACATCATATAAATAGTAAATTTCATTTAAAAGTTCAAAATTATTCAATGATCTTGAAACAGACATGTGTATTGAGTTAGCATGAAACTAATAATGTTTTATTGACAACATTATTAACATTGATAACTACGAACTTTTCTTAAGAAACAGCTTTTTAACATATAAAATCACGCCTGTTACCCATTGAGGTAGGTAAAACAATGAATTTTTACTTGCTATGATCTTGGCATACCCCGCTTATCTACTTTCATTGCATTGTTTGAGGTGCTTTTTACCTAATCTGTAACCTTTTTTTATTCAAATTTTAGTATTATATCACCTGTAATTTACAACTAATATAAAATTGCTTTTAAAATCTCAGTCAAATGCCGCACTTTCCGAAACTCCTAAGCAAAAGTAGATATGAGTTATTAATTTTTTAATATAAAAAAGAGACTCGTGACTCCTCTGAATACTTTTAGAATCTTTATAGTTTTTATTTGACAATCGAGGCTTCCTTAAAAATTCATTCCCTACACGAAATTTTGGCACACAGTCCTGTGTAAAAATATTTGCCATTTGTTTGCTTTTGTAAACTAAGGGATAAAAATTAAGTGACCTACTTTGTAGTAAGTAGGTCACTTAATTTTTATCCCTTAGTTTCGGATAGTTTTAGCTATAGGTATTATTAGATTTTGAAGAAATTGTAAAAGTAAAATACAAATTGAAATTGAGCTTTATTTTTAGGTTATTACTTGGTACTCTAATCCGTTATATAAGTAATTATTATAGCTACTCATTTTAAAGTCTTACCTATAGACTGCAAAAACAAAATTATAATAAATTAAAATCTTGTTTAGTAAGATTAACAAAGAACATTCGTTTAGACTCCGCCCTTGTCCGAAATTGTTTAAAACTATTAGATTCGGTTACGGTTAGGGAGTTCCACAACATTCCTGACTTTTAACATAATAAATATAATATATGGTTAACAACTTAACTAAGTGGTACGTCATTTTGTTGGCACAATAATATCGCCTGGATTCCGTGTTACAACCACTTAGATAATTTAGCAGTTGTATTATATTTTCGCATTGTGTGAATTAACACAAAGAAGACCTAGATTCTTGACCTTAAAAATATCAGGCGATGATCTACGAATGTGTTTATGGCGCGTAAACACAACATGAATATGTAAATTCCTTCCTAAAAAAATATACTTTGTTAGGATATGGAAGGTTAATTATGATATTGTTGACTTGACCCCTAATTATAATAAATCTTATTATTTAATGATGAATTCACATCCATAATTATACAATTATGCATAAAAATTGTACTGTACTTTTGTAGTGTACTTTTGGCGTATTTGTAATTTTTATATTTATAATTGTAGTTCTTTGTAGCTGTGACCATAAACTCATTAACTAATTACGTACTTTAGATAACTGTGTTGAACATGGATAGTTTTAATCCCGGGAAATTAAAAAAAATCTAATAGCATTTCGATTTAGAGTACGAGTAAAGTAATAATCTTGTTGCCAGGCCACGCGAGAGGGACGAAACGGAGCGTGTGATCAGGTGTACTCTCAAAGAGATAATGATGAGCGTCGACTTGGACGAGGTGACGAGCAAGGCGATCAGGGGGCGGCTCGAGGACGAGCTCGACATGGACCTGGCCGAGTACAAGTCGTTCATCGACCACGAGATGCTCACCATCCTGGGCCAGATGGATGCGCCCACCGAGATATTCGACCACGTCTACCTGGGCTCCGAGTGGAATGCGAGCAATCTCGAGGAGTTGCAGAGAAATGGGTAAGTATAGGTATCTACACGACACTTAATTTGTGTGTATACGAACTGATTTTTCAAACAGCCTTTTTTATTATTTTAAAATAATAACATAAATGATTTTTTACAGGGTCAGGCACATTTTAAACGTGACAAGAGAGATCGACAATTTTTTCCCAGGAATGTTCGATTATCTCAATATAAGAGTTTACGATGATGACAAGACTGACCTGCTGAAGCACTGGGATAATACGTTTAAATACATAAATAAGGCGCGAAACGAGGGGTCAAAAGTATTAGTTCATTGCAAAATGGGTATCAGCAGGTCGGCTTCTGTAGTGATCGCGTACGCCATGAAGGCATTCAGTTGGAATTTCGAAAAAGCTTTGAAACATGTAAAAGCGAAACGAGGCTGTATAAAACCTAACACAAACTTTCTGAATCAGCTAGAGACTTATCAGGGCATACTTGACGCCATGAAGAATAAGGAAAAATTGCAGCGGAGCAAATCGGAAACGAACCTGAAATCGCCTAAGAACGGCTCGAAGAGGGAGAGCAAGGCGCTGGAGCCGACGCCCCTGGTGCAGGCGCTGACGGGCTCGTGCCGCGGGCGGCCGCGCTCGTGGGCGCCGGACTCGCGGCTGGCGGCGACGCTCATGCCGCCGGCGCCCACCTCCGTCTCGCTCGAGAACCTGGCGCTGGCCGGCGGCGCCTCGGAGACGCGCCACATGCTCATGCCCTGCGCCAACGGCAGCTACAGCGTCTCCCCCAACCAGATCATCCGGCTCAAGGAGGAGGGCACGCTCTCCGTCAAGTATATCGTCAACGAGATCGAGAGCGCCGCCACTGCAGAGCGACGCGACCTCGCCAGGAGATATCAGAGATTACAATTCGGTAATCAAGCTGATCCTTTTGCCAAAATAGTGGAAAGTAATTTTTACATGTCCACTGATGGCTCTAATAAACTGTTCCAAATTTCCCCCTCACGGAATTTAAGTCATAAATACGCGCCGTCGAACTTTGAGGGTGACAAATTTCACACTTGGGACCCTGGGGAAATATCCTGGCTCAGGACTGAAGACGGCTGTGGTCTTACCGGTGATAGTGAAAATATAGCTAAAAGTGACAGTGGTATTATAGACATAAAGACAAATAGAGTGAATGCAATTGACATTTTAACTAATTCTGTTGAACGAAATCTGGACTATGAAGATAGAAAAGCTATCGACGATGACGCTCCACCTCCCAGTAGGCAAAGTTCATGGAGTTCGTCGGATAGTGCAGTAGTGCTTGATCTTTCCCGCCATTCTTCTTGGGGTTCGTACGATACGAGATATCCCAAAAATCAAAATGTGGCCAGGGAAGAGTCTTCCAAGCGGAGTAAAGAACGACCTGACGAAAGAGTTACTAGAAGGACAGAGAGCGATAAATACGTCGAAGCTGGTACCGCGCCCCAAAAGCAGTCTTCTGATCTCAGCATCATAAGTGAGCACACGGAGACGCGAAGCGGAGAGCGTCGGCCGACGAAACGGAATCCAGAACATATATCAGAAAACGAACGAAGGTTCAACGAAACGTGTGCCATACTAAAGGATTTCGCGAGTGGAGCGACGCCAATAGAGAGGGCACGCGAGCGAGGGGCCTCCACGTGGAGCGGGCGACTGGCCGCGTCGGCGCCCGTCGACACGTGGCTGCGGCCGAGCGTCCGCCGCCGGCGGCTGGCCGCTGGCTCTACGGCGACCTGCCTCGCGCGTCCCCGCTCCTGCCTCCCGGCTCGTCGACTGCCGGCCACGTCAGCAGTCTCAAGAAAGAGTTCGAGGCGCGTTCGGAGAACGACTGGCTTCGGCGCGTGGACCCCCGCGTCCGTGACCGCACCGCGGCGTCGCCACCCTCGGGCGAGGATCTCTCCGTGAAGGTGCTGGTCGACAAGTACGACCGGCCCGGCAGGGCGCGGCAGGAGACCGGGGCGCGGGCGGCGGCGGGCGAGCGGCCGGGCCGGGCGCGGGCGGCGGCGGGCGAGGCGGCGCTGCGCAACTCGTTCTGCGGCGTGGCGCGCGCGCCGGAGCGGCCGCCGCCGGCGCCGACGGTGCTCGCGCTGGCGCCCCTCGGCTATAGCGAAACAACTGTGATGTCGAAAGCTCAAAATAGAAAAACATTGCAACACGGTAAGACCCATCCGTTGACGAAGCTCAACTTCAATCGGTCGAATAATAGATGTTCAAATCCTGTATATAATACTATGTAAAAATATTTATGTTTTTTTATTTATTATGAATTCTTGCCAAACTCGAAATTTTATCTTTCTAGAGTTTTATATTCTGTATATTTACAAGATGAAATCGCAGTGTATTTGTCTATAATTAGAAATAATTGTATTAAACGGCTGTTTGTGTGTAGAAATGTTAAAAAGAGAGAATAAATTCAATACAACTAATGTACAACTTTTACGTTGGTGTTTCTATTATATAATGAGAATTTTACGATTAATATTGTTCTTTTACATTGATTTCATAATCTTATTGTGTTTTCATTATGTTGAAAGTTCCCTAGAAGTGCAATTGACATCACAAATCAAAAGATCGTGGAATGCGCGCTCTTACATTTTATTTTACAGTGTATTTGTCTAGAGTCCCACAGTATGTGGGACACTCGGAAAGTTTCGCGAAATAAAAAAAATGGTCTATAGGTGAATATTTTTTAATAAATAAATAATCGGCAGACAAACACACACATTGTGTATCCCCAAATTAAGCAAGTTACGCTTGTGTTATGGGTAATATACAACGCACTACTTTGGGGCCGATCCCAGAAACCCAGACCATAGTAAATAACGGAGAAAATACGTTTCCGAAATTTACTATACCAGAAATCGAACCCGGAACCTCTGCGTTGCAGTGAGGTAGGCCGGCAAAGGCTTGCCCGCCAATGTAGTACATTCACCAGTCTCTATACAAAGTTCCATGCGTTTGAATCAGTTTTCGAAACATTTTCGGTCCGCCGCAGACACCTCTTACAGCTTGAACGCCGACTTCACATCTTCCGGTGACGAAAATTGTATCCCTTTGAGCTGATTTTTTATTTTCGGGAATAATAGAAGTCACACGGTACCAGGGCAGGGCTGTAAGGAGGGTGACCCAGGAGTTTGACCGGCGTGCTGTCCAGGAAGTCCCTCGTTTTGAGCGAGGTATGGGTGGGTGCGTTGCTGTGGTGGAGCAGTAGCCCGCGGAGCCCTGTGTTTGGTCGCTTGATGCTCACAACAGAGAAACCTTCTGCCAAGCATTTGGTAGTATGCCATTTGGCGTTGATGCGTCTCTAGTTCCTTAAAGGGATTGACACCAAGTAGCCAGTCAAATTGAGAAAACTCGGGCTCACAATCTTCCCCTCGCTTTCAGAAAAGCTTTTAAAGCTGGGCATACTCTCGAAGGTGAGACGGTACTTCACATCTGAACAGTTGCTAGTGTTGTACAAAACACAAGTACGAGCATGTATGGAGTACTGCTCTCACTTTGGATGGCTCAGCCAAATATCAACTCGAGGCACTAGAGTCGATTGAGCGGAGAGCCAGGAGGCTGGTAGGCAACGACCAGCTTTCGATGACAAAACGCAAAGTCTCGAACATCGACGTAGGGTTGCCAGCTTGTCGGTCTTCTATCGGATTCACTTTGGAGAGTGTGCAGCTGAGCTCTTCGATCTGATCCGCCATCTCCTTCCATCATCGGACAACCAGACGCACCGGCATGCGGCATCGATATATGGTGGATATTCACTATAAGAACGAAGCGTTTCGAATCCAGCTTCATCATACGCACCGAAGGAGTGGAATCATTGCGGAGTCTGTCTTTCCGATATATAACTGGTGTTTCAGTCCGTGTGAATAGTACTTCTAGTAAGCGTGCTACATCGTAGACCACATCTTGCTCCACATAGGCAGATTGTGGTCAAACGCGAACCTATACTAGAATAAAAAAAAAAAAAAAAGATCGCTTCAGTTTGCTAGAGTTAATTCGTTTTGAAACACCAAAATCGTCGGCTGGCGTTTTGTTTCTGGGTCATCGGGTCTGTTTGGTACGGGTCATATTTTGGGTCAATGATACACGGTTGCCTTAGAAGAGCCTACATCCATGAATGCTATTTGAAGTCTATCGTACGATTCGTCCGGTTTCAGGCTACCAGCGCAGATACATTTTTCAATGAGACACGATAATTTAAATTAACTAATAATAAACATAGCAAATAATGTGAGGGAAATTTTGGAATTGGAAAGTACCTATTTTTTAGCTATAATATCATATTTTTAAAATAGGTTATAACTGGCCAGTCTCTCATACATAAGAACTTTTTTTCGCAATACTTTCTGAGTGGCCTGGTAGTTGCAATGCAGATTTTCTAGAAACTATGATTTTTAATATGGTCCACTTATAATATAGGTTTTTTCATACAATAGGTCAACAAGAAATATTATTAGTATACTGCTTCCATGGTAAAACATTTTTTCTTTATAGTTAGGCGGCATCAATTAATTACGTGAGGCGTAATTGGCTCTTTTCCGTACCCCCTCCACCCTGTTGAGTTATCGTAAGATTTGGCTCCAACCCCGCCCTCGTCTACCAATACCTCGTGAGATTTTTCAAAATGTGTTTCTAGTGTAAAATGCATTAAATTTATTCTAAAAAAAACATAATTTGCACAATATTTTTTTTATGACTAGTATTTAAGGTTGCATAGGACGTAGGCTAGAATCACAATGAGATCTATCTATCTATAATATTCTAAACATGCTGTGTCTGTACATTGAAGCTATTTAAAATTAACAACTGGAATAGACATAATTTCTTGTCTGTTGACGTGTATGTTCCCGTAAAAACTACTGGGCCGCTTTCAATACTTAATTAATAATTTTCTGGGAATTATTTGAAATAGATTTAAAAAAATCGAATTCCAATGTGAATTTTACTGATCGATAACAAATTTTATGTAATTCAATGTGTGATTTTTCTTATCCCGGGAACCCTGCGGGAGATTTCTCGGGAGCGGTCTGTAGTTGTTCGGGTGCATAAAAATTAGCTTATTCCGACACAGTTTTCACTAAAACGATAGCTTACTTTATCTTTAAAATGCTTCTACTACATTGCGTCCCAGAAATCCCACGGGTATTGCAAGTCAAGCATGGACAAAGCCGCGGGCTTAACCTGGTAATATAATGTGGACATAGGACATAATATCATCAAATCTTATCTCTTATCTAGGCATGGAACTCCCCTATTTAAACAAAAGAAAAGACCTTTGCTTGTCCAGGACGGATTGGTGAGTTAATTAATTTTGTGTGCAGGTTTGTATGTATGTTTTCTTTCACGTTGCCATTTTGTTTACTGTAACGTTATGTCTAAAACCTGCTTAAGTAGTGGATAAGGTTCAGCCAGCCTAGCTTGAACCCAATTGAACGAGTCTGGTGTCTATCTATGGACTACCATATCACTATCACTACATAGTATAAAACAAAGTCGCCTTTTCTGTCCCTATATATGGATATAGGGACAGAAAAGGCGACTTTGGCGACACATATGGATGTGCGCTTAAATCTTTAAAACTACCCAACGAATTTTGATGTGGTTTTTTCCAATAGATAGAGTGATTCAAGAGGAAGGTTTATATGTATAATACATGCATCATATACTAAGGCAACATTGCTAATTTTAGAGGTTTCTATGTAGTGATGCCGTGCAAAGTCGGAGCGGCCGGTTTGTTTTATATACAACGTTCATAGTTTTTCTGTAGTGTATTTAATTTTGTATCAGCATTGCACCGTGCGAAGCCGGGCGGGTCGCTAGTTTAGAATAATACAATGCAATAAAACAATTATCTTTAAATGACAATATATTTTACTGATTAATTCATCGCTATTATTAATTTTAATAGAAATGTTTCGTGTATAATATAAAATTTGTGGTTTTAGCCAAAGTCGACAGTTTGTAATCGTCTTCCGGTAACAAATGAAACTCTCGGTACGTTTGGTAGTTCACTTAACCTTTTATAAGTCTCAGGTATTTTATTTGATTTTCTTCTTAAAGTGCCAAAATCAAAAGCATAAACACCGCCTGGATTATTTCGTATACAACATTCTGTCTGTATAAAAATATTATTATTATTAAAAGCACATTATTAGCCTTTTAACAAGCAAGATATAAGGGATATTCGTAAACATGATTTTATTATACGCTGAACACCATAGTTGTTGTTGCATCTCGTAAATTTATTTGACTGAACAGCTGACATTTTCTACACAAACATTAATATCTTCCATAAAACCAATCTCAAAAGTAGGTTTCGTTCATTTTAAATAAAAATTGTATGGACTGAAGGCGATAATAAAATTGATAATAACAAAATATCAGTCCCAAATTCTAGTAAAATATTTTTTACTAGAACCTTTATCGATAACAATTAACATTAAAAGACAATTCTAAATCTTCAAGTAGAACAAATATATAACGGATAACAGAGAGCTAAATCCAGACAACCAGACCTAGAATGAAACGCTTGTTTAGATAATTTAATCTTGATATATAGAATCAATCCCGGGATATTTGCTTACCAGTCAAATAAGCGAGTCATTGCTGACCCAGGCGTTAAAAATGAACGTTTTATCCTAAGAATTTATAAACTTTTCCGTGGAACACAGTACCGAAAATTAACTTACTATTCTCACGAAGAAATATAACTTACAATTTTCATGTTTATATCAACCACTCTTAATAAATTTGTATCAGAGCCTCCACAAACTATGAGATTCGTCTCAGGTACTAATCTTCCACAGTACAATTTGGATTGAAGATTATCTGGTACAATTGTCTCTATCAACTTGCAAGAACCATAATCCCATAGTTGAATGCTGTCTTTGTCTTGCCAGGAGCATGTGAGTATCTTGAAAATATTAATTTAAGTAATTTTAATAAATAAATCCCAGAAGAAAATCATTGCCTGAAGCAAACAATTGGACAGACGACCAATACGTACAACCTAATGGAAAGTGGTTATTTGTGCTTACGAACTTTGCAACGCCTCAGAAGTGTTTTCAACGTTTTGGCAGCCCTGAATACATTTTATAACGCCCTTCAGCAATTCCAAGTCGTAGCGTAAAGGGAAATAGTCTGTGAGATGAGACGAAAGAACTGTCTTGGTGTTACATAAATTCATCCATGGGGGTAACTTTAGTTCAACGGCCTCAGAATTTCAGTGATCTTTTGGTGGGGGGAGGGCTGGAAGTTTACCTACTGATAGGAAACTGCTCGAAAATTCAATCTTGGAGAAAATTTAAAATTATTTTTCCGAGCAAATTATATATTAATCTTAAATTAAATTTGTCATAATTAAGGGGTATAGATGCGTATTTTATTTTTTTAAATGAGAGGGTAGAACTGGGTTCTGGGTGGTCAAAAAAATAACCACCTATTCTAAAATATAAGGGCAGAATTTGGATTTGCCTTGCAAAGCTCCCACCCCACCTAAGTCTGCCAATAAATAGTCAAGACATATTTAAAAAAATAATAGAATAAAGAAGTGGTGGAGGGTGGAGAGTGACTCCTGTACTCCTCGTCTTAACCCTCCCCCCCTCAACACCCTCATCCCCTGATTCAGAGTGCGAAATTCCAAAGTCAACCTTATAAAATTCTGTTTAACCTATGACATTAGTGATTGATCTCTAACAGATAAATATAACAAGAACGTAAAAGAATATCGGTTCTGTGTTAATTTCTCCATAAAATTACGTGTTAACGATAAATAAAATTCAAAATTTCAAACAGTCGTATTGTTATAGTAGTAGTAATTTTGTGATTTTATACATTTGATTTCATGAAAACTACTGATCATTGCGGTGTGAAATATTCAGGAAATGTGTTTCTGGATATGTTGAAGTTTCATTTATGGTGAAATATTCAAGACTCAATTCGAAGGCCGTTAAACTTTTTTTTAAATATTTATCGCTTGGAAACTAGGCCTTTAAGCCAGGCCGTTAAACTCAAGTTGCCCCATCCAAGGGCGTTCTTTCGCTTTCTTTTTTGGAATCTGTTAATTAATGAGGCCATTAATTTGTTGTTGTGTGTTTGTTTTGTAACCATTTTGACAAAATAGAGTAGTTATGCCGGGTGCCTTATCTCACAGTCACTTTTTCTAGGTTGGGGGTACTCTATATGGACAAAATTTGACAGAAAGGTTTAGCCTGTATGGCGTTACATGATACTGTAGTAAAACTGCGAAACAATTTAAATTAAGGTGATATTTGAGGGTTGAAATATTTTATCTGTTTACATAATTGTGTGGCTTACAGTTAAACAGATTTTAACGTTTTGATTGTTATGTTTTCAATCTCTTCCATATCTTTAATTACCTTCTTTAAATTAATTATATACGGAAACTTCTAGAGTAGAGTATTGTAATAACACGAAAAAAGTTCAAATAATCTTGATACACACTTGTTTTCCTGGTTTATCAAAGTCTAAGCCTTCCCCGCACATATGGACGCCGTAGAAATATCTAGTTGCGTAAGGCTGTCTATCATCCCAGCATATTACTGTATTGTCCCATCCACCGGAAATTAATTCGTGATGCGATTTCGGGTTAAAAGCACAGGCAAATATTCTTGAGGTGTGCCCATCTACTAAATTTCTTCTTTGACTATAAAAATATAATGTTTGTGTCATTGAAGGAAAACATCGGTAGGCGGTATAATCATGCCCAGCAGTGGTACATTTGCGTTTACGTAAAAAACAAATCCTTATTTTATAAATTCCATCCCTCAGTCAGTTCATGTATGTTATCTATTATTTTTATGAGATATCTATTAGAGATATAATATTGATAAAATTCAGAATGGAGATGCCTTCTATATGCCGCTATACAATGGTGTACTGACACTGAGTAAAAATAAAAATTGAGAATGGGGACACATACTACAACAAATTTAAACATTATTTACAATATAACAGAACATTCGATAAAATAGCATCTTACCCATATTTAAAAAAATCATGATATAAATAATTTGATTGCTGATTAAATAGCAATGATTGCCCTATTTGAGAAATTGAGAATTGAAGAAATTGAAAAGAAACTTGGTAATATATTTTTTTTATATTTGGTGTATAGTAATAAATATTAAACAATAAAGCTTAAGAAACCAAAGAAGAATAACCTGTGGTGCCACCTGTCATTTAGATTTGCCGAGTCAGATTTTTACTTCGCGATTGTCAAAGTGGTCTAATGATATTAGTATAAGGTACCTGGAGTAAAATGCTCTTTCTTGTGTTTGGGCTTCCTCGTCGTACATATTAAGTTTGGAATCATCGCCAAAAGTGACAAACTTGCTCGAGCGCGGATGATAACTTAGGCCCAGGGTTTGTCTCTTCTCGCGTATTGTATACAGACACTGGTCATATTTATATTTCCAGCATTTGATACATCCATTCACATCTATGAATAAATTAATATTTGTCAATTTTTAATTTAAGTAGGTAATAAAATAAATGAATAGAAACTTAAGACATAAAAATACGGCATAAATCCCTTACATGAGGATAGGAGCATATTAGTTATAGGGTGAGCTTTGCTGACAGGTCGGTGCTTGATTGAGGTCACCGGTCCCGGATACGCGCGGCATTCATCATCTACTAAGGTGTGAGTGCAGGCACCCGTGGTACAGCTAAATAATCTAATTGTACCATCAGTAAAACCAGCAGCTATGTCGTTTACATCTTCTGTATATTTGCAACACATGATATCCTTGTTGGTGTCTCTAAAATGGATTCAGCGTTAAGCTCCTTGTTCTATAAAAAATATTGCATAAACCGCCTTTACTAATTGTAACCCGTTCAAATAAAAAAATATCAAAAAACTCTGACGCCATAAACATCAGTTTGCGTGTTAGTGCTGAAAAAAAACACTGGGGATCACAGTCGCCTAGTAAAAATTATGAATCGGATATTCCTAAACCGTTCATAGCTAGAGGATCAATAAGTTATAATCTTTTCCCGCTTTTTGCAAATGTTTTTCAACTGACAATTATTATGAACATATAGGGCCAAATCAGGCAAATATTAATTGCCTGAAAATAAGTTTTCGACTTCATATTAAAACTGACCATAAAATTTATCAAACTTTTCTCCGATGTTCTGTACTTACCTACATAAAAATCTTATACGATTAGTTTGCACTAGTGACATCTAAACTAATTGTAAAGGAAAAATACTTAAATGGATATACATTTAAAATATTTATTCTGCTTGGATCTAAATAAATATGTTCCAAATATTAGAACGACAAAAAGTAAAATCCCAGTTTTAGGGACTAAACTCTTTGTTGTTGTCTTCCTAAAAAACTAGATTTACATTAAAATCGGTTAATCTTCAAGACCATAAAAGGGACGAATAAATACATGTTTAATAAAACTACGTTTTAACGGTTTTAAGCGCGGTAATTTATTTTATTTAGGTTTATCCGACGTTTCGGCCGCTTTTCAGTTGCCGTGGTCACGGAAGACAAAGATGACATTTGTCAAACGTGTATTGTCAAAGTTTTTATTCAGCCTACCGCCAACTTGTTCATTTTAATTATTTAGTTTTAATTTTGTTTATGGATATTATTTACTCTATGGGAGCCTAATCTAATTTACCACCGCTTCACAACATGTTGTGGCTTGACGAGAAGAAGCGGCGCAAGAAACTCTTCAGCAAACATGCCTAGTTTTAATTTTTTTTATATAATATTAAAATGAGTGGAAGGAAAAAATAAAAGAAATTATCAGTCAAATAAAATAAATTACCGCGCTTAAAACCGTTAAAACGTAGTTTTATTATGTGTACAAGTCGCGAAAACTTAAGAAAATATAAAATACATGTTTAGTTTGAGATATTGCAATTTTAGATTTAGTTGACTTCTTTTTAAAATAAAATAAATAAACTTACATGATTGAAAGTACATTTATTGCACCTTGTAATACCTGGTTTTGTTCAACATGATACGAACGCTTTTCTACATGAGGAGTACTTGTGTGTACAGTGACTATTTCCTTATTCGCAATTGGTTCTTTATTTATGTAAGTATTTGTAACAGCAAAACTCTTTCTAGCAGTTTTCACGCTAGAAGAAGCCATTGGGCCTGCAACAGTTGTTCTTTGTGGATCCATGTCAAATTTATTTAGAAATCAAGAAATATTTAGTTAAAATCATGCTATAGATTTTTTGTATAAAATGTCATTGATACAGTATTTCTCTAGACAATGCACTCAGGTAGTATTGGTTGCAAAAATAAAAAAATACTAAAAGAAGGTCAATCTCATGAACTCATAGCAATGACAACCTATGTATAGAATTAAAAATAGAAAAAGAAGAAAATAAAGCATTCTGTACACGCAACAACGTTTATTGTTTTTGCAACCATACCTTGTTTTATTGCATGAATTCAACGGTTCAGATTGACGGCCCACCTGGATGAAAAGTTGTTACCATGACCCATGAATAGTTGCAACAGCTAAGTTTTGCTGCTCTCTTAAGGGAGACTGGAATCGAGCCAGTAAGCGTATTTACGATTTCGTGTGCAATAGGAGGCAGCAAGGCTGCCTTGAAACACGCACGGGTTTGTTACGGTAACACCCTTTCCAAAACCATGTCAATTTAAGGTACGCGTCCTCTAATCACGCACGTGTATTGTTCAAAGGCATTTTTGTTTCATGAATGTACGTATGTACAAGAAAGGCCAAATAGTCATTACTTGTTTATTAGGACAAAGATAATTTTACATTTAAAGATAACCTGAGTATATATAGAGTATGGTACCTATTAAATTTTGAATTAGTTAATTGAATATAAAACTACGTTTTAACGGTTTTAGGCGCGATAATTTATTGGATTTTTGTTATTGCGATGTTTCGGCCACTTTTCAGTAGCCGAGATTTTTCCTTTTTATAAAATTCATTTATAAGAAAAGCAAACGGATACAATAATTATATGTTTTATAAATAATATGTCTATATGTTTTAATATGGTATCGAACAGCACTTTTCACATTCTATTTTAGGACATATTAGCTTGTATGTAGTAAAAGAAATAATAATAAATTAAATGAATCTGAAAAAAAGTTTGTTTTTGCTTATATCTTGCGGTAGTTATAGATCGGTTGTGACACACGCTGACCGCTGCCATGGCACGCTCGCTTGGCTTGTGGGTTTTAGTCAAAAGTCGCGACCAATGACTAAAGCGGTGAGTTAGGTTAGACTTTAAACCAAAGCGCACAAGGGGAGCACGCGAAGTGAACATGCTGCGACAACGGCCGGGGAGTGCCAGAAAAGACGTCACCATCAGCGCAATATAACGAAATGAACGAACAAAATGATCTCAAGAACTACATGTCTCCTGGACATGGGAATTGCAGAAGAGAGAAATACTCCTCCCACACTAGGTACTTAAAATTCAACGACCACTAATATAGTTTAATCTTAAAATGTACTAGCACCCATTGAACACGAAAACGTTACGTACGCGGCCAGTAATGGCGAAACACGGCTCGAGGTTGTTACGGCGGGGTACTCTAGACTAGGGGTAGTAGCCCTTAGTCATGATTTTCTTATGATATAAATTTTAGTTCAATTGTGTGCTTAAATTGTTAATTTTAAATATTTATTACGGTAATATCAAACTTTAGATGTTCCTTACGTTGAACATTTAACAATCGAAAAATAATGAAATCGATTGCAAGTCGTGTATATTTACGATGTAAATTAAGTAAACCAAAAATTTACCACCTCCTAGAGCTGGAAGAAAGTTACGAAGATCATGGATATTATTTGATTTTAGATCTTATTTTATACCCAGCTGTCAGCGTTTTTCCGTTTCGGTTACTTTTTTCGTCTAGCTCTCATTCGCCGAGTAAAGTGCAGTAAGGGACTTCGTCAAAAATAACGCCGTTCATGATAACTACAGCAGAGAATTTTGACGGCATTAACAGTGTCGCACCTCCAATGTTTTAAACCCTACATCTCTACTCGTTTCCAAATAATTGATTTAACATACGCACGTACGTATGACGGTAAGCGTTACTTTTCAACTATTGTTCAGGAACATTATATGCCATTGTAAAACTACGTTTTAACGGTTTTAAGCGCGTTAATTTATTTTATTTAGGTTTATCCGACGTTTCGGCCGCTTTTCAGTTGCCGTGGTCACGGAAGACAAAGATGACATTTGTCGAACGTGTATTGTCAAAGTTTTTATTCAGCCTACCGCCGACTTGTTCATTTTAATTATTTAGTTTTAATTTTGTTTATGGATATTATTTACTCTGGTAAATAATATCTGGCAACTGAAAAGCGGCTGAAACGTCGGATAAACCTAAATAAAATAAATTACCGCGCTTAAAACCGTTAAAACGTAGTTTTATTATGTATACAAGTCGCGAAAACTTAAGAAAATATTATTATATGCCATTGTTAAAAATAAACTTATACATATAAATAATATATAACAATAGCCCATAACTGCTGGGCTCGGGCTCCCCACTACAGGGGACCGGACAGTATACCCACCACGCTTGTCCAAGGCGGCTTGGTAGGTTTGACACATCGGTTATCTCGATGTGTAGGGTGCATCACGATGTTTTCCTTCACCGTTATTAGCACGTCGTAATTGCAACAATATGCACATAAGATCAGAAAACTGCCAAAGTGGTGCACGAGTTCCGGCCAGGATTGAACCCGCGCCCTTTGAGTTTGGGCCGCGTGCGCTAGCCATTACGCTACGACGCTACTAATACCTATTATATTCTAAATCAAGAATTAACAACAAAAAAAAGAAATAAGTATTACGACCTATAAATAAAACAAAATTGCAACGCTAAATAAATTTTATTTCAATAGGTAATTTCACACTCATACTGTACAGCTTATGTATGTATGCATACCTAATGACGTGGGTTCGGTTTAGCATTAGGATAGCAAATAACAAAGATGTGCATAACGATCATTTACAGGTGCATAGATTGCATTTGTTAATTAAAATACGAAAAACGCACGATTGAATCGCAATGACTTTAAATAAATAAGACATTCAATCCTAATTCATGATTTCTTGTATGCACCGCGAAAAAAATGTAAATGTTTATTAGTCAATAATAATAAGTTCTAATTCATATTTTATCAAACGTCAGGACGCAAAACAATCAGATATATATGGAAATTGTATAAATATTAAATAACCTTTATGAGGTAATGATCTGTTCTAATTTTTAAGTAAGTACGTTAAAGTTACATTTTAGTCGTGGAATCATGACATCGATCACTGTCGCATATTTTTGTAGATCTTACAAGAAAAATCAATTAACACATTTTGCAATCCATCTATACCAAATAGCATAGGAACATGTTATAATGCATAAGGTATGAACTTTGTAATGTAGAAATCT
The DNA here is from genome assembly GCA_012273795.1 of Dendrolimus punctatus. Taxonomy (NCBI): domain Eukaryota; kingdom Metazoa; phylum Arthropoda; class Insecta; order Lepidoptera; family Lasiocampidae; genus Dendrolimus; species Dendrolimus punctatus. Next base: position 9,859,178 of record CM022537.1, read on the forward strand.
TAGATATACACGCTCTTGGCATTTTGTACTGATACTGATAATCATCCAGTAAAAAACCTATAGCAACATCCCGGGCCGTTTTAAGCACATTGGACGTCAGGTTGCAAAAATCAGAAAAAAATAACAAAAAATAAAATTAGTAAAACAAATTGATGAATTTGCGATTTATTATATTTTCAGTGATCGAGTTGAGGTAATGATGATAAAAACTAGCAAATTACGCAAGTTAAGTATGTGTAGGATAAAGTTCGTCGGTTTGTACCTCATTGGTCTCGGTTCCCGTCTGTCACGCGCTATTTGCACCCCCGGGTAAAGCCGGCCCTGATCTAATCATAATATATAGGAGTTTCTCAGTCTTATTTTGTCTACTGATCGATTGTCATTTTTAGTTTTCTTCTTTCATGATTATTATACATACCCCAAATAGACACATATTTGAAAACATATTCAAGTCCTAAATATAAAATGAATCCTAGAAATGTTTTGAATGGAAATTAAAGGGATATTCTATGTGAGCAAGTGTTAGCTTGGTATACAAAAATTATTCAGACAGATACGAGTACATCTCCTTTTCATGCCTTTCGCGAACTATATATAATGATATATTTGCAAAAAAAAATAATATAATAAGTTAGTTAAAAGGGACTCGAGTACTTTACAACCGTACGTACACGCACTACAAATATTTTCTTACCATTTCTATCCCGCAAGATCTGAAATGTATGGAACTCGCATGCACCACGAAATTAATTACACATCGGATTTAAATTCTGTTCCTAAATTTGATTTGATGTGTGCGAGGCCTAAGTATAAAGTTCAGAACTAAAATATAATTTAAATTAGGTACTTATGGTTGCCAGAACAAAGAAGTTAGTTTATTCTATTCAGGGTCGCTAATACAATAATATATATTCGGAAAATCAAGTCTAAAGTTGCTGAATAATTTGAAATGGGATTTCATCTTTCTATATATCTTTATTTAGCCTTGGTTTTCCGAATATTACTAGCCGGTACAAATAACAATAATTTCAATGTAACAATACATTTGCATTATTTATTGCACGTCTATTAGGGTATTAGAAGAAAACTATTTATAAATAGTTACTTTATACACTTTAACACGTAGGCTAGGATTGCTATAATCTTTTCACCGGGCTCACACTACATATCAATTTGCAACACACATTTTCATTCCAACTTGAATCGAGGTTTTGTACATAAATTCTAATCCACACGACTTTTAGCACCTTAAGAAATATAGACTTGCTTCGCATTTTTGTTATTAAACCGATTTATTTTCAAACAATATAATCCCTTTGCACGCCTTGACACTAAGGACTAAAACAGATACAGTAGAGCATAGAACTAACTTACTAGCAGAAAGACGACGTGGACAACGCTATTAAACGAACATAAAAGTGCGCGTGTTAAAGTTTTTATCATAGTTCAAAGTTCAACTTTTGTTTGGATTTCCCTGTTGTCTAAGTTATTCTATTAATTTAAAATTGACATACAATATTTTGGTATAAGTAAATTCAAAGCATTGCTCATAAGAACAATGGATATTGATTTATATATTAAGTTTAACACACTTTTAACAAATTCTTACGCTCTAAACCGACAATCGACACACATTATAAATTAAAACCGAACAACAAATGGCCATTTTAAATAAGTTAATAAAAAAACAAATCCAAGCAAAACATACGCAAAAATATACTAATCCCTTTCAAGACCCCATAATATAGTGTGTACAATGCTGTACAGTTAGTGAATAGAATACAAAATAGTGTTATTATCCCCGCAAATTGCTAATGCGCTGGAACCTTGTCAAATTAACATTCACGTGACGTCATCAGCTACTCGATATGTACGCGTACTCGCCGGACAGTGATGCTAACAGTACCTACTGAGTGTTCGGCTACGGTTACGTCACCAAAATGGCGGCCAGGCGAAATAGCAATTTGCGGGGATAATATTAGCGAACGACTTTTTAAATTCGTGTTTATGATGATTATTAACATAATTTACATTTTTGGAAAATTGCATAAAACACAGAGTAAAATTAAATAAAATATAAAGAAGACAATACTGTATAATGAAGTAAATAGATGTGTAAAATGATAAGAAAGTTAAGCAATCAATTACCACACCTACATATGTATTTTTATTCTGTTATATACGTGTTTTCATCTATAGAAGTAAGTGGTTGTACTAATTTGTTTGTCGTTTAGGGTCGTTATTAATGAAGTCTTTTCACACAAGCAGAAGAATATTTCACATATTTTAGTCTCAGATTGTGAATTGTATATAAGTTAGTCTTTCCAGTAGATACAATTAAACATGAATTCTTCGGATTTCTTAAATGTATATACATTGTTTGACAGGTCTAAATGCTACATTTGCTCTACTACTATGTGTACATTATGCGCCTAATACACAACACTTTACTGCACAGTAATAAAAATATTTATTTCGTCAAAAATATATATATATTATATATGTATCTGTCAATTAATTTCATACGCACATTTACCTGAGGAAACATACACAATAAAGTTATAATAATTAACACACAAACAATATAACAATCAATAGATTTTTATTTATAATATACATTCAATATGTATAAACGTGTAACAGTTTGTTGTTTGATTTTTTCCTAGCTACGATATTTATGAATGTACAAAACTACAGCATGAAATAAATAACATAAAGACAACTAAAAAGGGAATCAAATATCTTCAGTAAAGCATAAATATTTAAAAAGTGATAAGTTTTAATTGTTTGAAATCAGAATTTGTAACAGTCATGCAGAAAGAAGAACAGTTAGGTACTAGCAATTGAGTTTACCAGGCGATCGATATATCAGTGATCACACTTTGTGTGCCTGTGATCATACAGAATGCGACTATACAGAAGACTCAATGAATAAAATCGTGAAACAAATAAGTACACATATAGATGTGTGCCTACGGATTGTTACAAATAGTACCTACATTCGATCATTTTTGGCTATTAAAAATATTATTTTTAAACATCTTTACTTTAGGTTTAGATAAACCCCAATTAATTTGAAGTAAATATTGTACATAGCTTCTGAAATAAAGTGAAATATTGCAAAAACCTTAGTAGGCTCTACAAAGTATGTTGTACAGCGCTTTTGCATAATCTTAATATTACGTAAGGTAAATTTCAAACAGGATAGTAATGAGGTTTTTATGCAGGTATGCACGATAAATAATATGATGTAATAAAAAATTTAAACATGATGTTAGGTGAGGGATACTAAGGAATACTCGAGATGAATATAGATTGGATAAGTATAAATTCGAAATGTTATTTCATGAAATGTTACAACTGAAATGAACGGTTTATTATAAGACAACAATAACTCATGTGATGTAGAGTACTTAAGATAGAGCATGAAAACATTTTCAAGCCAAATATTCACTAAAAAACTAGGCACCTACACCTGATATGTTTGCAAAACATTTTACTTACCAGAAATCAACAATTTACGATGTTTCACAGAAATCTTTTTTTGGAGAATTTAACTTTTTCTAGTGTAGAGCGAATCTAGGATTACTAAAGAAGGTAGCACAATATTAACTAAACTATTATAGGTATTTATGAAATGAATCAATAATAATAATGACAGTAGTTGTGTTATGAATAATAATACACATGAAAATAGTATCATGCAAGTTTCATGACTCTAATAAAATCTCATTAATTTCTTAATGCACATTTGGCGCTAAATGTTTTCTTACAACTTTTGCATTTTTAGCATTTGCTTATTCTTACTAGTTTCAATAATTCATGAAAGATTTCCTAATAAGGCAGTTACGACCCTAGGGGCTTTGTACACCTGTAGTTTGCAATGTTCAATTTTTATACATTTACACTCTAAAAATCATAGAACATTAGGTTCTTATTTATAATATAAACAATATAATAATTTGCGATGTTAGCAATAAATAGCCAGAGTCCTAATTCGTTATGACATACAAATACATAATACATTAACATTTCTTAGTAGATTTTTAAAAACACATCAGCAGACACACACCCACTTGTATAATCTCAGTTTAAGCAAGTTACTATTGTGTTACATATACATAGTTTATATATAATAAACTTTAGGGGAAGCATTTTAAGGAGCATCTGTAACCTATGAGACTACATTTCACAGAAAATAAGTATCAGAAAGGTATCAGGTCTCAACTTCAAACTTTACCCTAAGCACTGATGACTTTCACTATGGCACTAACACTATAGGGCCGATCCCAGTTTGACCCAAACCAGATAAACAGATAGTTGCAGCTGAAATGGACTATTGTCATTTAAATGACACTGCAAACTACAAAAAAACGAGTTACCGAAATTTGTTATGTATAACAATGTTTTGTGAATTATTGCTTATTTACATATATACATTATACACAAGTGCATTCTCACGTTAAATAACACCTCAATTAGGTCTTAGCGAATTAGGACTCCTTTGAGTTTATTATCACATTCCTAACTATTCCATACACAGAAATTATAAAAAAATATACTTCAGAAAAGTGGTTACAATTGCATGAGAATGATTATAATTATTATTTAATTACCTATGTGTCCATAACTTACAGATGTGCAGCAGACCTTATACAAACAAGAGAACAATGACCAAAACATCGATATTTATTCATTGCCCATGAATTGTAGTGCTATATTTTTAATTCAATATATTATTTGACCTGATTTTATACCTGTCTGTGGGAAATAAGGTATTTACATTTCTCTTGCTTTCTGTATGATGCATATTAATATATATCACTGATAATAAACACATTATACACAGTGCAAGTATATTAATATTTTTGAATTAATTGCACAGGCTTTCATAATAAAATTGGTATACACTTTGTATAGCCTTCTATAAAGCAAAGAATATATTTAAACATAATGCTCAATAGTTTGATATAACAAACTATTCTTCAGAGGATTCTGACACCAAATTTGATACTCTATGCTTCATCACAACAAAAACAAGGTCTTCATACAGTACATAAGGGACAATGAATATTTGAGTGATTTATTTATAAGGATATCTCATGGATATCCAGGCTATTCTATTTTAGTGTATTATGTTTGTAGTGAATAAACTCAAAAGTAATGGACCAATTTCCAAATTTGTTCACCTTGCGATCGATACATTATCCCTGATGTTATATAAAATTAGGGTCCCTACTAAAACTTCTATAACATAACCCATCAATCTAAACAAAATACTTGATGCTGGAATTGGGTTCTAGATTTTTATTTTTTTAGAGCAGGACAATATCTGCGGAGTGTATTAATGAAAATGGTAAGTTTTTTGAAGCTTTCTTCTTCTATATGACATCATTGTCATGCCATTGGACACTTTGATAACTGGAGATATCTAAGGATATTTGATAACCCAGAAAATATGAATGTATCTGTAGCAAACAAAATTGAAGTTTAAGTGACATCACATGGAAGGACTTAGTGTTATGTATGTATTTTGAGAGGCAAGAGAAACAAAAGGAAAGGAACTAGATGGTAATAAACATACTTATGTTAAAGCATTATCAATTTATCATTTAGCTGCGAAAAATTGAAAGCATGTACTGAATACTAACTGCCTGTGATAACTTAATAAATATCAGTAATAGAAAAAAATATACTAATATTTCTAAGACATTAATATATTATTTATTCTTATGGAAATCATGGAGTAAGGGCAACTAGATGTTGGAGTCTTAACTTATAATTTTATAAACCAATGCATTAGTAGAAGCTTGAGTCCAAGACAGGTCTCACTACAACATTTACAAATTTATGAACATAAACCAGCTATTCTTATAATACCCTCAAAATCTTCTGGTCACTCATGGCATACAAAGACAACACAGATAATTGCTTAAAAGAGTTTTCGTCTTATACATGGTGGTGTACTTCTTAGTTAGAAATGTAGATATATAATTGCATATTGTAATCCATTAGTAGTTAATTATCATGTAAAATGATTAAAATTTACAAAAAAGCTTGATTATAAATAATTAAATAATAACTTCTTTTATATTTTTACAACTTTTCTACATATAATATTTGCAGTGTAATAAAACAATCTACCCATGTTAACATTTTTAGAAAAATCAACAAACACAAGCAATTTCATAATAAATAAACAACATAAGTAGCAAACTATATATATTATATTGTGTATATAATACGCTGACCACTCTTCACCATCAAAACAACCAAATTGTATTTATATTTGTAGATAAAAAGAAGTTGATATTTATCTAACTGTTGCTACAATCACAGAGATTATTGTGAGCTTGTTAAATCAAATTTTGGATCAAACGGAGTGGCCTTGGGATTGGTGTCGCTGACCCCACTGACTAGAAGGTCCCTGTGCAGAGTTACCTTGTTGCATCCAAGAGAGGAAGTTGGGTGGGCCTGGTGGAGCAGTGGAAGCAGGCCCTGCAAATGTGCCTTGCTCGGACCCACCGGACGGTATATTGTTAATTAAGCCCCAACCAGCTGCTTGGTTGAGAGCTGCAGCTACTAATGCTTGGTTAACTGGCAGCCCGCCCATTCCGAGGGGCATACTTCCGCCTTGGGCCTGGCCTCCCCCACCTGCAACACTTGTCTGCCCATGTTGGCCTGACATGCTCAATGCCTGCATATTCACCATGTCCATGTTACGGCTGCTCCATGAGTTATTATTTGACAAATTATGAGGATGGCCTTCCTCATAACTACGGCTTGGTAAATTGCGTTGGTTGGAGCCAGTTTTATTTTGTTTAGGTGAGGCATTTGAAACATTTACAGAAACTCCTTTGATTATGTGGTCCTGGCCACAAAGACTTTGTGCTACTTCAGGATCCAAAAATGTGATGAAACTAAACGCTCTAAATGGCTTTGGAATAAACACATCTGTTACTTCTCCAAATTGTGAGAAGTATTCTCTCAAATCATTTGCTGTTAATTCTTCTGTACAACGGCCCACAAACACTTTACATGGCATAGATGCTACTGATCCTTCTTTTGAATTAGGTATCCGCACATCACACCACCTTCCATCTATCATGTGCCTTTGGGCAAGCACCCTCATCTGAGATGTATAAGAAGCAAATCGGATGAATGCAAAACCTTTAGACATACCAGTTTTAGGATCCCGTTTCAGCTGTGCCATTAAAACCTCGCCAAATTTTTCAAAATATTCTCTAACAGTTTGTTCTGTAGCTTTCCATGGCAAGCCTAAAACTATTAGATCAGAGCATAGATTGTCATTTCGTTTGTTCTTACTCGTTGTGGCCTCAGAAGTCTCTCCAGGCTTCCGTTTGTTTTCCTTAGGAAAACTACATATGTACAAGTGATTACCCCATCCTTCAGGAGGAGGATACAATCTGCCATCTCTTAATCTGATACCTCTTATAGCTTTCGTATCGGGATGTCGATATTTCAGACCGCAGCAGCCAGGAAACTGCGCGGATACAGTCGTTAGCATCAAAGTACCATCTTCTTCAATTGGTAGTTCTATGGGTTCTTCATTTTCATCTTCGGCTACGGGCAAATACTCGAAGGACATTATTTCGTATTCATTAACTAAGTTGATAAAAACTGATAAAAACAACACACTTATACTTAACACTACAGAAATGTAGAAGTTTTATATTTCATAAAATAAATAAAATTTAATTAAACGTCACCTACGGGTTAGGAACCCATTGCAATTTTGATTTTTGCAGGTTGAAAACACAGGGTAACAAAACTGATTTGATCTTTGAATGAAAAATATTATAGGAAAATGATACAATATAAGTATCAAAAAGTGTTGGCTATCCTCTAACTATAGACAACTTTCTAAAATTGACGTTTATGTAGTCACAGATTCTATAATACTACTTCATAGTTCATCCGCATGCCGTTGTCGGTCACGCTAACAGCGCGTTCAGCGTTTTTATTGCTTTATGCAAGCTTTTCATGACTAATGCTATTTTTCTCAAAATAGTGCTCTAGTAGTGTGTTTAGTACATATAAGGGACGCTTGCATAAGGTTACTTTAAATTTATTTAAGAAACATAAAACGTATTAAACACCCTTAAATACAGTTAGCGTCTTGCACAACGCAAAATTTGCCGCTAAATATGTTTAAAGAACTATCAATACTTTTTGTGTAAAACGTATTTAGGCAGTTTAATATGATTATTATAACTAATTTTATTTAAAGGCGATGGTTATACAGGCAGCCCCTAGTGTTGTAGTTTAGTGCTTTAGCCAGTTTCGCGTAGTTTCGAGTAGCGGTAGACTTTTACCGCTCTTTTGTACCGCGCATAGTTCTTTTGAGCCTCAGCTCAATTTTGACATATTTTTGTGTTCTTTGTGCGTTTAGGAGCCAAGCTTGTTTTTCCTGGCTTCCTTTCGCCCATCATGTCGGGCCCCGATATTTCTAAGCTGAATGGTAGTGAGATCAGTGCCGGGAAACGGGATGGCGTTTCCCCCAGAAGGCCACGGAAGCAGAGGAACCTGGAAAGATCAGGCCGAAAGTAATCATCGCTCGACGTAATCAAAGCGCCCAATGTACGAGAGTGGATGAGCCTAGGCGGGCCATTGTGCCGCTGGCGGGGAACCGTCTTCGGACGATCGGTACCAAAAGATGCTATTAAGGAAGTTAGGGACGCATGGGACGCAGCGGGCCGGCCCAAGCCCGTCGTGTCTAACGTTAGCTCTGTGCAGAGATTATTATGCCAGAGGCGGCACGTTGCTCATAATAACACATACCTCTATGCACAGCGGTTTGGTCTGCTGCGGGCGCTGCAGACACGATCGTCATCGCAATTTTAGGCACCGCGTCGCTGCCGCGCCCGTCAGGCATACAGGAGCGTGTAGCATCTCACGTGGCGTGCTACCCCGGATGTGGAGCCATCTCCAAGGAAGAGCTTGACGTCACCCTGGACCAACTCTAGGGCAGGAAAATGGCACCAGGACCCGACAGAGCTCTAGGTCGGCTCCTCTTCTTGGCCGTAAAAATCAATGCAATCACTTGAGGGAACTATTCGACGCCTGCATTAGAGCAGGTCAGTTCCCTCGCAATGGAAGGAGGGCCGACTATGCCTGATTCCGAAAGGGGTTCAACTTCCTCATGATCGGTTTACCTATAGGCCCATAGTGTTGCTCGATATCCTAAGATATTGCGAAAGATCTTGGGAGAACGCTTCATTGATCATCTAAACAACGTGGAGCCGGGGCTTGCTGAGACGCAGTTTGGTTTTCCGCGGAGGCGCTCCTCTCTGGATGCTTTCGACGCACTCCGAATAATTACAGAAGAAGCCACTAAGGCAAGAGATAATGTCGTGGTGCTATGGCTCGACGTAGCGAACACATTTAACAGTCTCCATCAGTCATCAGTCGAACAGGGTGGGGCTCCGGTAATACGGAGTCGCCCCGTACTTCAAGAGGTTATTAGTCGCGTACCTCCAGAACAGAAATATCGGTATTAGGGGGCACGTTCTCAACGAGAAATGGCTGTTCAAAATGTTCTGGCTCCCAAGTTGGTTAGGACCAGAGCTCCCTCGCCAGACTTCTCCTCAACCCGGAGGACATGGCGGAATGACCTAAGCTTGTTGTGCGGAATGGATGTAGCTTCGCTCGTCATCTCATATGTTATTGCACACAAGCGCCGGTTATGGCACGCAGGTTTAGATTTAGCGGAGTAGTTGGTCCCGTCAAGAGTTTTTGCACACCCTTTGCGGTGCTGATCGCCGCGGTCCGATCCCACCCCCACAGCTGAGAGGGGCTTAGGATGGTACGCATTGTATTACCCGTGCGCATAAAAAAAATATCCCAACGTTCAAGATGTCTTCCGCGTCTTGTGTCTTTCAGTGTGCACACATTAATGGTAAAATCATTATCCAAATACATTTTAAGTCACGCCCTTCAGGTAATATATGTACACAGCTTTAAACATCGGAATGGGCTGAATGGACTAAGGTTTTTTTGCCTGCCTTTATGTGAATTCTACTAAAAATCTCTCTGGTCTATCTTGTCCATGTTTGACTTGTTTGAGTTGAGTTTGACAATGCTGATTTCGAGTTGCAACAATTGCAATATTTGTTTGTATTAAATTGAAATAAAGTCACTTGAAAATAGTATTAAAGAAAAAATCTACAGTGCTGATTTTTTAGATATTTTTTTAAATATTTGTGTACGTTGTTGTCGCTTTTTCGGTTTTGCACTGAAAAAGAATACCAGAAAGATTCGTTTGCATTGTTCATGTACCTATAAATTTGTACATAACCTTAATAATACACTGATTTTTATAAACACAAAGCTACAAATCTACGTATGTTATGGTCATGCATTAAAATGTCATTTGTATATTGTTGATATGGATGATGATTTCAAAGAGTATAGAAGAAACAAGCCTCAGCAAAAGTTCTACAAACCTGGCAGTGGACCATTAAGGAGATCTAGTTATGGTTTAGATTCTAAAATGGACTCCCACGATATTAACAATAGCTCAAGGAATAAATACCAAAATCACTATGGATCTCAAAACTCCATTAATGATGATATGACTGATTCTTCTAGAGATCAACTTGGGACAAACACACGCCACAAAAAACCGGAGCAGCAACTTTATGTGCCTAGAATGGGAGATTCTTGTTCAGAAACAGATAGACAGACTAAGACATCAATGAGGTATGATAATTCTAGTCAATATAATAATAGAAGAATGAATTCTGATAGAAACAACAGTTATGGTAGTGGTTATTCTAGAGGAGCCCATAGAAGGGATAAAACATATGTGAATTGTAAAGATGATACAAACAATGATATTAATTATAATAGGAATTACAGGCAAGCATCTGAAACTAGATCAATATCTCCGTCTCATTGTGAGTGGGATAAAAATAGCATGGACAGAAATAGGGATAGCAGAAGTATGGAGTCAAGTGCAGTAAGGCATAAATCTGGATCTGGTGGTAAGCCACCTTCAGGCAGGAGAAACTCTGCTGGCTATGCATCTGACACATCAAGGCCAAAGTATATGGTAAATCTAGATAATATACCACCTCGATTTAGAAAGCAGTTTTTGGAACAATCTGGTCATTATAATTATGAAAGCACAGATCAAGCAAGAAGGGACAGACATCCTTCAAATTATTCCCTACAACATTCTTACAATCAAGATTATAACACACACAATGCTGGAACAACAAGTTGGTCTCAGACTCTGCCTAGCCGTGGGAGAGGGAGATTAAGAGAAAATGAAAGTATTGATAGGGAGAAATTTATAAACAATTTTTTAAAAATTATGATTCACAAAATTATATACGACCCACCAGTAACTCATATATGAATTTGTATGATACGAATGCTGCTGAGGATAGGTTAAAAAGAGAAAAGGATTCAATGGTGAGCAGTGTCGAAAGTCAAAAAGAATTGGAGAATGATGGTAATTAAAAATAACAGTCTTTTATTAATTTTAAACTCCATTAAAGTACTCCTTTAGTCAAAGATTTTCTTAAAATTTAACATGTATATTATTATATATTTTACAAACTCATATTTTATTTAAATATTAATATTTTCATGTAATTTGAAATCTTTTAGTAAAAAACTATAAGTTACTTTATAGCTTTTAAGTGAATCACTCTCTAAGAAGTTTGTGATGATCTGTGGTCATTACATTAAAATGTAATAGCATGAATGAATCTAATATTATTTATAACATATAAATCAATGGCCGGTATATATATCTAGGTCTGGTAGGTATATATATCTTACAGTTCATCCATTTGCCTTAATTCTATAGAGCTTATGTTAATTTTAACTAATAGTAAACAAATGAATGGTTGGTAAGATATAAGAAACTAGCCATACATAAAATGAATGGTAGATTGGTGAAGGAGATTTGAAAATACCTGAGTATAGAAAGACTTGAAAAATTATGTAGTTATAATTGAATACATATAATATGAATACATTTTCAGTGTCTCATAATGGAATCAGTAAAGCCAGCACTACTTCATCCAATCTAACGGAGAACCAAAAGCAGGAAACAGACAATGAAGCTGATAGTGAAAACACTTCACAGATTTCAACAAATTTGGTAATGTGTCATGTTTGTTATATTCTTCCTTATTTACTTTATATATATACTAGCGGCCCCAGCAGACGTTGTCCTACTCTGAAAAATTATGACCCGATCCTAGCGCCACCTACCGGTTCCAATTGTGGATTTAAACCATCCGGGGACCCACTCAAACACACAAAAACAAAATCGCTCCCCGTTGTTAAGAGGATTCTAGAACCCGATCTCAGCGCCACCTACCGGTTCCAACAGTATAAAAACTATCCTATCTTTCAAGTTGGATCAAACTGCACACGGTGTGCAAATTTGATTAAAATGGTTGAGTAGTTAGTTAGGAGATTTATATATATTAAGATATATATATATCTGTTTTATAATTTCATAATTCAATTATTCCCAATTTCAATTATTGAACTGCCTTTTTAACAATGTCATACTACTTTTTGTGATTCTTTTATTTTTCCAATAACCTAATAAAATATATATTAATTTAGTCTATTAGACATATCAAATACTTGAAATAAAATAATCCCAAAACAAAATTTGCGATTTATCAGAAGAATTACTTAAATTTGCCATATCAAACATAAATTACAAAACATATAAAATAAAATATTAATTTTTATTTTATACTTAGTTTAATAATTTGTTGACCCAAAATCTAAATTTACAACTTAAAAAATTATTTAAATAATGTAACCTTTTTGAAATATTTTATTTTTGTCTTGAAATAGGGTCAATTTTCACAGTAAACTACATTGATATTTTCATTTCAATAGTTGTTTTTGTAATCAAATAACTCACTCAGGTTATAATTTCAAAAAGTGTGTTCTTAAACAAATAACTAGCAAAATTTGACATAGTGCACATAATAAATCAGGTCACTTACATTCACATAAATATTCAAAATGTTGGTATGCAGGTATTTTTGCCAAATTTTGTATGTTCTTCATTTGATTCTTCAAAGCACAAGCGCCATGGGTTGTGAATAACATAAAGTACTTTCCTTTTGTTTACTACCTTATTCACATCAGGAACTTTGACAAGCTCTCCCAACAACTGTTTTATACTTCAAACTTTGTTAATAGATGAAACAAAGAAACATTTTTATCTAGTCTTTTATATTTGTCTCCAGATTCTATTTAACAATAGAATTCTATTAATTGTGGTTGTGCGGAAGGACCTCTGGGACATATTGCCCGGATATGGGATTGATGGCCAATTGCTGCGTGCTGTCCAGTCCACTTACGAGGACTGTATGGCATGCGTGCGGGTGGACGGCAGCCTGTCGCCCTGGTTTGACGTCAATATTGGCGTTCGGCAGGGCTGCGTGCTGTCGGCTTTGCTGTTCATCCTATATCTGGACAATTGTCTCCAGAGATTAAGATTGATGGATGTTGGGGTGAGGATGGGTGATCTAGTTGTTAGCACTTTGCTGTATGCGGATGATGCCGTGCTTTTAGCCGAATCGCCATCAGAACTGCAAACACTAGTCACAATGATGAAAGATGACTGTCAGGCGAGAGGCTTACATTTGAATACGAAGAAAACAAAGGTTATGGTGTTTGAAAGAGAAGAAACCAGAACGAATGCAAGTATAATGGTCGATGATGTTATGCTGGAACAAGTGAATGAGTTTGTATGTCTTGGATGTGCTTTTAGCAGGGATGGTAGGTACACCGCTGACATAGAAAGAAGAGTAAATTTGGGGAATAGTGTGAATGGAGCGTTAGGTAAACTTCTAGACGCTAAGAACCTCAGCCAGAAGGCCCAGCTTACCATACACAACGCGGTTCTGGTACCTACGCTCACGTATGGAAGCGAGAGTTGGGTATGGAATAGAGAGCATGAAAGTAGAGTAAACGCGGTCGAGATGCGAGCACTGCGCAAAATCTGCGGAGTGACGCTCGCGGACCGCGTTCGTAATACCGAAGTAAGAAAGAGAGTTGGTCTGAAAGAGAGTAGGTAAGGAATGCTCGGGGGTATGTGGAAAGGTATGAGGAATGACTAACAGATATAGCGGGTGGTTAATTCAGGGCGATGTGATTGGGAATTATCCTTTAGCTTGAATGTTGCTGGTTATCGACGTACACCTTTTAATAACCCAAGAAAAGTCAACGTGTCAATCACATGATCTTGGCGGCCAATTGACATCGCCATTACGTGAGATAACACGGCCATTGAATTTGTTGCGCAAAAGAGCCATTGTTTCGTTAGCTGTGTGGCAAGTGGCACCGTCCTGCTGAAACCACATATCGTTTACATCCATATCTTCCAATTCGGGCCATAAAAAGTTCGTTATCATCTCACGATAGCGAACACCATTCACAGTAACTGCCTGACCGGCCTCAGTTTGGAAAAAATACGGCCCGATGATGCCGCCAGCCCATAAACCGCACCAAACAGTCACTCTTCGTGGGTGCATTGGTTTTTCGACAATCACTCTTGGATTCTCATTCGCCCAAATGCGGCAATTCTGTTTATTGACGAATCCACTGAGGTGAAAATGTGCCTCATCACTGAAGATGATTTTCTTCGAAAATTGATCATCCACTGTTGCCATTTCTTGCCACCATTCTGCCCATTCACGACGTTTGGAATGGTCAAGAGGCTTTAGTTCTTGAGCCAATTGCACCTTGTAAGCGTGTAAATGCAAGTCTTTATGCATAATGTTCATCAACGACGAGCGTGAGAGGTGCAATTGTTGGGCACGACGACGAGTTGAGGTGGACGGCTCTTCAGCCACACTATCGCGAACAGCAGCAATATTTTCTGCAGTACGAGCTGTACGAGCATGCACTGGTGTTCTCACATCTTCTACAGACCCGGTTTGCTCGAATTTTTCCACGATTTTTGCGATTGTACGCACGTTTGGACGATCAAATTGACCAAAAAAATCACGAAGTGCACGATATGCATTTTGATTTGAACGCCCATTTTCATAATAAGTCTGGATAACTTTAACACGTTGTTGGATTGTGTATCTCTCCATGGTTCAAATTGAGTAAGTCTAAAATAGAGAAATGTCAAATAAAATTCGGAAAAAAACTTGGCGTTTAGGTGTGGTTCACATTCAACATCGGCCCTTACAATTTAACCACCCTTTACAATGCGAAAGTGGATGGATGCAGAAGTCGCGGAAGGCCACGACACACCTTCCATGATCAAATTGATCATGTGTTAGCAGAAGGTGATGTTAGGAGCCTTAAGAACAGACGAGCGTGCATGACAAGAGCTATGAATGTCAAAGAAGCAAGTGAGGTGTGTAAGAATGGGCCTGTGTGGCGCTCTGTTGTTCGTGCCTACCCCGCAAGGGACCTGGCGTGAAGTTATGTATGTATGTATGTATGTAATTCTATTCAGGAAAGGAAATTTTTCACATTCTCACCAAATATCCTATTATTATAAATTTAAATAAACAACATAATAGGTTAATACCTCTTTAAGATCATTATAGTAAATATTAAGGGTAATTTTTGCTAAAGCAATATTCTACATTCAATTAGAAATTTTCATAATGTAATTTGATATGGATCAAAGGATTTTAACTTTTTAATTTCTATAGTACTTTTGCCCTCCAGTTCCTCTATATAAAAGTATTTTATGTTGATCTCATTGGATCTAAAAATGTCTCTACAGTTTCCAAGGAGGGGAACTAACAAACATTAGCCATATATTTTTGTAGGTATATTATGGATATTTCTACACATGAGGTCTCATTATTTTCTTATACCTATTTATTATTTCCTGTGTTGGTGATTCTTAGAATGATTGCACAGCTGGTTGTGATAAACAATAATTGTTTACGAATTAGGTTTACTTTGATATCAAATTAAACATGCTGTACAATTACTGCATGTGTAGTGTTATGTTAACTAACTTGCTAACTATGTATAACATTAAGTGAAAATATATCAATATATACTTACACTTAATGTTAAACTGATCCATATTTTAGAATAATATTCATTAGCCAACTGAGGCTTGGGATAATCCTTAAGAAATAAAAAGAGTTTTAGAAAACATGAATTTATCATAGAGTTGGAACATTAATAGAAAGATTGTTTCGAAGTCTCAATGTGAAGCCAGCTAAAAGATGCAAATATTAGAATAGGATACCCATCAATCTGCAGTGCATTATGAGAACTTGCTATTAAATCAAATTAGATTTATTGAATTAGTACCAATAAAGGTGGATTGATTTCCAATAGATTCATTACTATTAACCAGGGAATACCAACCACTTGTATATTACCTATGTTTACACACACATTTAAAAATGCTTCACCTCATTGGATACTTTTGTTTACATTGGCTCCACCTATATTTTATTTCCTCTGAGATTTAGAATAAAATTCCTGTTAGAGAAGCAGCAGTTTTATACTTGCTATGAGTATTATAATGTATGTTTAACTTTACAATATAATTAGGAGCCAAGGCAATGTCTGTAGGTTAGTAGGGTGGAAATGTAGAAGGTACTTAATGTGCAACATGGCTCTCTTGAATAGCCCGGGTTTGCGTGTGTATTATTCCAATAAGCTTGAAATTTCTTATGGCTATGTTCCACATAGGACTCACAGTGAACACATTCACAACCACTATTTTCCCGTTCCACTTGAATTGCTTTGCTTGCAAGTGGTTACAATAGTCAACTCTAGTGGAATGGATTATGGAGTGTTGATATCATTAACCATGTTACACAAATGTCATTGGTTGATGTTAATTGATAGAGAGAATTAATTCTCTATGGTGAACCTCCACTTCGACCCACATCTTGACATGGGTCTTTTGTGCGCACTATGTGACTGTAAATAATTACGTCATAAGTGACGTTTTCGCCACAACCATAACAACCGTATTTGCTATGTGTATGGCTGACAGAGCATTTAGACCGTTCTGAGCTAAAGGCATCTGTTTGCTCATGAGAATTAGTCTTATACCTTAGTGTTAATGCCAGTAAAACAGCAAATTGTCAGAAGGTTATTCCACTGACAATTGTATATTGTTTTCATCATAATCATTTGCTAAAGCAAAGCTGGTCTTCAAGGAAAGTGTTATTTAATACTATAACTAAAGTAGATAGTTTTGGTTAACAAAATGTCTGCGACAGAGTAAATAGTAATAATACATTTTATTTTTTTTCTCTAAAGGTAGAAACAACTGTGCAAACTAAATTTGATTGTTGATCTGAGTGTTATATGTAGTATGCCAGTATTGGTAGTACACTAGATTCAACATTATTATAAGTAATTAAAGATATAAATTTCTTTCTCTCTTTTGAACTGTACCTTAGTATAATGATACAATTATATATATAATAATAATAATTATATTTTAATTTTAAACAGACAAGTAATAAGAACATAATAATTAATTGACTAAATTATATAAAATTGTTATTGACATTATTTTAAATTAATGTTTCTATGATACTTATATTAACTAAAAGAGACAATTGTATAATAAATATTTGTTTAAATTGTAACAAGATCATCATAATCAATAATATTATAATAAAATCTGTGTAGTCGTAAGGATAACAAACGGCTTGTAACCGAAACTACAAAAAGTTTGTATGCCTGTCAAGGCGAAACATGTAACTCAAAACTTAGCATAACATCTGATAGAACCCCTTGCCGTGTATTTTATTTCTTGGCTATATTCCACCTGCTTTTGGCTTAGTTTGGATTGAACAATGGATTGACACAAGTAGACCTCACTATTGAGAATCTAAACACACAAGGAATGTGTATATAACAGTTTATTTTTGTTTTAAAGGATTGGACGGAAGAAGTAGAAAAAAATATCAAATTGGATGATATGGGTGAATCCTCAACAAGTTTTTCCCAAAATTTGCCGATCTCTCGAAACAATACAGAAGATTCTAAACGAAATGAACCTCGTGATTCAAAGAGAAGCGGTAAATCGCGACATAAAGATAGAAGGTTGGTTTCAAAAATTATTTCAGGTAAAATGCTCTGTGTCCTCCTCCATCATATTTACGAGTGGTAAAAAAAGGTAAAAAGTAATTGTGGTATTTGAGATTTCTAATGAGAAATATCTGAAACTTTTGATTAAAAGAGTTGGTATTTGCAAGCTTTTATTAAACTTCCAATGGATATACCTATTTCGATTCGATTTCGATGCGGTTTCCCTGATCGACAAAAAAATCTCAAACTTAAATCTGCTCTACGTTTTATCCTGGGATTTCCGTGGAATTTTTTCAGGGAATGATTTATAATAATCAGATCAAAAAACGAATTCTAATGTTATTTTTTCACTGATTGAAAGGAACTTTTATGTAATAAAATGTGTAATATTGTTTACTTACTTTAGTTTGTAGTTTTTCGGGTGCATAAAAATTTGCTTATTCCGACACAGTTTTCACTAAAACGATAGCTTACATTATTTTTTAAAAGCTGCGGTACTTTGTGTCCTGGGAATCTTGCGATAGTTTCAAGTCGAGTGTGGACGAAGTGGCGAGCATATCCTAGTACTAAATAAACATTAACATTACGACATTGCTATCATAAATGTATTGTGTAACTGTTTTCTTATTAGGAGTTCCAGCCGAGGGATAAAGAACTCTGAAAGGAAAGATCGAAACCGGAAAGATAGTACTGCAAGTGTACAACATGAACCTGAAAGAACAAGAAAAGACAGCAATGCTAGTGTTCAGCATGAGACAATATTTACAAATCTAAAGCATAGGGAAAGAGAAAGACGGGACAGTCACAGAAGTAATCGCTCTTCAACTATTGGTAACAGCAGAGATGATTTAGATAGATGGCGCTCATTACGATCTTATAGCAGAGAGCAAAGCACAGAGGGGTATGTGTAGTGCTGACAAAATTTCTGTATAATTCTCAATAAAAGATTTTTATGAATATATTTTCAACTTTTGTATTTTAGGAGAATAGTATCTCAGTGTAACAGCAGGGATACATCTATGAATCGGGCTTTAAGTCCAAGGGACAATGATGGTTTTAGAATGCCTTCAGCTGTTAATAAGGCCGGTGGGAGGTCGACTGCAGCACAGGTGAGCTCAAAAATGTTATATATTTATTTATTGAAACAAGTTTTACTATACACTACACCAGGGGTCGGCAACCTTTTGAGTCGGAATAGTCAAAAATACAATTTACTAAATTTCAAAGTTTTCAAAGAGCCACATTTTTTTTTCTTTCCAACAATAAATATTACTTGCATAAATTAAGTGTTTGATAGAAACAACTCTATTTATTCATATTTAAGTAGTGTTTTCCACAACAAAACATAACACTTATATGAGAAGAAGGGTATTCCGGATTTCAACCTTATACAATCGACTAGTTTTGTTTTATTCACAATTTGTCCCTTTGTCCCACTGCACTTTTGTCTGTACGCCCATTTGTGATGAAGCTCTCGATGTATAACTAAAGAGCCGTAGCTCTACATCCAAAGAGCCACATGTGGCCGCAGGTTGCCGACTCCTGCACTAGACAGATTTTCTATAATATCCGTGACATAGAATATGCCAATATTCTTTTGCCCTTAAAAAGATGTCTGGCTATTCAGTAAAGACAACATAAAAATAAAACTGTTTTTTAAGAGTAATTCGATTTAAAAGTTTAATGCTGGATTGAGTGGACAATACATCTTACAATACACATTAAGTTTATTTACGTAATAAATAACAGGCCTTGAAATACCATTTTATTGTTTTATTTCTTAAAACCTTATTCTCATAAAAAATATAACGTTATAATTTTGTACATTCTCATAAAATTTATGAAGCCATGATATTTTGTAGGATGATAAATATCGTCTCACTTGACTCGATTATCATCCGCCCCATTGAACCTAGTGATTGGTATCAAAAAGTGTCGACGAGTTAAAGAATGTAGAAACACAGGATGCTGCACATTTCAGAAGAAGAATAACGGATCGTGGAGCAATGGCCGCACACCTAGCGCTGAGCGGGGGCCGTCGCCTGCGCCGGCGTCGAGCGAGGGGGGCGGCAAGGGCGAGGGGGGCGGGGGCGGGGGCAGGAGGGCGCGCAGGCGCACCGGCCGCCGCCAATCGCGCGCCACCGACACCCCCCAACCGACCACCACTAACTGGCGCGAGGAGATAATCGAGTCGAAAAAGATGAGCTCCCAAGATAAGTAAGTTAACAGCGTTATAAGAGACAGAATGCGTTTTTAGATCGATTTCTCAATTATTTTTACAGTAGTTATACACACTTTATTGCGGTGAAAAAAATATATGTCAATCTTGATCATATTTCTGACGTAAACTTTGTACTCGGAACGCATTTGCGATAAATTTTCTCGATAGAAAATAATTGCAAAGTAACCTCTAAACGAGTTATTTAATCTTCGTTATTGTTATTACTGTTAATCGTACATCGATAAAATAAATAACAGTAACATATCATATTATAACAAATACAATTATAGAGTTTTATTCGGTTACTTAACTTAATTTGGAAGTAATTAATTATTTTATTAAAAATGACTGCAAAAATCCCGCCTGCCGGTCCCAATGTATGGAATTTGTTAGATCGCTTTAGAGCGTCGGCTAATATGCACGCGCTGCTCTTCTCCACGACCGCCATTGAAAAATAATTGTAAATAAACGAAGGAGCAATAATAACAAGAATTTTGAAACGGTCGCGCTATACTTATTTGGCTTATACGGTAGAGGTCTGGTCTAAATCACTAGTTGTGTGGGTTCGAACCCTACTAGTTTCACTTGATCCAGAAGATTTTTTTTTATAAGAAAGTTGATAAAATGCTCTTTTTCTCTTCGTAAATAATTTTATAAAATGCCATAAAAATACTTTTCAAAATTTTTATATTTCATTTCATTTGGACTTTTATGCTATTGACAAAAAAAATTTTTACCTTACCGGTAACATTAAAATTCTAAAGCGCCATCTATGTTTCTCAATAGAAATGACGTAGACACATGGATAGTTAGAAATATGAAGTTTCGTTGTTCAAGTTGAGTGCTCGCTCCATTTTCCTTTTCTAACAATTTTTTTTATTTAGCCCTATTATGTTTTTAACACGCTTTTATTAGCTTCACCTGTATGTATGTATGTATGTTTGTAACCTTCCCCTTTGAGCTCGATTTTGTCCTACTTTTAACGATCAGATTTAATTCAAAGTTTGAACACCTGTCAAAGGTCGATGACAATGCAATAATATGGTACCATGGAGCTGATCTGATGATGGAGTCGGAAGGTGGCCATAAGAACTCCTGTACTAAACAAGATAAACGCGTCGTGTTTAGGCTCGTATGTTTATATCGCGTGCCAATGCAATAATATGGTACCATGGAGCTGATCTGATGATGGAGTCGGAAGGTGGCCATAGGAACTCCTGTACTAAACAAGATAGACCCGTCGTGTTTGGGCTCGTATGTTTATATCGCGTGACAATGCAATAATATGGTATCATGGAGCTGATCTGATGATGGAGTCGGAAGGTGGCTATAGGAACTCCTTTACTAAACATGATAAACGCGTCGTGTTTGGGCTTGTTTTACTTGTCTTAGTTAGCACTCTGCTGCTACATGATATGCAGAATCTCAAAAGCTTATATTTAAAATTTAATTTAAAAAAACATTAACATTTAAAAAATAACAACTAAAAATGAAAAATAAATAATAGTTTAAAAAAAGGCGCTCTTTAAGATTTTAAAGAAGAAGAAAAAGCGCATTGAATACACCCCACGCTTTTTTTAAGACCCCATTCATCAGAAACCAAATTTATTAAATTTTATTTTCTGTTTTTTAGTTGGATTTTTTATGAAAGCGTGGTTTTTTTTAAACTATTATATATATCTATTATTATTTATTTTATAGTTCTTATCTATACAGATAAATAAAAGTGAAGTGCCTGTTTGAAATCTCAAAATAAAGTCTAATATAATCGGACCAGGAGTTTCCGAAAATGCTATTTATAGAATTTTTGTCTGTCTGTCTGTGTGTCTGGATGTTCCGGCTAATCTCTGACACAGCTGGATCGATTTTGACGTAATTTTCATTGGCAGATAGCTGATGTTATAAGAAGTAACTTAGGCTACGTTTTTAGGGTTCCACGTAAAAAAATCCACAAGTATATTTGTCTCACTGTTTGTTATCCTTTTATGGAAAGACTATTGAGCCGATTTGGCTGAAACTGAGTACATATGTTATGTTAATACCGAGGGTGGCCAAGAACTACTTTTTATCCCGAAAAATGAGATTTCCGAGATGAAAATATATTTAGCCGAACGGGTCTAAATGATCAAACGGCTGAATGGCCCAAATGGTCGAATTGACCGAAATTACTGAAATGGCTGGAATGGCCCAAATGACCGTAATCGCTAAAATGGCCGAAATATCTGAAATGGCCGAAATGGATGAAGTGGCCCAAATGACCGAAATGGCCCAAATGGCCGAAATGGCTGAAATGGCCCAAATGACCGAAATGTCTGGAATGGCCCAAATAACCGCAATGGCTGAAATGGCCCAAATTACCGAAATGGCTGAAATGGGCGAAATGACTGAAATGGCCCAAATGCCGAAATAGCTGAATTGACTGAAAAGGCCGAAATGTGTGAAATGGCTGAAATGGCCCAAATGACCGAAATGTCTGGAATGGCCCAAATAACCGCAATGGCTGAAATGGCCCAAATTACCGAAATGGCTGAAATGGGCGAAATGACTGAAATGGCCCAAATGGCCGAAATAGCTGAATTGACTGAAAAGGCCGAAATGTGTGAAATGGCTGAAATGGCCCAAATGACCGAAATGTCTGGAATGGCCCAAATAACCGCAATGGCTGAAATGGCCCAAATGACCGAAATGACCAAAATGACCCAAATGACCGAAATGGCCCAAATGGCCGAAATAGCTGAATTGACTGAAATGGCCCAAATGACCGAAATGACCAAAATGGCCTAAATGACCGAAATGGTTGAAATGGCCCAAATGGCCGAAATGGCTGAATTCACTGAAGTGGCTGAAATGGCTGAAATGGCCCTAATGTTTGAAATTACTGAAACTGCCGAAATGTCCGAAATGACCAAAATGGCCCAAATGGTTGAAATGACTGAAATGTCCGAAGTTGCCTAAATGGCCAAGATGGCTGAAATGGCCCAAATGGCTGAAATGGCTGAATTGACTGAAAAGGCCGAAATGTGTGAAATGGCTGAAATGGCCCAAATGACCGAAATGTCTGGAATGGCCCAAATAACCGCAATGACCGAAATGACCAAATTGGCCTAAATGACCGAAATGGCTGAAATGGCCCAAATCGCTCAAATGACCGAAATGGCTGAAACGGCTGAAATGACTGAAATGGCTGAAATGGCCCTAATGACCGAAATAGCTGAAATTGCCCAAATCGCCGATATAGCTGAATTGACTGAAATGGCCGGAATAGCTGAAATAGCCCAAATGGCGGAAATAGCTGAAATGACTCAAATGGCCCAAATGTCCCAAATGGCCGAAATGGATGAAATGATTAAAATGGCTGAAATGGCCCAAATGGCTGAAATGGCCCAAATGGCTAAAATGGCCCAAATGGCTAAAATTGCCCAAATGCCCTAAATGAACGAAAAGGCTTAAATGGCTGAAATGACCGAAATGGCTAAAATGGCTGAAATGGCTGCAATGGCCCAAATGACCGAAATGGCTGCAATGACTGAAATGGCTGAAATGGCCGAAATGGCTGAAATGGCCCAAATGGCTGAAATGATTGAAATGGCCCAAATGGCCGAAATGACCGAAATGGCCGACATGGCCAAAAATACTAAAATGGTTGAAATAACTGAAATGGCTGAAATGACTGGAATGGCTGAAATGGTCCAAATGTCCCAAATGGCCGAAATGGCTGAAATGATTAAAATGGCTGAAATAGCCCAAATGGCTGAAATGGCCCAAATGGCCGAAATGGCTGAATGGCATAAATGGCTGTAATGGTATAAATGGCTGAAATGATTGAAATGGCCCAAATGGCTGAAATGATTGAAATGGCCCAAATGGCCGAAATGACCGAAATGGCCGACATGGTCAAAAACACTAAAATGGTTGAAATGACTGAAATGGTCGAAATTTCTGAAATGACTGATATAGCCCAAATGGCCCTAATGGCCGAAATGGCTGAAATGGTCCAAATGGCTGAAATGGCTAAAATGACTGAAATAGCCCAAATTTCAGCAAATCGTTCCAGTAGTTGTTCCCTGAAAACGGAATAAACAGACAGACAGTTTCTTTCGTATTTATAATATTAATAGGGATAATAGGGAAGGGCTAATATGAATTCATTGTTATTCCATAATACAATGAAATAATTTTAATAAAATTTACCTATCTAAAAACTAATATCATTAAAATATTTTTACTGTATCAAATTTAGTTAGAAAAAGTGAAAAAAAGAACTAATTTTATGGGGATCGAATCTTATACCTCTTCACCACCAGAGTATTAGAATACCATTAGGCTAAACATTCTTAGTGTTACATGTCGAATTTTCAATAAGTATTATCCATGTGAACTCCTCTCACTTTAGGATGTGAAACACCGATTTGAATTAGGGTGTTCACCTAAGACAGTGCTACGATAATTTTGAATAATAACCTATTAGTTATGACTGGTTTGGAAGATTGAAGTATTATTATATTGTAAGTATAATATTGCAATACACGACGATAATTCAGTGAAGAGTTACAGAATTAAAAAAGCGCTAAATAAGGTGTTAAGCGCTGAAAAATAATTTACGTAAAGAAAAAAAAATTAACACTGAAAGCGCTAATTTGGCAACACCGCAAGCCGCGCAAAGGAACTTCATTCGAATAAAAACTAAATAACAATATTATGTTATGTAAATGTAATTGCAGATAATCAATGCTGTTATTTTTGTATAACAGTAACAGGACTAACGATATTTAAAGTGACCTGTTATTACGCTATATCTATCTCTACCAAAACTTAGTAATAAATGTAGTTTAATAAGGATCCAGATCGTGTGACACCGTTTACCCAGTCAAAAATTTGATAGTAAGTTCCTCTTAATTTCTTAAGAGATGGCTACCGCCCATGGACATTTGCACAGATGCAAAGTTCGGCTCTAGGCAAGGAATAATATGAACTCATTGGTGTTCCATAGTACAATGAAATAATTTTAATAAAATTTACCTATCTAAAAAGTTCTTGGGAAAAAAAAACGTAAAGTCTGAGAGGAGGATTTGAACCCTGTACCTCCTAGTTACCGTTGAGCATGGTAAGCCGTTGGGCTAAAGACGCTTAGGAATTCGTGTCAAAATTTCAATTGGAATTACACATACAAACGGTCTATCTCACTTTAGGACAGTTTGTCTCGCTCTCGTGGGCTTTAGAATCAAATAAATTGAATCAAGTCGGCAAGGCGCGCGGTGCGCGTCGGTATGGTCAATTGCAATATTTCGCCACGGTCGAAGTTTTATTTGGCGCTGTTCCATCGAAGTAAATATCGGACGTGCGGGGTTGATTTTATGAAATGCCGATTTGAATTAGGCGTACATAGCCTCTTAATATATAGGGTAGAAGAGTACTAAAGAATTACGATCTTCTAGTAACTCGCAACACACATAAATTTCGACTGTAGCGCCACCAGTCTGTTCCTTGTTTTTTATACAAAATCTCAACTTAAGACTCTATCAACGTCTTTTTATTAGAAACACATTTTTTAAACATAAATCTGTCTATCCAGCTATGTATTTATCTATATTATAATATAATAAATCTATAAATGGTTCGAGTTTGTTCATTTCGTTAAAAATGTGAAAAAATCAGGGGGGATAATTTGGACCAGCAGATTCCTAAAATGTAATTAAGATTTTTCGATTGTCTGTCTGTTAAAAAATGACGTGGAAACTATTGAACGGATTTAAATAAAATTCGACACAGAGCTATGTAATATCCTGGAGCGTACCTTATGGTACTTTTCATTCCGGTAAATGACGTCGTTTTCGCGGGATAGACGAAAATATCGAAAAAATGGTGTCACGATCTCATCCTTTGTGAAAACTACTAAATATACGAATGAGACTCGACATAGAACTTTCGAGATCAAACGCTATTTTTAAAGACTTTGGCGATAATATTGAGCGTAATAAATGAATTCAATAATGCTCTGCATTGTGGCTTTATACTTGTTTAATGCATGATTCGAAAACAACCGGAGGAAACAGTTCACATTTTTTTTTCGTACATCTCAAAGCATAATACTTTTTAGTTAACTACAATTATACATCAATGCACCTTTTCGTACCCCAAAGGTAAAAGTTAATTTATTCCTCTCTCAAGCACCTGAGGTCCACGGTTTTAATAAAGAAAATTATCGTATATTACCGTGGCAATTTTTTAAAATCTTGTTTGATTTTGTTTTATTTTTCAGGAATTCTGAGAACTCCCATCAACGCAACAGACTAAACAGTGTAGTTTCGGAGAAAGCGGATTCTTGTACTACCCAGCCAGGGCTAATCATGCTGCCTCAAAGTTCGATACCGCATCTTCAAAAAGATCTAGGGTAAAATAATTGGCAAATTTTATGGCCGCAAGAGCGGTATAATGTTATTTATTTAATGCAAATGAAATGCTGCATAACTATACTAAATATATTCTACTAAAGACTATTATGAGCTTATTTTTTTTTAGTCAAATCAAATCAGCGAATATTTTTCAGGCGTGTCAATGCTCCGGAAAATGCGAAGACCTTATATGATCATCAGAATCCATCCAAACCAATTGTTGTTCAAACTAGCCCTACGAAAATAGATATAAGATTGGAAAGAAGTGAGTAGATAAAAAATCTTAGTATTTATACTATTATTTGTTGTATGATTGCATAGTAAAGAACATATTATAATAATCTAGTAGAAAACGTAATTCTACAAATCTCTAAATGCTACACGATTAGATGCTTTTTGCCTTTTTTTATTTAAGATATATGTTTTAGACTAAGTTGGATATTTAACAGAAACTTATTTTTTTACTAATGTGGCCTAAAATATTTTAGTATGTTTTCTATTGAATACTGCAATCATGGTTTTTTTAACAAATCAGATACTTTATGCAACCTATAAACGTTGAATATGTCTTCAAAATCATTCACGCATACGAACTGGTGGAGTAAAATAGTCAGTTCCGCAGATTCATATTACGAACTAGGATATGCCCGCGACTTCGTCCACGCTTGACTTGAAATTCCCACGTGATTCCCGGGACACAATGTATTGCAGCATTTAAAAAAGAATGTAAGCTATCACTTTAGTGAATAAGCTAATTTTTATGCACCCAAACACCTATAAACCTCTCTTGAGAAAATTGGCGCGGGATATTTTTTTTTTATTAGTTATCGATCAGAAAAAAAATCACATTAGAAATGTTTTTTAATCCGTTTTAAATCACTCTCAGAATACTTCCCACGGGATTTTAACTCTAAGAATTTGCTGTCGTGAAGCGAAAACCGCATCGTAATCGACCTAGTTAGTTTTAACATGAATCTCGAACAAAGACATACCGACAAACAGACAAGAAATCTAAAAAAAATTTCATCATGTTCTCCATCGTTTATATAGTGGGTTATATAGTAATGTACAGACAGGGCATTGCAACCACCAGTATATTTAGACAGGTGTAAATTTCATAATGTTATTTTCCAGAAAATACTGTTTTAAAGCCCCTAGTCTACATTCTTCAGATTCTTGGTGATGTGTTTTGCCTATTTACAGATATAAGGGAGACGGCGTCGCGCGGCGGCCCTAGCTATGACGCGAACGACGCCGCGCGGGCTGCACGACACCGTGCCCTGTTGCAAGAGGTAGACCGCGCCGATGCCATTCTGCAAGCGTTTATTTTGCGAGGGCCGATTGCACTAGCCGAACATTGGAACGATGTCACTGATACTAGGTGAGTTGCAAGGTCTCCAGATTGAATTCGGAAACCCCATAGCAGACAAGCAATTTCTTTGAATGATACTATTGTTATAATTTAAGTGTTTCGAGATACTGAAAAGCAACCAGTTGTTTTTATAACCTTTTTCGTATTGCTGGAGTTCAGCAGACAGGCAGAGGGTCCACTTGATGAACAGCGGTTACCATCGCCTATGAATATTTGCAACACCAAAGGTGCTACAAATGCGCTGCTGCTTTCTTGAGGGGGACTGGAACCTGGTCACTAATGCTAGAACACAACTCAAGGTTGCTATGGCGACATACTTTAGACCAGGGGTGGTAGCCATCCACTCGGGCAAATGCTCTACCACCTTTTTTTTTTTTTTTACACGAGGAAATGCGTTGTCGCATCGTCAGCCACCCGGGGGAACATGCGCGGCCGGTATGTGGGGCTCCCCGACGCCGATTAATCAGAACGACCGGCGCCGGTATACCCACTAAAACCTCATGGGAGCCTTCTTCCGCCTAGCGCCGGGGTCACGGTACATGCGCGAGCTTACCCCGCAACCCCGGCAGCGGCTGGCCGGCCGCCTCGTAAACAGAGGCGGCCTCTCCTGTGTGCGGGCCGGGGAATGACGTTTCCCCGGCCCCGAGAGGGACGCGCGGCTGCCTCTCGCGCCCTCTCGCGGCATTAGTGCGGGCGGAGGTCTTTCTGATCCCCCAGACCTCGACGCCCGCTGCCGCCCGCCCGTGGTTGCCAGGAGTCACGGGCGCTATCCTCCTTCGGTGGGGGAGGGGGAGGCTGCGAGGATTGCTCCTGCGCCTTCACCCCTCCCTCTCCTTCCTCCCCCCCTCGCCGCCTCGCGCTCTCAGCAGCGTCAGCGGTGGAGGGGGGGGGGGCTTCGCGATAGGGGGAGGGGGAGGCTGCGAGGATTGCTCCTGCGCCATCACGGAGTGAAGGGGGGAATGTGACAGTGGCCGCTCGGGGCCCCGGGGACGCATCCCCTTGTACCGCTTCCTGGACGGAGGGGAGTCCAGGGCGGCACCCCCTGGGGGGAAATGCTCTACCACCTGGCACAACCTAACCTTTGCTATTTAAATTGACTGTAACCTGTTTTATGGCTGGTTAGTTCATTGTTATTTGTTTGCATCAATTTTCTAATTAAAATGTAACCGTCTATTTAAATTCGCTAATCCCTTTGTGTTTATGGTCGACCTTCCAGTAAGACAGGATAAACTGTTTCTATTGTTCAAATTTCGCTGCAATTTCTTAGAAGCCATGTAGTTTAGATTTAGCTTACAAGTCTGAGAGTTCCAGTGAAGAGTGTGCATGTTTTTGGATTTTGGGGGGTGTATTTCTATATAATACCTACTTCAAGCGAGGTGGAATGCTCCTCTGTCTTAAAGAAAGATCTTTCGCTGAGGCTATTGCTATGCCTCGCAGGCCTAGACCCATTTACTACTGTTGGAAATTTGTATATATTCTTTGAACATGCCGGAAATAGTTTGCGACTTCAATTATTGAATAGCGCCATTTATTGACTTGATAGTGTTCCACTACGACGAATGTATAGGGTTGGCCCCTTGAGACAGATTTAGTCGAGTATCAACTGAGATTAAGGTGTTTGTAAATGTACGCACGTTTTATGCTGTTACGGTTTTCTATCTTACGGTTTTGAATGTCTGTTTTTGGTTGTAATTGTAAGAACTGCTAGTAAAGTATGTGAATTTTTGTTTAATTTTGACGTTTAATTGTTTTCGAAATTAATCCCGCAAATTCGTCATATTATGTTGGAAACTCTTTTTAAGCAATGTATTTATTTTCAGGTTATGTTTACAAAACGCCCTCCAGAAGCTTCTTATGGCTGACTTAAAATATTGTCAGGCTGATAATGTTGAACACAACTTTTGGAAGATTTTATATTACAATTTCATTGAAGTATTAAGAAGAAGTTTCTCGCAAATATCGCCAGAGAACAAGCCTAAAATAGTGAAATTAATAAATACAATAATAGATGAAGGCAATGTTTATTTCGAGAATCTTATTCAAATGTTGGAAAAAGCATATAAATTCAATGTTGAGGATTATATAAATGACAATCATGTTGTGCCACCGAAAGGGCTCGGTTATGTCGGGTTGGCTTTGATCTCAGTGCAAAAGTTGTATGTATTTTTGGGGGACTTGGCCAGATATAAAGAACAAGTGAACGAAACAAATAACTATGCTAAAAGCAAACTATGGTATACAAAAGCTCAACAGATCAATCCGAAGAATGGACGGCCATACAATCAATTAGCAATTTTAGCAATATATGCAGTAAGTTTAACATTTGTCTATAACATTATTTTACAGTATAAATAGAGGTAATAGGTATAGAGGTTAAGCCTTGAGGCATAAAATCTTAAAGCAGTAATTTTGAATGATTAGTATGATATTTTGATACTATACATTATACCCATATTAATACTTGAGGTGTCAACTCAAATATAGACCATTTTAAAGAAATTTGGTACAATAAGCCAACTCCTCCCTCTCTCAATTGACATTCATCCTATTAACATATATCTAGAGATGAATTTATGATACAACAAATAATCTGTAAGTTAGAAAAAATATGTGAGTTTTTGTTGTACTCCAGTGAAATAAGATTTTGTGAGATATTTTCGGATTTCCTCCCATAGCTCACCTTCGGACTGGACGCCCTATACTAAATACTCTTTGTAGAAAACATTCATTCCATTCTGGTAATGTTAAAAACTGCCTAAGTCCTTATTGGCCTACATTCAGTGAGGGTTCAGTTTTTTTTATTGCATGAGTTCAGCGGACAGGCAGACGGCCCACTTGATAGAAAGCGGTTACCATCGCCTATGGAAATGGATGGAAAGGCAGACTGGAACCTGATCACTAATACTAGAACACAACTCAAGGTTGTTATGGCAGCATACTCTAAACCAGGTGTGGTAGCCATCCAGTCGGGCTAATGGCCTAGCTGTGGTTTATTTAGTCGCCTCTTACGACAGGACGCCCGGCTGCAGAAAATTGTATTCTTTCTCCTGCATGGATAATGAATATAAAATAATATAATAATAACTAGCGACCCGCCCCGGCTTCGCACGGGTGCAATGCTGATACAAAATTAAATACACTACAGAAAAACTATGAACGTTGTATATAAAAACATAGCGGCCCGCTCCGACTTTGCACGGGCATCACTACATAGAAACCTCTAAAATTAGCAATGTTGCCTTAGTATATGATGCATGTATTATACATATAAACCTTCCTCTTGAATCACTCTATCTATTGGAAAAAACCACATCAAAACTTGTTGGGTAGTTTTAAAGATTTAAGCGCACATAGGGATATAGGGACAGAAAAGGCGACTTTGTTTTATACTATGTAGTGATAAGTCAAATCAATCAATCAAAATAAAATAATAACAATCAGTAGCTATGAATGCAATTTATAGGCTGCAGAACCCTCAAATTAACATGCTTATTAGACAAGTGGTTAAAGAAAACATGTTTTATTCCAGAGGCGAAAATTAGATGCGGTATACTATTACATGCGCAGTTTAATGTCATCGAATCCATTTCAATCTGCTCGAGAGAGTTTACTGCTTCTGTTTGATGAAAATAGGAAAAAGGTATTTGTGATGTTTTGTATAATAGTTTCACATATATTTTTTGTAAATTAAACTAAAGTTCCATATTCCATAGTTAATTATTTTAATTATGATCATTGCACAAAAATATTTTCATGACAATATAGAATTTATTGAATAAATTATGTGACTACAATGCACATAGTTATAACAGCCACGTAATATAGGTGATCTAAAATGAATCTGAACAATATTACCTTATTACCAGCTTAATTATGAAACAACGGATCTTTTGAGAACATCTGTCATGCTACTTAGATTATAAAATATGTATTTTAACAATAGATTTGTTAAATGGTAGTAATTAAAAAAATGTTTATTATGAATCACTGCTTTTACACCAAATACTGTGTATATACTTGTTTTGATAATTTTCTAAATAGTATATTTTAAAGTTTTCGCGATTAGTACCCATAAATAAAACTACCCCTTTTAAATGCTATTGAAAAGTGACCAAAACGTCGAAATAAAAATCAAATAAAATACCACCCTTGAACCTGTTAAATCGTAGTTTTAATTTTCTAAATGTTTAGTATGAGACTGCTGAGCGTAAACGGCGAGCTGCAGCTGAGAGTTCGGAGCAAAAGTCTAGCGGGGAGAGCGGGGCGGGCGGGGGGGCTCAGGGCCAGCGCAGGGAGGTGTGGCGGCGGCCGGGGGAGGAGAGGGCCCAGCCCAAGGGCGACGTGACGCACGACCACCTCGCCTCCATCTCATCCGTTGAGGTAAGGCATATTGCGGAAGTCATATGCGATACTGGACAGTTCTTGTTTGCGAGCAATTGTCCAACAATCACTGGTCGGTTATAAAAACTAGTGCTAATTCATTCATGTTTGACTACAATTAACTGATTAGAGCTTGTTATAGATAACAACAAATCACTTGAAATGCAGAGATTTTTAAAAAGCTATATTTTGGAGAAAAAAGTCCTGGTTGCGGGCAATCACCCTATTCTGTTTGATTTATGCTGGCCCATAATGCGACGTTAAAATAAAACGTTGCCATCTCCATCATAAACGGTTTATCAGTACAGGCGATTTTCCAAAACATGGATATGGCTGGGTTTAATTTTATTCTTAAAGATACGTTAGTGATTTCTCGCGTAAAGTGCTTTCGACGTTTCTTCATAGTTTGATCACTTTCTTATTAACTGCTTTTTAGCCAGTAAAGTTTTTGAGAATACAGTAAAAAAAATTTAAAATTAAAATCCAGAAAAATGTTATTGAAGGAGATGGCCCAACTTGCTTAGATTTCCCACCTATAAGACTGTGTATGGGAGTCTGCGTATGAAGCAGCCACAAACCGCCATAATTTCGACTGCTGTCTAGTGCGCGGGAGGTTTTTTAATCTATAATATTATAAAATTCTAAACATACCGTGTCTGTACATTGAAGCTATTTAAAAAAAAGCAACTGGAATAGATTATATAATCAAGTGCGAATACGATGCATTTTTTTAGGATTTCTTGTCTGTTTGTACGGGATTCACGCGAACACTACTACGCCAAATTGAAAAAAAATCTAATTCCAATGTGATTTTTTTTAATCATCGAAGGCAAATTTTAAGTAATAAATGTGTTATATTTTTATCGCGCGTCAATTTTCCCAGGAGCGGTTTGTAGTTGCTTGGGTGCATAAAAATTAACTTATTTCTACACATTTTACATAACGATAGCTTACATTGCCTTCTTTGTGTCCCGGGAACCCTGTGGGAATTCCAAGTTAAGCGTGGACGAAGTCGCGGGTATATCCTAGTATGTTAAAATTTCCTTTCAATTTTGTGTTACTTTTTTATTCCTACTATCGATCAAGAGTTAGATCTTGATGCAATAAAGTTATTAATAATGGTTTCAAGCAGTGGTTTTAATTACAATAAGTTTATGAAAATAGAACAGGCCCAAAATATCAAATCTAAACTTGAATTGAATAGGTTTTTACAATACGCATTCTTTGTTACAGTTGAACAAAAGCTTTATTACAAGCTACCTACATGTTCATGGAAAATTAATAACGAAAATTGGGTAAGCAACACTTCAATTCAATCAACATATTCATTATAGATTATGCATTTTTATATCCATAAAACTTGAAAAATGATTGCTCTCCCAAACAAACTTTGATCCCCTATTTCAACCCGTTCTAGGTTCATTTATATATCACTCGTCTATCTCTCAGTAAACTACATAAATGACGAAAACTACCAAAAATAATAAAACAACCTAAACGACCATAGCGACCAAATTTACCAAAATGACCAAACTGACCAAAATGACCAAAATGACGAAAATGGCAAACCACAAATAAAAAACTTATTATATTTTCTGGGATAACCTTTACATAAATCTATCCTATAACCCTGGATGAAAAGTATCCCTTGTCCACCCTCGGTATAAAATTTACATATTTCGGCCAAATTGGTCTATTAATTTTTCCGTAAATGCATGAGAAACAGAAAAACAAATATATTTTTATCTTTCGTAACAAAATGTATCCTATGATTATCCTCGGCATCGAAAAAAATTATATATATACTAAGTTTTACTAGCTAAAACTTAGTATATATATAATTTTTTCCGTGAAAACGGAACAGACAGAGTTACTTTCGCATTTGTAATATTAATAGGGATTTTGCATTACAGAGGTCCGCCTAGATAAAAAAAATAATGCAATGTAACCTGTAAAAAAAGTTTGCTGACTAAATAGACAAGGGTTCCGTACTAAGGAGTTAATCTGGTACAGAAGCTATATAATCTAAAATTTCATCAAAATACGTTCAGTACTTTTTGCGTGAAATGGTTATCCACCCACCCTTAAAATACCTGGCTCGTTTATGATATTACGTACATCGCAGATTATCTGCTTTATTCCAACTATAAAAAAATTAACTTCATAAATGTATAAAATTTAGAATGGAAACATTCTACGAGAGTGCGAGTCTGATGTTGCGCCAGTTCCGCGCTTTGCTGCACCGGCAGCCTCTGCCTACGCCCGCTGCCCGTCTGCTGCAACTCACTGCGCTCAACATGTTTGCAGTAGAGACGACGGCCGCATCGCTCAAAGGTTGGTTTCTCACACTGTATTCTCTCATAATGGGACTACTCCAAAAGTCCAATAATAGGCCCTAAAGAGTTTATGTAATGCACTATTTCAGGGTTGGTTAATAATTGACACGCATTAGAGCCTTTACAAGCATTATTTTATTTTTGACAGCTCGATGACAGGTCAATTGGTAACGTCCTAATGCGTTACCGACTCGATTTGTTATAAAATCGACTTAATTCATAGATAAGTTTAATCAATTATTTATCGTCATATGAGTACAATTTTTTATTCTCATATTTAAATGTTATTTTCATTAGAGAGTATTATAAAGATATAATACGTACTATGTAAAAGAAACTAAACCTAATTACAAATTATTATAAACTATACTTACAAAATAACAGAAAATAAGTAAAAAATTGACTTTCTTTTAAGTGGAAGTTTTGATTTTCCAATCGATTACTTTCGATTTATTTACGTATAGTGTCGATGGTTTATTAGTCTGTGCGTTACGTGACTCACAAAACATCGCTATAACGTCACCCACAACAATAAAATACAACAATTATGTCATTGTTTCATGTGGGCTTCACTGTCAAGAAATATGTAACTTCATAGACGTGCAAACGTCAAAAGTAAAATAAACGCTTGGAAACAGTGTAATAATATGTGCATAGCATTAGAACAAAACAATTACTCATCCCTAAAATTTTTTTTATTAGAATTTTAGAAATAAGTGAGACACAGGATTATTAAATCTTTTCTTACATACCATCCATTAGACATCTTTTGTCATGTGTGATCAAGCTTATAATATTCTAAAAATATATGTTTTTAATTTTTACATATAATGTTGCCATTATTAATGTGCCAACTGTTATATTTTAGTTTACAACAACCAATCACAAATTAAGTTTTTTTAGGGATATGCCAAGGCTATATTAAATATTTCATCGAAAAGCATAGCGTATGACTAAAGTAAATGAGGTCTTTAGATAGAGAGACTAGTGTGTGTACTGTATTTGCCATAAATTAAATCATTAATTACAATAATATTTTAAGTAATTATATTTTAATACATTTGCATAATAATGAATTTTAATAATAAGCATAGTTCGCGCCAATCGTTACGAACACATTTAGTTAGCAAGCAACAAATGGCTGAATAATAGACTGGTTTTTATGCAAAGTCAATTATTGTGCAGCCTTTTAATCTAGGGCGAGCATTGAATTTGGTGTGGACAATGTAAACATCTATGTAAAATCTCTCAACCAAATAAAAAAGATAGACAGGAAACATAAATATACCATAATCACACATATTCTTGACATTTAGTTTCATATCCTTTATACCATGTTTTTTGGAAATAAGATTTTAATTTGATTTCAATCGTTGTACCTATGTATTTAGTTTGTTTTTCATTTGAATCACATTTTTTTAACTGCTGGGGACGCATGACCGCCTCGATTTAAGAATTTGTATTATGAACTTAAGAGATTTGTCACTGGAAGTTGAAGGTCGATATTTTGTTGCGCAAGCTTACTTTTGAAAACAAGTATTTTTTAGCATTTTTTTAAATTGCATGAGTTTAGCAGACAGGCAGCCGGCCCACTTGATGGAAAGAGGTTACCATTGCCAAGGGATATTTGGAACACCAAAGGCTACAAATGCGCTGCTGCTCTTTTAAGGGAGACTGGAACCTG
This sequence comes from Dendrolimus punctatus, assembly GCA_012273795.1. Classification (NCBI taxonomy): domain Eukaryota; kingdom Metazoa; phylum Arthropoda; class Insecta; order Lepidoptera; family Lasiocampidae; genus Dendrolimus; species Dendrolimus punctatus. The sequence continues at coordinate 9,895,611 of CM022537.1, forward strand.
GTCGCTAATGCCGGAACACAACACAAGGTTGTTATGGCGGCATACTCTAAGCATATAACAAATTATAAATTACAAGTCACAAAATAAATTACATTGCTCTTAATTGTATACTCTAGACCAGGGGTGGTAGCCATCCAGTCGGGCAAATACTCTACCACCTGCCTGTGGGTTGTTTTGTCGCCTCTTACGAACGCCCGGCCGCAGGAAATTGTATTCTTTCTCCGTTCCTGCACGGCTTAAATCTTATCATCATCATAAAAGATCAATCGATGTAAGATTTTGGTTATGTTTAAGCAATTTTTTTGTATTTATGTGAAAATTTTAATTGCTTAATGCAATGTAACTTTCAAGGTACCACAAGGACTTCCATGTTTGCTATCAGGAATGACGTATAATTTGTGACTCTTGGGGTGCTGCATTTATGTTTCAATTATATTCAAAAAGTTTAATTATCAATATCTACTTGTAACCGGCTAGATCTACAAAACGTAACAAGGAATTTTAACGCCCGATGTTTTATATAAAATTTGTTTTATAATATATTGTAACATGTGTCATCTCCTCAGGTGCGAAATGAGACCAGGTTACGCGTTCGCTTTATGATTTCTCGCTTAATTTAGCTTTATATGGGGTTTGAAGCAACGACTCCAAAGCCATGATCTTTTAATTACTTGTTTTACAAACAGGCTTTAATTTTCTAAGAAATATAAATAAGTTGTAGACAAGTAATTGCTTGTATTAAATATACAATAATTACGTGTCTCGTAATATATATGAGTCCTTATTTTATTGCTTTGCTTTAAACTCATAAATTATGCTTAAATAAGTTGTTAACGATCACGCTCTTTAACACATCCGTTGAAGTGAAGTCTGGATGTCAGGAGTGAATGGACTTGAAATTGCGAATTTTATGAACCGTACAAATCGGACAGGATTGAGCTTATGAAGCGAACCCGGCGCGAAGATGAGATTTGTAACGGAGAGCTTAGGCCGCATTGGCGACCATAAATCTTTGAAAATAACTAGTTACAAGCTTAAATAATAGTTTTAACATTTCTATCTTGAAAAACTACGGAAAGGGCATGGACCCTCAGGAGGGGATTTTTTAAAAACCTTATAATATTTTTTTGTTATTACTTTACATTAGACTATCACACCAATTTACACTCATTATTTTGGGGCTGAATATTAGAAAAAGTTCATTTCCTTTTCTAAGGCTCAAAAACTTACGCTCTATTGAATTTCATTAAAACTGGTCGAGTGGTTTGACCGTAAAAGCATTACAGGCAGTTAGAGTAGCATGCGCATTTGTAATATTATTTTGCTGGTACAGTTTACTGTCGTTGCATGTATCTTGTTTGCATATTAAGTCCCTTCCCACAGAATTATTTCCAATTCCTAAAATAAATATCTAGGTCACATGTTTAAATATTCTAATTTGCTAAAGAGCTTTAGAATAAAGAGTACGAACACGCATCATGCAAAATTCATCGCACGATTATGTCACGACACTGGGAATGCTTAGTAAGAAATGCAACAAAGCCAAATTATACATTGTTGCAGCCCAAAACTTAAAAATGTAATCTTGACTTTTCAAAATTATTATATTGTATATTATAATGTATACGTATAAGTACCTATTTACTAGTTTTCTCTTGAATTATTTGCATAGCTGTGCCCACCATTTCGTTCGTACGGGATTTAGACTTACCTATATATCATTTATATTGTTTGAACCCTGCATGACATTGAAATGAAACATATACTTACGTTAAAAGATAAACATTTATGTTTTAATTCATAAAATTCCATTGAAATATCTTGAATCGTTTTAAGCCTCCTTAGTGGTGTGCATAGACATTTAACCTACGGTTGAAATATACTAATCGCACTTTGTTTTTTCTATCCATCAGTTAAATGTCTATGCACACCAGCCTTAGACAAACTTTCAGACAGTGTAAAAGACTAAAATTCTAGAAGTAATCGTTTATTAATAGGCATCTTATAAATGGCAGTTTTCAATTCAATCTTAGCACTTGTAGCGAAACCACATACAGATACTTTGATTATATTGGTATGTAATATATATCGCGGGCTTCAAGCCAGAGGGGCGTATAAGCAAAAACCAACTTTTCAGGAGATACAAAAAACTTTTCAATGTATTCAATGTCTGTCTATGAAGTTAAGTACTTCTACTAGTATTAACCTACTATTAAGACAAAAAACAGAGGTGGTGTATCGATAAAAATATAAATGATAGACGAAATAAAAAGAAACGCATTTTTTTTATACGCCCCTCTGGCTTGAAGCCCGCGATATATGTATGTATTTGTTATTTTAAATAATTAATTGTTCATTAGTTGTCATATACCGTGATCTCGCAAATTAACACAACGTGAGGTTGTAAACGTGGCTATTTCCTACGGCTCCATCCGGGCGCCGTATAGGCTTGTAATTACAAATTACAAGTTATCGGAGGTTGATGCTCCGGCTGCCGTGTCGCGTTGCACCGTGCGCCCGTTGCATTCGCCCGTCTCACGCCGCCCGCGTAACTGCACATATTTTGATGGCGAAAAGTTCAACAAACTGCTTGACTTGAGACGTGACGTTGTCCTGAGATTATTTCGAACACGTATACCATTATTATAAATGATATTTTGAATAACTCACGCAAAAAATTGGAGTCCGGATCTCTTAATTACCACCCGTAATTACGACAAGGAATGTAACTCAAAAAATTCCAAGAAAGATATTTGAGATATTACTTGAGCTACCTACCTAAATTGATTAAGGTATTTGATACGCTTCATAAAGTTAAATGATTTATTATGTCATAGAACCGATTTTATAGCGTTCTCGAAATCCCTGATTTTGAAATTGGATACTTCATTAGAATACAAATGTATGATACAGCGATTTTTATTTTAATATCGGTACAGTTCTGTTGCGTAAATATTGTTCTATATTACGTTGTTTACCTGGTTATAGGTGTATTGCGTCTACAGGTGCAACCCGTGCTGTGTATTTTTAGAAGTTTTTATTTATACTCAACCGGTTCATTGCGACAGCGGACGGGCTGTCTTTGGTCGACGCAATGAGTATAACCATCCGCTAACATGTCTTTATCTGTATTTGTCTATTTTTATTCCCTTTCCATGTACATTGAAATTATTATTCTTTTAAAGGTTTTTTAATGGCAATTGCTAGTATTTCTATACTCGTTTTAACGATTACAAGAATTCGTTTATTTTAAGATCGTAAACGTAATAATTAGAGCAACTATAACATTTAGCGGGTGAAAACGTAAGGCAGGTCGATTAGTGTAACTGCCAGCTGCGAATGCTAAGTATTTTAAACTAGTTTAAGAAATTATGATAGAAATTACACGTGTCGAATATATTGTCTAATGGCCGGTGCCTTTATCTTTATCTATCGGTTGAATTTTGACATTAGATATATATGTCAAATTTTAATCGAAAGTAAGGCAAATGAACTGTCGGTAAGGTATAGGAACGGGGTCTAAGAAAATATTTGTAAATTATTTATCTTATTCTTTAATGGTTTACTAAAATCGGATAAATCTATACATATAATAAAAGTGTAGAGGTCGAATTTCTAATAGTTAAAAATCGAGTCCGGGGGATGTAAGAAGTGAAATAGGAAATAGAACTAATTTAGATTTTTTTTAATGTTTTGTTTCTCTGTTTGTACCGGCTAATCTCCGAAACGACTGGACCGATTTAAATGAAATTTTGTAAGGTGGTAGTTTATATCCCTGGTTAACATATAGGATTGTTTTGTTCCGAAAAACTAAAGAGTTCCCGTGAGATAGTATAAAACCGCACCACGCGGACGAAGTCGCTGGCATCAGCTAGTACTTAATAAGTTAGAAATATGAAATGAATAAATGTCTATAGGCCTAATTAAATTTAACTTAAGCGGGACCCATCTTTTATTTTGAACATTTACCAGAGTTACTGAGTTTTTTAGTGGTTTAGTTTAATTAATCATACATTTGTATTAAGTCTCTTTTTTCAAAAACTCATTTTTCTGCTTAAATTGGGAATACATGGGCCGTGGGAACGGATCCTTTTTGTAAGTATAATACATTTTTGTCAGAAGGTTCCACTCGTCACTTTAAATTTTAACTTAATAAAATAAAATAATAAACTAAAGGGTCTGGTAGTGCTTATTTTCCTGTTATTGCGCCAATCATTTTAAACATAAACAATAATAATTATACTGATGCAATAGAATTATACTAATATCAGTTTTATACAAAGTCCAAGTGGGCTACACACACATGTTACATACACATGAACGTTAAAGTAATACAAAAGTTTTTTTTTCTCGCGAACGTATTAGTCCATCAGGGTCGGTGATTCAACGGTTACGTTTTCCGGTTGGACCTGATCGTTTACTGATTAATGCAAACTGCTTCGAGTGAAGTGGATGAGTCTCACGATTGCATGCGCCTAATAAATATGAATGCGGGTACCAATTTTCAATGGTTACACGTTTTTATATTGTCCCCGCGTTTTTAAACAATCTACATATAATGTTTATTACGTAATTTATAGTTCTGAAAGCTCTTCTGCGCCTGCCGCATTAATTGGAGCTGCATGGTCTAACTGTATGCTCTATGGTAATTACCTTAAGGATTCTTAATATGTTAATAGTTTTTTATAGCTTTTATATACATAATAGTTTAATTTTTATGGAAGTATAGGTTTGCGTTTAACCACTGTCTCACCTAATGTTGAGTGATGACGCAGTCTAGGATGGAGCACGCTTATCTTGAAGATACCTATTCATTCGTGACTAGAAGACTTCAAGATTTTATTTGTCAGGAAAAACAGACTCCGGCAAATTATTCCACTCTTCGTCAGTGCGCACCAGAAAAGATGACTGGTTCTGACTGGTGGTGTTTCCACCATGTAACGGTGGCGGTCTGGTTGTCCGATGGTAAAATGGGGACGGAGGAATCAGCTCGTGCAATTTTAAGGAACACTGCCCGAAATGTATCCGATGGAAGACAGTCAGCCCCGCGACCTTGCGTCTATGCTCCAGACTCTGAAGTCGAGCATAAAAAGATGATCATTGCCGACCAGCTTCCTGGCTGTTCTCAATTGATTCTAACGCCTCCTACTGGTATTTGGCTGACCCATCCCAAATATGAGAACATAATTAGTTAAGCCGTGATAGCCTATAAAGTACAGGTGAATTTTTCAAGTGTGCCTTTAGGGCCAAATCCTAAACTATGAGCAAAATTCGTCTATAAATTAATACGAACGTTATTGTACCCCAATCGATTAAATTAGTTAATTTATTTTAATACACATACACTGTACACTGTACACATACTACAGGGGTAAACATAAATTGGGTGCAAATGAGATGCGATCAAATGAACGGCGCGATTTGATGTTTAATTAATGTATGAAAGATAAATATGTTTTTTCAAAAATAACCCTTTCCCTTGATTTGCAGTTTGACATTCTTTTACAGAAATTGATCTTTGCAAGTTACACCTATGATTTGGTATAATAGTACAGCATGTGTTTATTCTGTTAAAATCAGGCGATTCGTTTCTTTATAAGGGTATATTAGAACTTGGATATGCTCGCCACTTTATCCACGCTCGACTTGAAATTCCCGCAGGATTCCCGGGACACAAAGTACCGCAAAATTTAAAACAAAATGCAAGCTATCGTTTTAGTGGAGACTGTTTCCGAATAAGCTAATTTTTATGCAGTCGTACAACTTCAAACCGTTTTCGGGAAAGTTCCCGCTGGATTCCCGGAATAAAAAGTATCACGCATTTCAGATCAGTGAGGAAACCCCCTTTGAATTCGAATATTTTCAATGTCGCCATTTCAAATAATTACTAGAAAAATTCCCGTAGGATCCCCGGGATAAAAATAGCGCAAATTTTAAGTCTAAGAAATAGTTGTCGATCACCGAAAACCGCATGGAAATCGGCCTAGAAGTTTTTTACTTGCAGCCCGAACAAACGGACAAGAAACGTAAAAAAAATACATCGTGTTCTCAGTCGTTTATTACTTGACATAGTCTACTCCAGTTGTTGTTTTTTTATATATCTTCAATATAAGGCGAAGGTACGGAATCTTGGGGTTATCTAAGGACGCATATTCTTTTTATAATTACGTCGATGAACGAAATTATTGTAAGGTAAAATTACCGAAGATTTTCCTCAGTAATGTTTCCTCACAATATTTTTAGTCTTTTATAATTTAGTTATGTATGTCTCTCTTTATGAACATAATTATATGAATGATGATGTAGACTACAAATAAAAAACGAAACGAAAAAAACATTCAATTATTATGTAAAAAAATAAAGATAATGAATTTTATTTCAAAGAGAAAAATGAATTTGTATTATATTTTTTGTCATTATAGCGTTCGGAACCAAGATTCGGCCAATAGTATGGTTTGGAAAACGCTGGTCTATTTACTTGTAAATGTAAATAAACTGCGTTGTAACTATATCCCAAACTTTAATTTCTACATATTTCTATGATTTGTCGGCGATGTAGAATTATTAGTGAATTCTACATTTTTATTCAAAATGTGATAATTTTGTCCATTCAGATGAAAATGGTGGTGGTGAGCGATCTGCTTGGTTGGAGTGCGCATTGGGAGTGTCCTTGTTGATGTTTGGAGCACTAGTGGAGCGCTGCTGTGCCTTACTACCCGAACCGCAGCATACGCAACAATATTCGGACGCACTACTCTTGCTACCCGCCCTCAAGGTATTCCATCAGATTATTTTACGATTATTAAAAGATTGAGATAGATGTCGATCTCAGAAGAGATGCCCTCAAAGCTTGGCTAATCCTTTTTAGAGAGATTTTTTATCTACCCTTATTACTAAAGGACTTCGTGGTAGTAACTCGAAGAGTAATATTTTGCTGTGCATTTTTATTTTCCAAATACAATTCCTATACGATACGAACCCGTTTGTTTGGCGTCAGTCAAAGACGTAATTAAGCTTAAATTACTTTGGGTCCGGCTTTCGCCTGGTACCTACTTCTCGAATATTATTCTAAAACTTTATTCTCGAATAAACAGTAAATCTATGACAAATTGATTGAATTGATGGTTGTATTCATTTTTATTTTCATCAATATTAGAAATGCCATCGAATACTGTGCTAAATGTTAGCAGCGATTAAAATTGTAATAATTTTATTTAATAACAAAGAGGTTCTCACATCAAAGAATGTGTTCACTTGCCGATATCCTTTGAATAATGTTTTAATTAAGTTTTATACAGCAAAGTTTTTTATTTTCTATTTCACGTTACATAGTGTGTAATTTTATTTTCATTAGGTATGGTCTGATTGGATGTTATGTCATAGCAGTGTATGGAATCCACCGCCTTCATTTAATAACTTCGACATAGAGTAAGTACAATATTAGAGATGAATATTACTGCAAGACTGTCGATAAACACCCTTATATAATACCGTTTGTTTTCATATTCAGAAACGAAAACGACCCGTGGGATTGGCTTGCGAAGCTTATGAATATTCTCGAAGCATTAGACGACAAGTCAATAGAATTGGAAAACGAAATGAGAGAAGGTACGTAATGTGAATGTACCGTTTCGTGTTTTGTTCTCCAGAATAACGCACCATGATCACATTTTATTGCTTCCGTCTCATGAATTCATCTTCAACATTAAAGATTTTTAAAGTAAATAAAATTTTGTACTTGGTAGTTGACCGTCAAATCAACTGATATACTTTTTGTCATATTTCTGAACCTCGCACTGTCATTGATTTCATACAAGTAAGCTGCGTGAATCATTATATGGTAATAATTATAACTAGTTAAATATTTACTGATTATTATTGTTTTAACAGTAGTTATGCTCATACAAAGTTTAGGAGGCTGTTTAGGATGACAAAAAGTGTCTCAGTTGATTACACGGTACGCATTTATAGGTAATTTTATTTAATTAGTTATTATAACTTTATTGTCTCGTTTTTACAAGGGTGTCATGACATGTGTGATTTGAGAACTGTGCATTGAAAATCAGTTCTATATCAGACTTCGTTTCAACAAAGCAAAATATTTAGTCATTTCGCAAATTGCGGTTTTGTAGTTTTATGTGTGGTGCGTTTTAGAAATTATTATTTTCTTTCTGTTTGATTGTCAACTATCCTATTGTTTCCCGTATAGGCCATATGTGTGTTCGACTTGCGGAGGATGCCTCTTTGGGGGGTTTCACGCCGCTGATGTATATGGAGCCGGCGTTGGCGTGGATGCGCGCCGACCAGGCCACGCCGCACCACGCCGCCGAACACGCACTACGCACTAGGAAGCTTCTATTCTTCGGAACAGAGTAAGACGTCTTAACATTTTGACCTGTAATTTAGATATATTTATTTAATAATATTTCATTTAAGGTTCAAGAATTAGTTCGCGTCTATTGCTATTCAATAATGTTAGAAAATTAGAGAAAGATATGAAACTTTGGAATATTTCAATGTTATAAACGCTCGCATCAGGTGATATTTTTTTTTAAGATAACCAAAACCGGCTTTATACTAAAAGCAAAATATGAATGTTTCTACAACATCTTGAAGTTGGTGAATTCAGTAATTTTGTTGTTGATTTTTGTGTTTTACATGTCAGCCACGTCAAGGTGTTGTAGAAAATATAATTTGTTTTTGATAAAAAAAACTACCTTTTAATTGCGGGAATATCTTTAGCAATAATTATTTAAGCGCCTGTTGAAACCACGCACACGTATTCGAGTTTCCCTTTCGAAGCGCTTGGCACTCTTCTTTAAGGGTTGCTCTCGTTTTATTTGGGATCCACTCATGAGATCTAGACTTGCTGACAAAGGGATCACCTCGGGAGTATACACTGACTAATAAAGACAAAAAAATAAAATAAAAAAGTCGCTTTATAATTGACTGATATAACGTGTAACCAAAAAGTTGGTTAACAATTATTGAGAGTTTTTCTGGAATTCCCTGGGACCTGCTCGTCAGATCTTAAATTGTTGACAATGGGACCACCTGAGCAGTAAACTCTTTAAATTTTTTTTCTATAATTGACACAGTAATAGCGTAACAAGATTGAAAATAAATACAGTCGAATTGAGAATCTCCTCCTTTATGGAAATCGATTTAAAAAAATTAAGATTTTTTTATGTTTATGCAGGTATCTTGTTGGGGTGGAGCCTCCGGTACTCAGATTAGAGTACCCGGCTGACGCGTCGCCCCGATACGTGAGCGCAGTACAACGAGTGCAACACAATCATCCACCATTACAACATCTGGTAAGTGTCGTCGAACAAGAATGCTAGGTATCAAAATACTGTGTTATGTTGCCTTGATGGTGAGTTCCAGTTATAGATGTTAGTACTGCATATGTATCATACGTGAAAACTTTTTGTTTCTGATACTTTTGTTTAGATAAAATTAAAAAGAGACTTTAATGTGTGTTCTTAAATAAATTACAAATAATAAATCGTTGATTGAAAGTATTAGTGTTGTTTTTTGTATCAAACAGTAAGAAAAGACTTTCTTGTGGCTGTAACTTGTGACTGGAAATCTGAGTATTCTTCTTACATAGTTTTAAAAAATAGGGCTCTATACGCGTGTCGTACACGTAAGCTTCTCATTCGGAGATTACTAGAAAATGTGCTTTTCAAAAATTAAAATTTATCAGTATGAGTTCCCTATTCCATAGATTGTGGCCATCACGTATTTAAAAGACAATTAGCTACATTGATACTTTGTTACTGATGATGACTTAAAAGGAAGTGCTTAGCAGCAATGGTTTTAATAAAAAATTTGAATGTATATTAGAAAGAATATCGTTGAAACCCTGTATTTTATACAGACTGAAGACTCTGAAGGTGAAGAAGACGCGAGTGGAGCGACAAGCGGGCCGACGAGCCTCGGGGAGGGCTGCCCGGATGGCGCCGACGAGGTCACGAGGCGCCTTCTGAGGCGAAAAGAACAACTCGAGTCGAGGAAGGCCACCTTGGAACGACACAGGCAGCGGATGCAGGTGCGATTAATTATCTCCTTATCAGAAGGAGTGATAACTAACATTCCATTTTTAACCCACACTGTAAAAAATGTTCAAGTTTTATTATTGTGAAATAAAAGAATAGAGTTTATGAAGAATTAAGATATTTTATATGTCTTCACTCACGTAAATTTTGGATTCGTATTCCATGAGGATAAAATTATCTTAAGTTCGCTCGTGTACATTTCGCGATAATTGGTTCTATCCTTAAAAGTGACATTCACTTTCATGTGATTTTAATTTCTTTAGGTTTATGGCTTGGCAGCTAGGCCTTTAGGCCAGATCTTAGTTTACAATATAGTTTCTTCATTTTCTTAAATCGGTCGAGTCGTTTCGGAGATTAGCCGGTACAAACAGAGAAACAAAAAAAAAATCTAAATTAGTTCTATTTCACTTCTTACATCTCCCTGACTCGGTTTTTAGCGTTTTTTTCATTGTACAGAAATTCGATCTTTATAGTTTTATTTTATGTATAGTACCTATAAGAATTTGAAATAATGTTTATCTGAATTAGACATGTTATTAAATTTCGTGGTACTTTGAAATTCAGTGTAAAAGATGTCTTTATGTGATTTTTGGTATCAGGAGATTCTGCGAAGCGGTCACGTGAGCGTGGAGATCGAAGTGAAGCCGCGGTGGTTGGTCCCCGACACAAACTGCTTCATCGACCACCTGCCGCTGCTCCAGGCCGTGGTGGCGCTGCCGGCGCAGCCCTACATACTCGCAGTGCCTCTAGTCGGTGAGTTTTGCTTAACATTTTTTTGTTATTTCATGTAATCTATAAAATGTTTATTTCCAATCTCAAAAATACATCATAACCAGTTCCATGATAATCGGTTAATTTTCGAGGCTGTAAAAAAAAAGAAATTTTACTTTAATATTTATTTAAAATACTGTGGGCTTATTCATAGAAATTTTATATATTAGAGTAAGTTTGAACGCTTCCTTAAGCACCATTAAGAAGCGTTCAAACTTACTGTAACTCTCTCTCTGAATAAGACCACTAGAGTTTACAGCCACTATTAAATCGCGGCATGAATTGTGATAAAAAATATCAACATTCAATTATTTTGTAACGTCATTTTATACTTAGAAATTACTTTTTCACTAAACTGTTCTTTAGTTTACATAAATTTGAGCGAAATATTTACTGTCATCAGTGGTAAAAAAATACTGGTTGGTTTAATGTCACAGAAATAAACATTTCCTTGACGTTTTATATGTAACATACGTGGTTTGATTTAATTAGAAAAATAGCTGTTTGTTAAATAATCAGTTTTTATTTACTTTGCTCGTATTCGAAATGAAAAGCAATGTGTTAACCTCGGGCAAAAGGTAAATAGGGCTTTTGCCCGAGGCAGTCGAATTGTTAGCCCTCTCGCTCGTACGCCAAACGATCTCGTGCCTAAATAGGTCACTTTCACCTCTCGTGTAACAATCCACTATTACAAAACAATGAATAAGAAATTTGACTCGTATAAGAAATGACGTAACAACTTAGGTGGCTTCGACAACTCGTCAACATCGCAACGCGTGGCGAAGCGTCGCCACGGCCTGTATCGCCACGCCAACAATCAGGTTTACCCTCCGCCTATGGATGTTTCACATCAAAAGGGATCCCAGTTGATATGCCTGTGACTGCGCAGTGATGTCCGAGCTGGAGGGGCTGCGGCTGGGGGCGCGCGTGGGCGCGGCGGCGGGCGCGGCGCTGGCGTGGGCGCGCGCGGCGCCCGCCGTGCGGCTGGCCACCACGCGCGGCTCGCTGCTCGCCTCGCGCGCCTTCACCGCCGAGCGCGACGGCGCGCAGCCGACCAACGACGACCGCGTGCTCGCCACCGCGCTCAACCTGCACGCGAATCTTGCCCCTGACAATGGTCAGTATACATATACGCCACGCCATCCAATACTGACTATGCGAAATGTGCCAATTCGACTTTTTAATGCCATAATCCTAAATTTCCTAAATCATGGAAATACATATAAAACGCTAATCCTGGTTTAAAAATAACAGTAATATCCACTAGAAGGCTTGATATTCATATTTAAAACGTGTTTTGAAACTGCTGTAAAGATCACTTTTTTTGGATAGTATCAGTATTGGATTAAGCATGCAGTGTGGAGATAAGTAATGCTTTATTATGCACCATTTCAGAAAATTTACAAGCTAGCACTTGTAACGGATTGCACAAAGAATGGTCTCTTCCAGACAACTCGTGACAGGAATAAAATAGATTGAAAACAGCGATGGTGATATACATATTGTAAGAATCACTTACATATTTTCAAATCTGTGAAGTAGTGCATTTTTTTCGAAACAGAATTAGATCTTCTGATTTTGAAAGGCGAGTTTAAATCGCATACGTCACACAAGTTTTGAATTGAAAATGTTAAATTTTATTCGCTGCGAACGTGCATTCGGTGCGTGTAACAGGGTACTCGTTGCGGGTAGCCATTTCGCTCAGCGCACCACGCCAGGCTACTTGCCCGTACTATATGGGTTGTTTCATCATTGCTTTAAGTTTCTTGGCTGTGTATGGAAAATATACGAGGAGCTGTGGAAGCATTGGTTTACTGATTCGGTACATGTTAAGGGAATAATACATAGACGACATTTTTGTATTTGGGGCACAGAGTGTCGAAATTATCACGTAGAAGTCGCTCTGTGTGACCGCGGCTTAATAATGGCAAAAAATCTCCAAAAGCGTCGCTTAAGTGGTTTAATCTCATGTATTATATAATCGTGCATAAAAAAGTATATTTATAATTCTATGTAATCACCATTTAATAGACTGTATTTTTAAAAATGTTAATTGAATCGACATTTGTCAAAAACGATAGAAGGATGGGGTTGCATTTTTATCATTAACAAGTTATAAAAATAATAACATACATTAAATGTTGTAATTAGACGTCTCGAAATATCTGCGAAATTTGTGTATTTTTATTTTAATACGTAATGGAAACATATTGATTAAGATTTCATGAGTGTTTAATTGCTTCCTCTCATTTTTTTCATAATTAGAAAAAGAGCTTTGCTGTGGAATGTTATTTAATTAGAAGTAAACGAGTTTTGGATTATTATTATACCTACATAGCGTTAATAAGTACTGTGTGAATTGGATTTAAGTTGGATAAATTTCTGAAAAACCCTAAACATTGTATAAAACTTTGGATGACCTAGTTAGGATGTTGGCTACACACGATTTACATAGAAAGCTAATGTCAATTATTTATGAATATGTAAGTATTAGAACAATCTTCATCAAAAGCTTCAGTCAATTTGTCGAGGGGGTTCTCGTAGCAGCTTGTAAACGCATATTTTGGTAAACCGTTAAGTTTTGGAATATTAATGCAAAATTGTTTTGGTAAAAATAGTCAATATACTACTATCGTTCACTTTTAATTATTGTTCTTATATGTTTTAAAAATAAAATTGCACACGAAAATTATATCTTTGTAGTTCCCGCCAAAGGCTATTTCCTCTTTAAATGTACTCATTACAAGTACTAAGATTTTTTTCATAATGTTTGCGCTTGTCTACCGATACGAAATAACCTTTCTGTTAAATTTTATCCACGTAGAACCTACTTGTCGGCGTTGTTGCAGGACCTTGTAACTACATTTTTTGGTGACACTTTTTTTCGTTTTAATTTTTACATCATAGGTTGCATGTATGTATCACAATTTTGACGAAAAAAATTATGTCATCAAAAATGAAGTTAGTAGGTCTTGGTACTGATGCAATGATTCCTATAATCAGGAAAAAATGTAACAAAGTTCAGACTGGGAGAGTTTAAAAATACTTTCAATAAACATTGCATTGAATGAGATAGAGTAGTTTTTGGGATAGGATGTTTTCCATTAAATGCTTTTTAATATTTCATAAAAATGTAATGAAAACGTTATATCTATATTACATAATACATATACACTGTGAGATAAAAACAGCCCTTAAGTGATAGTATAACCGCCACGACTAGTGACAAGGCGGATTTTAGACATCGACTAAACTGCCGGGTGTCATCACGATGTTTCCTTTCACAGTCAGTACATAGTAATTGTAAGAATATACACATAATGTTAGTTCGACCATACACCACGATATCTTAATGGTGTATGCTCCCAGGCCGGGTTCGAACTCAAATAATTTGAATGAGACGTGGGTGCATTAGGTAATAAGCTACAACGACACTGTATTTTTACCTCAATAGAGTTGTTGGCAATCAAATAAAATTGGATAGTTTTAGTTATTTTACAAAGTATCGCAAACTCTAATCAACTCAACATAACTCAAGGTTATGGCGGCATACTATAGACGAGGGGTGGCAGCCATCCAGATGGGCATTCACCCTACCACCTGGCTGTGGGTTGTTTTGTCGCCTCTGAGGACAGATCGCCCGGCCGCAGCAAGGCAGTTGATTTTAGCGTTCATAGCTGATTTGTGCATTAAATCTCACTGTGACGTCAACTCGGGCTTAGATACGTGCGTGGAAGAGGAAGGCGGCTCCAAGTGCGTACGGCGTGTGCGCGAAGTGGTGCTTCTGACCGACGACCGCAATTTGCGCGTGAAGGCAATGGCGGCCGAACTGCCGGTGCGTGACTTGCCTTCCTTCATCCACTGGGCTGGCATCTCGACGCAGGATAATACGGTAAACGAAACATAAATCACTAGAACACACACACTTGACTCAATTTATCGCTGTTTAACCGTAGGCCTTGTTCTGTATTGGGTAAACAGCTTTTTGACTGCCTTACTTATACTTGATTTATAATTCAAACTGTGCTGTAACGGATTAATACTCGTGTTTAAATTGTTATTTTTACGCGTTAGTATTTCACACGCTTTTTAGCAACAATGTACGTACACAAAATGAAAATTGTTCTCAAATGTTAGAAAATTAAATATCGGATAATCGGATATGAAACTTAAACTATAGAAACGTATTTATTTATTAGATCAAAGTTTCTATGGTATATAAGACACTGTTGAGTACAACAATAAATATTTATTAGATTACCTAATGGATATATAACGAATACAGGCTTCCTTGCTGCTTCCTTTTTTAGCCCATATCCTAAATTTCGTTATTTTTTGTGGGATAATGAATAGTATGTTTCTTTACATATTTATCAGACAATGAAAATTGACTTTACAGTGTTATTGCTACATGAAAGTAAACTAAAGCGAGCGCACCATCTTCAAAGCTCTCGTTTATGTAATAATTAGTATATTTTCAAAATGTTGTATAAATGATCGAATACACTTCGCTGTATAATATACACATATAATATTATAGAACACAAGACTGCCATTGAACCAGTAGACAAACAATACAAATAGTAAAAAGGTATGTATGTAATAATGTTACAGATAACACAGTCCGCTTCCGCCGATGACACGGTCGCCGATCGCAATTAAGATAGCGTGGACGAAACTGTGGTTCTATTTGTTTACGGGCAAATCGAAGGAAGCGGGGAATGGCGGAAACAAAAGTGCTTAACGAAACGTATGGAATGAAACAGTATGGTCTCGGGTGCTTATGCTCTGCACTCCGAAGACGCGTCTTATTATTATAGTTTAGGAATTGAGTAGATTATGTAAGTAAAATGAAATTAATACACCAATAGATGTTATCGAACCTTATTATTAACTAATGAATTTTGTCATTGGCCTTTCATATTCTCGCGAGAGTGCGGGAAGTGGTTCCAAATTCTCGTTTCTTGCGCTTTCCCCCTGTTCTGGCGAGAGTGTGGAGCGCCTATTAAAGCTCCTTCGTATCTGTTCATCTATGTGTTCCTCGGATAAGTTTTCATAGATTTTTATGTAATTTCAATTTTGAATATGCTAGTTTTTAAATTTAAAATTAGTTGTTTCTGAAGCATGACTATGTTAATTTTTGTATCATATCACGCTTAAGTTATATTTACATAGGTTAAATATACTATTTCACGTATATATAAGTATCAAGTAAAAGTCTCGTTTTCACTTTTCATACTAATTATACGCAATTTGATAATCTGGACAATATTGATGTTATTCATCGTTGCACGTATTTGTTTAAATTAGATAGATTATAGTATCGTGTTGGTCGTTTTATTTTTTAAATTTTAGTGTATTTTTTTTATAATACGGAAAATCATTTAAACTTTATTTTTGCATCGAATTGTTTCGTGCCATGCGTTGAGGTCCTTTTTAATATTTGTTTTATAAGTTGTGGCAGTTTTGCCCTTTTACTTTTATATATACATTAGCTTATAGACATATTATACAGGTATTATATCTCATTTAGGTGTGTATACAAAGTGAGATTTATTTGTCATGACACGTAGTACAAACTTATATAATATACCACTTGAACACATGTCTATTCAAAATAATATAAAAATATTATCTAGATATTTCATAATAGAATTTATATATTATAGGAAATTCGATATTCAGATTATATATTGATTATGAAATATTATAATGTACTAAAACAATATGTATTTTACACAGTGTGATATGTTGTTGTTAAAGTATGTTTACATTGTAAGCTTTATTCCAATAATTTTTAATTTCTTATTATATTCATAGATCATGTTTTTTACAATGTCAGGTATCTTTGCAATGAATAATAGTACCATTTTTATATTGAGTCTAATTATTACCGTAAAACAAATTGTTATAATGTACTACATTGTTTATTCTTAATATGGAAGTTGAGCTGATATGAAGCTCTTCATGGCTCAGCTTTTGACATTTTATTAAAACATAATTATATTGCTTGTACCCTAAAACTTAAAATTACGGCTGCCATATTTGACAGATCTGGTCTAAAAAATCAATTTTGTTTAATTGCGAAGTTGACAAGCGCATACGGCCCACCTTATGCAAATGCCGCTTATAGATGTCCGCAACATCAACATCAGAGGCGAAGCCAATGCGTTGCCCGCCCTTTTTAGGATAGAATAGAAGATATGGCATAAAGGGGTTGAATAGAGGGGGATAGGGGAATGCAATAGAGCAATGAGATAGGGTTAGGGGCAAGTGGCCCATAGGAACTCTCACGTCTCGTACGAAACATGATTAGCTCAAGGCTGTTCCTCGCCGATATTCTATGAGAGCGTAGTAGTATACTGATTGAGCCGACTCGGCCCAAGAGGTATAGTAATAACAAGTTAATTAATGTTAGATCAAAAAGCGAGAGAAGACGACCATCGGCGGAATTTAATCGTGGAGTATTTAGGATAATTTCAAACTTACGTTTTTACTGGCCGATTGTCATAATTATCTGGTATTTTTCTTTCATGGTCATAAAATTTATATATATAAATGAATATGAAGATATACATTAGTGTCACTCGTTGGGAGGGTTGATCATCGGCAAACGTTCTGCGCGCAACTTATACATACATACTATTGAAAATTTAAACTGTAATTTAATTTATCCGGTACTGAACAAATAATATTATTGTATAATTTGCTACAAGAATTTCTAAATAATTAATTCTATAACACTCTTTGTGTCAAAATTATTGCATGTTTACAACAAGTTGTTTAGTTGTTTTAGTTCCCCATGAAATTCTAAAGATTTCTTGTTTGACAGATTTTTTACTGTCTGTTTTGTTTTTTATTACTATAAATTGCGCCGGTACCGAACATTATTTACATATTAGTCATTTTAACATCGTGGAAAAATTAGTATACAATTTATTATATACAGTTTAGGGAAATGGACTTACATTGATTTCAAAATAAATTACTACACCTGAATGAAACTTAGAATTAGTAAAATTTTGATTTTATAATGATTTACCTATGATTTTCCAATATATTTTAGTATAAAATGGTAAAAATATAAATTGTATAGAACAGATTATTATATCTATTATACATATAATACATCGTTAAGTCTATTGTAACTTTTTCATTTTTGAAACAAATTTGATGCTGTTACTTTTTGTCTTAATCATGATGTTTAAAAATAAACATTGGATTACTTAAATTTGTTTTAATTTTCGCATTTCTCTAAGTGCTGTTCCGTCTTCTTATAGGGAAAATAGTGAAAGCTATATTAGAACCTGAAGCGAGAGGACTTAATCTCTGCAGGAGCTAAGTCCTACCAGTATAAGGACTATGAATTTGACTAGAAATATTTCGCTCGAACTGAAAAGTTGGTAAAGATAATTACATTTTCAAAAAAAAAATCTAGAATAAACAACAGCTTAGGGTTGTTTTCAAGCAAGAATTCGAACGAAGCAGTGGAACTTCCACCGTTTTACCATTTGGCTAAAATAACTTTTTATTTAGTCTGAGAATGAGAACCTTGCTCTATCTAGAAAAATATAGAGATGTGTAGTACTGACGGTGTTTGCTGAGTTCTCCCGAAACTAACACCGGCGGTGCCAATGCGGCTTGCAAAATGCTGCGATCCTAGCAGGTTTTTTCATTGCATGAGTTCAGCAGACAGGCAGACGGGCCACTTGATGGAAAGCGGTTACCATCGCCTATGCACATTTGTAACACCAAAAGTGCTACAAATGTCACTAACACGAATCAAGGTTGTTATAACGGCATACTTTAGACCAGGGGTAGTAGCCATCCAGTCGGGAAAATACCCTACCACCTGGCTGTGGGTTATTTTGTCGCCTATTACGACAGGCCGCCCGGCCGCTGGAAATTGTATTATTTCTCCGTTCCTGCACGGATATGATTTTGTCAGCACCCCGCCTCTACTACAACGGACCGGACATGGACTGGACATGCCGGAGGCTAAGTGTCCCCAGCGGTGGCATGTTTAACGAGACGAATGTGCGCGGTACAGCTGCGCGTCCCGATCTTGGCGGCCTTGATGCGGTCGACGACTAATGATTCATTGAAGGTCGTCGCCCGCTGCCGAATGACTTACGGCTTCCGGAGGTCTTTAGATGCAGTTTCGCAGGAGGGCCAACGAAGACCTATACGGGTTTGCTTAGTGTTTTTAAAATTCATCTTTATTAACATCCATTTCAGTCAGTCAGTAAATTTAAAATTTGAATATGTAATGATATCTAATAATATATATGTAATGATATCTAATAATAATTTCATACCTGACATTTATAGATTTTTCCGCCTATTTTTAATAACTACGTAATGTTCCCCGCATAACTTTGTTTTCCCTTATCTTTGTTAATCAGCTTACTGTAGTAATTCCCTTGGTCTGCAACGGAGATCACTGCCTTTTTTTAGTGCTGCAATCGACTAGAGTTCCATCGAATTAGACTTCTACCACCTATACTTCGTCGGCAGCTACCTCTTCTGGATTTTTAGAAACATATACATAACACTTTAAAATTATTTTCTATCTTTTAATTGGGTTTGTTATCAAAGTGTGTTTTTATATTCGTTTTTTAAACTATAGTTATATGTATGTATGTAAAAATATTATGTATCTTAAATCCTATAAATATTTATAAACGCGAAAGTTTGTACGAATGTATGGATGTATGTTTGTTACTCTTTCACGCAAAAACTACAGAATGGATTTTGATGAAACTACAATAATGTAGCTTACACATCAGAATAACATAGGGGGCTATTATTTATAAATATATAGTGTGATTATCCAAAATATAACGATTTTTCATCACCACACGGGTATCACCGCGGGGCGCAGCTAGTTATATATAAATTTCTTGTGTACGTGTGTTAACCATTGGACCGATTTTAATGAAATTTTTACGTGCTTTTGAGGGGTTCTGCTTGGGTGTCCCGGGAGTGTAAGATAAATACTCGGATGTTATATATATGCACTAGTGTACCCGGTAGGCTCGGTCACAATTGGGTTCTAGATTTTTATTACGTCAGGTCAGGACATGGTCTGATGAGCCATTTTCTTTTTGAATTTAGGTATCGGGATCCCAATACGTGCTGATTATAAGCTATCATGGTACTTTTGGTTCAACAAATGCTCGTAACACTGTATCTTTAAAGAATAAAGATCCAATAGGTAATAATATTATTAGAATATTTTCCAGTAAAATGAAGAAGAAAAATTTTCGGATACTGACAAGGAATTGTTTACACACCGTCGCAATAAATTATGGCTGTAGGTAAGCAGATCTTTTCGCTTTTTCAAAGGTATACATCGAAAAATAAGTTAAATTTGTATGTTTTTTTGGGTCGAATTTGAGTGAAACCAAATCGCAGATGTACTGTAAAAATTACACTTTTGGGTATTTTGTTAACGTATTAACACGTTAATGAAATAAAAAAATTTAATGTTTTATTTGTTAATAAAATTGAATGTTTTATGTTTAAAACATTCAATTTTTTGGTGTGTTATAATGTATTATGGATGGCCTACTTATATTTTTGGGAATTCAACAACAACACTTAAAATATCGATTCAGACTTCGTGTTGTAAGCAACTTTTAATTTTAATAATACTAACTTAGACCATTAAATTAATGGTCTGAGAATACGATTTCATAAATAAACGCAAGCTGGCTCAATACTTAAATATTATTTCTAATTAACCCTTTTGATGGTTTGCTGACTAAGGTTAGAAAAAAAAATGTTTGTGTATTATTTTGCCAATTACTTCGACAGCATTCATTAATTGTATGGAAAACGTAAATAATGCGTTGTATATATAAAAGAAATTGGTAATAATAATTCACCATTGGCAATGAAGCAAAGGTTAAACGGCTTAGAATGACAAGTAAATAATACAGTGTACAGTCAAAAGACAGCTTTTGATTGAGAAATTAATAGGTGCTGATTTTATCTTGAATACGTTCCTTTAATATTATTAAATAAAATAATTTATTCTTATTCTTTGAAGTGAGAAATTCCGATGCTAAGACTTGGAATTGGCAATGTTCCGAGGCAATGCTAGGCGCGCACCGCACCGGTATGGCGGTTGTAAAAGCACCGTTATACTTATTTACCGTGCGCATCTCGCTTTAGGCGCTGGCTTAGCTTATTAAAAATAACTACAAGATGAATGCAATTATGATAACTTATACATACTCCATGCTTTATGCTTCATGTTTTTAATGGACCCAGATAAGTACCTTTATGTATTATAATTTATTATTACGTTGATAGTTGACCGAAATGCGACGTAAAAGTAAAATCGCACAAATATTTACCAAATTATTAACTACGTCATTTTAGGTATATTGGCCTATTTACATACACATATATCGTATATGATGAAATTCGTATAGGAAAAGTAGGAATGTATTTGATAATAAGATTGTGAAGTGGAATGAAAAGAAATGGAGTACAATCTACCAGTATGTATTTACAGGCGTGGCACGAAGTAGTAGGTACATATAACATAAATTGATTTAATGAATATTATTCTGGTGTAGGGTTTTTCTCCTGAAGCTAAACTAACTTAACTGCGATAGTATTTATATTGAGTTCTAGATAAAATAAAGATGATAGTTTCATTAGTTGATCGAAACAAAACTAGACAACTCGCAGTTGGTACATACCTACGCATTGATCAATGACTCGTAAAAAGTATTATTTTCTTTTCAAGCAGTCAAAAGTACAGTTAAAGATGTAAATATTAACATGCCTATCCAATTTCTGAGATAAGCTTTTAATATCTAGTTGTTTATATGTTTCATTTTTAGTGAATGATATATAGCATACTTACGGGATATACTAGTATTGATGCGACTGTGTTAATAAGAATCATTTTGGTTTTCCTCTTAAATTTATTACTTCCGAATTCTCATTGTTAAACATACCCAAGGTTAGAAATATTTATAATATAAAAATAGTAGAAATGAACAGTAATCCCCGTTTTTTTCAGTTTAAGTTACTCATTAAAAATATTAATTTATATGTCTGTGTCGTCTATTCCAAACGGTATTTAAATGAAGCAGTTTTTCCGTTGTATTTGAACAAGCAAATAAATATCAAATTCCATTTTGCAAGAATACTCGGGCGGAGACAACAAGTAATATTTCTTGAAGGTTAATTTAGTATTTAACAAACTAGGGGCTATAAAGTAAAAATTATTTTCTTAAAACGAACTAGGCGCCTGTACTAGTAATAAGTTATTGCTAAATGTTACCTCTATTTGCTAATAACATGCTAATAACTTAGATTATATATAGTTCAAGAAGTATTATAAAAGCCGTTAGGTACCCAGTTATCGTAGCGTATAGTCGCCGGGAGAGTATTTAAAGATAATATTATCATAATACTAGCTTCTGACCGCGACTTCGTCCGTGTGGAATAATAAAAAAAAGTAAGTTGAAAAAACCCTCCGATTTTGAAACATTCTTCATTGGTTCTGCGCTCCTTTTCCTCTTAGGGTGATGATATATAGCCTATAGCCTTCCTTGATGAATGGGCTACCTAACACTGAAAGAATTTTTCAAATCTGAACAGTAGTTCCTGAGATTAGCGCGTTCAAGCAAACAAATAATCAAACTGTTCAGCTTTATATATCGGTAAAGATAAGTTGTAAGCGGCTGGGTCACTTGTGACTCTAATGAAGTGATGGCGAGTCGCCAGGTGACAGACTAGCTATTCTCAAAAAATCAATAGCATAGAAGAGAAACACTATAAAAGAATAACAATCGCCTATAAAAAATGTTACTATTTTGTGTTGTGTGTCGCTATTGGAAATAAATATTTTTCTTTCTTTCTTTCTTACTGAAAAAGCCTCAAGTCGTAAATTTCGACGGGGAGCCATAAGTTATTCTTATCTTGTGTTTAATATACAAATCATCAGACTTTCAACAAACATTTACTATGACACTATGCTCGACATTAGCCTATATAAATGCATTGCAATTCAATTGCGATTGTAATGCATATCAAGGTGTGGCTAATCTTAAGGTGGTTGTCAAATAGCTTAACTAATCAAGCATATAATAAAATATAAATTACAGGTAACAAATAAAATTATTACAGTGCTCTTAATTGGAACTAAATTAGCTACGTAAACAATTCTAAAAACATAAAACTTTTTTAGCTTCACTCAATACATATAGATGGCCACTATAAATTATCAGGGGTAAGAATTAAGAGCATTCTGTTCTATCAAGGCAAGTCGGCTTTTCTCGGTGTGTATACTGTTATGCAGCTACACTATAATTTAATATCATATTAATATTTATATTATTTAATATCATATAACAGTGTTAGATAAAATTGTTACTTAACTTCCATGTACGAATTACAACAGTTTCCCAATAAATTATAATCTAACGGATTTGAACTTACGAAAGCTATAATTAAATGCATAGGTGCTATGAATTTTTTATTGGACCAACATCGCAATTAATGGGAGAGGTATTAGATATGAATTATGAACGTGGGTTTTATTACACCTGTAGGAATTTAAATATTACGCAGTAGAAGTTCGAATGGAGATTCAATGTAATGTAGGTATGCAATTTTGAACGTTCTTCTCTATGGGAATGTAACTTAATCGACAAACTCAATAACTTTATAACTAACTGTTTCTACCTTGTCTCTGTTACCTATCGTTATATATTACTGGCTCTTTTTACGCCACGATTGTTGTGTAAATAGTTAAAAAATTTACGGATACATACTACGCCACTTACTTCGATAAAAAGTTTCAAAATCCATCCTGGTTGTAGATATACATAATTACACATAATTTTAATGATAATTGACACGAGTACGAATTATGAAGGTTTTCTAATATGTACAATCTTTGTGCCGATTATGCATGAAAACATCTCGGGATGAAAGAAGTGTGGTGGGTATAGTTATCCACTTAAAATTGGGGACGATGTTTATGGATTATCAAGAGAATATTCTCTCCCAGATTCTTTATAAGTATATAAACTACATCTTAATCAACACTGTTCTTATAATAAATTCGAGCTACTGGATCTCGAATTAAACAGCAACTTCTTAATTATACCCAACAGTATCCATGTTTGGCATATCCACAATGCATCATACACTATGGCGAAATGTGTCGCATAAATTTTTGAAAAGTCGTTTTAATTTCAGCTATGAGTGCCCATCTTAACATGGGGTTGACTACAAAAACCAAACCTAAGGTAAATGTAGATCTGGGTACAAGAATTACAGTTTTAATTCATCTTAAAACTGTATTGCCTACTGTGCTGGTATCACTTTAAGAGTTGTAAGTGGACCAAAATGGACATTGTTCTTTCTCTTTGCGGCTTTTTCATTGCCGCAACTTTGTGGTCGAATTTCCTCGTCCAAGTGTTATTCGTCAGTCGTCACGTAAGTTTACTTATTTACTTAAATATATTATACAAAAGATACAACACGTCAGAATAAACTAATTCTTTACATACGGTTTGTATATCTAGCAGGTTTCAAATGTAGTTGAACAATAGTCTTCAAGGAAATAGGGGCTAGGCGAAAGTCGGAACTATCTAAGTCTTTAAAGACAGGAGAATAACTATAAAACATATAGCTGATACCCTAAATATTTCTTTTGGTAGCGTTCAATCCATTTTAATTTGTTCACTGGGGTTCAAAAAGGTGTCGGCAAGATGAGTGCTACGAATTTTATCCGACGTAAAATAAAAAGTGGGGTTTGAAAATTTCAAGGTGTGATCTCGAAAATTTGCCGTCGCCTTATCACCATAGATGAAACGTGAGTCCACCATTTCGACCCTGAAACTAAGAGACAAAGCATGTGTTGCAAACGACCATCCTCTCCATCCATTAAAATATTTCGAGTTAGTCCTACCGCTGGCAAAGTTATGGCCTCAGTGTTTTGAGATAGTGAAAGAATACTTTTTATTGATTACTTGCCAAAAGGCTAGACGATTACTGGACCTTATCCTGCAAAGTTAATTGCGAGTGAGATTGCAGTCAATGCAATCCACTGTGCTGGCTTCATTCTCCTTGATCACCCATCATATCTCCAGACATAGCTCCAAGTGTCATTATTGTGGAACTAAATTACAAGGTAGTGACGCGGATAAGGCTGCCGTAGAGGAGTTTTTCGAGACTCAAGAAAAACATTTTTTTTCACAAGGAATAAGGAAGTTGAAATCGCGTTATTCTAAATGAATTGCATTTGATATTTTGTTAAATTTTCGCGACTTGTATACATAATAAAACTATATTTTAACGGTTTTAAGCGCGGTAATTTGTTTAATAATTAGTCGTCGTCAGTTCGCGGAAGTCAAAGATATCAAGTGTCAATGTGTATTGTATTTAATGTAACAAATTAGTCAAATTTGTATTTAATAACAAATATTTTAACCAATTCAAATGCATCCATAAAGCTACGTTTACTTTTATCCGTTTCTTTTAAAAAAGTAATTTTCAAAGACAACGACACGGAATTTCAGGGAATAAATACAGTAGTGAAAATTTAGCACGGAATTCGGCACAAACTAGTGGTACAGACAACAACGATTACTTCCTCAAATTAAACGCTACTATACTACTATTACTATAATACTATTCGTCTCTAGCATATTCCTACATTTTCAAAAACCATCCTCAAGTAGGAAATGTCTTAATATCCCGTAGTATGCTACATTTATCCTATGTGTGTACCCAAAGCGAAAAATTCCGAAATAAACTTGAAGGTGGTAAGTTTAATATTTTTTTAAGCTTACAACGAAAATTGCTTGGCTTGGACAAGGTTCTTTGAATTGTTTTTGAGTTATGAGGTGATTTCAGATTAGAATCTTTTCTCATGGTTCCGTAGATAAATGACATTCATTCATTCATTCATTGGATGTTCGTCATTCCTACTAAACATGTCACAGCGCGGACTCGCACTCAATTGCCTGATATATAATATGCAATAGTAAAACTGTACAGCAAAATATCACGAAACAATTTGTAAAACGTAAAAGATATTTTGTAATAAATTCTGGGATAATTTGTATATACCTTCGTATGTATAAAAACGGAAGTTAAGGTACTGTACTATTACTTTAAAATATCACGATTAAAATAAATTTTAATTACGTTTAAACAATTATAATTAAATTAATAAGCTATGTGACTCACCAGAAGTGACTTCATAAATTACTACACTTATACAAAGGCTGGAACATTTTGTAAGATGATAGTGTTTCATAAGTTTTGTGTGGCAACTACTATATTACCGCAATTTTCGACTTAAAGACAATTTCAATATGATTCTTTCGGGTTCTGTAGGGCCTAGCGAAAACAACCAAATTTTCCTATCGTTTTAATTATGCGTCCGTTTGTCTGTGTGCTCATCTTTAAATACCTACTACATAACGCGAACGAAGCCACGGGAAAAAGTAAGTAAGGATATAATTAACCAGACTTTAAATAGTAAAATTGTGGTCTCTAACTTTCGAAGCATGAAGTGGATAATTATGAAAAACATCACGAAGAATTATTTTCTATGAAAAATATAAGATTGAACAAGATCCATTGGGTAGTTTTTGAGATGTGAGGTAATTTTCATTAAAATACTTTAATAGATAAAACATAATTCTAATTTAGTACCTACCTATATGTCAAGCTAATATTCCGTAGAAAATATAACTTTTTATAGAAATATTTCATTTGTAGGAAAAAAGATTAAAGTTTTCAAGTGGGCCTTTAGGGCCAAATCCTAAAATGATAAAGTGAAAAACTCTACGCAGTTCCGAGGTCGATTTTGACAAAAATAAAAATTTTGACGAAAAGAAAACTGCTATCAGTAGATTTTTGAAAAACCAATTACCCTTATCACGAAACAATTCAGCTAGTTTTGAAACAAAAACAAACCTGTATTATATACACCAAATCATAGTGTAGCTTGTAAGGATCAATTTCTGTGCAGGAATGTCAAACGGCAAAGTAAGAAAAACTTAGACCAAAATGTATAATTGAAAGTTCATTTACAAAATTTACTTGGTGGAGCCATACTGAAATCATTATCATGATCACAGCTCTTAGGGTCGGCTCGATCAGTGTGATACTACGTTCTCACAGAATATCATCGTGAAACGGTTAGCTTTGTGCTAATTGTGTTTCGTGCGCTGAGTGAGAGATCCGATAGGGCCATCGAATGGGGACCTTTTCTCCGCTTATTACATTTTTCTTATCCCAGCCTAAAGGCTGACAACGCCTTCACCCTCGGTGTTGTTAACGTATATAGGCGACTGTACCACCACTTTCCAAGAGCTGGGCAGTCTGCCTGTTTGAAACAAAAAAAGGTAATCAGAAATTGTGGGTTCTAATGAAACAAGCCGAACAACACTTCGAACAATGTATCACAGAGTCGGTATTTAAAAAAGAATTGACACTGTTTGAATTTTTATTGAAACTACCCTAGCTCGTAGAGTTAAATAACACTAGAGTTGTGACCACCTTTAATTGATTACAAGTTTATTAGCTAATTTAATGTTACGACGCCAGTTTATGGGGATAACTGTACCTACACTAGTCGCGGCATCCCGATGTATAAAGCTCCATTGATGGATCCCTTATTTGCATAACACTGATCTTCCGCATGTGTGCCCTCATCATAAACCTTATGGCATCAATCAAAAATAATTAATATAAGTTGCAGTGAAAAATAATTTATACCGACCGCCTCCGTAGTCTATTAGATCGAGAAAGATTTTGGTTGACCTAAATAAACAAAACTATCTATAATATTACAAAATACTAAACATGTCGTGTCTGTACATTGAAGCTATTAAAAAAAACAACTGAAATCTATAATATTATAAAATTCTAAATATACCGTGTCTGTATATTGAAGCTATTTAAAAGCTTACAGCTACAATAATTCTTTGTTATTGTAGTAAACTTAATAACAAGAAACAGTAAAGCTTTAAGTTAAAACACCAAATTAAAATTGTGTATACGTAACATAGCTACTTACTACTCAGAATTTTTCACGTGGAAAACTCTAGTGCTAGTTAAAAGTAGTTTTTTTTATATCGCCTCTCCTCTTTCTTAAGGCAGGAAATTCTTTTTATTTATTTCTCTTTACTTTTTTAAGATCTTTTTTACTAATACATTTGTTTCTTAATCTATTATGTTTCTTATTTCTAATATATTTCTTACTTAACTACAGGATACAATGAAAAATATTTTTCTACTACAGGTTTATCTTACTATCTATATATTTAGAAAATTTACTTTAAAACTAGTAACTGGAAACTAACTTATGCTTACTTTTTAATAACTTATTAGTTATTACTAATGCCTACAGGAGTGTATAAAATTATACAATAGATACATCATTACTGACTTTTTTCTCGATCTTACCTTTTTAACTGTGAATAACGCAAAATGTAGACACTCACATGCTAGTTGTCTTTGTCATTAAGTGAATAATAGTTGCATTAAAACTATGTACCTATATTTAATATGAAATTAAATTAAAGAAAAATGTAGCGTGTCATGCATTATTATTGAAAACCATAATGACAGCTAGAAAAACAAAGAAAAATAAACATTTAAATTAAAAAACGACATAAAAAAATTGATTTCCAAATAGGTTTGATATGTGGTATTGCGAGTAATCAGAAGAGCTCTTTCGTTTGGCATCTGACAAATTCGTATAATTTGACTGAGGGATTTGCTTGAAGATTATTTTAAAACTTAAATACTATAATAAATACTTGACATTGAATAGATGCACAAATCGTGCAGAGCAATACTTAAAAAAAAACAAAGACAATAAAGACTAAAAAGGAACAAAACCAAAAGTTAAGTCTAGAAATGATGTAGAAGCCAAAAATAAATTATATAATCCAAATAAAATTTTAATTAAAGTTGGAAAGTTAGTCCCAGTACGCTGTACTGTCAGCGTTTCCAAAAGGCTGTCCGCGTTACCTCATTGAATGGTAACGTTAAAATGTTGCCCGAATTATAGACCAATAAAACTAAATTTCAAAGGTGACAAATATTAAGATAATCATCCGTAAGGCGTTTCTTTATAGGAAGCTACCTAGTTCATTATCAATAAACTCTATTAAAAATATAGACTTAATAATAATACCATTTTTATACTTTATATCTGATCTTTAACCTAGTGTTGCTTTTCGTATCAACACCTCGTCTATATTTGCATAGACAGCTTTTTTTCTAACAGTTAATACCAGTTCCTTGGCGACGATCGATAAATGACGCCGTTTCGCAAATTTATTGCATAATTATAAATCTATTATTCACCAACGTCTCATTATATTTTTCTACATTTTCCATTATTATCAAAATTATGAGCTTTTTATAATAGGATTAAACTTTTCATGGACGTCATGGCTGTTGACATCAGCTTACCTGTTTAAACAACATCCGTTTTCTGTCTACATCACTAATATCGCACAATGGTTTTATGAATCATCTCTGCGATCATTTCTAGGGTTCAATCTAAACCCATTGCGGCAGAAAAACAAAAGTAATAATATACGTTTTTTTACGCATTAAGTGTTTTCGATTGAACATCAGAATGATCGGTAATACATTTGTTTTTGTTTCGTTTTCTTAAATTAAAATTAATAAAAATAATAACCGATGACTAAAGAGATTTATTATTTTATGCGCAATTTCAAGTTCCGCGGTTTTGTGTATTACGCGCAAAGGATATTTTGTTGGAATGTAAAAATTCGTTGCTGTTAGAATTATTAATTTTGGTCGATGATTGAATTTTTTACATGGTAATCAATGAGTCGTGCGCTGGGACGGGGCGGGTTAGCTCATCCGGTAAGCATTTTGGTGGTTTTTGTGATCGAATCCGCGCGAGAAGGCCTCGGCGGACACGATTTTAAAAAACAAATGACGGCATGAGGTAATATTATACAAGCTTACTAAGTCTATTGCTTTTACCCTTCATTAACATGCCTTGATGTTGATACCTATGAAAAAAAGATTAGTCGCGCAATTATAGTTAACATTGTTAAAAGCAAATAAGAAACAGTTTAACCCTGTATGTTCTGCTATATATTTATGAAGGTTAAATTGTTTTGTTATATTTTTGATAATAAGCCCATCTATAAAAAAATTTATGTATGTGCAGTTCACTCGCAGTAGAAGTGTAACTTGAAAGATAATTGTTGTCTAACTTTTATTAATATTATATTATTAATATACATCCGTCAAAATATTATAATTCAAAATAAACTTCTTAAGTACCACTTCAAGTTTACACTGTATTAGTTTTAAAAATATTATTATTATTAGTTTCATTTCGGTCCAAATTGGACCTATGTTTAATGATCGATTTTACTGACTCGCTAATCTGTGCTGCACAATTGAAAACTCGCGTCTCATTCTTTCGAAGGCTTAGTCTTATAGGTTTATATGCTTGCCTGTTTTAAGTATCGCTTTTT
The DNA here is from genome assembly GCA_012273795.1 of Dendrolimus punctatus. Lineage (NCBI taxonomy): Eukaryota > Metazoa > Arthropoda > Insecta > Lepidoptera > Lasiocampidae > Dendrolimus > Dendrolimus punctatus. Next base: position 9,925,966 of record CM022537.1, read on the forward strand.
CGTTTGATCGAGTTTCAAATCACAACGATTCTAAAGAAGTTTCACTTGAATAATATAATGAATAAAGTTTTTTTTTCTAAATTTACTATATGAGAAACGCAATATTCTCTGACTAGTAAGTACTCCTTTCCTACATCGAACATTACACATCGGCAAATATTATAGAGACTAGCTCTTTGCCACAACTTTATTCTTTCTGTGTGAAGTAAAAAGCAACTGAAATCCTGAAATGCTCTTGACTAAATTACATTATGATGCGTTCAGCGATTTAGGCACGAAACGGTAAAATAGATTTGTTAAATAACAACCTATGGATAGGGATGAGCTTAATAGTTTTATATAAGTAAAGTACCAAATAAAATATGAAATTTTCTATAAAGGCAAGGGATAGCTTAGGTTGGATTTCATAATTTCAGACACTTTTATGGTACCTGCATAAAAGTGCCTGAAATTACTTTTCTTTAATTTTTTTATGATGTTTTTTCCGAAATAAATTTCGAAATCTTTTTTCAATAGTCACACCAAGCAAAATTAGTATGCGGTCCATAAGCGAAAATCGTATTCAAATATGCCGATTTAATCTTTTATAATGAATTTAACTACCCGGCCACGTCTTTGTCGCTGTGAGCGACGCGACAGTCGACTCTCATAGTAGCTAGCCTCCGAAATGTCGTTGGTCGCGTAGCTCATCGTTTATTCAAAGGTCTTTTAATATCTAACGTGGTTTTTAAACTATAAAGACTCGTTTTTTGATAAAAAAAGATAGATTACGGACTAACAGCTAGGTAGACCGGCTAAAAGAAACCGATTGTGGAATAGGCTTCAAATTGCATCGCAATGCATTACGAAAACTTGGTGAGTATTAAATAATAAAATGAATACAGATCCTAGTACCTACGGTTACCAGTGGAAAAGTTTCCAGTGGATACATATTTCCATTCATCTGAGTTAAGAAGTTGATATTTTTTTGTAAAATGTGTTTAAGATATAACAACAGCTCTTTTATCATTTTATATTGTAGAAAAGTTTTATCATTACGAAAGCACTTAGGGATAAAGTTGGTTCTTAAGGAATTTCAAAGTTAATGGAGAAGTCTTATACACTTTTGCCTGTTTCAGACATTTTGACGTTCTTACGCATTTAGGTATAAACACATGAATGAGTAATATAAGGTAACGATATAAATAATTACTTTTTTACCTGGTATTTACAAGACAGGAAAATACTCGTAAACGTGTAGAAGGAAGTCTACCTCATTTACGGAAAAATAGTTTGGGTAGTCCTTGAAACTTTTGCTTTTAAAAAATTGCCCAAATGATAACTATTGATATAGATTGTGCAAAAATATAGGTGATACGTGTTGCATCAACTCAGTCTTTGGACAAGTATATAGTCTAAGAAGTCAGTATTAAATAATTTAAGAGATTGCAATAGTTTATGAATAATACTGACTCTCGCTGTACCGATGTCAAAACGTAGTATTATAAATAACAAAGACATTTTACAATATATCTCCATAGATACACATTTGAAGATGAGTTTTGTTGTTTTTTTATCTTGACGACCTATGATATAATATCTGTAAAAAATGTATAGAAAAGGGAATCGGGTTTACAATACCTACTTTTAAGCTTAAAATAAAAAAAATATCTTCTTGATCGATGATGCGTATAATGACAAAATATAAAAGAGTGTATTATCTCATATAAGTGATAAGCAATAATTGTACAATGTTGTCAAGCCCCTCGTCTCCTACTCTACATATTCAAGAACAGACCCTATGCAGCCTGCCGCTCGTTGCATTTCTCCCCGTTTTGTCTTTTAACTTATTAATGAGTTACGTTATAAAATAAGCTGAGGGCTCTTAACTGCCATCCTGTGAGATTGCTTTTCGTGGTCGGCATCTATTAATAGTTATTTATAGGCAAAACTTAAAGAATTGCAAGGCACTACATGGGCAGTTCGTGATGAGCTTACACGGACATTGCGTCATAGTCGTGCATCATTTACAAAGTATTTTACCTTACATGCTAAATTGTTTAAAACATGATACTTTACTCTCCTTAGCTTACTTTGTAAATATAATCATAATTTTAGTGTTGTTTGTTATATTAATTACATTATCTATACGTCATCAATTAATGATTCTATTTTAGAAATATTCATCTATCTTACAATAGGAATGAAAATCGCACTCTAAAAATATACTACTTTATAATATTTCAGACAAGTAACTGTGTTACTTCCTTATAATTATTTGTATAAGAGTGTTTGTATTGTAAATCTGAATTAGCCCCTAATACCAACAGAACTAGAAGGTACCACAAATAATTTTTCTTGCGTTTTGGTATAGAAAGATATAATACCTACAATCGATACTAGACAATTCATTTTCCACGTAGATAGGAAGCATTTTCTGTCAATTATATTATATTTCATTCACAGCGTATGTAGGTATGTCTATATATATATATATATATATATATATATATATATATATATATATATATATATATATATATATATATATATATACATATGCATAGATATAAATATAAAGTTAACGGGCGTGTTGACGTTCATACATTCTCAATTCTGTGTTTTTGACGAACTCAATTGCTTATTGCCTATAAAATCCAAGTTCAGAAATGAACCTAAGAAAAATTATTTTAATCTGCATAATGTTACCGTTTTGGTAATTTTGAATTTTATGGACAATCAAAAAGAGCGGTCGGTTATAACTTTAAAATTAAATTTTAATCGTCGATATAAATATTTAATGACAGGATAACGTAGACTATCGATTATTTTAAATAATTGGAGGTGAGTTTTTTAGAAATAGACAGTTATATACATATGTATATCTACATAGAAAGATCGTCATATTATGCCAATCCTGTATGAGTAGTACCCATTAATATTCTTTTTCAACTTCTACCCTACACAATTAATCGTATTTATTAAATTTTCATTAATCAAAATTTTACACATGTGACTTTCAATATTGTACTTAGGTAGACTGTAGAGAGTGGAGAACTCGATATTCGTCTCAATGCCCACGTTTAGTGATTTCACTCAATCAATTGCACCGTCAATTCAGAGTGTTGGGTTTTTACACTTTCATATGTTATACTAGTTTAAAGTCTACTTATAATAAGAGCGACGATAATTACTTTTTCATCGAATAAGGTATAAAATGTAAAAAAGTTTATACATATTTATTGTGGCTGTGACTGTAGTTTAAGTTACAATATTAATAACTATTATCTATATAAACTATAGCAAATATTTATTTTCCAAATCGCTTTAAACAAAAACAAGTAACGGTAATTGAGAATAGAACCATGCAAAATTTGATTGTTTTAATAGTTTGGCATGTAGGCTTGTCTCAAGTACCCTTGAACCTAAACTGGCAGCTCTTGGCCGCGTTGCCAATGACCCCGAGCTGCGGGCGCCCGCGTCGCGTTAAGCTGCAGCTCACTGCTTAATTGTTATGTAACAGAGAAAAATTGCGATGGTGGCCATGCATCCCAATTCACATACCTCATTAATTCAGATTCCGGCGTGGATGCAGGTACGTCTAATTGGCGACCGAATCCGCCGCGTGGACTTTATTGGGATGCGCAAACAGGTTCCGGGAGTGCGAGAACAGCTTCTTGCCAATCCCGAAGGGAAGGCGGAGTCACTGAACTTGCACGTCGCGCGTTACAGCTCGTTTCTTACTTCATAGTTCTTATGATCGCAGAATAATCTAAAAACGATGTTATAACGATGGTAGTATCCTCTTTTCACCTTCACTAAATAGAGTGAATACTATTAGGTAACGTCTATGCTATGTAAGTTAATGTTCGGGAACTTACGAGCGAATGAATTATAATCAAATTAAATAAACTCAAATAAAATTCTGGCGCTGTACAAAAGTTATAGAGATCACGACCCATAAAAGGCATTAGAAAAACGACGTTGTTAGAATGCTTTAGTATTTGTTGTTTATACGTCGCCCAAGAGACAGCGCTAGTGCCGCGGGCTTTTGTGCTAGAATTTTGATTGATATTTTTTGTCAGTCAATTCGGCCACAATAAGATGACAGTGGTAACAAGAGGAGTGCGAAATAGACTTTAGACGTCGTAACTGAAAGTATCAAGGTTAGCCGCTGCCGGGGCGGCCGAAACTCGGCTAACAGTACAGCGGTGAAAAAACTGAGCACCCAGACCGACTTCCACCGTTGCTATCACCTTTGTGCTCGACACATTCGATTTAATGACATCGAAATAGTGAATGGAGCGCCGAACTATGGTCCATATATCTCATTCAATGATAAGTGTTTTTAATTAGTTGTCCGGTCACTCTCAGCGAAGTTTGTAAGTATTTCTGGTACGGTTTCAATTGTTCTTTCACGTAAGTGGTGAGATTTTGATAGTATGTATCTATTTGATATAAATCTGTATGTACAAAACATTTACAAATTAATAAATATATGTATAAATAAAAATAAAAAAAATAAATTACCGCGCTTAAAACCATTAAAACGTAGTTTTATTATGTGTACAAGTCGCGAAAACTTAAGAAAATATTATTTACAAATTGTTATAGAAAAGGCTAGTTTTTCCCTTTTTTTTTTGTTAGAGTATACAATGTCAAGAGAGAAATAAAGTTGTTTGTTTTTAAAAAATAGAATTAAACGTAGTGATCATTATCCCAGGTTAAAAGTGAGAAGGGTTTGTTTTAAAACTTTCAGATGTTTTATTGTATTGTATCACATAATCTTTTTTCAAAGTCTTGAAATGATTGCCTGTAGAACAGTTATATTCTACCCATTTTTATAAAGGTTACATAGACGTATAAAAGATAAGGTGCCGAGGCCGCAATGTTATTTTGGTGTTTTTCTATGTGTTAGAGTACAACAAACAGATTTGCAGCCCACCTGATAGGGCATGGTTACCGTCGTCTATGGACTTTTGCAACACTAGAAGTGGTAGATACTAATGTAAATCCGTTATATTATACAACTATGTAGTATGCCAAGCGGGCCACTGACTAAAGCTCTGCGGGCCTCAAGTTGAGTATAGCGGCTATAGAATAAATTTGAGTAACTTAAAGTTGTTAATGCATAAATATTTATGTGTTCCCAAAATGTAATGAGGCAATCCAATTTCAATGAACTATTTTTTTTAATACACTAAGTTTTTATAAGATTTTTCTGATGGTAATCATCATAGCATCTTAATCATAAATAACGATAGATATGGACATAGCTTTAAGGTTGCCGTTATTGACACTCTTATGTAAAATACGTTTATATTAGAATTAAGGGTGAACATGAATGCGTTGTTTTTGGTTTATTAAAGATAATAAAGACGAAGATATTGGAGAAATTTTAAATATTTACTTCATATTCGTTCGACAAGAATGGATGTATATATTTTCCATCAAATAGGTACATTAGTTTTCATAATTCTACTCGTGAAGTTATTTAGAGTTACATACACGGGTTTTTTTCGCTTAAGTCTTTACCGGATCCGGAGTGCTTGGCAATGATTAATAAAGCCACTTATTTATTCTACCAGTACATGAAAAGCTTAATTAGATTTTAGCCGTCATCAACAATCAGCGTATGGCATCGCGTACACTTTCATTTTAGTAACGGCGGCGGCCACAGCAGGCGCAATGGGAGAACCGCCATTGGTGTTCGCGAGTGCTTGCGTTGAGACCGCTTTCTCGCCCTCATTTTTGGCCATCACTTGGAAGGCGCCTTGTTCTCATAGTCGACAAACCGATGTATCTATGTCGATTACTTGTAGGCGGCCTTGAGCGGCAACCATTAATTTGTGTGCAAAGCCGCCAGCGGGATACCGTTATGGTCGGCGCCTGAATCTTGCCTTCTCGCCGATATCACCAGATAGTCTGTTGAACTTACATGGGACATTCGTTAACAATATTTCAGCCATATATTAGGAATTGTTGTCTTCCTGTTATGATAGGATCTCAGTATAAGCTGTTAGTATTGTTTCCAATGTATTCAAATAAATACCCGAATATCAAAACAATGTATCTTATCTGCAATTGTTTAGCTACTTTATGGACACGTGGCTTGATAAGAAGAGCCTGGATATACTAGCGCCACGGATTTCGATAGTTCAGTGCAGTTCCATGAAGTAGCGGCTGTACGTCGTGAAGTACGTTAGGAAAGCAAAACGACTGAACGTTAAGGTCGTTTATGATCGTCCCAAAAGTAAATGCCATTCTGTTTATAATATATTGATATTACGAATTATTATCTTATACTAATATATAAAGCTGAAGAGTTTGTTTCTTTGATTGAACGCGCTTATCTCAGGAACTACTGGTCTGATTAGAAAAATTCTTTCAGTGTTAGATAGCCCAATTATCGAGATGGCAATCGGTCCTTATTCATTATTTTTCGGGTACACGATTCTTCACAGTTCCCGTCAAAATTAACATTTCGAGCGTCATTTATGTATGTGGGTTTTCTAATATGAATCTAAGCACCTGAGATAAAAGGGACTGAAAAAAAAGTAATCAATAAATTTCAATTTCAGTATTTTGTTTTAAATAATATTTTTATAAAACGTAGTGTATACCAATATTTTTTCATATTGTAAGTTTAAAGGAAATTTAATTGATACATTAATTATATTATCAAAATGGTTTTCAGTTACCTTATGATGCTCGCGGCAATTATATTTTCGCATTCGCAAAGTTTACTTTAGATTTGTTATGTCAACGCCTGTGATGAATAATAAACATTTCCTCTACCATTTCTAATACCATAGGCAGCATTTATATTTTAAGAAATTAATGTGTTTTCTGTTGAATCATAAATAAAAGTATACCCCACTTACATCATTGAATTCAAGCTGCAATAATCATAGAGCTTATTACAAAATAGATCTAAATCTGTGATTGTTTGTGAACATATACTCACAAGTAAGCGATGAAATATTTTTAATTAGTAATTCTCAGCTCCTATATACTTGCTTACTTAATTTCGTTGTTGAAACACGAAAGGATGTACTAGGTTGCGCCTCCTTGAGAGCATAAGTTCATCTATTATTACTGGAGATGAGACCGCGGGCTAACGGACCACATGTTGGAATATTCATGGTTAATTCGCCAATGGGAATTTACACCATCAGAGGTGTTAACAACGTGTTTTCGGTTTTGAGGAATTTTGATATCACTTTAAAAAAACTCATATCATTAATCAATCATAATACTGTCGAAAACTTCAGCCTTCGAATCTCATAGAGTGCGCGAGAGAAACGTTTTTGAGGTTTTTTGCGTACATGAGCGTAGAAACTCAGGAAGCAAGGATGATCACCCAGTCGATGGAGAGATTTGCAATTGTAGAAAGAGGCGAACGCGGAACGGCACAATATGAACAGTTTCTTGGAACACTCTCCATTTTACGACAAAGAGAGACGTGAAGTCTGTTGGAGGGCCAAGCGTCTACAACTTACTACTCTTTTTGTGTACAAAGTAGATACAATAATTAAATAAAATCTTTATAATATTAGAGAAGACTATAAATTAAAAAAAAAACCACAATTATTTACTAATTGAATTACAATACATCGTTATAAAGTGACGTGTTTAACGGTCTTTGATTGCAAATTTAATAAAGAGAAAGAGAGAAAAATCAAGTCAAATATAAATAAATAATACAATATATAAAAGATACTATAATTAACGAATAAGTCGTATTTTAGCTTAATACATTTATACATGCGCTTGTTGAAAATGTATATATTAGTGATTATTTTATTGTGAGTTCATTATAATAGGGATAAATTCGAAGCATTGGATGTAAAGAGATTTATTGTACATAGTGCACTTGAAGAGAAACAATGATTATAGGAATTAATTTTTATGATTAGTAAATAAATATTTAAAATCTACTGTATGTAAATTGTAAGTATAAGATTGTCTCTTCTTGGTCTAAATGGATAAGATTATGATCGGATACGGAAAGTTTATACAATGATTTCATTCGGCCAAATAGCATATATAATGCGCCCTAGTAATTGAACGTGAGCAGCATAGAGGTCATGGAGCATACACGACGAAGTTCTGTACATCTAGTGCCGCAATGAATGTGTTAAGTCACCGTGGAGCGACGCCTGCGCGCCGCGCCGTTGTTGCTGTGATCAGAATTTGTTTATGTGGCCTGGGAATAGCTCAAACAGATAGTGCTCTCATTTGGCCAGGGAAAATCCTTAGCATTTTTAAGCAGAACGCTTTGCAACTACGAATGAGAAGCTGTATATTTTAAAAAACCATACGGTCGTAGACTGCGATTTACATACGAATAAAATTACGCCATTATAACATGTACGAGTTTATTGGCTCAGTACCGAATAGCAACAGCAGTTTCTAAGATAATGTACTATAAGATATTTAGTTTCGAGGAGATGGAAGCAAAATTAATCACGTTACGTGAAAGTTATTTAAACTTATCTTGTGTCTTGGGTCCCACAAATTACTAATTATTGTCTGTAAAACGTTTACGGAACGCGAGATTTTTATACAAGCAAAATATTCGTGTAAATGTGCGTAACTAAAGATTTTCTCTCATTGGTGAGATATTTGATATAGTAAGAGTTTTGTTACTTATTAGCTGCGGCTGTCAATTCGGTTGCGTGGGTTTTACAGTTTGTATTCATGTCTTATAAATCCTGCAACGTATTGCAATGATAGTAACGAAAATGTAACATAAATTCCTGTAGTTGTTTTCTTAAATGTTCGCGACTAGTACACATAATAAAACTACATCTTTAGGTAGTCATATTGCTGAAGAGTTTTTTTGCGCCTCAATCACAACATGCGTTACAATAATGGAACATATTGGTAAATATATATTTTATTAAAATAGTTAAAATAAAAAATATTGTTATTATCTAAAGTTTAATTGATTAATATCGATTGTAAATTTTATTTATTCAGTTGAAGCATAAAACGTGTTTACAGTTTTTAGAAAAAATATGTTTTTCTAGTTAATTCAAATTTTATTATATCAGTTCCACTTTTTACCGCCTACGCGTATAAATACACATAAAAATCTAGAATGAATAAAAGAATGTGCTATATTTATGATCACAGCTTGCAAGTTAACTGTAATGGATAGGTGTGGCTTTTTTAATGTGTTAAAGAATTTTAACAAAAGATGAATACAATCGATTAATTAGCAGGATGTATATAATAAAATACGTCAAACTTCTTGAGTTTTGCACAATTTTTTAAGGACTGAAGAAGATATCTGTTAGTTAAGTAAAAAACATACAAAGCAGATATTTATCGTTAATCAAACTTAATATATTAATACTTTTTATAAGATATTCTACCTATAATCCCTTTAGACTATAAGTAAAGTACTTAGCCTAATAAATTAAGGTGCACGGTTGGCCACGTTTGCTCGGTTTGTTATAGTGATTTGTGGTCCGAAGAACATGGTAACCAATTTCACCACTTGACGAGCCGATTAGTCGTTTTAAGACATTTTATTGTAAAATATTTTTTTTATTCCAATTCAGGAAAAGAAAAAAAATCTTGTTAAAACTTTAAATTTTTGTCTGATTTGGCTTAGAAAATTTGTCTCAAATAATAAAAAGTTAAAAAGTGCCAGAAATATGACGTACCAGGGAACGGGAAAAATCGCGGTCGTGCGTTGTGAGGCTTATGTGGAACGAAGCCCCAGTCTCTGTGCATCCAGTCTTGTATATACATATACTCATGAAGGATTTTAAAGTCTTATTTTTATTTATTGTTATTCTAATAGGTGTAATTGGTACATGTCTAATATTATGAATTAGATTTGGTTAAGATAAATGTAATTCATTGTTTTATATTTATAATTTACGGACAAATATTATGAATCATGAACATTAAAATCGATTGCACTAATAAATGTATAAGCCGAACACGGATTAAATTCCCAAAAAGTAATTGTACGACAGTTTCATTATGCTTACTTTTCTTATGGATGGGCCAGTTGCTTGAAATAAATGAGTTGTATGTTCGTAAATACAAATTTACATGTACATATTTAGATAAGACTTATCCGTATGGAATTATTGTATTGACGTGACGTCTTGCTCTTGTATGTTTAGCATTGGTTACATTATTAGCATCATTGTAGTTAAATCTCGGTTAGCTCCAAGATAGTCCCTGAAGAACTCCGGGTTTGTTTCATTTTATCTCCACTTTGCATGGCCTTTGGTATCAGTGAATTATAAGATCACACACAAATCACCCCATGCGACCCACGCAACGTCAGCGATTTTTTGGGCTAGTATCTGGTGAAGGCAGCATAAAGGGCCATCTAAATATTACCTCACACGTTAAGCAGGGGTGGAGGGTGACGAAGTTTGACAAGGGGTGTTAGGGGTCCTAAATTTCATGACGTGACATTTTGAAATCTAATATATCTAAGCATTATAACACGAGATTTGATCTATTAACGAAATGAGCACAGTGTTTAATTTATAAGAAATAAGTTAAATGGAAATAAAAGTAATTACGGAACTGCAGAGTTAATTCAATAAATTCTTGATGTAAAGTTGCAAAATATGTGAGGACACACTAGGGAGAGAGGACACTCACGAATGTGACCAATGACAAGTACGATGGGAGGGGTCAAAAAGTCATGAAATTCGTGTAACGTAATTTGTGGATAGCCATTTAATTTTCCAAATTACTTAGCAGTTACACTGTAAGCGATTTGAGTATGTCTTTCTATTTATATATATTTATTTATTTATGCCCTACCAATTGTATTAAAAAGGACTTGGTTTATCTAGACGAAATTTGGCAGTAAGGTGTGTTATAATTATGTATATACTACGCTATACAATGGTGTAGAGAAATCGTAAAAAAGACCACCATACATGTTCCTGTAGGTTGCAAGAAAACTGTGTAAGTACTCTCCTATTATATTATTGTATTCTGTGGTAAGTACATAGACATGTGGGATATTCCTAGACAACTTTTCAAAATTAAAACATTGTTTCAATTAATAAGTGGTGATATCTTCGTTACCAAAATCCTAAAAACTTTCGTCAACTTTTGAAATATATATATAAGCTAAAAATACTTTCAACAATCATTGATTTTGAATATAATTTGTTTATTAGTATTGATATATGGACAATTTTCGTACCACAGGATCCAAAGCTTAATGAAAAAAATACTATACGTGTCATCGCTATCGAAAGCCATCGTCATGACGTGGATTGTGATGACATGCACTTGCTCAACTTTTTATGAACTGTGTTAAAAATGTTTCAATAAGATTCCACCTGTGACCATGACAGAAATTTAAAAATCAGGTCAGAAAAATAACCAAAGCACATCTTTTGAAGATGTAGTTGTTTTTCTCGTATGAGTTTAAGTTTCCAACATTCACTTTCTAATCTTACAACAGTACAACTGTAATCTTACAATTGTATGTGTTGACTTTTTGCACATTTTAATACACTGTTCATCGATTATTTATTTATATTAAATATACATACGTTATTTAAACCTTCGAATACTAATAGAGGTTTTTCTCAAAGTGCAGCATACTCTACATACGTGTGTTATATGTTATAGTCGGATGAATCTGAATATCCTACTTAAATACTTTCATGCCCAGGACCAAAAATATAATGTTTACTACTCTAGGGTGTAGATTTATTACCTAATGCTTCATTTCGAATTTCATCTAATATAATATACTATATGTATGCACAGGCATGGTCTAATATTCTTTTTTTATTGCATGAATTCAGCTGACAGCCAGACGGTACACCTGATGGAAAGCCAAAGGTGCTACCGATGTGCTGCCGGTCTCTAAAGGGAGCGTGGAACCTGGCTAGTTATGCCTGAACACAACTCAAGATTGTTATGGCGGCATACTTTACACCACGAGTGGTGGACATCCAGACGGGCTAATACCCTACCACCTGGTCGTGAGTTGTTTTGTTACCGCTTACGACAGGCCGTCCGGCCGCGGCAAATTGTGTTCTTTCTCCGTTCTTGCACGGATAATAATAATGTTAAAAAGTTGTTTCCGAGATTAGCTAAAAACAGGGATTTATTAGTGGCATCGGAAGGTTTTTTCAGTCGTTCAGTTAAGTGGCACCATGTGATTATACCTCCGCAAGTATTGCGATCTCGGTCTATCTTACTTCAATGGTAATATTGATTTTGACAGACGTGATATCTAACTCTGATCTGTGCCTATGCACGTTTTAGGACTTCTTACTTGCTGAATCTTCTGTAAATTTTGTGGTGATGGTGCGTGCGACACGACGTGACCGCGCGCCCGCGATCGTCGACGTGAGACCATTGTTGCTTTTAATAGATAATTAGTTAGGTGCCGTTACTTAACACGATCCGATCGCCACTGTCGGCCCACATCGCCAGATTGCCATTGACTGCGATGCACTTATTACCAACAACACAATTTATAACATTGATATCTGACAAATTGGAACACAGCAATATTAATTTCACCAGTTCCGGAAGCTATCAAATGTATAAATTGTTTTTACAATTACAAAGAACATATATTTAATTTTCATATAAACACCACTATCAATCTTTAAATTGTTGCATAAAGGAGAGTACTATAATGGGATTAATTAACATAGAGGTACTGTTTTGCATGATTGAGTGCTATTAATCATAATATAGTATATCATATTAACGTTACTACTTATATTTTATTTAATAGCGCGCTTATAACCGTTAAAACGTATTTTTATTATTTAGAATTTAATACAGTTGTTGGTATTTACAAATTACTACCAAGCATGTTCTGAGGTTAAAAATATTTATAAGAACTTCATTATTCTTAGACGACTCTAGTTATATATTGCAAAAATAACCATCCATAGCATTGGGTATTTGGCTTTCGTGACTCAAACAACCAACATTTAGGCCAGGGCAAAGAAATCATCCTGGCGAATGACGGCTCTCGGGAAACAATATTTAACATTGCTCTCACCAAGATTGTGGAGACGAAGATGCGCAAGTTTTTAACCGACTTCAAAAAGGAGGAGGTTCTCATATCTGTATGGTTTTTGTATGGTCGTTAATCGATTTCGCCGTCAATTGTGAACCGCTTAAAAAATAGGTTTAATCGAAAAGTCCTATTGTCACCCAGTCAGGATCTGATGGTGAAGATAATGATGAAGATGCAGATGCATGGAGATGATGAAGGATCCCAGGGAAATCAAGAGTAACCCTTGTTGACGAGCAAATTAGCCTTGTATACGCGTGCCAGTTCTTAGTTATAATATTTCTTAAGCGGTTCAAGTATTTGCGCAACTAAGACGTAAAAGTTTTTTTTAACTAAAACAAAATTGGCTTCAAACTAAACTTGTTGTTGTACCTCTTACTTATTCTTTCTATAACATCTTGAATCGGTGCGAAGTAAAACATAAAAATTACTATATTTTGCAATTTTGTTCTTTTTTTGTGTTTTACTTGGTACTGACATTAAGATGTTGGTCATAGAAGACGATTAAACATTTATTTTGTGCTTGTTAGTTTAAATTGAAGTCGGGTTTCTTTTCGTTAAAAAAAATAAGTCAACTACCTACTCATTTTATTAGTGACATATAACTTGTTGGGCAAGCTGATCCTCCCTCATAAAGATATCAATCAACCCCGAGTCAAAACAGCTAATTTTATACTAATAGTATAAAATCTATCTAATGTTATAGGTTTCTATATATTGAAGCTATCCAAATAATAATCGCGATATAATACTCGTATATGTGTCACGGCTAATACCCGAAGTGCGGCTACACCTAGTTCTAGCCGGCTAAAACTAGGTGTAGCCGCACTTCGGTTTTTAAACCTAGATGTATAATGATGTAGATTTATTCACGGCTAATATTAGGTGTGGCCGAGTTCATTTGGTTAAAACTAGGTATAGCCTTCTTTATGCTGGCTACAACCAGATGTAACCAATCCTACGTGGAGTCTGTTGGTCTGTAGTGTCATGTTTTAAAGAATTATTGAAAACATGAAAATAAAAATAAATAAATAAATAGGCTTTGAAATTTGATGACGATGGATGTGCTTCTAAAATGAGGGTGGGGTATAGACACACGGCACATTTATTTATTATGAACAAATCGGAACATTTTTAATATTTTCCGAAACATACACGATTAGTCCCTATGTGTACTGGCGCTGTACATTACGGAACAAGATCTGCTTCTATGTTACTACAAAGTATACGCTAGTATTTGCGTACTGCTCTTGTATGGATTGGAAGAACTTCGTAAAAAACTTATTTCCAATCTACACGTGATTAGTTTCATACCCTTGCGTTCTGGCCTTGTACAGAATGGAAAGACGCCTCGGCTACACCTAATATTAGCCGTGAACAAATCTTTTACACCTAGGTTTAAAAACCGAAGTGCGGTTACACCTAGTTTTTGCCGGCTAGAACTGGGTGTAGCCGCACTTCGGGTATTAGCCGTAACATATGTACGATGGCAGACACGAAACAATTTGTCAATTTCAATGCGGTTTTCAATGATCGATAGTAAGTTTTTGACTTAAAATAAGCTTAAATTCTGCAATACTTTATATTCCAGAAATCCCGCGGGGTGTTTTCCGGGTCCCATTTAACGTGGATAGGGTGCATAAATATTAGCTGATACTGACTAAATCAAGTTTCACACATATTTCGAGTCGTATATGATATTAAGACTTGCTTGCTGCCACTCTTTCTATACCTATAGATTTTTTTAATAGAATAGTTGTTGTTCTGTATGTGCTTAGTAACATTATGTGCCCGGGGTTTTAACAGGAATCTAAGGGATTCATTTATATTCATACTGGAAAACCTAATGCTCTATTGGAAATACACTTTGATTATGTACTAAGACAGTATTAATTTGTGCTGTCATCTGTCAAATGTATACGTAGTCGCGAGCATATGCTAGATCAAATATAAAATTCTGAAAAATATACTACTGGGATGTTTGTTTGTTACTTCTTCATGGGCTCGGCAAATAAATGATTATCACGAGGTTTATTTAGTAAATGTCTACAATATACATAACATGCACAAACGCAGAATTAAATCCAGAAAAACGCAATTGAAGCCACGTTAAAAGAACTAGTGAAAATTCAAGTGTCTAATAAAAATAAACATTGGTAATTTTGTATGAACGTAATATTGTTACTGAATATTTACAGTGAAATTGTAAGAGATCAAATCTTAATGGCACTGTATAGAGGTCGAATTGTCCTTATGTGAAAATGACTGAGGCTTGTAAGTGTAGCCATAGAATCTAAAGATATTCATCCGGATATGAGCCCTACCATTTGCATTTTACAGTCTGATATCAGCAGCCATCGTGGGGGTAAGTAGAGGCATTTGAGTCATATAAAACAGATACGAAATCGCATGAAATATATTTATATTTGATACGAACAGGATTGCTTACTTGTATAGCTTATCCACACAAATAGAATAAAATCTATAGGTGATATTATAAAATTCTCTAAATGCCGCGCCTGTACATTGCAGCAAAGAAAACAAATGGAATATAACATAAACGTTGGAGAACATGATGCATTTTTTTTAGATTTTTGTCTGTTTGTCTGTTTCTTTGGGATTCACGGAAAAACTACTTATGGTCGACAGAAAATTTTTAGACTTAAAATCTACGCTTTATCCTGCGAATCCTGCGGGAATTATTCTGTTTCAAACACCCAGATTGAAAAAACATTGAGTTATATGTACTACGTAGTACATTATGCCTCAATGTTTCAATGCGACTTTTTCATTGATCGATAGCAAATTTTATGTAATAAAATGTGTGATATTTTTTTATCCCAGGAATCTTGCGGGAATTTTCCCGGGAGCAAATTTTAGTTTTTCGGATGCATAAAGTTAGCTTATTCCGAAACAGCTTTCACTAAAACGATAGCATATATTCTTTTTTAAATGCTGCGGTACACTGTATTCCGGGAATCCTGTGGGAATGTTCCCGGGAATGGTTTAAGTTAGTCAAAATACATAAATATTAGTTGGCTGCGATACGATTTCACTAGAACGATAGCTTTAGTCCTTTTTCATGTGATGCGATACTTTGTTTTCCGGGAATCTCGCGGATATTTTCCTGGAAGTGTTCTAAAGTGGGTAGCATACATAAAAATTAGCTAATTCAAATGCAATTGATATTAAAACAATATAATCCGAGACTTTTTATATTATCCGAGATTTGCTTAAAGTCGGTGCCAGGTAAAACACAAAAAACAACAAGTTTGCAAAATATAGTACTCGTAAATATATAAATATAGTATACTTCAAATCGAGTTCAAGAGTATATTGAAAATATTAAATGTAAAAAGCAATAGTTATTTTTGAAGTCAATTTTGTTTCTTTTATGTTGTTCAGAATATTCCATACAATAGTTCAAAATTTAGAGTTCCTAGTACATTGAAAAGGCCATTTGATATCTCAATTACGTATGGCGGCCTCCCCTTATTTTTATTTTGTCACATATTTCTGCTAAACATCCATACAGACTCAGTAGTTTATGAATAAAATGATTGACTCAAACAAAAACGAGCATACAGACGGACATGACGATTTTTTAAAGATTCCGTTTATGGCAAAATCACTACGGAATTCATTAGAATTTCATGTGAAACATAACAAGACTAATAAAATGAAAAAGATATGTGAAAAAAATAAGCTGTACATTATTTTATAGTCCGGTAATTAATATTAAGCTCACATATATATATGTAAGGACTTTCATTGTTCAAGAGTTCAGCAGGTAGGTGGATGGGAAAGCGGTTACAAATGCGCTGCTGCTTTCTAAAGGGATAGTAGAAACTGGCCAGTAACGCCGGAACACAAGTCAAGGTTGTTATGTTGGCATACTGTAGACCAGGGGTGGTAGCCATTCAGAGAGGCAAATAGCCGACCCCCTGGCTGTTGGTTGTTTTGTCGCTTCTTATGACAAGCCAGCTGGCCGCAGGAAATTGTATTCTTTCTCCGTTCCTGTACAGACTGCAAGGATGTCGTTGAGAGACGATGGTAAAATTTTAAAGTACGAGATAAAAAATTGATTCTTAGTAAAATTGTAGGCAATTAACATAAAATCGTTTAAGACGAGTCAGGGCTGGTAATCAAAATGGACGGAGCAGGTAACGCGTACTATGACTCATAGGCTGAAGAAGATCTGGAAGCAATGCCGTCATCGCAAGAAACGCGCATCGCGGCGGCTGCCACTGATCCGTGCCTAAATCACGATTCACCGTTTACCACTTAATAGGTAATTAGCTAAGCATTTCATTTATTTTCATCTATCCGTACTATCGATATATTCCATTAAAATAAAATAATGCCCTGTTTGCCAAACACTAAATTTTTTACTTTTTATGTCTTTCTTAATAGTTAACTTTGAATTGTTTCGTATCGTAAATACCTGGCTGTAGCTTTAATGAAGGTATTTCATTATTCTATCAAATGAACACCAGCTTTACTAGTATATCTGCAATAATTATTTTTACTTTCTGTGATTATAATATATTTCCAGGCCTTCTATTGTCACTTCTTTTTGGGGGGCACGCTATATCTCGAAAGTTGTAAGTCGATATTTTTTTGTTTGTAGTTCCATTTCAAAAATCCTTTTTTTTATAAAGGTACCAAAATTAATATTTTTTATTTTTTCAGTTTTTATGGCAATTTTTCGATATTTTCAAAACTTCTATATATATATATAACTAGCTGCGTCCCGCATTCTCTCCCGCGTGGTGATTGAAAATCGTCATAATTCCAAAATAAAAGATTTTTTCTAAAATTAAGTAGCCTAAGTTACTCCTTATTACATCAGCTACCTGCTAATAAAAATCCCGTTAAAATCGGTCAAGCTATTTCAGAGATTAGTCGGAACAAACAGACAGACAGACAAAAATGGTAAAAAATGTTATTTTGGTGTATCTACCGTACATATACCTTTTTAACCGCATGCTCCTCACCGGAAACATCCCGAGCCAATGGAGACTGAGTGTTATCACTCCAGTCTTCAAAGGTAAGGGATCGGTGCAGGAGTGCGAAAACTACCGCGGAATAAAGGTAATGTCCCACACCATGAAGCTCTTTGAGCGCATAATCGACTCTCGGATCCGGCAGGAGTGCACTGTCTCGGGATGTCAATATGGGTTTCGTCCTGGGCATGGAACCATGGACCCTGTTTTTGCCCTAAGGATCATCATGGAGAAATACAGGACGAAGAATACGCCTCTGCATTTCCTGTTTTTGGATCTGCAGAAGGCCTTTGACTGTGTTCCTCGCGTGATGATCTGGTGGGCAATGAGGTCCAAAACTGCCAGAAACCTATATTGACGTTATCCGGGATATGTACCGTGATTCCGATTCCATAGTTCGGACCGCTGTTGGCGACACCACACCCTTCCCCATTACAGTAGGCGTGCACCAGGGATCGGTCCTTAGTCCGTTTCTGTTCAGCGTGATATTAGACGAACTGTCGAACAGCATCAGGGATGCGCATGAGCAACCTCCATGGTTGCTCATGTATGCTGACGATATCGCGCTGGCAGATTCGGACAGGGGGCGCCTGGTGGGACGTGTAAATGCGTGGAAGAGATCGCTAGAGAACGGCGGTTTGAAACTAAATGTGGCGAAGACTGAGTACTTGGCCTGCAACACTACAGATCCCACATCCGTGCGCATAGGCGAAGATACGGTCGAGCGCACGGATCAGTTTAAGTACTTGGGATCTGTCCTTAGTGCGTCCGGGGATATCGACCTCGACGTCAAGGCCCGTATCACAGCAGCTTGGGCCAAGTGGCGTGAGGTGACAGGTGTCATTTGTGACCCCAAAATGCCGGTCAAATTAAAAGGACAGGTCTATAAATCCATCATTAGACCTGTCCTTTTGTATGGCAGTGAAGCGTGGCCAGTACTTGAGCGACACAAGCAAGAGCTGCGTGTCACGGAGATGAATATGCTGCGATGGATGTGTGGAGTGACGCGGAAAGATCGGGTCAGGAACTCCCGCATCCGCGGCAGTCTCATGTCGTGACATGCAGACAAACTGCAGAGTGTCGCTTACGATGTACCATGTTTACGCAACGGCTAATTACGTGGAACAAATGTCTACCATGCACTCGCCAGGTCCGGTCGAAGGAAGCAAGAAATGCTTGACGTCGGAAGATGAATGGTGCAATGTCTAAACGGGAAGTGAAGACCGCCGAAGTGAGTAGAAAAAGTAGGAAGCGACCCGGCGTCGAGTGAACGCCGAACGCAACCGGATTTAACGCTCGGATGATATATCTACCGTACATATATTCATATGCATGTAGTAAAAAGCGGTTATTTCAATATTACAAACAGACACTCCAATTTTATTTATATATATAGATGTACTCTTTGATTCCTTTAACGGCACTGCGTGCCTATCATACAAAGCCTGTATATTTCCAATATAATTTTAACAGATATTATTTCAGTGATATAGGTACGCACTTAATAACTTTCTAAGCTTATATTCATAACATTAAATGAAGCAAAACATCTCTCATAAAACTTTTATTCAAGAAAACAAAACATTTATTAATTGGTCAGATAATAGAAGACAAATAAAAGTATTTACAAAATTACAAATCATCATCACATATGCCGATGATCTAATATACCTACATTAATAATTTTAAGGAATTGTAGGACGCTTTTAAACGTCTATGTATAGGCACTTGCGTGACATAGATTTCTTGAAACTCCAAGAAACGCATTAATATAAACATTCTAGTAATAATAGGGAATGGGTCATTTGTTGGTTTGCATGTAATTTTATTTTAAACAAAATATTTCCTGTAGCTAAAGTGCGCAATTAGTATTTTTTGTTACTTGGATCAAGTTTTCTCGCTAGCGCCTCACGCAGCGCGGTTGAAACGTGATAATTTTAGAAATAGGTGGTATAATACTGGTTCCATGCAAGAGGAAGACTCATAAAGGCATGTTACAACAATTCACTCTGTTATTAGATAGACTTATTTAACGCTATTTTTACAATTTACACCACTTCCAACACTTAAATAATTATGCGTGTGTACATAGTAAAAATGTTACTTATCATCATACAATGGTTGTTTTATTGGGAAAGTATGATGTTAATAACTTTGAAATCTTTTATCTGAGAAGCTATAATTTTCAAGAAGCAAATTTTAAATGATCCCAGCATCTTTATAGAGGGATATTAAATTTATATAAAACAAGGGTGTACCAGCGACTTCGTCCACGACTAGAAATTCCCGTGGATAAAAGGATAAAAATATTGTACATTTTATTATTACATAAAATTTGCTATATATCAGTGAAAAAATCACATTTGAATTCTTTTTTTTATCTGGCCATTTTAAAGCTTTCCCAGAAAAATGCCCGCGGGATTGCCATTAAAAGTAGCGTAGATTTTAATTCTAAAGATGTGATATCCTTCAGCGAAAATCGTATCGAAATTGGCCCAGTAATTTTGACGTGAGTTCAGAACAAACAGAAAAAAAATCTAAAAAAACAATTGTATCGTGTTCTCCATTGTTTATCTTTAGTCTACTCCAGTTGCTTTTTTTAAACAGCTTCAGTGTACGTACACTCATGGCATTTTAGATTTTTATAATATTACAGATTAAATACGTAATTTTTAAAAAAGAGCTAATCTGAGGTGTTATTGAGTAGAAGTCTGAACTCCGGTAAAGGAATCTTGGAGTCTGCTAGTGAAAGTCACATTGATATTGTTCAAGCAATTTATAACAGCCAGAATCGCATTAGAACAATTTTTTTTGTTAAATTACTAGTTCAAAATTTATTGTTAGTGTTATATCTTGTCGTAATGACAATATTTTTTTGCAACTATTTACTAGTGCTATGGGAGTTAGAGATTTAAATTCTCTCCACTCGTTTCTGTTCATTTATATATGCTTTATATAACCAAAATATTTTGATCAAGCAGGTGCAATCCAAACGACTACGTTTAAAATTATTAGTTTAGTGTGTTTTTTTATTTTTTAAGTATAGCAGACAGACTGACAGCCAACTGTGATTGAAAGTGGTAACCATCGCCTATGGACATTTGTAACACCAAAGGTGCTTCCAAAGTGTTAATTAATGTTAGTGTAATTACCTACGTGATAAACATGAAGAAGACTAAGTAATGTAGATCGCGACTCTGTATTGCTTCTCTAGATTACCTGCAAAAGGCTGTATTGTATTTGATTTTGTACGAAACCGATCAATCAAATTGCGCAGCTATCTATTTAACTAACTAAGAACTGCCTTAAATTTTGGTACGGGATATGCTTTGAATGTTTACAATTATACATTATAACAATAATATATATCTAAACTCATTGCGTTGCATATAGAACATACACTCGACCTAGACATTGATTTTGAAAAATATACTATTTTCCTATATAATTGTGTCCATTATAAACTCATTAGTGTAGCGGGCAACGGCATTCAGGCCGGGCGCCAAATTACTAACATTATAAATTTATACCGCCCGTGCATAAACAAAAAAGTCGAATGTAGATGGCCGGTTCCCGTTAACAAATTCGTATTGTGCAATGTAGGAGAAGAATTGTAACGCGTCTTAATATCTTTTTTGTAGTAGGGCTTGATACCGCTACGGTTGAAAATGTATGTGCACGCTTAAATGCTTTCACTGTGGTCACCATCAATCATGGCTCGGAGCAAGTTCAGCGAGTGCACCGATCACCTAAGCCCATCGCCCATTGCCCATCGCCCTACGCCCATCTGAGTTGACTGTTGATTTGATTGCCGTTGATTGTACGAGAACGTAACCATTCTATGCCCAAAACTTAACGCACTTTGTGTACTAACATTTTATTTTAAACAATATCCATACTTTGTTAAATAAAATTCATCGTACTCGTCTTAAATTTTTTGAAGCTAATGGATTACATATTCTTACTATTAATTATTCGGTAATTTAATAAAATCGTGCATGTCTAACGAGCAATGTATATATACACCTTTGTTTGTACATATCCAGAAGTTAAAGGTTATATATACTTCCTTGTTGATGATGCTTCAAGTTTGAGTAGTTCCAAGAGACGTCACGTATACAAAGATGAGAATCTACACGCTAGCAGTTTGTGTTATGGTAGGTAAATGATCGGCCTTCGCAAGGACGCAACGATTAAAGATCATTAGCAATATATTAGCATGAGATATAAAAGTTCCGCAGGCATTTTGGTAAAGTGGAACTGGTTATAATATCGTTTCGTCCGTCCGTTCACATATATCTTTCCGTCTGTTCAAGTCACAGTCATTTTATTAGAAATTTTGAGAAAATATGTTTTATACACGACTACAGAGTACACAACACACAAGGTGTACTTAGTGAAATCTATAATACCTATTATTAAATTCTTAAAATGGCTCATATGAACCTTGAAGTTATTAAAAAACTCAAGTGGAGTAGACTATGAACGATGGAGAACACAATGCAATATTTTTAGATTTCTTGTCTGTTTATTCGGATTTCATTTAAAAACTAATCGACAACAAATTCTAAGAGTTAAAATTAGTTTTACATTTTATCCTGAGCACCCCGGAAGAATTTTATGCGAATGATTTAAAGTAGCTAAACAAAAAAAATATCGAAATCCATATTTTTGACTGATCGATAGCAAATAATGTATAGTACTCGTAATATATATGAACTTAATCCTTTTTGTCTTGGGAATCCCGCAAATGTTTTCCCGGGAGCGGTTTGAAGTTGCTCGGGTGCATAAAAATTAGTTTATTTCGATATAGTTTTTACTAAACCGATAGCTTACATTCTTTTTTAAATGCTGCGATACTTTCTGTCCGGGGAAACCCGGGGGAAATTTTCCGGGATTGTTTTAACTGGATAGTATACTCTTTTACAAAAATTGGCCTTATTCGAATCTGATTGATACTAAATGAATTAAATCAATATAAATAGAGTCATATTTTCACGAATATAATACCTTCAAAACCACGTGATATTAGAACTTGATATAGCAGTTTCTTTATGTAGTAAATATATTTAGTAGAACAGAGTGAGTTATATATGCCTTTAGTAACATTACTTATTTTCTGGTTTTTACGGGATTCTTCGGAATGGATGTATTTTTTATAATAAAACATCCGTTGCCTTGGTGAAAATACACTTTGATTTAAAATACTAGTAAAATAACTGTCATATGCTATCTGTTAAACGTAGATGAAGTCGCGGGCAAATCCTCTTCGAAAATAAAATATGTCAATTTTGGCATACAATGTAACTGAGGCATACCTTATCGCAAGATCATAAAAAATATGATCACGTATATATGTATTTTATCGGCGTTTGTAATTAAGTCAATAATAAGCAGGGAGATAGATATTCGTTTTCAAAAAATCGTAAAAATTGTGTCCCACCTTTTAAAAAATCACTTATGGGTACTAACAAATTACTTTGTTAAACCTTGTATTCGTTGAAATTATATTTACACACCATGAAATTATGAACCAAACTAGTTTAAAAAATTACACTATATAATAAAATAAAAACTTATTTAAAAGTGCTATAAACATATTTGTAAGTAAAAAGTGTACTCCAGAGTATTAACTAATTTTACTAATCTGAAAAAATTGGTGCTAGAGTATAAATACTTTTAATGAATACTAGTGTAGTGAGTAGATTTTCAAATATGTTTGAGTTATTTTTCATTGAAAAAATACCTTTTTGCGGCTCTGTAGTCAAATGAAAAATACGTTAAAATTTGTCATTTCCACAAAACCATTTTGAACGGATACTCCTTGGCCGATTTATGTATTAAAATTCATGCTTAAAGTATGCGCCAGAAAACGTCTTTGTAAATTTCGTAAGTGACTACGGGTAAGATCAGAGTAAACTTGTTAAAAAAGCAATTTACGCCGCGGTACTTGTTAAGTGCGTCGCGTGTATTTCATTTCGTTCCCTTCTATTTTATGTCCCCTCGTGCCCCGCCGAAACTTTTCCACCTGAATTCGCATCTCCTTCAAGTAGTCTTTCCCTAATTCATTAATTGTAAGGAATACGATATAATTAATATGTACCTACTTTTTACAGAATTTCACTACAATAAGCATTAAAAGTTTGTTTAGGAAGCAAAATATGCTAAATTTCGCTTCATAATGCTTAATCCAATAATATATAAATGTGAAAAAGACTTCGTCTGAATGTTTGTTTGTTCCTCTTTCATGGTCTTAAGAATGAATTTTGGTCTGTATGTACATGCAATAAACTTCCCAGAGACACGAAAGTACAATAGCAAGAATCAAAACGACGAACGAAACGTAACCCCAAAAAATGTAAAAACATTGAAACGATTTTGTATTTTGATTCTAAATTTCTTATTGTGTTGGTTTAAAAATTAGGAGTTATATAATAAATCGTCATATGGTGACATAACAATGACGTAACCATCTAGTTATCTAGGAATTACGAGCTTTTCAAAACAATAATTTTATTGGGCCGATTGTCATATTTACGTATGGTACAATTATTCCCAAGTTAGGGATACAACATTTACACGAGCAATGCTGGGTGAAAACATTTTTTTACAGCTAAAACATGACCCTTAGGTAACTTTATAAAAGATGTTCGAGCGTTGATCATATCTGTTTTAAATCATTATATTTAAACAGGTATTTGTTAGCCGATCGAGACTCTTTAAGCAAGGACTGTCGGTAATCGTGATCATTGACTCGTTCGCATCGATTAACTTGAGGTTTCATGTATTTTAATTCTACACTTGTAATAGTTGTGTATATTATATAAATGGCTTAACAAACAGCCAATTATTTCATTACAACCCGTAAATATTAAATAAAGCGGTTAATTAAGAATATCATAAAAAAGCAATTTTAATAACCACTTAACACAAAATGGGCTGTATGAATCAAAAGCTGCGTTGCTCGTTCGTATGGACACAAACAAATACAAAGTTGATAAATGACCTCGTTATTATAACGGTTAGGAGTGCTGCATCATTTCTATTTCGAGGTCACTATATTTCTTTGTGAAGCATGTTACATGCTTTTTAGGAAGATCATGATTTGAATATTTCGCTGCGGACGGAGTAAGTGCATACAGGCCACGGCCAGGTGCGTGCATGGACCTCTTCGTTTGAAAATACATATTCTAATGAAAACATTTCTTTGCTACTCAATAAGGCTTAATCAACCTTTTAATTCTATTGAAAAGTCGCCTATTAAGCAATAAAATTTTATATAGTCAAGGATAGAGATAGAATAGCCTTAACTCAATGTGACCTTAACAACGTATTAAATTAACCAAAAACCTTTTCACAATAATCCATTGACACTGCTAATGAGCACAGTATTCAAATGAATACCGATTAAAACCTGAACATGCAGGTATGCATTTCTTAAATAAAAGAGTCCCACATAAAACATGTTGGTGAGTCATCTCCAGCCTGGTCCCTGACGTCCGATCAAAATTATTCAAGAGGAAGACTCCTGCAACATATGATATTGTGAATTCCAAAGATCTACACACGCAACACACAAACGAGCAGTAAGATAGTATGGCTGACGAAACGGATTCGATATGCCATGATTCCTACAATCTAGCATTCTCAGTTATCTTTTTGAATTCAATTAGTGGTTTTATTAAAGACAAAAGTGTTATAGCCAGAATTCATATCGACACAGAAACCTACCTACATGTACACATGCGAGAGCGTTCATAACTGTCAGTGTATCGAAATAAATACAGGGTGTCCGTCTCAGGTAAGTACATTAGATGATGGTTCGCCAAAAGAAGGCCGCGCGGCGACCTTCCAAATGGTGGGCGTCGATCATTGACCGCATCTTTGGATTGCGCTTCGTCACACCCTACTGCTCAAATTATGGCTGGGCTCGAGATAATTAAACATGGAGCCGTTTGCATCGCGATTTCCGCGAATTTTCTGGTATAACCTAGGATAAAAATGGGGTTTAAAAATATTAACAATATTAATTGCAAAATTACACTGAGTAAATTTTTTTTAAACAAATTTCTGTTACAAGATTTCAATTGTTGTAACTAGAATATTTAGTTGATATAATTTTAAGTGTTAAACTGTATCATTAATAGGCATATAACTGAGAGATAAACTACTTTTTTAAAGAATTAAACAGTAGCAATTTTTTTTATTATGTTACTGATTGATTTTTCAAATCGTAAACAGATTTTTTGTCTGGTCTGTGCATTCCTTCACGCTGATCGATACAATCGAAAATAACAAAAATAGAAAATCGCTTCAGCGATAATACTGACTAGAGTATCTTTATCTTCCATGTAAATCGTACTTATTTTAATATTATGTTAAATTAAATTTTGTTTTTTTATTGCACTTATTCAGCAGACAGGAAGATCGGCTACCTGATAGAAAGCGGTTACCACCGCCTTTGGACATTTGCAACACCAATGGTGCTACAACACAAAGGTGCTACAAATGCGCTGCTGCTTTTATATGGGCGACTGGAACCTGGCCACTTATACCGGAACACAACTCAAGTTTGTTAGGGCGGCATACTCTAGACCCTAGACTCTAGGGGTGGTAGCCATCCATACGGGTAAACACACTACCACCTGGCTGTGTGTGCCGCCCAGCTGCAGGAAATTATATTCTTACTCCGTTCCTGCATGGATATTATGTATATGTGTATTACATTATTAGTATAATTTTATGCTTAACGCATCCGGGGAAATCGACCATGACGTCCCCATGAAGGCCCCTATATCAGCAGCTTGGGCCTAGTGGCGTGAGGTGAAAGGTGTCCATTTGTGATCCCAAAATGCCGATTAAGTTAAAAGGACAGGTCTACAAATCCATAATTAGACCTGTCCTTTTGTATGGTAGTGGCGCGTGCCCTATACTTGAGCTACACGAGTAGGAGCTGCGTGTCTTGGAAATGCATATGCTTCGGTGAATGAGTGAAGACACGCGCAAGAACCGCGTGAGGAACTCCCGCATCTGACAAACTGCAGGTAAGTCGCTTACGCTGGTAGGGCCGCGATTTACGGAAACCAGCTAGTTACGTGGAGAACAAACGTCTAGACATTCCGCCTCCGCCGGTCTAAGAAGTAATGGCGTGACGTAGTGAAGGATGACATGCGTACCAATGGTCTCAATACAAGGGATGCCGAAGATCGCGTGAAGTGGAGAAAACAAGATAAAACACAACCTTGATTTAACAATACTCGGATGATGATGATGAGATGTATACTTTGTTGTTTAATTATGGTTTCGGAAAATTTGAAGTTTTAACCGGTATTAATGAATAATGTTTGCATATAAGCACAATCAAATTTTAGATTTTTGATTGCTTACTATTTTATATTTCAGTAAATACTTCAACACATTTTTATACACAAAGACAATATTCTTGCATAAAAACGCATCCTTCTTCATCTATTACAACCATTATTAAATTAAATTACGCGTTTTAAAAAAAAACTACACAGGAAAATTTACTCTAAAGTTCCCTCCCTCAAGAACTCGACGACATATATGTCAGTAGAGGTACGCGTAATATAAAATCGTTCACTGAAACACGTAATAAATGTTTACATTATAATGTATACAGATGTAACCTTGTTTTATAAGCACCAGATTTTTACACTTGATTGTTTTAGATTTTCAAGTTTAATAGTTCGATTTTTACATACCCACTTTTCAACGTGAATTACATGTTTAAAATATGTGCTATTAATTAGGAGCTATTAAACTGATTGGATGGTAGATTTGACCTTCACAAGGGTTATTTGTTTTAATTTTATAAAAAATCGTTTTAATAATGCGATAATGAATAGCACTTTTTAATTTTTGAGAATAAACAATAAGCAGATATGAATGTATAGGCGCATTTTTAAAATTTCCCGGTATAGGTACCAATATACCTAATACCGGTTTCATTCCTTGTTTAGGTGTCACAGCATCTCCTTTTTAGATGCGGCTCCAAATGTTTATTTTTTAAACCTTTACAATATTTGTGGAATAAAGTAAAAGGCAAGGAGTACGTAGGTAATAATAAAAGAGTTTAGTCTTCATGACTATTTTCGACGATTTTATTGTTTTTTTTTCAGGTTAATTTCCCTACCTAAAAAACATTAGATTAAACATAGACGCTTAACTGTTTACAAAAAATTACAATTTAAGTTTATTTCATAGCTTACAACGTGACTTCGTCCGCTTAAACATTTGTCTTGTATAACACAATATAAATTCTTGCTTGTTCCAAGTTAGAAAGTATACAATGTTTATCTTTAAATATTAGTTTGATATATCTAATGAAACGAAAATTTTCATTATATGTATTTCATTATATCCACACATGTTTTCGTTCGGATAGTATTTTCTCTACGCATTAACAATTACGAACTTTCAAGTTCATTTCAATTTGCTTTACCTACTTTTAAGTTCTCACGAATATCGGTCATCGTGTACATATTATGTAAGCTTACCGGACTCATATAATCCCCGACCCTTTTTGCGTAAATCAAATTATGTGCAATAAGTTGCTATGATGACGAATCAATAATCACTTGTCACTAAAACGCAGCAGAATTATACAAACACGATTATGGCTTAAAAATTATCAATACCTTATCACTATGTTATATTTATGTTATGTTACTGTGTTTCTTAAAAAACATCTTTAAAATAAAACTACATTGCAAAAATCATTCCTGAAGTTCCATTCAAAAACCACCATGTAGCAGTTTACATCGATTAAGTTTGTACAAAAATTTTGCAACATTAGTGACGAGCCTGTTAATAGATACTACAATAAAGAATTGACAAAATAAACATCAATACATCAATTTGAATATTACACAACTGTTTGTGGAATAATAATAAAAACAAAGGTGTAATTATTATTCAAGTTGAATGCCAATTCTTTATTAATGTGGTTATACAACCATAAATAGAGAAGCGTGAATTATCGATATTATCGTGGCTTAAAGCTGTACAACAATAGTTTTATATTTATAAATTTAATTACTTATATGAAGGATGATTAATCGGTGATTAAAAATGGTTGGTAATAAAAAGCCAGAATTATATACTTAATACTAAAACGTTGTTGGATACGATGGGCCATTAATATGATACTTCTTTTTCTCGTGTATAGTTATTCTAGGGGCACTTTGTGTATTTCCAAACTAAGCAAATTACGCTTGTGTTGTCTTATGAATAACGAATAACTTTGAAGTCAATACCAGACACCCAGAAAGACAGAATAACGGAAAGTTCGTTTCCAAAATTTACCATCCCAGGAATCGAACCCAGAGTCCCTGAGTTTCAGCGAGAAGACTTAGCTCGCTCAACCACAGATCGGCCCCCGAGTGGTCCATAGTATATTATTATTATATTTTCAAGTTTTTTTAAATTTTCATTATAAATTACGTATAAAATATGTACATTAAAAAAATTGGTCTCTAGCGGTAGTGGTCCAGGCTACCGATAGTTAAGGCTCCAGACATAGAAATCTCCTCACTTTCAAAATTTTGTGCCGACCACAAATAATTGGGAGACGGTGAACGAAAAGAGACATATAGTAAAAGCGAAAGCTAATTTATTTGGATATTTTATTATTCCCTTTTGACGCGTTTGAAATGAATGAATCGCTATCATGTAATTGGATATAAATAATATGAACTTTTGATAACAGGCTAAACTTTATCTTAGAAAATAATATAGGAAGTTCATATTCCAAAGAAAATACGTTGGAGCTGATATTGTTCACTCAGAAATATAATACAGATTAGTTTATGTTTTTTTATTCCTATAAACTGTAATTTTTGTTAAGGAATTATTAGCGGTAAGTAAATTATAAGCTGTTCATACTTCCTAACCTTCAAGATTCAAATACACTTAATTAAAAGAATACATTTGCGAAAACGACATATAATTCAGTTAAGACGTGATGCACTACATAGGAAGCTATTTTCAATATTATAAGTATTAATTGAAGAAAAAAGAGCTACACGTGGACTATATTAATAAATTAAATCATATTTAAAACAAGGGCTATGTTTTATTATATATTAGACGACAGACTTGATATTACGACAAACAGAAAGCACTTCATAGATTAATAGAGCTTTAGGAACTAGAAATCTATTAATTTATGCCATGAATCTGCATAATTATTGTATTAAAATTAGATATTCATGGTGGAGTGAATAAACATACTTATGCATACATATGACCCTACTTATTTATCGTATCTATAATATTACAACATTTTATAAGTGTTAATAGTGTTTTGTTTATTATAATTTTCGTGTTTGTTAGTTTGTTCGGGATTCACGCAAAAACTATTTGGCCTCTTTCGATGCGGTTTTGGTCGACCGACAGAAAATTCCCAGACTTAAATTCCGCTGTACTTTTGATTCCAGGAATCCCGCGAGAATAACCCCCGGGCAATTATATGAAATATGTATATTGTATATATATTGGATAATATTGAATCATTATTGTAGAATATTGTTGTTTTCCATCAAAATCTGTTCTTAAGATGTGTATGCTCTTAAAATCTCAACTGTTTAATAAAAGGTGCCCTTTCGAGCTGCCATAAAAAAAAACCTTGTACGGAGTTAGTGAAAGAGTTTGCGACTTGGCTGGGGCCTCTTACACGAGTTACACGAGTCCAGGTTTAGCCTGCTTTACTTGAAAATGACTTTAAAACGTGAATATTCATGAATATTTGATATCGGCTAGCCACACATGCAGAAACATCTTTGAAAAAAGAACTCGTTTGAAAACAGATCTTATAATTTGCAAAGTGTTAATTAAAATTATTCACAAGACCGATAATGAACGTTAATCAATCAAGATTAATTTGAATTAAGTGTGAGTATGAGGGTGATAATGAAATGTTAATAGGTACATAGTTTGTTTAATAAATAATACTTAAGGAAACTATAGAGATGTTCTAAAGTTTTTGTGGGTATATAACACATTAGTTTGCGGTTTTTAATTTTAAAATGATGTGATGATCTTTCTGGCGGACGGACACAAGTCGTGCAGCCACGCTTATTTCTCGCTATGTTTGCACATCGAGTGTAACGCCCTTTGTGTTCCTTGTTTTGTTACAAAATATTGAACACCGTTTTATTTAACACCAGTTCTCAAATTAGATATATGACATGCGGTGACGGATGCAGTGCTCTCAGCAAGAAAGGAGGTTACGAAACGTAACGAAATGATTCACTTGTTGTATGAATTGGTAAGTCATGTATGCAATTTGAGAAGACAATCATCAGAATTAACATGTCGAACAACGTTCTAATGTGTTTATTTATTTGTACTTTTAGGCATTTGAAGTCCCATAGTACTTAACGATTCGTGATAATATACTCTTTCAAACGACTGTGATGTTAATAGACCGATTGCATAACAACTGAAAAACAAGATAATGAGGCTCTCTAGTTTTTTTAACCGACTTCCAAAAGGAGAAGGTTCTCAATCTGGTCGGTTTTTTATGTATGTACACCGATTACGCTGAGATTTATGATCTGATTTACGTGATTGTTTGGTTTAATGCGGAATAGTTGCTATTTGGTCCCCTAAAAATTTGACATAGTTTGGCCCAGTAGTTTTCATTTTGTGAATTTTTTCTTGTTTCTTGGGACCTATATTTTTTAAGGCGCGCGGTACTTTTCGTAGGCTTACCCATAGCTAGACACTAAAAAGTAAGAAATAAAAAAACTTCGTTTAAAAAAACCGACTTCAAAAACTAAAAAGTATAAAATAACTTCTAACTATAATTCTCTTAGTCTTTCTTTCTTTTTTCTTTTAATATATATTAAAAATAAGATATTACATTTAAAAATTAATTTATAAATAAGTTATTTTATACTTTTTAGTTTTTGAAGTCGGAATTTTTTAATTTATTTTATTGGATTTTATAGTATTCTTTTTTTTAGGAAGGCTTACAGTCTAATATATAGAAAATATAGAAACAATAATATTATTTTTACTAACAAGTGTTATCTATACTAATTAAATATTATAAATCCGAAAGTATGGATGGAAGTTGGTTGGTCAAATTTGATACAAAGATAGATAATAGTCTGCAATATATACACATATTTTTTATCTGAGAAAAGGTTCGGTTTCCGTGGGCTAATTATGCGAACGAACTCGCGGGCGATAGCTAGTACTTTATGAATATTTTGATGAAATTATGTTGTATAATTATTTAGTGATTCAAGATTCACGTCTCAATGAAATTCTGTTGGTTGAATTCCTGACCTGAATTGAAATCATGTACCACTAAATAGGTTTTACAGCCGGGGTCAAAAAAAAGTGTGATGTGTTTGAAAGCACACCAATCGTGAGCCAGACTCAGCAGTGACTCGTTTCTGAGCTGATACTACGTTGGTAATTCTAACCTGGCCAGACACGTATTAATATTATAAAAGCAGGACGTATGAGCATAACTGTTTAAACATCCATATGAATAATATCTTTCTGACAGGTATAATTTT
This sequence comes from Dendrolimus punctatus, assembly GCA_012273795.1. NCBI lineage: Eukaryota > Metazoa > Arthropoda > Insecta > Lepidoptera > Lasiocampidae > Dendrolimus > Dendrolimus punctatus. The sequence goes on from CM022537.1 coordinate 9,958,551, forward strand.
TATTGAAGACATTTCAAACGTGAATATTAATAGTAATCTAGCATAATAATTTAAAAAACATTATGCTACGTACGTTACGTATATTATAATTTTTTAGTACATTTACGCTGAAATAATTATACACTCTAATATAAAATAAATTAGCCAGAATACAAATGAAAGAAGCCATTGAAAGAGCCATGATGGAAAACAAATTTATGGGCATCCGCATTAAAAGCGTCGTTCAGGTTAAAATTGAGCATCCAACAAACTTTAAAGTTGTTAAGTTCTTGTTAAGTACAATAATTTAGTATTTAATCAGTCAACAAGCTAATGGCATACCAAAGATCGTGTTACGAGACTTAGGTACCAGTTTGGTGGGTCTCTGTAGTGGTTGTACAAATGGTGGTGCGCTCGCGCAATGCACAAATCCACGCAACGGATGCGCCAAAGCCGAGTGCCAATGAACTTAGGGCGGCTATTGACAGGTATTGCGTTAAGACAAATAGACGTTCCGGCGGCTGAGGCGGACCTCCGTTCACTTGACCAATACGAGTGTGGGTACCTTCACGAACACAAGCCTCCTGAGAACGTCTAAGTAAATAATCACCGAGGGTAAATACGGAATTCTTGTAAGTAGGTACGTGGTACCACAGTTTTCTAACTGTTTTCGGTACGCTGAGGTGCATTTTGAGGAAGATGATTTATTTGAAGTCATTATTTATTTATCATATTATTTAAAATAAAAGCATCGTTAATATAAAACTGATAGGTATTAAAGAGTGAGCCAACATTATATTTGACTTAAATACTTCAAATAAGATCTTTCCACTCAACAAACTAAAACTTTCCAGAAGAATAAAATGATTAATGTGAATGAAAATATTCTAAAAGTAAGTTGCGATATTTCAGTGCATTCACCACCCGCATTGATTCTTATGACATAAATTCAAAATCCTAGGAAAAAAAGAGCATACACATTTTGTCCGAGACATGGTGTAAATATTCGTATAATTGATGCGTTATGATTGATGCTCATTCAAGATTTCTGACCTGTGAAACTCCTCAACACCGCGTTAGATTAGCATGGCCGGAATATCGTACATTTCCTTAAAATGCGGCAAAATGAGCCGAACGATAAAACGTTTACTAACCTGGCAAACAAAATTGCTAACTTAACATTGAAGGAAAGCTTTTCATTTCATCTTTTCATACACATAATAGAATATAATATTATCATTTTTAAGTAATCAAGCAAACTATGACGAAACTTTATGGTAAACAATGAAAGCCAAACTAGCGTGACATGGAAACAAACTAACATGTCTTCGTATATATCATTCACAGTAAGTTAAGAATAATCACATATTTGCCTTTAAATTGGAATAAAAGAAATATATTTGATTCCAAATGTGTAATTTATTTATATGAGAGGTACCGTTGTTGTTGAAGAGCCGCTCGTCGCGGTTTGACATTTGTTTACAATCTACGAGGCGATAATATTGGGCGAATTATTTGCATTAAATTTGCATATTTTTTATAAAGAACATCTATTAATGGACAAGCGATCATACAACGGTATGATTACAAATGATTGAACGCGGTCGAAATGTGTAAATATGATAATGTCGATATATAGGTACATATGTACTCTGTACCCAATGCAAATTATAGTTTTGTAACAGTATCTTGCAAAAACTGTAAATATAACGGTATAAATTCAAATGATATCACTTGTTTTACTTTCCAGGCTGTTGAATAATTTTGATTATCAAGTGACGTTGATGATTAAGTGCCTAACCATTCTGAAGCTGAGGTGTGAACTGTTAAATAATACATAAAGTTAGAAGCATAATTTAAACATAATAATTTTACGTTGGAAGAAACGCGAAATCTTTTAAGTAAATATTTGACTAGTATAATTTTAGTCGCGCGCTCGACTAGGTACGGTTCTCTAGAATGCTCATTCCCTGAATGTACAACAACCTGGAGGTAACTTTCCATCAAGGTTTTCCTTCTACGCTACAGCATGGGGCTGCTTTTTTATTGCGAAAGTACAGCTATCAATCTACTGATGGAAAGCGGTTACCGTCACCTACGGACATTTGCAACACCAAACATGTTATCAATAAGCTCAAGACGGACATCATAAAATTTCTTTAGCCCGGCAACATGACGCTGCTGTTGTTGCAGACGTCAATAGACGACGGCAACTATTCCATCGGGTGGGTCATCTGTCTGCTTATTATTATTTAATAAAAAAGTTGTTTATCAGCATCACCCTAGAGTTAAGTCCCACTTGGAGCGTCCGCTTCGTAGTCCGGTATTTTTTCTTTATAAAATAAGTGGAAGAACAAACTTGTGACGTTTCTGGGTTAACAGTAAAAATATAGGATATAAGGAGGCTTTATCAGTGTGACTTTATAATAGATAGTTGTCATATAGTTTTTTTCCGCCATAATATTTAAATCAGTTACGGTGATTTTTATGATCTATAAAAGTCCTGCAGAATAGTAACTCAGCAGCAGTTGTACATTGCGAGCACTTCTTAAACCTAGTTCTCTACAATGACGTGTATGTTGATGATAACTTTTTGATATTGGTTTGAATGTAGAAATTATGGATTGTTTTCTGCTTGTTATTTGTTATATAGATTAGGATGCGGCTATAGCCCCTCTCTCCTCGAGGCTCACCTTGAGGTGAGAGGAGCATATAGTGCCATAGAGACCATTCTCAAGTGGGTTCGGGTCTACGAGAGGTAGCCGTAGAGACCCAGATCACCGGCTAGCGGTGGGGCCAGCCCGTAAAAGGGCCGATCATCATCCGTCCTGGCTGGATGGAGGTGAATGCGCGAGCGAACCCACAGCCCGGACAAAGGACGCTCGAGGATTGAACAGGAGGTTTAGAGGGTATCCCTAACTACGGCGTGGCAATAGTACTTCACACCTAATGTGCTAGTGCCACTTCGACCTGGCTAATCTGACACACGTGTCGTGACCTTTTCCCTTTGTGCGGTTTATGGTCCTCAAACGTCCTTTTTTATACAGGGGAAACCTGCGGTAAAAAATAAAGGATGAAATAATTTGAATCGATAATCGAAGTGCAAGCGCAGCCAATTGACTAACACGTGAAGTGTACCTACAAGGCATCACTTGTGACGCATTTCGTGCTACTTAGTATGTTAGTGGTTTTCTCAGCTAGGCACTAAAGTGAATCTTTTTATTAGGACCTATCGCGAAAGGATCGTTAAATAAAATGTCTTGGAGTGGAGACCGCGTCTCCGTAAACGTAGTTTCGGACGCTCTCCATCCCGTTGGACCGACGACCTGTCCAAGGTCGCCGGTAGGCACTGAATGAGGAAAACAGAGGACAGAGATGAGTGGCACCGTCTTTGGGGGGCTACCTCCAGCAGTGGACTAGGAATGGCTGACGACGAAACTCAATTTTATATTTTTTGATAAAATACACTTTGATTTTTACATTTGTGTACAATGATTTGGAATTATTAAATATTTAAGTGGGGAATAAGTGCAGATAGCATTTTTTACATACTATGAGTTACAAATAAAGAAAATTAAATTAAAAAAACCAGTGAATCTTATATATTCTATATTTATACAATATTTATTTATTATCAATAAATTATGTAAATTTATTTTCTGCTGACGTATACAGGATAACAAAGCTAGCAAAGCCTGTTAAGATAGTAAGTGTAGATGCACGAAGGAAATTTAATATAAAAGTTACTTGAGGTGAGGTCAAGCGTATTTTACTATGTTACGGTATCAGTGCATAATGCGTGGCTAGTTGGCGACTCTTCGATAATACCTTCATGCGTCCGCGCCGCGCCAACGATCGCGACCGCTGTGTGTAATGTGCATGATATCTGAACATCGATCGACACTGTAAATTATGTAATACTCAAGACGGTGATTCTTAGTGTTACATTAAAGCTCATATTCATTTACATTAACGATTTTACCCAGAGGCAATGATTCCCAATATAAGAAGATAATAATCCTTGGAACTGAAAATAAGTTTTATTATATAAAAATATAACCTTATTCTCTTCGGTGCTGAATTTTGAAAAACACCCTTAAATGCATCACTTTTATTGTACAGAAAGGTATTAGTATCTAATTAAATATAAAAATGATATCTATAATTTAGTATCGATTTCTATGCTTCGCGATTTGGACTGAAAGATACCCAGTAAATTAGCCGTGATATTACCTGTTATAAATATTTATAAGCTACATTGTAAATATATTTATTTTCTAATTATAGACTATGTACCCGATTACTGCCAGATACTATATAAGTACTTATGCACTATTAGTCTATAATTGATTAATTTTCTTTGTCCAATCGAAATACCATAATAATAATTAATAATAGCTGTTCATAAAAAAATATAGTGTATTTTTGTATGTATTTATTAAAAAAATGTATAAATATGTGAATATTTATACATACAGGCATGTTGTAATAAATATCTTACTAAGTATACCATAAATCTGTACTTATGTGTATTCAAGTTTAAGAGAGACTTATGACTCAATCAATAGCAATGTAGAACATTAGCGATATACAATGAAAAAGTAATTTATCAAGTCACCAGATCCGCATTTTTTTATAGAACTTCGACAGTGGATTTATTGTTTCATTTCACTCTCTCTGATAGTCATAAAACATTTAAATGTATATGAAAATAAAACAGTTTTATCCTATTCCTTAATATATAACTTGTTTTCACGATATAACAGTAACACTTTTATAACTTTACTTAGGATATACCCGTGACTTTGGCCACGCTTCACAGGTAAAGAAGATTACAGTTATTGTGCCAATATTTGAATTCAAATGATATTTTCACCAAGGCAACGTGTTTTTTAGTATGAAGATATATGAATTCCCATAAAATAAAATTAAATGCCCATGAAACCCGGGTTAAGTAATGTTACTAAAGGCATACATAATTACATCTTCTATACTAAAGATGTCTAATTGTTGGAATCAACCTCTTTAGTTAGCTGTACTTTTTATGTTTTTGACACTGTCAACATTCTTTTGTTTTTTTGTATTTTTACTCACTCTGTATTCATTCATCTTTGCTTTGTAGCGTATCGTTATGTAATAAATATTAATATTATAAGATAATTATCGTATTACTTCACGTCCAATTAAACTCCTACACAGTCTACGTGCTCTCCACAAATTGGTCCTTCGAGCCGGATATGAACCAGCGGCCTATGGATATAAATATAGAAACTGTCATATTAAGCAAATCACGTTATCACATGATTTGAAAGTTAGTAAATACCGGTAAATATAAAAAGATCCGCATTATATTGTTTTAGTATCAATCGGATCCGAATTGGCTAATTTTTATGTATACGACCTAGTTTAAATCATTCCCAGAAAAAAACCCTCAGGATTCTCGGGTTAAAAAGTAGCGCAGTAGCAGATTTTAAGTCTAAGAATCAACTGTCAATCAGGGAAAACCGCATCAAAATCCACCCAGTAGTTCTGTAGTCAGTGAATCGTAAACAAACTAACAGAGAAAAATCCAAAAAAATTGCATCTTTTCTCCTTAGTTTATATATAATATTTCATTTGTGTTTTAAATGGCTTCAATGTATACACACGGCATGTTAAGACTTATCAATATCACTAGCGCTTTCTCCGAGGCTACGCCGCGTGAAAGCCCTTCGGTAGTAGCTATACGTTTCTTACATAAAAACTAAATTTGCTTATATATATTCTTATCCCGAAAAATGGGATAAATTCCGGGATACAAATATATTTGTTCTTTGTTTGTTATGCTTTTACGGAAAAACTAATGGTCCGATTTGGCTGAAATTCGGCATATTGTAAATGGAATACCGAGGATGCACAAGGCACACTTTTTATCCCGGATTATAAGATAGATTTTGGGACAGATTTATGTAAAGGTTAACCCAGAAAATATGATAGGTTTTTTTATTTGTGGTTTGCCATTTTCGTAATGTTGTTTATTTTGGTCGTTTAGGTAGGTTCAGTAATTTTGAGTAGGTATCGGTAGTTATTGTAGTTTTGGCGGTTTCAGCAGTTCTGGTAGTTTTGGTTGTTTTGATTTTTGCCAGTTTTGGTAGTTTTGGACAGTTTTGGTAGATTTGACACTTGTAGTAGTTCTGGTAGATGGTACTTGTGGTAGTTTTTGTAGTTTTGGTCGTTTATGTAGTTTACAGATAGACTGGATATATCTGATAATAAACCTAGAACGGGTTGAAATAGGGGATAAAAGTTTGTATGGCAGACCAATAATTGCTCAAGTTTATAGATATAAAAAAAATCATGATCTATAAAAAATGCGATAGTAACCTGATCTGTCTGAATACAGAGAATGAACATAGATACTTTTCATTCCGAGAGATGGGATAGTTTGCGATATAAAATGAAGTAAAAGGCAATAAGGGCAAATAGCACCAACATAAAAATATAATACAATGTAACCTGTATTAACGCCTTCTCTTTAAAAAAGAGGGACGCACATATATACGATGGTGAACACGATGCATTTTTTTTATTGTCAGTTGTAGGTTTAGGTCCGTTTGTTCGGGATTCACGTAAAAACTACGCGACCGATATCAATACGGTTTTCGCTGATTGACAGCAAATTCTTAGACACAAAATCTGCGCTAGTTCTTACCTTTGAAATCCCGGGGAATTGTTCTGGAAATTATTAATATAACCAGACTGAAAAAATGGAATCCCATTGCGATTTTCACCGATCGAAAACAGATTTTATGTAATAAAATGTCTGATACTTTTTATCCCGGGATCGCCCCGGGAAATTTCTAGGGAGCGGTTTGAAATGCTTCGGAAGCATATAAATTGGTTTTTTCCGATGCAGTTTTCACTATAACGATAGATTACATTATTTTTAAATGCTGTGATAGTTTGTGTCCCGGGAATTACAAACCAAGCGTGGATGAAATCGGGCAAATCGTTTCCCAGTTTCAATCCTTGGTGCTTTCCGCGTATGTCGTTACAATTAATAATCAACAAATTATTTAATCTGTTTTAATATTGTTCAAAATAAAATAGAAAACATAGAGCGCACAACTTATTATTGGAAGTGCAAGTGTTTATAATATATTAGTAAACCTTTCTTTCACCCTCTTTGAAAACAGATCCATGTATTTTCACCCCTCACGTTCGTGACGTCATCTTTCGTCACATTTATCTGCCACCTTTTACGCAGGATACTCAAACCCTTCTTTGTTTACAAAAGCAAAATTAGGGGCCTTTAAAAGTATAAGAATAAAAGAAGAATGCTTAAAATTCAAATAAATAACAGACGCGATAATTGAATTTCGGAAAATCCGTAGATTTGCAAGTGAATTTGCTTTATTGGGCGTTTCTTCATCGTGTCTTTGTGTAGTAGCGATTCTTCTTATATGATTTTTAAAAAATATATAAATAAAATCAAATTTGTTTGTTCAAAACATGGTTAAGCAGCTGGCATATGTGTTATAGTGTACACATGTTTTGCTCACAAGCAAATTTATTAGCAATTTTATTAAATTATCAATGAAATAAATAAATGAAACATGGAAAAAATGACTGATAAATGTCAAAAAGTAATATGATTATAACATATAATGTAGCATAATAAGTCAAGGAAGAAATTTATTTCAAACTAGCTTCTGCCCGCGACTTCATCCGAGTGGAAAGTTTTTCACTAACCACGGGAACTGATTAATTTTTCGGGATCAAAGTATTCTAAATATTGACCAGGGATATAAGCTACCACCATACAAAATTTCAATTAAATCGGTCCAGTCGTTTCGGAGATTAGCCCGTACAAACAGACAAATATAGAAACAATAAAATTTGAAAAATCTAAATTAGTTCTATTCTACTTCTTATATCCCCCTGACTCGATTTTTAGCATTTCTTCATTGCACAGAAATTCGACCTCTACACTTTTATTATATGTGTAGATAACTGTATCTTAAATTTATTTATCTTAAACTCTTTTATGTGGATTGAAATTTCATTGTAGATTTGAATGCACGTGTTATAATAGTTTCTGGTAAAGAGGGTTGTTTTGGTGCCACATTTAATACTAGCCGTTCACTATTTCTAGTATTGTTTGGATAGAAGTCTTTAGCTGTAAAAATCGTATATTTTTTGTGACTACTCGTAATAAGCATATTTCATAAATACATACATGCCAATGGTAAATTTTGTAGATCTTTAAAATGAGGCTTACAAGTCTTTTAAAATCGGATACCTACAATAGCTCGGATGCATTTTTTGAGCTAAAAATACTCTGTATATGCCTATAGAGTATAAGTATACCAACTACATTTGTTCAAGGAGGATCAGGTGGTTTCAGTTCAGACATCGGTAATTTCGAATACAAATTCCTTTCGGGTAGTTTTCAACTTGTGGATTTGAGATTACTTTCAATTTACAGTTAACATCTCATCTTTCATTTAATAGGTATTTGTCTAGAAAATAAACGATATATAAGTAAAAATAATAAACACATTACAGCGTACATGTCTAGTATATAAAACCGCGAAAACATTTCTTTGGCGAGATGAATTCCATGAATTTGATTCGCAAACATGGACGGGCACCAAATAAAAAAACCAAATAAAGCGTACGCGAATAAACGGAAGTGTAAACCAACACCAAATGTGTAGTCAATTAGGGTTCTCAGAATTTTTGCGTCTTTATATCATTTAACGTAATTAATATACGATATTTTTCATGTGGAACTCGTTTTATATATTTCTTTATTATAGGATTATATAAGTATATTAATGGCGGAAATATTGAATATATTTCAATTACGATCAAAGTAAGTACATACTTATGACGTTCCATAATAAATTATACTAAAAATATGAACATTGTGTTAGCGGAACAGGTACGTGGGATCTATCGCAGGATTCGCGGGTGACGCAGTCAAGGCGGGCGCGTATAATATCTTTATTTCAGTGGCTGGAACAGCCGAAATGCAATTGCCGTCGCCTATTGACTTGGTAATGCGATAAAATTATGGTCACTTATGTTGGAATACAACGCGAGGTTATTATGGCGGCAGGCTCTAGACCGGGAGTAGTAGCCATCCAGATGAGCAAATACCTACCACCTGGCTGTGTCTTGTTTAGTCGTCTCTTACGACTAGCAGCCTGACTACAGGAATTAGTGCTTATTCTTTCCTCGTTTTTGCACGGATAAAGTTTAACACATCTTCACGGATAAAAAAGTAATTTGGCGTTTCCTGCTTAACGCCCAAAGGACGTTATTTTTACGGTAGACAGTTTAACTAGTGTGATATTGGGACTGCCGAGATTATGTCCTGCGAATACTGTGTTCACGAGCAGGAATATGCGTTTTCCGAAAGCCTCAACACGCTCCCACCTTCCGTGCCACTCCTACCGTGTTTCTACTTCAAATATTTTCCATGCGACATTGTGGCACGCCTTTTTCTAGTTCTGCGGTATGCTCTTTGCTGTTTAATAAAATCAAAACAAAAAATATTATTTTTCTTAAAAGGCTTCATATAGAAAAACAGGGAAAAATCAATTAATATTCACGAGTGAATAAATAACGAATATCCCAATAAATTCACTTTCGCTAAAACCTGACGACGATGTTCTCTTTGGTCTAATAATAGTTTATGCGTTTGCTCTCTGTTGCGGCGGCGCTGGATTTAGCGTTAAGTGAACTATGTCAACTTTGCGGGAAAAGAAGTGTGGACAATTTGGAATGGGAATCGGAACGAGCACGCACTTACCTGGTTAATGGGAATGAAACGCGGCTCCTCTTCTCCACTATATTTAATTATTTTATGATATTTTATTTATTTACAATGCGGAGCGATATATTTATTTTAATGATGTGACATGAATGATTTAAGCAGTGTCATAACAGTTAGTACAATTATTTTTTCTTAGAGATTTTTTGCGTTCTATTAGTAGGTACGTATTGCAGTAGATGTCACTGTTCTCAAATTGAACACCAAATGAAAGAAAATAATATGTTTCGTTATACGCAGTTGTTTTATTACTTGTTTAAGAAATATTTGATATGTTTTTATGTTTTTGCAAGCCATATCAGCTAATAAATATATTTTAAAGTGTGTAAATTATATTCCTCACCTATTTCAAATTATAAAGCTCTTTTTAACTTTAATTACTGGATTTTTTATGAATTGTCGATTTACCAAAAAGTTATTTCAAAGATGTCAATTATATCAAAACCAAAATGACATTCCGATCGATACGAGTTAGTCTCGTGAATGTATGTACTTTGTTTGTGTTTTGATTATTTTTCGACAACTTTGTTTGATTCCTGGACTCCGAAGACTTCACTTATCATGTTTACTAGTGTTTTGTGATCACGTTGGACTTACGCATGTACCCTGAACACCGATTTGTCTAAAGATTTGTTCTCTGATGACTTGGATTATGGCTTCTTCTGAAAGAGGTTGTTGTGTGCCCAGATGCGGTAAAACTTGTAAGTAAATCATCGTAACGGCACCAGATTAGATGTGGATACATATGATGTTATGAAAATCTATGCATTTGAATATTTTAATAAAAGGAAACATAATAAATCACGCTACCGCTAAATTGTTGTTTTATTTACTAACAAATAAAGATTTTTTGGAAAGGCTTTTGGGAATTGCAGGAGTTAAATTATTAACTCCCGCAATTTCCAAAAGTCTAATATAAAAATCAAAATAATTCTAGACCCCTGGACGGTTTTTGCCGTTGAATAGTGCCGTATACCGATAGAGTGCGTTAGTATATACATTACGACTGTTGACTCTATATCAGTATATATAAAGTACTCTGTGGATTTAAGTGACGTGCGAAAGGGGAACGCGCCGTCACATTTGAAGGAAGAATTTAATATGTTGAAGAAAAGTATTAATAGGTCGAAAGGAGGTTTACATGGCGGTTCTACTCTCCTAGTTGTCTGCAACTTAGAAATTTTCGAATCTCACGAAGGTAAACTTCGTAAGCGAACTTTCAGCTATTGGATATTTAGGATTAGCCCCACAGTTAGTTATATATATATCGAGAGCTTCATAACAAATGGGCGTATACGAAAAAATGCCATTTAGTTGTTGTTTACTAAAATCTATGCATATGCATAGACTTTCTGAATTGTAATATTACAATTCAGAAAGTCTTACCAGTATGCAAATGTACCTTAATAGATGGGTATTCCGAATTTCAGCCTTTTATAATCAACTAGTTTTGTTTTATTCACAATTTTGTCCTTTGTGTAAAACTGCACTTTTGTCTGTACGCCCGTTTGTTATGGAGCCCTCGATATATATCGCTTCTTTGCTTCAATAATGTGACAGATCCCAATACTCACTTTTTTCATTCACTCACTATATTTTGCTAAATTTATCATATTACCACAACTTTCTCATATATTTCAAAAAGCTTAGTAAATTGACACTAAATTTAATTGTAAAAAATATTTAAAAAATGTATAATATGTTTGGGTAAAATCTTTTTTTGAAACTTTAAAAGTGGCGTACTGTAAATTTGGGTTTTTCAAGATACCACGTTATTGAAGCAAAGAAGCGATATGTACCTATGCATAACTCATATCGCAAGTCTAATTTGCTTACGGTATTAGGCTCGGGAATATAACAACGTGTTTGTCTGCCGAATTATATATAGGTATGAGGTATTTAGATTAGTAGGAATTATTTATATTATGTAGATCCAGGTTCTCTTGAATTAGCGTGGAAGTATTTAATTTAATTCACACGTCGCATAGACTAGTCAACAAGTGCCTTTTGGACCAACTTTTTTCAGCAGTCTCCGAAAATTATAAATGAGGTGTCATTCGATTCGGAATGACAATTTGTTGTAACAACGAAAATTATTAATAAAAAAATGAAAAATTAACATTTTCTACTTTTTCCAACGGGGTTCTATTCTAAAGCCTTTCAAGAATTGCTCCAAGAAAGGAAAAAAATCTTAAATTTATAGTTTAACAATTATCACACTTGTAATGTTCATGTTCAAGCAAACAAAAATGTATTAATTACCTATTGAATAACTAAATAAATTTTTTTTATAAAAGATTTTTTCAAGCAGATTATTGTTCATTTATCTATTCAGTTAGTGCCTGAATTTTTTCATATTTAGTATGTTTAAATAATATTTATTCATTAAAGGGCCGATGTGGGTGTGGCTTGCGTAAGCCAGAGTACTCATTTTCAGCCGTATTTTCATCCCTCTGGGAAAATTATAAATAGTAATCTTACAGTTTCAGAAGTCAAGACTTTTTAGGAAATTTCCTTCTCTTTTTGAGTCTTTTTAAAATTTGAAAAATCTTTATCACTTTTTGAGATATTTGCAAAAAACGAAATCCCCTTTTTTTAGTTAATTGTTAATAACTTTTACAAATTTTGCAAGCGGAACTTCATTTTTTTCTAGTCAAAATCATCTAGTTTCCATTCCGAATCGAATGACACATTTATAATTTTCGGAGACTGCTGGAAAAAGTTGGTCCAAAAGGCACTTGTTGACTAGTATATATAGATTCTTAAATGATGTTGTTGTAACAAGTTTCTATCTGTACATTCCCAGCAGTATTTTGCTGTAGAGTACCTTTATTACGAGGACAACTTTATTCAAATAGTAAACTATTTGTATTATTATAGTTTACGCTCCTGTTATTAATTCCCCAGGGGGTGCCGCCCTGGACTCGTCTCCGTCCAGGAAGCGGTACAAGGGGATGCGTCCCCGGGGCCCCGAGCGACCACTGTCATATTGCCCCCTTTACTCCATGACAGTGGTGTCCCACCTTCTCCTCATCCTAGTATCCCTCATCTTTACTCCTTCCCACATACCACTTCCTATTCCTGGTTTCCCTACACGGGTTGTGTAGGTCGGGCGGCAGCCGCTACACTTAAAACCGTAACTCGCCACATCAAAAATGGAAAGTTTGGTAAGAACACTGGGTATGGCTAGGGCGTCGCCGCATAACGACGCGCAGGCACATCGCCCTACACCTGCGATAAGTGGGCAAGGGCTACCGTGCCAAGGGCGGGCACGGCTAACGACGCGAGTCCACACTCAGATTAGGAAACTCCGCTTCGCGACGTGGAATATTGGTACGCTGACCGGACGCGCAAGGGAGTTGGCCGAAGTACTCTCCAGGCGGAGGGTGGCCGTGGCGTTCCTGCAGGAGACTCGGTGGAAAGGCTGCAGATCCCGGTTCATTGGGAATGGCTACAAGCTGATCTATACCGGTGCCCCTGGTGGGGAAAACGGGGTTGCTGTAGTACTCTCCGAGGAGTTCCAGAACAACATCCTAGAGGTGAAACGCTTCAGCGACCGGCTTATGGTCGTGTCGGTTCTTATTGAAGGGGTTGTGACCCATTTGATAAGTGCCTACGCGCCACAGGCTGGTTGTAGCGACACTGATAGAATGAGGTTCTGGGATCAGATCGGTGATGTACTGCGTGGCATCCCGTTATCACAGGGGGTCGTTTTGGGTGGTGATCTGAACGGTCATGTGGGTGAGAGGTGGGAGGAATTTGAGCGTGTTCACGGTGGCTTTGGATACGGAAGCCGCAACGCAGAAGGGGAGGATATCCTCCGAATGTGTGCGGCTGCCGATCTTGCCATCGTGAACACGTATTTCAAAAAGAAATCCGAACACTTAATCACCTACAAGAGCGGACGGCATGCTACCCAGATCGACTACCTACTCACCAGGAGACACCACATCGGCAAAGTAGCCAACTGCAAGGTCATACCCGGAGAGAGTCTCACTGCACAACACCGTCTCCTTGTTATGGACCTCTGCGTTAAACCCAAAGACAAACCCGTTGAGCATTGTCGACGCCAAATTAGATGGTGGCTGCTTGATGAAGGCAAATCCCAGGAGTTCGCTTCAGCATCCGTCGAGATGTGTGTCGGAGCTGACAGCGAATTAGTCCAGAGCCACTGGGATAAGATCCAAGCAGCCATTACTAAAGCGGCGAACGCAGTGCTGGGTGTGTCTAAGGGTGGTCGCAAGTGTGACAAGGAGACTTGGTGGTGGAACGACACAGTCCAGAGGGAGGTTAGGGTGAAGAAAACCCTCTTTAAAAAGTGGCAAGCGTCTAGATCTCCTGAAGATCGCGACGCATACAGGGCCGCAAAACGTGCCACTAAAAGAGCTGTAGCCAGAGCCAGACGAGACCACTTTCGATCGTTGTACGATAAGTTGGAATCGTCTGAGGGGCAGAAGCTCATTTATAAGTTGGCACGTTCAAGGATCAAAGCGGCACAGGACATTTCCAAGTGCCGCTGTGTTAAAGATCCTGGCGGCAACCTGTTATGCGAGGACCTCGCGGTGAAGGAGAGATGGCGCTCTTACTTCTACGAACTGCTGAATAAGCAGCACAAAGAAGTACAGCCACCGAACCTCCCTCCGAATCAAGGACTAGTGCCACTGATAACGCCTGATGAAGTCCATAGGGCTCTTCGCCGCATGAGGAATCGGAAAGCTGTCGGAGCCGATGGAGTCCCCATCGAAGCCTGGAAGGCGATGGGTCCTCGTGGTGTGGGCATTTTAACAAACCTTTTTAACCGCATACTCCTCACCGGAAACATCCCGAGCCAATGGAGACTGAGTGTTATCACTCCAGTCTTCAAAGGTAAGGGATCGGTGCAGGAGTGCGAAAACTACCGCGGAATAAAGGTAATGTCCCACACCATGAAGCTCTTTGAGCGCATAATCGACTCTCGGATCCGGCAGGAGTGCACTGTCTCGGGATGTCAATATGGGTTTCGTCCTGGGCATGGAACCATGGACCCTGTTTTTGCCCTAAGGATCATCATGGAGAAATACAGGACGAAGAATACGCCTCTGCATTTCCTGTTTTTGGATCTGCAGAAGGCCTTTGACTGTGTTCCTCGCGTGATGATCTGGTGGGCACTGAGGTCCAAAGGGGTGCCAGAAACCTATATTGACGTTATCCGGGATATGTACCGTAATTCCGATTCCATAGTTCGGACCGCTGTTGGCGACACCACACCCTTCCCCATTACAGTAGGCGTGCACCAGGGATCGGTCCTTAGTCCGTTTCTGTTCAGCGTGATATTAGACGAACTGTCGAACAGCATCAGGGATGCGCATGAGCAACCTCCATGGTTGCTCATGTATGCTGACGATATCGCGCTGGCAGATTCGGACAGGGGGCGCCTGGTGGGACGTGTAAATGCGTGGAAGAGATCGCTAGAGAACGGCGGTTTGAAACTAAATGTGGCGAAGACTGAGTACTTGGCCTGCAACACTACAGATCCCACATCCGTGCGCATAGGCGAAGATACGGTCGAGCGCACGGATCAGTTTAAGTACTTGGGATCTGTCCTTAGTGCGTCCGGGGATATCGACCTCGACGTCAAGGCCCGTATCACAGCAGCTTGGGCCAAGTGGCGTGAGGTGACAGGTGTCATTTGTGACCCCAAAATGCCGGTCAAATTAAAAGGACAGGTCTATAAATCCATCATTAGACCTGTCCTTTTGTATGGCAGCGAAGCGTGGCCAGTACTTGAGCGACACAAGCAAGAGCTGCGTGTCACGGAGATGAATATGCTGCGATGGATGTGTGGAGTGACGCGGAAAGACCGGGTCAGGAACTCCCGCATCCGCGGCAGTCTTTATGTCCGTGACATAGCAGACAAACTGCAAGAGTGTCGCTTACGCTGGTACGGCCATGTTTTACGCAGACCGGCTAATTACGTGGGGAACAAATGTCTAGCCATGCCACCTCCGCCAGGTCCCGGTCGAAGGGGAAGGCCCAAGAAATGCTGGCTTGACGTCGTGAAGGATGACATGCGTGCCAATGGTCTCAAAACGGGGGATGCTGAAGACCGCGCGAAGTGGAGTAGAAAAAGTAGGAAAGCGGACCCTGGGCGTCGGAGTGAACGCTCCGAACGCAACCGGGATTTAACGCTCGGATGATGATGATGACGCTCCTGTTATTAGCAAAATTGGCATGGAAAATTATGAGGGGTACGCCCGAATTAATATAAGTATATAACTTTAAAGTATATTAGATTTAATTATAAATAACCATTGTTTTGGGCAAAATTAATGAAAATGTAGCATCCCTAATCTCAAATGGTATATTGTGTAGCGATCGCTGTAAAACCCTAAACATTTGAGTGTAATTAGAATTAATGAGAAATGGACGGAGAGGAATCCATTGACACAACGAAACATGTAGCAGTGTTGCTACCCAATATCGTTCTTATGGGTTTTGTTTATCTTTTTCTTTCCCATAAATTATCTGCTTAAAGGTACACAGAATATCACAAAGGTTTCGAATAGATACAGCCGGTGTCACAACTTTTGTAATTTACAAAGTCCAGATTAAATGAACCCACCTGGGTGGAGGCACGTATTTATAAAGCTGTGAAAATAGATCGTAATTCATCCCCATATTTCACACAGAAACATGTAGGATGTAAATCCGATGCTTTAGGTGGGTGCAGGCGCGTGTGGCGAGTGCTCACCGCGCCCAATAAGAGAACACAAACCATAGTTATGGTCAGCTTCCGTCTAGACGACGATTATGCAAAAGGGAATATTATAAGCTTATTCCTATTACACGTCTCTTTAGTGATATGTTTGCATTTCACGTTCTCGTGTCGCCCTTTTTATTTTATTGCGCTATTTCTGAAGGCTCTATATTTTATTGCCTATTACATGCATGTTTTGATTTCATACCCCGGGAACTAAAGTTAAAGATAAATTTTATTTGAATCATTCCTAATATATATAAATCTAGTTTTATGGAGTTTTGTTTGATCATTATCTATTTTTTACTATAATTACATTTTTGATTTTAAACAATTAGTTAAGTGTCATTATTTTCAACTTACAATAGTTACTTAGTTGAGATGATGTGACTTGATTTTAGAAACACTATAACAATAATAACTTTTTAGATACAATTTTAAGTAATAAAAATATCTGAAACTTATTTTGTAACTCATAAATAATATTAATTAAAAAAATGTAAAAAATTATTAATAAATAATAATATAATATGTATTATAACACATTAAAGTTGCAAGAAATGTGTACTTGTTATTCTAAGTACACAAACAAACAATATAGGCAACCTTACAACAAACTGATATTTAGAGCAACAGATGGTACATGAATCTATGCAACTATAGTCAATCAATATTATGCATTGTCACTATCAACGATCGGCGATCAGCAAAAGCGCGCCCTCCGTAGTATTTACAAAAGGAGAACAAATCCACGGAATAAATGCATCATTTTCGTATCCCCCAAATGGAAATTGCGGAAACTAATATAAATCGAATAATCCATTTTTGTGCAGGGGATGTTTGGAAGGATAAATCTCAATCGGGGGTGAGGCGGGGCGCGCGGGAGGGCCCCAGACGGTGGACTGCGGCTCCTGGGTCGGCCATCTGCCGCACCATAAAATCGATATAATTTAGCAACCCGCTGATATTAGGCATACATGTGGCACGCTCGAGTTTCGTTTCATATAGAATTTTGTCCCGGCCTGACAGAGTTTTTATTTAACGGAGCAAATTAGTAATGGTTTTAATATGCGCTACGGAATTGGAACTTGTTTTGTTTAACTTTAGTTGTTTCAGTGATTATTGTTTGGTTTAACTTTTTTATTAAATTTCCTTTACTGCCAAATTTAAGTTTGATAGCTTTGTTATGATGCTTACTTTCAAAAATTGTGTGTGTGTGTGTGTGTGTGTGCAGTTCACACGCAGTAGAATTGAAACTTCAGATAATATTTTTTTTTAAATAATATCAATATAATTCTTTTTCTCTATATCTGTCAATATATTATAATTCACAACAAACTTCTTTCAATTATTCACTGTTTTAGTCTAAAAAATATTGCTATCAGTTTTATTTCGGACCAAATTGGACTTATATTTTAAATCATCGATGTTATTGATTCTCTCATATGTGCTGCACAATGTAAAACTCGTGTCTCATTCTCTCGCAGGCTTGCTTAGTCCTAATTTTTATCTTTTTAATGTCGTTTTTTTGTTTCATCGAATTTCAAATCAAAGCGATTCTAAAGAAGTTTTACTTCAAAAAGCTGTGCATGTTTTAGATATGTTATTAGAAATGACTCTCATGTTTGTACAGTTTTGCGTAAATATTTCACAAAATTATTATTAAACTGAATATTGTTATTACACGTTTAGCTTTACAAGCTAAATATAAATAACTAAATACAAGAACAAAAAATGATATTACATGCAACTCCATAAACTTTATAATATTTTTTGTATTCTTCACAGTGTTCTGGGCATAAAAATATCAATTAGCACGTTTCCTTTCAATTCTTTTTGGTTAACACATTTAAGGAAAATATTTTGTATAAAGCACTTTAAAAACATTGCCAGTAATCGAAGCCCCTAAATAATTGCAACCACTTAACTTCAGCCTATTTGCAACTCGAAAACTTCTTTGATTAACTTGGAAAGCACTTTGGATTTAGTCGTGAATCGTGACATGCGAGTGAATTGGAAGAATTGGACTGCTAATTTAATATTTACATCGACCTCGTTTAGTTACGGGTTTATTCACTTGATTTTATTTGATTACATTTTGGAATTCAATAGTTATGCAGACGGCGAAAAATATTTTAATGTTTGTCATTTTTAGATAATCCGTAATTTTAAATTTAGTTCAATATAATATCATAAATTTCTTTATACTGCCAAAAATATTATGATCACCAAAATTATAACCCTCATTTAAATATGAAATGATACTCACATATTAAATGTTAACGCATTAAACTTTATGCGAAGATTATTGATTATTCCGAAGATAACATTTTTTAACGAGAGGTAATCAGTTTGAGGACTTTCCACCGCTAGGAAAACGAGGTGGGGAGTGTGGTTTTTCCTACGTTGGGGACTGGCACTAGCACCGCAAAGACGAAATACTTTTGCCACGCCACAGTCAGGGGTAAAAACTAAATCTTCTCGGTATTCCGTCCTTCGCCCTTATACCAGGACCACAGGTATATGAATGTGACCTTGCCGCTCCACGAAGCCCTGGCAGGCGGCGGCCCAATGGTCTTTTCCATTGTCGGAGGGAGCCAATTCTTGGCTTACCGTTTTTGGCGTGGGTTGGTTTGTAACGCACCCCATTGGAGTAGAGGTCAGTGGGTGCACCACCACTTCACAGCTTTCACGATGGGTAAGAACTCTTTTCCTAGCGACGCAGACGCGCTATCCACTTACCGTAGCCGGCGGTGCCGACGACTCCGGCACCGACAAGTCCTTCCTTGGCGGGAGCGGAGCACTCTAATGTGCTCACACTCTCACTCCGCCTTCTCTTTGGCGAGCATGACCCACTCGCAAAAGGATGAGACGGCCTCCCATCCAGTGGAGCTCCCGACCATAGAACGAACCACCATGGAGGGAGAGGTCGTGTTCGGTAACGTCTACGAGTTCTCTACCCTGCTCTGCTCTAGTGGGGCACACCCTGCAGCGCCATGTCCTCGTCGTCTGTTTGGAAATGGCGGCACCCTGACAACTATGCTCCGAGAGGATATGCGCCAGCCAAAACGTCAGCGTGCCGTGTGACCTATGTTTGAAGCTAACCTAACTCACTGTTCTGGTAGTCAATAGTCGTGACCTTCGATCGCCCTCACAATTTGAGATAGAAAATAATAATAATAATTTTAGGTGGTAATAAAAAAAATTACCACGAAGATTAAGGTAGAAGCTCCGCTTCGCTTACTAACTTACTTCTAACATGTGAAGTTTTAAAATTTTTTGCAAATATTTGGCACTAATGAACAATGTGTTGCATTTAATTTAAAAATCGATCCATATGCTAAACTTAATGACTCTTATGAACTTATCACCAAATATATGAAGTAAAATATAACTTTGAAAATTAAAACCCCATTAAAAGTGGTTTATTTAGGCATAGCGCAGTAATCTGCCAGTTAAGGTTTGGTCATCATTTACAATTTGTGGCGTTTGAATATAAAACTAAACAAGAATCTCTTGTTTTGGTACGTGTTTCGTTTTCAGTGTTTAGTACATTTTTTTTGATGAGAGAGTTTAGTGGAGTCTTGTTTGCGATAAGCAGAACTTTTTCAATAATTACAACCTTATGTCATTACTACATATTATTTAATTTATTTAAATCACACATCTCATTTGCCTTACATACGTTTAGCATAAATATTACATCTAAATAGTACTATAAATCTAATTACATAACAAGCTGTAAAAACATAAAATATACATCTGAAATCGACACAGACCTTTATATTTAATATATTAACAAAACAGGTCTCAAAATATTATTTTGCGTGGATAAAGTATTTGTTGCCATTAATAACTAAGGTTATTATTATATATATCATATACAATAATATTGCCACGTATTGCTTATGGTGGGGCCTCATCTAGAATAATGTTACGGGTATAAGCCGTTTGACGCAAATGTCTCGATGGGTATAATGCGTTATTTGTGATGCGTTACTGTTTTTAATTGTTAATGAAGTTAAATATTGACAGATAACGTATGTATACACATTAATGTGGCTATTCGTTTACGGCGTTATTTTTAACTCGTAAATAAGACCCTTTTGGCCACAGTAAATAACTTTAACGTATCGTAGGTGTGGCGCCAGCATTATATTATATATGTAGCATAAGACGTTCAACATGAGAAAATGTATCACGGAGCTGCGGTGTAAACGTGAAAATAAATAGGATTCTTCGTTAAAGCTTCTGAAGAAAGAAACATAAGCGGTATGCTAGGTAGAATCATAGTAGGAAATTTTTACCCGGATATTGATTCAATATTCGTTAAATAGTTTAAAAAATAAATTAAATTAGTTGTCATGATTCACATTAGCAAGGAAAAGTACCTGATCTCCGCGATTGATGCATCTTGTGTAGTTATGTGACGTCAGATTTAGCGGTCAAGATTTGCCGGGCCCAGAAATTATTCACGTATTTCCCCAAAGAGCGTATAGTCAGAGATACGTGCGAGATGAGTCACGGGCGGCGGCGGGAGCGGGTGCGGGCGCGCTGGTCGCCGCGCAGCAGGCCCTGCGCCTGCGCATGACCAGCTCGCAGCCGCGCGCCAACATTCCACGAGATCGTTGCCTTCCCGTGTTCGCAACCGTTCTGATGCAATATTCAACTTTACTGCGTCCTTGCAATGCCGTAATTCATTACAACGAGTTGAATCGCGGTGAAGTCATTTTTATCATTTTCTCCATTACAGGTTCTATGATGTTGTACATCCAAGGCCACTTTGGCGACCTTAATTACCATCAGTCTGCTGTCGTGTCAGATTATTTTCTGATCTTATACTTTTCATAATACGTAAGTTTTGTGCTTTTTGCTATGCTTATTATTAAGATCCTATGCTAGAGTTAGCGAACTTAAAGTAGGTGAAATGATGCTATTCCCACGTTAAGGGTATTTGCATTATGACAAATGTTTGCGGTTTGTTATGTATTGAGTACAGAAACATAGATCTTGTGGAGCATGTTAACGTTATACAAATAAGTTGGCGAGCGTCTGTCGTGTTGAGTGGCAAATTGGCGTCGTCTCCGTATTTGTTCCAGGCGGGCGCGTTCGCACTCCTCTCCACGGCCGCCGGCCGTCGCCTTTTGCCGATCGCGCCACCTTCAACCTTGTCGCGATCAAACAGTGTCTATGTCAATGCCATTTGTTTCAAGGCAGTAATGCCGGATAAACAAACATTAAGCTTGTTGCTTATTCGTTGCTCCTTTTACTCGTTTTAAAGATGTTGTATACACTGATTTAATTTAAAAGCACAATTCTTCCAAACTATACGAGCCTTATATGGTGCTCGTACATTCGATATCCGATAACCCCTCGACACTGCGAGCATAAAGCTCTATAGTTTAGTTTAGCTAGAAACTGCCGTTATTTGTGTAATTGTACGCACAACATTCCCCTTAGTTCGTCAGAAATATTATATACCTTACAAGGCACGCTCGTATTTTGACCTAATAAGTTTCGCAGAGAGATTTAAGCAGCAGATTCTTGT
The DNA here is from genome assembly GCA_012273795.1 of Dendrolimus punctatus. Classification (NCBI taxonomy): domain Eukaryota; kingdom Metazoa; phylum Arthropoda; class Insecta; order Lepidoptera; family Lasiocampidae; genus Dendrolimus; species Dendrolimus punctatus. The sequence continues at coordinate 9,980,634 of CM022537.1, forward strand.
ACACTCAGTTAATTAGTAAAAAGTAGCAGGAAGCGGCGTCGGAGGCATAACGAGTAGCCTGGTAAGGGCGTAGGGTTGTTAACCTATTATATACAATGGATATTAACACACATTGGTGTTACAATATTAAACACAATCATAGGTTTTATTATCACAAAACATAATAAGTTGAGTGGAACTTATCGTTTTCGAAAATATTTTATGCTATTTCTTAAAAAAAATAATTGAAATATTCTTGAGTATGAATGTAGTATGGCACGGTAACCCTAGACTGCGGCGACGACGGTAAACGGTCACCGAAGGCGGTGGTGGTTGCAGTACGCGGGGAAGGGGTGGCTCGAGCGAAGCTGTTGCGGGTGTCCGCGGCTGTCAGGCCGGACTAACTCGTCGCTCCAGGTCAGCGCTCCAACCGGCTATTTATAGACGTGCCCCTTAAACAGAGTAATTATTCATTGATTAGCTCTGCGAGGAATAGGGGATTGCGCTTCTGATAGTAATCGCGCAAACTAGAATAATTGTCGATGGCGCCAACACTCACCACTCTCCCTACGCATATAAAAGCGAAACATTTAGTTAAATGTATTCGTTTGGTTGTAAAACCAAAGCGTAGCATTAATTTAACACTTCTTGATTCCTAAAACTATGAATATTTTAAACATTAATCTTCCTCAAAATAAGAATGTGGTATCGCATAATTTTAAGAAGAACATTCTTGGTGTCGGAATAGTTAAGGAAAAGAATAGAATTAGGTTAATTTACAGTAATAAAGTTTCTAACATTCTTATTCATGGCTAACATTTCATGTAGTGAAAATGATGCGCCTCTATAAAATTAGCTTTTATATTATTATGATATTCAAATGTATAGATAGCGAAATTATTGCCATAATTTATGTATTAACAAACACAGGCCATTTAGTAGTACAGTTGTGTGACTCATATGAAAAATAATCTAGTTCCACAAGTTACGTCGCTTATGCAAAGCGTGTGAATATCCTCGGATTGAATGTGTATACAATCGGCGAAATTTGACTTCGGAAATAAAAAGAAACACCGTTATGAGAGCCAACGTGTCCAGAGCAGCAGCGGTTCTTTTAAAATAATTACGCACTTTTAAAGTGATACAAATATGTAAGGTTGTGATTTTAAAAATGCGTTCTTATTTCTTTTCTTCTTTTTTGTTTTACGATGAATTTTGTTCACTTTTGTTTTAGGTTATCAGATAGGTTACCTTTTAATACATAATTTTTGGGGTTCCACAGCCATTATGACAATCCTTCCCTGCGTCAGTCACTTTTTGTTATAGCCAATTCTTGTAAAAATTCCTACTAAGTTTCACTATAATATCCTAAAAACAAACACACAAACATATAATTAAAGTGTCATTCTCGTTTATATTACACATTATATTATTATAGGTAGATTAATATTACTTAATTAATAATACAGACTTAATTTTTACAATTATAAATAACCCGAATAAATCTCTTAAGGAAGTAAGCGAGATGAAAATAATTATGACGGGTTTTAAAGAATAGCTGCCCAGATAATGTCGTGTACAGAAAAACCAGGCAATAAGAAATTCCGGTAATTTCCATTGATTAGTCATTTAATGAGACCATAATTATGGTTATTCAGTTTTTAAGATGCACCCCATTTAGCAGTTAAGGATATTTCTCTAATAAATACATATGTATTATTTTCCGTAATTTTTATTTACGATTAAGAACATAGCAATCAGGAGAGGCTTTCATAAGATAACCGGAATGATCCGGTAATAGATATTACTGGATACTACTGCGCGTGATATTTTTCACGCTCTATTAATTATCGCGCTTAATCATCGTTGTGATGTAGTTTTAATTATGTCTAGCAGACGCGAAAACGTAAGAAAATAATAAATCACTAAGATCAAAATCGCCGGGTCAAATAAAGCGTGCGCGAGACTGTCATTTAAATAAAATGTCTTCATATATTTTATTATTTATGTATTAACAGATTTAAATGAGACATACACATATCCCCTTATTCATAAATTTACACGAGTTGTACAGGCTCTTGAAAAAAAGTATAAAACGTGTTATGCATAGTCGTGTCATTAATGTGATTTTTGGCTCTTTTCACGAGCTTTAAACCTCATAACTTTAAAGAATATAGCGGTAAGTATTGTGTCCAGAACTTTAAAAGAATTTATTCAATTATTTGACATAGTATAGATATCAGGGTCAATTAAAAGCAAAACTTACTGCTCTGCTTCTGATCGTAGGATGATGTTATAAAGCTTATATTCTGAGACTTAATAAAGGGGCTACGTAAAAAAATATCCAAATTAACATCCTGAGTTTTCTGTGTATAAATGAAACTGATTTACAACTTGATTAGGTATATTATCTATAACAATTTAGATATGTTTTAAAACGATCATAAAAATTATATTCAATAGAAAGCATCAAACAGTTAGTTATAAAAATGTACCATTAACTGTTCGCCATCATTAATCATGCCTCTTATTGTATTAAATCATTGCACTGCTTTCAAGGCAAATAATATTTATCAATATAATTGTCCTTTGTAATTAATAAGAAAGAAAAGAAAATAAAAGTAAAAAAGATCCCCTCATCCCCAGAATAATAGAAATAGTTTAAGGTAGCTAGAATAAGACTTGTAAGCAATAGGCTCTGTCTTGAAACATGACGTAGGAGTAGGCGATTAATAAAAAATAATAATAATATAATTGTCCCCGCTTAACGGTTAGGCTCGCGCTTATCCAAGACGGATTGGCGAGATTCATACTTCAATACTTTCGCTGTGAAGTTTTCCAAACCATGTTTGTCTTTCACTATCTAGGCATGTTAGCATTATTTGAACTTAGTCATTGAAATAAGACGCGTATGGTTTGACCACTGTGTTGTCATGACTACATAATTTTACATATTGCTTCACATAATTTGAAATAGATATTTTATGTAAGCACTATTTTATTTCTATTTCGGACTCATCTGGACGAGTTTGCCGAACTTTGAAAGTGGCGTATATATATCACCGGAATCACGAAAAAGCAAATAATTACTAAAGAGCGTATATGTGGCAACAGCAAAATTTCCAATGAAAATTTAAAATTTTAGTATCTTCTCTTTTTAGGAAATTGGGTAGGTAACATATTTAACAATAATTTTCAAGACATTATTGACATAAACGAGCGAGCTTTGAAATAGTTTTATCCATGCAGGAACGGAGAAAGAAAAGCGACCGAGCGACCTATCGTAAGAGGCGACTAAACAACCCATAGCTAGGTGGTAAGGCTTTATGCTCATCTGAATGACTATCACCCTTGGTCTAGTGTCACCATAATAACCTTGAATTTTGTTCCGGCATTGAAGGCCAGGTTCCAGTCTCCCTTTAGAGAGCGGCAGCACCTTTGGCATTACTAGCATCCATAGGCGAAGATAACATCTTCGTCAAACCCTTTTGGGTTTTAAGATGTAGATATCGAGGGCTTCATAACAAATGGGAGTATACGCAAAAATGCCTTTTTTGTTGTTGTGTGTCACATGTCACAATTTAGAAAGTCTTACCATATGCAAGTATACCTAAATAAAAGGGTATTCCAAATTTCAGCCAAACAATCAACTAGTTTTGTTTTATTCACAATTTTGTCCCTTGTGTAAAATTGCACTTTTGTCTGTATGCCCATTGGTTATGAAGCCCTCGATATGTAAACAATATGTACTATGTTTTTATTTAAATCAATAAATAAAAACTGCTTTCTGTCAGGTGGGTGGCGGTCTATCTGTCTGCTGAACTTAAGCAATAAGTTAGAGTAAGAGATAAACATAATTCGTTTCATTATTATATTACAGTATTTGACTCGTTACAGAAATGACGTCTTAAATTGCTACGCTCTTACACGATCTAGACGGCTTCTGCATTTTGTATGTCAAAAAAAATCAGTCAATTTGACAGTCCACTACCATTTTATACTAGTGAAATGAAATTTCTCTGTTAGAGACTACTTTTTTTCAAAATATTAATTTATCAACAAAGAAAACTGTTAGTTATTGTTTACTATATCATAATATCCAGAAAACATATTACGTGACTAAACGAGTGCTATGCCAATCTATATAATTTTCACCAACATTGTTATAATCATTAGTTTCGGTGATAAACACTCATTAGTCGTCTATGTTACTATATTAAATAAGCAGCTCTTGTGTTTGAATTTTTAGATTACAATATAATTTCTTGAAACAATACCTAAGAAATATTATTCTTTATTGTAGAAAATAATCGTTAGCCTGTGGCAAATCCATTGAACACGTATGTTGTAAATTACGTATATATTAGAATATGAGTAATAGGTAGTTTTGTTCAGCAGATAAACGTTTCCTATTAAAATATTAACGCATTTAAGATATATAAAACATTCACAGACGTGTACAACTAGCTTTATTATTTCTAGGATACATGATTTTACCTTTTGCGCATGGGAATTCTTAGAAATTATTCAAATCAGATAATATTCAACTTAGTGAGTCATTATCCCTGCGCTTGTTATTTATTTCTTCTTTCATCAATCAGCCTTTACAATAATTCTTTCTGGACAGCTTTAACATTTAAATAGTTACTATACTAGGGAACCTCTGAAGTAACCGAGTTATTAATTGATTGTAAAAATATGTTTATAAATCAATGTTGTAATTTTAATTTTGCACGCCTAATTATGGGCCGAATGCATTGATATTGTAAAAACCGTAACATCTTTGCACATGCATTACGCAATAAATATATTCTATTAAGATTTGTCTCTTTTTTATTGCTTCAGGCAAATAGACCTCTATTCAGCTGAAGCAATAATTCCCACCTGACAAGAACGGTCATCATCGCATCCCATTTGCAACAAAATATGCTTCAGTAATGCGTTGCCGACTTCAAGACACAACGACAAGACGACAAGAAATACGATCTCCATGTCATAGAGCACAGGGAAATCCTTGGCGGGAAGTTCCGTTCGAATAGTTGTTGTACGCGAAATAAACGTTCTTATGAACCGTTGCGTAGTCGAACTATGTAACTCAACGAAATTAGGCTAAATATCCCGAGGCGAGCGGTGAATGCAGAGAGACGCGGTCTTTTCAAAGACTAAGGAGTTCTAAATCGCTCGTTACCTTCATTTTTATTACCAATAAAATTTTGTTAAAGTTAGTCCTTTTAGTACTAGAACTTTCCTGATGTTACATCTGTTTAAATACTAGCGCCGTTTTAAAGCGACCATTAATATAATTATTATAACATAACGTGAGGTTAGTAACGGGAGGTTTCTATATAAGTACCAAAAATAGAAGAATCGGTCACATCCAACGACATGTATATGGAACAAAAAATATTTTGGTGCAAATAGAGACATTAATTTATTTCCAAAACAAATATATAAAAAATCAAGACCTAATGATACTCCGTAGTTTAAAATAAATTATATTAACTAGATTATTTTATCATTCTCAACTACATATATGGTCCTTGGCTACCCCTAATTTTTTATCGCAAATTTCTTCTAATTTTTTTATATGGTCTAGTAATTTTCAATAAAACAGCTGTGAAGTACATAAACAGACAGACGCGATGAATTTATAAGTGTTTATTTTTTGCGAAAACGGTTACGGAACCCTAAAAATTATGTGGGAATCACTGGAACCATTGTAACTTTGTAAAAAATAAAATCCAAATTTAGTTTTGTACAATATAAAATATGACATAGTGAAGAAGCAATTCCGAGGCATAATCTTTTTTGATCGGGATATTCGTGGAAGGCCGCCTGGCTTGATCGAGGGTCGACTTCGCACGCTCGCCAAATTAACATCTTTCTGCACTTTGCAAGGAAAACTGCTCGACAATACATTTTAATGAAATGTAAGTGTTTCTAATAATGTTAACTTAGTAACCGGCAAGTCACGGTGATTTAATTATTTTCGAATAGTTACGCATCAGTATTCAATTTTGATTCTATTTGTATACATGGTGGTCAGCTTAAACACAACAGTTCTTCGAAACGGACTACGTGAGTCTATTGGTATTTATGTCTAATAATATTATAATAATATTTGTAGTACCCTACATACGAGAATGACACTGTACAATTGATTTAGACATTAAAAGTAGGAAATACAACACATCATTATCATTATCCGAATTAACCGTCATGATGTGAAGTGTTTTAATTTAATTTATGGTACTTTTCCAAGTTTGTCATTTACAAATTGTAAATTTAGCCTCTGCAATTAACAAAGTAGTATTCAGTATATATTCCAATTGAAATGCTTAAATAAAATTAACAATGAATAGTTTATAACTATACGAAAGTTTTGACATTGCTATGCATCTATCAGATTTATTTAATTTTGATAAACAATTTTACAGCGAAACATCACCAGAAAGGTGATGTTCTTAAATAACTTTTCTACTTCATTAACTACATTATTTTTTATGTCTAAGGACTATTTATAATTTAATTAAATTTAATTTAATCTTTAAAGATTAAAGCTATTATTGAATAATAGGCATGGAAACTTGGTGTATTTCGACGGGTGTGATAGTCTTCGGAAATGACTTGATTTCGCTTACAATATATTACTATAATTTACACAACCGCATGCTTTATTTGGATGAGTAATGCCGGCTTCTGTATCTTACTATTTATTAACATGGCTTCCTGTTAAGCTTAGACATGACATTTTTTACCAATGGTAAGGTAATAGAATGTATAGTAAGATATAGAAATACGAAGCGAACTGCACAGTCTATCTCTCTATAATGTGCAGTTCGCCTGGTATAAAATATATGATTTCCTTTTACGTCAAATATACAGTAAGTATATTTAAAAATCTACTGTCAAATCTCTGATATAAAAATATCAACGGTTTATTTCCGATAGCCGTACTTTTATAAATCAGCAATTTATTACATTCTTAGATAAGGTAAAATTCAACATACCTAGGAATGTGTTTTAGAAACGGTTATATATATAGTTTTGTCGTTAAAAATTGTTTATAGTTTAAGATGTGCTAGGATTAACATGCATCAAAGTATTTTCGTGTAAAGTGATTGTTTTCCTATAAGGTTTACTATATTTGTTCTTTCACGAAGACCCTTTAAATTTAGTGTTAACTGTAATAATTTAATTTTCTCATAAATTACTCACCCGTGATTTAGTGCATTGATTAAGATCTGAAAGGAATATCAATGTACTGTCGGGTGGATGTTTGAATATATTATAAAATTAACGTAACTTGGCCTTACTCGTATCGACAAACAGACCTGAAAAATAAATTGATCAAATGAGCTACGAACGTTTCGGGACACTTACATCGATGTATTTTGTTGTTCCCACAACAAAGCCTACGCTATATTTGTCATAAGGCTATGGAATTTTAAAATGCAATAAACCTAAACTAAAATATTGTATATATTAAATACTACCAACGTATAGGTCTTTCAAATTGCAGCGAAGTCGGCAGTATTGTAGTAACACCTTCGCCCTGGTGTACTCCAGAAATAAAATATAATATTAACACTTTGGTAAATTTCGGTATTTTCCCCTTTTTTATTTAGTTTTAGTTTTTAATATAGTATAGTTTGTAATATATTTCTAAGTTTGTGTTTATTGTAGTTTTATCTATTTTTCAAACTAAAAAAATAGAAATAAATTATTTTCTATGTTCTGGGTGTCTGGGATTCGCCCTAAAGTAGTCTGTTGTACCCATAACACAGCGTTAACATGCTTAATTTTGGTGATATACAATATGTGTATTTTCTGCCGATTATTATCATAAAAAGCTTTCCAGAATTTCTTCTCTTCTTTCGTCTTTCCAGGACATTATATAGTTGGAGGGCAGGATGGGATGATATTTTGTTCGAAATTAGAAAGAAATATCTACTATCCACTTCTATAGACAATCAACTCTAGGAAAATAACTTATTTAGAACCATCCTTATAATTTTTCAAGATCCGTCGACCGAGGGTGCCCTTGTTGCTCTTTGGTTACCGAACCCAAAATATCCACTTAACTAAAATTATTATCAAAATAAAAACTGAATTGAGCAATGTTATTTCAATTTCAGTGCGTGCCTTTTTTATGTGTTTTTCTAGCCCAGTTAGCTAGATATTAGCTATCTGGTACACCTATGTGTGTATGGCATGGTGTGATATTTGGCAGAACCATGAAGCAAGTAGTGGACTATGTTGGCAAATATGTCTGTGACTGTACGTCGCAACGCTAGAGACTGAAGCATGTTTAAACGGTCAACTATCAATCATATTTCTGCTACAGTTACATTTGCGTCTTAAAAAATGTATGTCACATTGCGGATGCCAAGAAAATACCCTACCTAATAATAAATTAGCATAGTAATGTGTGCGGCCGTTATGTTAGGATTGAGTCCGCTTTAATTAATATAAAAAAGCGGCGCTTGTCAGTGTCACTGGCCTCAGCTGATCCAAAGGATATATATTTCATTGTAGTGCTTGCACAAAAAATATGACTCTAATTACTTCAATATTGTATCGGCATGATATATTGCCCAATGATTGTTTATCAGTTATTTAAATTATTACTCTTCTATTGGCTTCGACTTTTACAATCTTTTTGTATTTTAAAAGCTGAGCAGTGAGGCGATAACGTTCGCTTGTTTTACTCTATTTTTTATTGCGTGAGTTCAGCAGACGACTCATCTGATGGAAAGCGGCTACAATCACCTGTGGATCTTTCTCTCTAAAAGAAGACTGGAACATGGCCAATACTCATGTACATAACTCAAAGTTATCATGGTGGCATATTCTAGAACGTGGGTTGTAGCCACCCAGACTTTAACGACAGGCCGCCCGGCCGCAGGAGATTATATTGTTCCTCCGTTTCTGCACGGATTTCCCTCCTAAGGAGATAGATCTGTAATATTACAAAATTCTAAATATGCCGTGTCTGTGTTTTGATATTTTATTGAAGCTATTAAAAAAAAGAACAACTAGAACGTTATTTAAACGATAGAGAAGACGATGCAATTTTTTTTAGATTGCTTGTCTGTCTGTTTGTTTGGGTTTTACGTAAAAATTACTGGGCCGATTTCAATGCGGTTTTCACTGATGGACAGCAAATTCTTAGATTCATCATCTTATTCTCTTTTTAAATCTGCACTACTTTTTGTCCTAGGAATCCGGAAGAAATTATTCGAGAATGATATAAAATGGCCAAATAAAAAAAATACCTATTGCCTAAATATTTTTTACTGATCAATAGCGGGAATTTTCCCGGGAACGATTTGTTTGTTGTTCGGGTGCATCAAAATAAGCTTATTCTGACACAGTTTTAATTAAAACGGCTTACTTACATTCTTTTCTAATACTGCGGTAGGTGTGCCCTAGGAATCCCACGGAAATTTCAAGCCAAGCGTGGACCAAGTTGCAGTCATATCGTAGTAATTATACAAAGTGAAAACTTTTTGCCTAATAAAATATAATATATTCGTGTAATATAATTAATCGTAGACATATTATTCATTTAAAAAATATAAATCAATCTACTCTTCCTATAATAAGTACACCTCTTCACAACATCGTAGACATATATTTGTATGATGTATATTGTTACAATGGAACAAGAATGCTAGGAATAATAATCGTTCAATAAAAACTATGACTCTAAAAAGCCCTGAATCCTATATTGCAAGAGAGCGCTATAAGTCATTCTCGGACAAAATTAAATGAAGGTAATTAAATACTTAGTATGTAAGTCATTATAAAATTTAAAGATACCTTTATATCTTTATCATTGTGCTGCGCCTTATATCTGGTGTGAAAATAAATACCTACACATAAAATTTAAAAAGTTAGTAATTAGGTACAATTATTAATTTTAATATTACTTTCCACCTAAACGGTTAACGATTACGCACATTAAAAGATTGCAATGTGGCAATTAATTTTCATCTTTTTTTAGGGTTCAATCAGTAATTTTGGAAAAACGGAACCCTTTTGAATTCGTCATGTCCGTCAGTTTGTCTGTGTACAATTTTGTATCTACAACCCTAATTGTCTTTACCCAATCTATCTAGATTCGATAAAGATAAAGTAGCAGCAATTAATGTTATTTTCTTAGTGTTGCATAGTTGTGTGGGTTTCCTTGGTCAGAAAAACAATAGTTTTGTACTGACTTGTTCCAAGTATACCTATTATTGTAATATTTGCAGGTAGTTGGGCTTACTAATCAGATATAAAAGCGAGCGGGTGCAGTGACGATAAATCATTCTTGTTTCGACTTTGGCCGGATGCACATGTCATAGTAGCTTTCTAGGGGTGGTTAATTACTGTGTGAGAATCATAACTTATAATTAATTAAACTTTGGATGTGCATTCTTCGTTCTGAAGTCGAATTAAACCGTTCTTCAAGTAATTTTCTCATTTTTAGAGTTATTTAAAAAAATGTCTGTTTAACATTTTTCGTTTTACTTTTAGCTAGATATGTTTTTAAGTCTGTTAATTCCATTTAGTTTAACAACACTTTATTTTCTGTAAAAGTTAAAAAGTTTTTTTCATTATTGCTTATATTTTAATTTCGTGTGTTATATTATTCATGACTGAATAAGCATGTATAATTGTGAAGTCATAAGTCTAAAGGACTTGGTTCAAATTCATATTGCAAAATTTAATCTAAATTAAGTAACAAACATTGTAATTATATTAGTATCTATTTCAGCTGCGCGCCAACGCTATCTTTGCAATTAGATCTTATCCATCCAAAGGTTGCCTGGAAGAGATTGCTTCTAGCAATAAGGCCGCACATTGTACCTACTTCTACGTTTTAGTAAGTTTATTGTGTATTTTTTCTCTGTAGAGCAATAAAGAGGTATTATTATAATAATATCTCTGTAGAGCAATAAAGAGGTATTATTATAATAATATAATATAGAGGATGTATTGTAAGTTGAAAGGTTGTAAACACATTTACTATAAATAGGAAAAGTTATGCAACCAAAAGCTATTAAACTTGGTTTCAATGAATTAGGATTCACTTTTTTATTTGTTTTTTTTCAACAGACTGTGGCATATCACGTTTAGTCCATTTATTTAGTTTGTATTAATAATTTTACTATTTCTTAATTGATATTATATCATATAACACAAATAGTTAGGATAACACATGGTCTTTAAAACAAAATGGTAATTTCGGATCCGAAATTTTAAGGAATATAAGTTTTTACTTTCTGATATAGAGTAGAGAATTCATAGACGTGGTTATTGTTAACACAATACCTACATTATTTTATAATGTTAAGTACTATTCAAATATCTAAACATAGTCGGGTGATTCTTTGAAAATGTGCAAATCGCACGGCCCTTAACAAATAACATATTTAACTACACTATTGGTGAACTTATGCTTGTTGATAGACCGATCTAAATGTTTTCTACAAAGTGCAAAACATATTATATATGTATATTAAATTGAAATACTGAAAATTAAATGATAACTTATCAAAATCTAATTACCATCAGTGTCCCTTTTCCCAAATTTCAACAAGTTATTAATCCAGTAATCAAAATGCAATTGAAGAACGAAGTAATGGTTACATATTCGTAAAATAGGATATTTTAAGACTGTTTTAAATTCTAAACAATTACACAAAGAACATAATTTAATTAAGTTAGGGTACTCTGAAAAATGTCCTCGTGCTTTTCCCTACTTACCGTTCGTGAACATGGCCACAATGATTTCTGTGTTTTTAAATATTTTAAAGGACTATTTTTCAATATTTATTTTAAAAATTGCATAATCTTGGTAAATACTGAAATTTTCCAATAATTATTAGAAATTCTAACCACCATTTACCAAATTACCATTTTTACCGTTCGTATTAATAAAATGGTAATGAGTTCATTTGAATGGTAATAAGAAATTATTATATTAATTACTATTATATATGGTTCATGAGGGTATGCAACTCAGATTACCTGATCAAATGTTTGTAAGTTCGATTATCAGAAGACAAAAGTAATTGATCCACAAGATTTGTTCCAATTAAATTCTGTTAATGACAATTGTCAACGAATATTTTCATCTTTGTGTTTTGTGATTACGACCACTGAAAAGTGGCCGAAACGTCGGAATAAATAAAATCAAATAAATTACCGCGCTTAAAACCGTTAAAACATAGTTTATTATGTATACAAGTCGCGAAAACTCAAGAAAAGATTGAATTTTCTTTTATTTCTAATTACCATTTAAGGGAATATCATTACCATTTTGCCAAAAAATATATTTTCCTACAATGTCTACATTAACAGCTTTATCGCTGGCCAATTAAAATATATGGAAATACAACATATACAATAATCCAAATATAGGTAGGTACGGAGGATATTATTCTCCGTCATCAGCATGTAGCAATTTATATATAATACTAGCTGTCCCGGCAGACGTCGTCCTGCCCGGTAAAAAATAGGGGTTGATCGTAGAGGGTTGAAAATCTAAGGTTGTATGTATTTTTGTATGTTGTATCATAAAAAATAGAAATCAAAATTTTGTTTAAAAAATAAATAAAAATTTTAGGGTGGACTACCCCTAACATTTAGGGGATGAAAAATAGATGTTGGCCGATTCTCATAGATACCGGATAAGCACAAAAAATTTCATCAAAATCGGTCAAGCCGTTTCGGAGGAGTATGGCAACGAAAACTGTGACACGAGAATTTTATATATTAGATTATAACATTTTAAAGATTCTGTGTCTCACATTGAAGCTATTAAAAAAGTTAATAATTATTTTTGTTATGTACCCTCTTATTTGGAAACCATACAGTCGGTCATTTCCTTAACTGAATAATAAGTAGTTGTCTATAATTTACCATAATTTTATGTAACAATATTTTGCCTTTGTTTTCATGTTGGCAAATGCGATAGATTTATACTGTTTTCGGTTTATTTTATTACATGTAAAACTTTAGGTATAGCGTTTCATATAATATCCTATATAAAATCTAAAGCTCCCAAACAATAATGTATTAAATTCTTTTCATTCATAACCCTTTAAATAAAATAGTTTATCAACGACATCAATTCGGTATTGATTGTGCCAATTTGCTAAGTTTCGTATACTGTTAAATTCGTGGAGGGATGGCAAGGTATTCTAAACATGCTTGTAAAGTGAAAAAAGTTAGTGTACACAATATGTTAGAACCGTAAGGTTCTCTGATTATAAATGTAGTGACCGTTCTTTTATTACCATAAGCCCTTTTGAGTAGTTGCAAGTATTACACTTGTGTTTCTTTGGGATTCACGTAAAAACTATTATGCGAATTTCGATGCGGTTTTCGCTGCTCGACAGCTAATTCTTGGACTTAAAATCTCCCGGAATATTTTCTGGGAATGATTTAAAATAGCTAAAATGAAAAAGAAATCGAATTCCAAAGCGTTAAAGTAAATTATATTTCATAAAATGTGTGTAATTCGTTATTCCCGGGAATCTTGCAGGGATTTTCCAGAGAGTGTTTTGAAGATGTTTAGGTGCATACAAATTAGCTTATATTATATATATAGAGATATCCATCTCTAAAGACCACGGGTCATAAAAATGGCCCGGACTTTTGGACGTCTTGCGTGGGGCCATGGGAAGGCTAGTACGTAGAGGCCCCTTGACAAATTTAATGTAAATGTGGCGTGACACTGACCGGCGATTACCACTATCTACACCATATAATACACCTAAGGACGAGCCCCGGCCACAACTATTGTAGGACTGTTGTGGGAAATGAGAACAAATATACCGGGCTGGGGTGCACATTCTTCTTCAAATGTTGTCCCGAGAACCCCGCGGGAATTACAAGTCAGGCATATATCATAGATCAGAGAAACTGCTTAAGTAGTGTCGGTATGATCTGTAAGCGTTGGCCCAATTGTTTTGCTGCTACATAGAAAGCCCATAATCGGTTTCTGACAGTGCAAATTTTGTTATATTATAACTTTGTGTTATTTAGTATTTAGTATGATCTGGGTTCTTAGGATCGGTCCTAAATTCGACCGTCATGTATTACCAGGTATAATTTGCTTAGCTTGAAATGTGCAATATACGAGTATGTGTTTTGTGTGTAAAAATCCCTTCATTAAAATGACAACGCTTATACACTGAGTCATAACAATTTATAGACATTTAGTATTGAGGAAATATTTTGATATTTAAATTGTTGTGCTTGAACTTGAGATTACAAATTATAGAATTTTCGTTTGTATGTTGCAGCGTGTAAAACGTACAAGCGAGTGACGTATTCATGATTTATTCGTGAAGATTGTTGTAGAATCAGCTGAGCTAACAATTGTTTCAAATATGTGAAACAATAATAGTTACATTGTTTGGATTCATTATTGTAATCGAATTAACAGTAGTAATATGGGTTGGTGGGCTGTGTGGGATTTTGTAAATCCTCGATTAAATCGCAGAAGATCTGATCTTCGAACGAGATCCATATAAATCTATCTACTACCCGTTCCCCCTTTAACTATTGAACTATGCAGGATAAAAATTGAAAAAATTCAAGGTCGTGGAGTCGACCTTATAAATATTTTAAATGAAAATTGGATCGAGCAAAAGAACCACTGTATAATTTTTGAAATAAATGTATGTATTTCCGAATACATGCATTTGTTATATGCTAATAAATAATAAAAAAATAGTAGCTAAATGATAAAAACAGTCGTTCACAGTCTTTTTTATCGCCAAAAGTTGGCAAACTTGGCCCACCTGATCGAAAGTGATCACAGTTGCCTATGGACAGTTACGAAACACCAGGACCCTTTAGGAACTCTTCAATATACCTGGTCCGACACGAATTTGACCCACGTTTAATGTTTAGTTTTAATTCCACTATCGTATATTTGTGATGGAATTAAAGATATAAAAAAAGTAAAATTGTGATGAAGAACGTCGAAAGATTATAACAAAACGGAAGTGTTGAAGTAATAATTACTGAACCTGAATTCGTACAGACTGGATGTCACCCACTAAACCGTTTGGATCGAATTCCTTACTTATATTTGTTTTTACTACTTCTTTAATAACTAAAACTACGTATAATCCGGTTTAAGTAACGGCAAATAACAGTTGCGAAGATCTAAGGTAAAAATCTACGCTCCTTTATATTATTTAATACTTTTATCACTTATCGTATGCCCCCAGGAAAAATATAAAACTGTACGTTATATTTTTAGTAAATATAAAAAAATTATGACCCACTTTTGGTTTGTACACTTGCTCGTAATGCAAACAATCTCACGCCTTTATACGATGTTTCAATGTCATCATTGAAACAGTGTATAATAAGAATGACGAATCTGTATATCACATATTAATAAGATTCCAAAATAAATTACTTCAGTTTCACGTGACTTTTATAGTGTGATTCATTTATAGCTATGGACACCTGAAACTGGAGCTCGCGAGGGACGATATTTAAAAGCACTCAGAAGCCTACAAAATCAGGCTTTGTTGTCACGTCAATGTGGAGGCAGTATAACTCTTTGAGTGTACGGACTTGTTAGAAGACTTAAAAGAACAAAACCCTTTGACTTGCTGTAGTGTGCTTAGCGCAAAGTGATATAAAAACAGCTAGAGCCGTATAATATAAATATGCGTTTGTAAAAAGAGTAACTGCCATAACAGATGTAAATTATTTACATCTGTTATGGCATATTTACTAAATACCATTTTTTTATTGCAGGAGTTCAGCAGACAGGTAGACGGCCCCCTTGATGGATAGCGGTTATTATCGCCTATGGACATTTGCAACATCAAAGGTGCTACAAATTCGCTACTGCTCTCTTAAGGGAGAGACTGGAACCTGATCACTAATGCCAGAACACAACTCAAGGTCGTTATAGCCGCATACTCTAGACCAGCAGTGGTAGCCATCCAGTCGGGCAAATACCACCTGGCTGTGGGTTGCTTTGTCGCCTCTTACGACAGGTCACCCGGCTGCAGGAAATTGTATTCTTTCTCCGTTCCTGCACGGATTACCTATGCAAATATATGACAATAGACATGATGGTTGTTTAAATTAAAATTTATCATTTAGTAATTTAAGTTACAATTAAAATCACTTATTACAATAAACTATTAACCTTGTTGGTTAGATTATTATTAGAAAAAGAAATGTATAATTCTGATTAATTTCTAAATTATACAGACATTAGGCGAGTGTGACACCTATTGTACTGTGATGCCTAATCGCGCTGGTATATTTTTATGCGTGGAGTGTCGCTGGATTTGTGTCCGTCCCACGAGCTTCGCTGGATGTACGACGTCACCTACATTCCTAAGTGGCAGACAGGCACAACACAAGTGCGAAACATTACATACACCAAAGGTATGTGGTATGATGTTGTATTAGAAACATTATATTTGCAAATTGATGAATGATCAGTTGAACAGATCTCATAGCTTTATAAGATAACCGTCATTCAAAAAAGTGTCGTAAAACAATAATTTTCTAATGGCCAATTCCTATATTTCACTATTCATTCACTTGCCTTAAAATCGGTTGAATTTCGACATTATTTATGGTGCTTGTGTAAAATTTTACCCTATGGTAATGGTATTATAATCGGTGGGTAAGATATGAAAACAGGCCGTAAGTCTATTTCATTCCATTTGCGCTCAAATGAAAATTAACGCACATTTCTTTATTAATATGCAATTCCTTCTTCGTACTGTACTATTCTATTCGCCTAGGCAACTTCCCCCTTTGACTGTCGAACAAGTTCAATCGATAGATTTTTAAATATATAAACACGTGGTCGCCGGTGTCTGTCATTGCTATAAATTACATTCTAATTGGTATTCGCAGATACATATTTGTATATATGTTACATTTATTGCAGGTCTTTTGTATTGCAATCTGTATACAATTAATATACATACATACGTAGCTATGGTACATTTGATTATTTATGTATCAATATATTGATATTAGTTTAATCCCCTTTTGTACGCCGCTGTTTTATTACTCTTTTTTAATATCTTTAGTCACTGAATTAATGGTCTGGAACTGATCACTATTATTTAGGGCCAGTTCCTATATCTTACTATTCATTCACTTGCCCTACTATCGGTTGAATTTGGGCATTACTTGTATGGAACTTATATAAAATTATAACCAATAGTAAGGCAAATAAACAATTGGGAAGATATAGGAATCGGCCATAAGCCTACCTCTATATATAACAGGCTTGATAAACTTGATATTTGAAAAATTTTAAATGGATAAATTTTGAAAATAACGAAACAAGAGTTATGGGTTTTACATACGAATACACAATAATGATACACAATTCAAGTAAAGTAAATATAAATACAAAAGAATGGTAAATTTACAAACTTAAGAACTGATGTCGGTATGATCGACTACATATTTTCGATTATGTCGCCAAGCTGTCTCTGTGCAAGGGGAACAAGTAGCGTTTCTATAGTACAATTCGTTTGACACCGTCTTTATAGCAGTCAAATTTGAGATATCGTCTATAGTTTTGATTCTTTATTTTATCATCTTCGATTACTCTTTTTCATTTAGTATCTGTATCGAAAGGTATATTTATTTACTGTTAATATCGAACATATAAATGATCAAAAACAAACTAGATGTGTTGAAGCACGAAAATGTTCAGCGGTATATTTTTGATTACAGTCAATAATCAAATTATATTACAGAATTGACTTTGATTAAGGTTTAAAATCCTAATATAATAGAAGCTGAGTGTGTTCTAAGAATGTCGCATGCGTATCTATCACGGAACTCTAAGTTCCAGGTAGCCTAGGTGAGTATTTTGCTAATTGGCCGTATCTAGTAGATAAGCAAGGAAATCAATGGGGAGGACACCAACTGCATCTTGAACTTTGCCGATGTGGATTCGCGATGTGTTGGGGTCCGCCGCCGCTGAGGCCGCGCGCCAGCCCCCGCCACCAGACCTCATATTTATACGTTAAAGCGGGTGCCGCGAAGAGTTCAAACGTGCGTCGGGCGTTTCGAACAGTAGACGGTCGAGGGAATCGCAACGCGTGGGTAGACAGGGGCGAGTGCAGTGTGCTTGTGCGTGCGGTTCTTGTGTCGCTGAAAGCTCGCGCCGCGAAGCCTCCGAGTCGAGAGCGGAGGGATCGCGCGAGCGCTGAGCGCCCGCTTCGCGTCAGTGCCGGCCCGGCCGCGCCAATAGCACCACGCTCCGACAACCAGAACAGAACGCATTATATTGTTGACTCCTGGACAGTGGTACATACACTTACTGTATCAACAACTTCTTATTATATCTTACCGGTAACCAGTACCAGTGGAGGCTGTCACATTTGTTATACAAGAGTGGTAAGTTCTATTTTGTTAACCCATATTACTACTTTTCGTATTTACTGTATATATAATACATTTGTAATAAAAATGAAGAAAAAGTTTTTAAAGTTGAACTGGGCACCATAAACTTTATTTTATTGTAAACGCTAGGCGGGCCATAAGTCGTTTATTTACGAGTAAGCGCAGCGTTTGAAAAAGCCGGCGAGTGAGCTTTTCCACCGGTTGTAGTTCAGGCATTTCCTGCGTCTGTTACGAGTGTGAATTTAACTTAAGAATGTTTCTATTACTTTAAGAATTTCATTCAATCTTATTGATATTTTATATTACTCTTTTAAATTCATATTGGTTTTGCATAGGTATTCATTGATAAGAAATATCTAGCTGAATATTAAATCATAACTTACCAAAAATATATAAGAATGCGTTAATTCAGAAATAAATAAATAAATATTAAGTTACAAAAGTGTTGAAAAATGATATCATTTATGCATTTGAACAAAGTAGCGAGTTATGAAATATATCAGGCGATTTATACTCATTAATTACAGCTATTATGATTTTCATGATTAAATTATAAATTGCAAGGCTATTATCTAGCTCTATATTTTATTTCACATTAAGGTGATTAATTAAAATACAACCAATATTTTAATAACAGTGAATGGAAAAGTATAGGAAGAGCGGATCCGATATAGCCGCGTGCCACGAGAACGAGCGTAGCCGATCCGATATTTCACAGTCACCACCACTAATCATTCATGATTGTACTTACAAAATAGATTAAATTCAAATCGACTTCTCTGATTATGATCCACACAATAATATAATTCAGCAAAAAAACTGCGAGCGGAGTAGGCAAAGGAAATTGCTTCTCGAATTAGTCATCGTGGCACAGTTTGTCAAGTTTTTTTATTTAGTCAATGACTGGCTGGGGTGTCCGATCGACAGTTTGAGAAAAAAGTCGAGATGTTACAATATCTAGCCTAGAAGTATATCTTCTTAACTATTGTATCACAGCATTCGATGTACGTGAGGGTTCGCTTCGCACGTACCTCGCAACGTTACTTGAAGCTCTTTTAACTGTAACCACCGTTTATTTGACTTTAGAAAAAAAGTTTGAACACAAAATTAACCACCGCGACAATGTATTACACTAAGATACGTATTTAATACTATACAGAGTGGTTTTTCTTTAGTTTTTGTTCTTCGCCCATAAGCATTGTGCTATCTCATGAATAACCAATTACTCGCTTGATAGAGTTTTCTTGAAAAATTGGTGGTAATTGCTGAAACAAAGTATATTATATTTGTCGCAACATAAAGCCTTTCAGCAATTTAATATTCTTACCAATTTTAATATACCTTTGTCTACAAGAAATTAAATTGTGTGAATATCTTTTGTAATCCTAACCCACGGGTTGGCGCAATATTGCAATAGGTCTAGGCGAACGTTACTTTTTAATATGAATTAGTTAGTTTATTTAGAAAAAAGTATATTGTTAAATTAGAATCATACTTTAAAATTAATAAGCAACCGGGTACACAAAATTTACATGGATCCTATAAATTTTCTATAAAATTAACTCCATTCGGTTTGAAGTTGTATTTTTTTAATTTATTCATTTCACACAGCAGAATACGACCATAAATGCATCTGAATATTTTTAACGTGATTTTAGAATCTAAGTCATATTCCTAAACATTTGAATATAGGAAGTTTAAAATATAGCGTGATGTAAATAATAATTACCATACAGTAGTTTAACATGTTTATTGATAATAATAAATTAACATACGCCAGAGAAATTTGTTGTTCTGATCAATCGCTTAAATTCTCTAAGTGTTACTATTGAAAAAATTTGAAATGGGATTATGACTTACCAGCTCATTATACAGACGACACATTCTGTTTTTTGGGTTGTAGTAAGATGTACTCGTATATTATTTTTAAAGACTCGCAAGTAATTCATATTTATATCAAGGCAATTCAAAAGTACGTTGTACGACTGTTTTTTTTTGTAATATCATTAAACCAATATGCAGTTTACGGATGCACAGTGAGTCTGTTATCATAACTTGCACTTGATCGGACAAGATTATGGTCTGTGGGATAAAATTTGTAGACATCTCATCTCTTTATTTAATTTGGACTACTATACTCTAGAAGCGAAATAATTTAGCCGTAAAAAACAACAAAGAAACTGGGTATGGAATCTGTAATTTAATATAATAAGTTTTTAAACATAACATATATTTTAGGGGATGATAAAATATTCAAATATTTTAATTAAAATTGAAAAATACGACGTAATACGCCGTTGTAAGAAATGCTTCGCTGCGATTATTTCGTATTAAACGAAAACTTTGACCCCTTTGTTTCATGGAAGAGAATATATCATACAATTTGAATCGAATAAATGACGATTGATGAGTGCGAATAGTCGGCTTTGGTCAAGTAAATGAGGATTGTTGAGTGCGAATCGTCACCTTTGGTTCGGTTGATTGCGCAAAGCTCGGCATCGGCAAGTGGCGTGGCGTTTATTCGGCTCGCGCCTGCGTCGAGTTCAAGTGCAGGGTGAAGGTTCCGCGGATGGCTATCCGCAACCGCCACAGCACCGTTACTGTCACCGTCGCTAGCGCTCGCTGCCTGCGCTGCTTGTTGCAGCGATCGTATCCTCCCTCTGCCGATTCATTGTTACATTGTCGGTGTAATAGAAAGGGATGTTAAATACTTTTAACATCCCTTCATCAGCAACGATTTACATAAGTGACGTATTGAATATTAAACCGTTGATTTTATTAAGGCTGTAAGTCAGGTCTTCTTGAGTATCTTATTTTTAATTTATATTTTCAACTAAATATGCCCACCATTGTCCATCCGCACTTGACTTGAATTTCCCACGACATTCCTAGGGTAATTCGATATTGATAATATACCCATTTTAAATAATTGCCGTGGGATTCCCGAGATAAAAAGTATAGCAGATTTTAAGTCTATGAACTTGCTGTCGATCAGCGAAAACCGCCTCGAAATCTACCCAGTAGTTTTTACGTAAATCACGAACAAACAGACAAACCGACAAACAGATTAAAATCTTTAAAAAAATCTCTATCGTTTATATAATGTATTCCATTGGGGTTAGTTTTAATGGCTTCAATGTAAAGACATAGGCATTTTTTGAAATTATTTGTTAAAATATCAATATTTGCAACTTCAGTATCGCATCTTTACGTCCAATAAGAAATATGTAGAACATTATAGAGAACTACTAAGAACATTTGTTTATAAAAATCTTTATTAGAAAGTAAACGCTATGAGAATAGCCTCATCTATAAATGAAAGGTGTATGAGACAATTGCGTTGTGTTATCCTAAATTTGATGTCAGTGGTACATCAGAAGTTCAATTTCACATCTATGCTATTCTATGGCACGTTAAGCTGATAAATGGTCCATTTCTGCCTTTCAAATTGCGTCAATCAACCAAAGTGGTCCATATAAACAATAACTAAAATCATTCAATGTCATTGAATACCGACGTGTCCTATAAGTTCGATCGATAGTTTTATTAGGTTAATCTGTCTAATATCAGCATTAACATTAATCCTGAAGTATTGTTTTAGATTTTTTATACATTTTAGATAAAAATAAAATAGCTGCAATTAACGATGGTGCAAAAGCAAGGTCAGGGAGCTTCCGATTCTTTTGTTCTATGTGTTTTGCACTTAGAGTACGGAAATACGGCTTGTTGACGAGAGCTAAATGACTCGAGGACTATCTTCCTCTTAAGCAGCGGCCGTGATTTGGGTTTCTGAAGACAAAAAGTACATTATAAATGAAAACACAGTGATTCATAGGTTTTTTTTAATCAAATATTTTATAGCCTCTAACATAATTGATCGACATCAATTAAATATAATTTGTATTTAATTTGTTATATAATAGTAGTGTAATTTATATAACAAACTAAATAGCTATTTAAATGTTCTTATTCAAATAAATATTCATCTAAATTCTTTGTATATAATATATGCGAATATTAATATTATAAATGCGAACCTTTGCATGGATGTTTGTGGCTCAATAACGCCAGATTTTCCAGGTGGTAGGGTATTTGCTCAATTGGATGGCGACCACTCCTCGTTTAGAGTATGCCACCATAACAACGTTGTGCAATGTTGTGATCCGGCATTAGTGACCAGGTTCCAATCTCCCTTAAGAGAGCAGAAGCGTATTTGTAGCACCTTTGATGTTGCAAATGTCCATAGGCGATAATAACCGCTATCCATCAAGGGGGCAGTCTACCTGTCTGCTGAACTCCTGCAATAAAAAAAGATAAATGGATCACGAGATACTCGTACAATTTGACATAGTGACAGATTAAAATCTGACATAGCACATTGGCTTCTTTTTATTCCAGAAATATGTATACTGTTCCCGTGGTACGACTCCTTATAGAGAGTGAAGCCGCGAGCCAAAGCTATTGTTAGCAATGACATTGAATATATCCAAGTTTGTGTAAAGTCACCCTTGAATATACGTAATATCATTTAGATAATTTAATATTTTGTATGGAAGCTGTTTGAAATTGAAGTAATTGAATAAATATCTTTTTATTTATTTCCCACAAAAAACAAAAGAAAAAGTAGGTATATGTACAAAACTAGAGAAAATTGAAGTATAGTATAATTTAATCATTGATTTCGAATAAATTCCGCAATCAATTTATATGTTGCTCAGTAAAATTAAACAAAATAGAAATACTTAAAATTAGTGTTACCTGAACTTATAGCCTAAAGTTTTATAAGAATCGTGTGTTAGCTTTACATTTGCTAACACTACAATTGAGATAATATAATATTGTCAAAAATTCTTAAACATGCCGAAACATAACATTACATTATGACGATAATAAAATTATTGATCATGTAACTTGGGAGCCTCTGAGTCCGGTAACTCTCCATTAATGAAAGTGGGCTTCAATATGCGCGCGCGCAGTCTTGACGTGACAAAATGTACCCCGCCGCCATGCATGTACCCCGGCGCGTGGTGCGCTGCGCTGCGCCATCACAATCGCTTCCTGAGAAAATGGCTACTTATGAGGAATTGAATCTGGGCCTCACAGGTGCCATTGACCGTAGCAACCCGCCGCACTCAACGCACGGGTATTGCCATTCACATTTCATATTTCCCCACATACCTCTTTTATATGGGTAATGGGCTCGTAACAATAGTAGCAACAATGGGATAAGGCGGTCGATGATTTTAACGTTTTCTCCGACTCGATAAGCGCAATACGGTTTTAAATTCTACCCACATTCTTTCTTGAAGATATCGGTTTTTACAGTAATTAAAAGCCTTATTGGCTAAACTTGCAAGCCAGGTTTTGTTATTGACGTAACTTATATTTAAGAAAGAATCTGGTCATCATTATAGTTTAGTGTAACACAGCACAGCGCGTCGCGGCCGGCGTAATGGCGTCTGTTGCCGCGGCGCGGTTTGGCCATTCTGCCCGCGCCCTGTAGGAGTCTAAACCGTTAGCGGACCACAAAAATATCGCAAAAAACTCGTAAACCGTTTCTGTTTCACTTGTTATATTGTAATATCTGTACGTGACTTTGATTTCATGGTATATTTAATCAAGTTTATTTACAATAGAGAAGTTCTGATTTACAATTATATAACTACCAAAGCGTGCAGTTCGTGACGATAAAAAATAATATTTTTAAAAACAATCCGATTAAAATATCATCAGTATTTATAAAATTAACCTTTAAAGTGTTGCTGTAGAATATTAGATAATTGATTAATTTGGCGCCTACTTTATTTTGAATTAGTCTTTATCAAAGTAGAGGTTATTCTACATTTTTATTTTTCTGCAGTTCTAATTATTGATACAGCTATAATAGGTACAAACACAAGTCGGGGAAATTGGTAGTGCAAACTAAGAAGAATTGTTTTATGTAATAGACAACGGCTATCATTTGTTTTTTTGGATAATAATAAAAATCGAGAAAGGTACAAAGCTTTAAAATTAGAGTAATGTCATAAGTAATGGCAATGTGCGACAGCTATCGATGCACTGCGTATGGTAAGAACATTGGTAGCGAACGTGCAAGGAACCTCGCGATGGGTCGCCATCTGAATATCAATATCAGAATATAGTCGGTAAGCGTCGGCGGCCACAATGACCGATAAAAAGAACACACGAATATGACCCTATACGGGCTTGCTTAAAATACACATTCATCGGCTATAGCACTTGGAACCACAACAAGTAGAATGTAGGTTATGATGTTACTTAGTACAAGTTTTTACTGGTCTAAGTTTTTATTTCACACAATAGTTAATAGATATCTCTTTTCATGTCAATCGAATCGTATATGGCGTGAAAGTACTGACGTCAAGACGCCTAATGCGGCTTTATTCGGTCAGACTTTATTTCGAGACCTCATTTTCATGCAATTTTTAAAACCTGTAT
Source organism: Dendrolimus punctatus (assembly GCA_012273795.1). Lineage (NCBI taxonomy): Eukaryota > Metazoa > Arthropoda > Insecta > Lepidoptera > Lasiocampidae > Dendrolimus > Dendrolimus punctatus. Next base: position 10,005,489 of record CM022537.1, read on the forward strand.
TTAATACACACTGCGATTTAACGATGTTAACATACATTGTTAAGTAATTTACTTTTGAGATGTCTAAGAAAAAACTCTCTTTGCAGTAAAATTATATACAAAATATCTTAATATTTTGTTCAATGAATACATAAGATCTGAATCTGAATGCGTTGTTTAAAATTTCAACATGGGACACGTACACTAACGATAGTAACAAATATACAATGGGAAGTAAAACGATCGATTTTAAATGGAGCGCGGGGCGGAGGTCATGCATTTGCTCCCAACCCTAAAGAGCCTAACTTCTTTGCGCCCACGCTCATGGCACCCACACTCTAAATAACAAGGCAAATAGACATGTCCACTTTACCATTTACCGGGTAAAAAATCTCATGTTTTGTTTGAATAGGTCTTTTACCAATTAGTATTTGTACCGATACGTTGTGTATGATGTGCGCTTTAGTAAGGTTTGCTTGTTAGACTCGTGTACTCCTTTGTAGGATCCGACGGCTATTCTAAGTCTGTAATAGGTTCGGAAAGATTTGAATATCTTCCATATATACGGTTATAACTAGCTACTTAAGTGTGAATTTTATCTTAACGCTAGAATTCGTATGCGTTAATATTACATAATTATAATAATAAATTAAATTTATTACAAAATAAAGCATGCTGAGTTGCTAATGATGATATATCTACTTAGCTAAACCGGTGTTTCGCAATCAAGACCCTTCTCACATTCCTCATAATCATGTTCCAATTGGAATACTATGGTTGTACGTTGAATAAATCAATTAAACATCACATCAATAGATGGCAAAGTAAATTTTAAAATTAAGTCACATAGAAAATTCACAAAAAATATCGGAAACCTAATGTCGCACTTCATAGTCCCCTAAAGTCTCGGAAGGGTATAAAGTATGAAGACAGTTTCCATATTATTGTTAGGCACTTCATTAATTCCACATAAGTTCAAAAATTACGACCTTTTAAAGGCAAGCAAGATAGAAAATAAAAAACCCGCATCAAAATCAGTTCCGAATTCACAGAGTTTTGAGCTTTCCCGGCAGATTCAAGTATAAAAATATCATATGTCATGTATTGCGAAAGTATTGCTTAAAATGGGTCTACATCCTTAAGTAATCTTTAAATGCAGCGTTTACCTCTTTAGCGGCCATGGAGTAAGTCGTCGATCGAAGTTTACACTTTTGTCTTTCCTTGGATGTAGATACCCAAATAATTCAAATATTAATTCGATATTTTTTTATAAATTACTAACGTAAGCAAACTGTGATCAAACCATTAAAATTGATTGTTACGACTGATAATGTAAGCGACGCGATTATGGGAAATGTGTACGTACGATTTTGATTCGCAATGAAGGCCGAAACAACACTTCATAATGTCCAGGTTGTTTTATGGTGCGGAACGTGCAATGTCATTGTCCTACGAGCGGCATGCACCGTCGCCGCGGCCGCGCCACCAGCGGCGAACTAAGTCTTAAGTCGCCTTGCTAAATTTATACACAGGTGTAGATAGTTATTGTTAGAGTGGTGTGTCGGCCTCAATCCTGATCTCTTGGCATTAAATCCCGTGAAAGTAAGCATGTCCGAAACAACGTTCGTCTTTAAATTAAAAACAACAAATACCGTTTTGTTAATCCGATAAAAGAGGGTCACACGCAAACAGCTTAATCAAGTAATCCGTAGCTTGCTCTAGGAATCTCGTAAGTTCTCAGGTGAATGTGCTCGTTTTATAAAGATTTTTATAAAAGTAGACTAAAGTCCGATTATTTCAATCACTAGATAAAAGTTATTCATAAGATAAAATACAATATGGAAAAAATGAAAATGCCAGTTGCATGAATAGAACAGTTGAATTGTTTCATTACTGAATTCAGCCAAGTTATATTTTATTCAAGTCATAACTTTTATCTGATTATTAAAAATCGGCCCCTAATAATAAAAGTAAATGCAAGGTATATGCCACGATTGTAGCAGGTGGAAATTGTAGAGATTGTAAGTCATTGTCCACCCTTATTATATGGATGGTTGGTCTTCACAGGGTTCACGTATATAACCTACTGCTCGGGCCGTATTATACGAAATTTTCAGTAAGATAGGCCGCATATGTTTTGAACTAAATAATATTTTTTATCGGTCGCAGTTGAAACCTTAATATTTTTTGTTTTATTCTATTAAATATAAAGTAAATTGATTTCGATTAAAATCTCATACTCTTCCTCGGAAATGAAAAGCTAGATTGTTGATTGATGCCTTATTTGTTGGCTTACCTGTTATAATACTCATTACGTCGAATAATGAAGATATTTTCAGGTGGCTTTTTGATACCTGCTAAGATTCGTCTAGGTTGGGAAGTCAGATCATAAATTAAGTTAGATAATACATGTTTGTTCTGCAAATAACTCCAGATAATATCAATATCATTTTTGTACATATTTTTAAACTAATCCGAAACAATCATGTACAGTAAGTAATTTCAGTTTCACTACAGAAACTTATGAACTGTAAATCTGTAGACCCACAAAAATGATTAAATTAGATGAATACGCAAGTTTCAAAACTATTTTTTCTCCTTGTTAACTTTAAAGTGTTTAATATAGTCAAGCATTACAATAATCATTAGGTACCATAGTGCTGAGTTGTGGCGTATTACTTCCTGGTTCGTGGCGCTTCCCTGAATTTACTATAAAGCAATCGTGCGCAGACATCTTCACCTTGAGTAGAACGTAGTCATTTTTTCTCACGTGTTTTTTCCATGCCAATAATCATAATTTTTAGATGTAATTCATTTATTATCTTTATGCTATTGCTAATCGTGATTGTATCTCTTATAAACTATAGGAAAACAATCTAATAGCCATCGTTGTGCCTTTAAATTAGACATCTGCCAAATGATGTGTAATGTCCCTGTATATTATACCCGTATATAATATAATATCAATTAATGCCTATTTCTTTTATTAAAAGTTCTTACAAATGTTTACAACATTTAATATAATCAAAATTTCAATAAACTAGTTTTAAAAATTAAACTGCACTGTAAAAAAACTGAAATATATAAGAAAGTATTATAAACATATTTACAGATAAAACCTGTAGACCAGATCGCTGCCGGTAGGGAGGGAGCGTTACCAAAACGCTGGCCGCATTTCCGCGTTGTATGGCAACGCTAACATGTTGCTCTAATATAGGCCAGTTCTTTGGTTACGCGAGACTTATTTCGATCGCCTTAAAAGGTCTCGATAAATTTCATAAACTTCACGTCCCATGGCCCCAAAGTCTCAACCCCAAGAGCTCAATGTATATCCATCACCGATGGATGCATATTTGCGACATTTCAGTGTTTCCTGGTGAATAGTAGCTGCTCCGATTACATATGCATAAAATATAATTGATATTTATCAAAGATATTTTATATTTGTCATAATCTGCTCCAAATTTTAAGTCGTTTGTAGTAAACTAAGACGGTTTTTCATAGAAATCAAGTACTTTATTTATAGGTTTAACTCGTGTGACGAGGTCTTAAAAATTGATAAATGGATTGTTAAATCATATTGCTAATCAAAAGAAGCAAATAATAATTTATTGGCAAAACAATCGGAGGCCTTATCTCTTAAAGCAATTTCTACTATTAATATTATTGTTACCGTGGTTTGTTTGTATATATTTAATTTTAACCAAAGACTATAATCATTATTCTGGTGCAACCTATATTTAAAAATATATGTATATATAATTTTGATATTGTCACTAGTATGGCGTTCAGCTAGGAAGCAGGTATGAAGTTAATGTAGAGAACGAGATGGACAACCGCAGCGATAAGGAAACTTGTGCGTCCAAATCGATTTGTAGTGTATTATACAAATATTCATTAACAACCAACACTTGTACGTATGCACCTTTTGTCGTTATTTTTCCAATAGATTGGCCGTCAATGAACTTAAAGTATGCCACAATGTTCAACTTACCAAATTACTACACGGTATAACTGGCGTAATAAAACTCGCAAGTTATTACTTATTAATAACGCCTGTAACAGCTTACTAAATGGCTGTTATATTCAAGATCAAGATCGATTTTATTATGTACGTATAAAATTTAATTATCTGTCAATTCGGAATGCAAGTAATACATGCTTTTAGCGAGAAATCCACTTTATTTCGATAAACGGTGATTTAAAAATTGCAACATCGACGTAACGGTACTAAAGCACCATTAGCCGGTGCTCGTAGCTTATTGTATATGTAAAATAAGACAATTTCCTGTTTCGACTCCCTTTTCATGATTATGGCACATTAACCTGTTCGTGGACTGGAAATCTTGACTTCCTTGTGCCACATCCACTCAGACATTGGCAAAATTAATAATACATATTCTGAGTGTTATCACTGAAGATAATAAATTATATCAAGAGCTTAAAATATTTTAGAATCAATAGATGACTGTGGCTTAGCCCTTTCACAGATCACGGACTAGGAAGGGTTTGTTGTTCTTAGGCTAAATTCCCAGGAAATAGTTAGTAGTCCTAAGGCCTATTTATATTTCTACATCCCTTTCCACTAACATCTAAATCTTGCATCTTTCCCATAATATGTTGATAGATGAAATCACCCGGTGTTACCAATAGACCTCGTAAGCTAAATCAGTTTCATGGGAAAATTCTTACGATTTTCTCAATAAGAGATGGTCATGGATTCAAAATGATAGTAAAACATGTCATTCCTAGTTTTTAAGACATAATAGCCTTTTTATGCTTACTCTAAACGGAATCAAACAAATAATAACGTACGTACATGAAGGTTTGCGTTCTTATCGTTTTCAATGACGATGGCGTCATATTAAGAATCACTTCACTTGAAAATAAATGCGAACGCGTTACGTGCATTTATGTCACGGCTTTCTGTTTTATGAAAAAGGTGCACTTAAGTAGCATTTGCTTTTACTTGTCTAGACTTTTTCCACTTCGATTTCGATTAAGAACTAATTTTTATTTAATCAAACAGCAATTATTCCTGAACTAAATTATACTCCAACTAACTTTAAAAGTAAGATAACAACAACATAACAAGTAGGTGTATAAAATACAACAAGTAGGTATTTGAAAAAGTTTATTATATCAAAACCATCATCGTTTCATGTTAGTCTGCTGAGTGGACGTTAGAGGCATCAAAAAAATAAATGTCGACCAGAGTGGTCGTACTCGTTGTACGTAACGATTGTTGGGGTCGTGGGAAATATCAATGTATGTTTGCGTAGCTTTGATTATATTGGTTATGGGTAAGTGAAAGAGTGTTGATGTGACGGCGCGCGGACGCACGGAGCGGTCGCGTCACGTTGGGATGCGCGGGCGCGGCCCAGCCGCCGCCATTGTGACTCCGGCTTACTAAATCAATATTTGCGCAGATGTCGGCGCAAGAGCATGCTTGTACCGACCTAAAATTCATACAGCTTATATGGCAATGTTAGCGGTAAATTTTCTCGGCAGCTACTTGTAATCCTTCAAATGTGGGTCGTTGTTGCACGCATAAGATGACCCGACCGCTCGGTGCTGAAGGGTAATAATCCATTCAAACGATAGCGTATATTAAACCGGTGCTTGCAGTCTGAATAAGAAATTGCTACGGTCTATTTGGATGTTCCAAAAAAGAATAACACCAATTTGTAATAAACGCAGATAATTGATGTTTTGAGAGAAATGAATGGGAATTCATGTGTTCGAAAAGCGACGTTTACTTCGGAATAAATTTGAATGTGAACATAATTATTATTTTGACTTTGTGCCTTAGATATGGTTAAGAGCAACTTGAAATGGAGATAATACTAATTTATGATGCATAAGTATGAATTATTTATTAGGATTATTCTTCTTTTTTATTTATTTTCTTAATAATTACTTGGATGATTACTTTATTTTTTAAATTGCATAATTTACCATATAAATTAATATTCAATTTCTTATATAAATCACTTCCATATTTCTGTCAATGTATGTATATTTAAAGGAAGAATCATAATATATCATGATTCTTCCTTTAAATATACATACATTCCATTTCTAATAAAAAATATTTTAAGGTTTAAGATTTTTAAAACATATTACTTCATTATTATAGTAGTTACATGAGGTTTATAGGCACGTTAAAAAGTGAATAGAAAGGATCATATATATAGGATCATCATAGTGTCAATAGCTTTTTTACCGTGCGTATAAACTTCTTATTCATATTAATTATAATATGAAAAAATAGTGTTCTTGAATACTGCAAATAATATTGGTTGAAGTAACGATGTTAAAACTAAAAAGGAAATCCCTTGTTATAAAATATAATTACGTTATATGCCTCAGATTTATGACCTCTACAGGTTATGTTACAGAAAACAACCATTTTATTGCGGGGCAAATAATGGATCTCACTGATATAAAAACAGCTTTATAGCTTTCATTTTATAATAGACGAAGTATGTAAATCTTGTGAACTAATATATAACATAGGGAATACAAGCAACGAGCGCCTAGATACCCATCATAAAAACATCCGGTGATTGTAATTACTTCGTCTAGATTCCCTCATATATAGCAATTACCCGTGTGCAGGTACCAAAGCACGTATCAATTCCCTCTTCGTGATGTTGCACTTCGTTATTTTTTCTCTTGAACTTACACTTTTTGTCTCGCTGCGGTTGCCGAGTGAAAATGAATAGCATTATTTTCTAAGCGATGACCACGATTCTCACGTAATATGATAATGCAAAGTATAAATACTTCATGTTCAGGGACTCTTTATTATTGCTTTTTTGTTTCCCAACCAGTTTTCTTTGCCTTGCAGTTCCTAAGGGAATATTACAGCTTGACGCGAGTTCTTTTTTTTGTGTAAATATATTAAAGGAGTACAATTACTCAAGCATTCTCATCATTATTAACCACATAGCTTGTTATTTTGTCATGATTTTATATTGTTTTTTCAAGCCACATGTTTTGCAATAGATGTGTGATGTTTAACTTTTTCTCCGGAGAATAAGTTAAGAAATTAATGAAAATATATAAATCATAAAATATCTTTATAAGTGAAGTTCTTTAAAAAATAATCAATTTAGTTAAATTTCACTTGAAGTCGTTTTAAATTTATACTTCGCAGGACTTGGAAAATGTTCCTGTGCAGTTTTATTTTATAAATAACTTGGATTTACTTCTATTTCAACTGTATAGTGAAATATGACTTTTCGACCTCTTCTGACCTGATAGGAACTCCCTCATTTGATGTCGGTGAAAGACCTACAATTTAGCTGAGATTTCTGTTACATGGTTAAGCCTTTCACATCGTGCTTATTGTCTTCAAGACACGAATTAAACACGAATATTCATAAATACGGGGGATGCTCGGAAAGTTTGAATAAAATATAGTATAATAATTGCGAAAATGTTCTATAGGTATTTTTTTAATCTTTTCAAAGTACTCTCCACAAGCCTCTATACAAAGTTTCATGCCTCTGAACCAGTTTTCGAAACACTTTTTCCAGTCTGCCGCAGACACCTCGTTGACAGCTAGCTCGAACGCTGACAGCGCATCTTCCGGCGACGGAAATTGTGTCACTTTGAGCTGATTTCTTATTTTCGGGAATAAAAAGAAGTCACACGGTGCTAGGTCAGCGCTGTAAGTAGGGTGTGATTCAGGAGTTTGACCAGCGTGCTGTCCAGGACGTCCCTCCTGTGTTTGGTCGCTTTTTGCTCACAACAGAGAAAACTTCTACCAAGCATTTAGTATACCATTCAGCGTTAATGCTTCTTTAGTTCCGTAAAGGAATTAACACCAAGTAGTCAGTCAAATTGAAAAAAAATCGTGATCAATATCTCTCCCCCCCTCTCGATCGCTTCACTTTGGTAGGCGTTGATTCGTTTTGAATTTACGAACTTATGAATTCGCGAAGATGCGCGTCTAGGATCTCGTGTAGACTTCCCGATCCAATCTGCAGTACGTCTTGAATCTCTTGATACGTAACTCGCCTATCGTCTTGGATTTAATTTTTCACTGCTAGCACGTTTTCTTCCGTAATAACCGTCAAATTGCGACCACTTCTTTCTTCATCCCCCAAAGTTCGTCGACCGCCCTTGAATTGTTGTAACAACGATATACGGATGCTTTAGAAGAATCTTCATCAAATAGTAAAAAATCATAGCGCGAAAATGTTCCAGGCGCAGATTCACTTTTCAATGAGACACGATAATTTAAATTAGCTCACAAACAATATGGAGGGAAATGTTGAAATTGAAACATACCTATTTTTAGTTATAAATAATCATATTTTCAAAAGGCTTGTGTTTAAACGCCTACCAGAAATGCACCTATTTTACTACCAATAAATTCGAAATACCTACTAGAATGGATAAATGCTCACCAAATTGTGTTTCCAGAAGTATTGTAGAAATGAAGCTATTTTCCTTTTAATGCTATGCCATAAAAATATATAAACGCCTTTAAAGCTAATTTCAGACCAAATATTTTACATTATCGCTAAGTCGATATTACAATATTTTGTTTCTCCACTTCCAATTTAGTAATTTTTGCTGAGGCAAAAAAGCAAATGGTCGAACGTACAATTATTTTTAATACCAAATATAATATTGCGTTGTTTTTCACTAATATTTCACTTATATATAAGATAAATAGTGAATGGTTACCAATCGGTTCTGGCAAAGGCGTCAAATATAAAACGAAGTCCTTTTTAACGATAGAGTATTTTATTTTAGGTATTAATATATTTTTTGCATTCATACAAGTCTAACATTCCAGAAATAAATAAATAAGTCTCATAGTTGTTTTATTCTCAAAACAATTTTACAGTTACCAAAAATATATTGGATACTGTTTTATTGTACTATTGAATCGATTTTGTTGAAAATATGTAGAAATATTTTAACATTTTGTTCATAATTTATATCGCTTGACGTTTGTACCTTAACCAGATAGATACTCGTATAATAATGGCCAATAATGAGTGGCCGGCCGGCCAGTTATCGACCAGCCGCTCATAAAAGCTGTGCAAGAGGTATTTGAACATGACTTGCAGAGGTAAATGCATACATAAATCAGATATGAGACGATCACTTTTTATTAGACACGTCCATTTTCCGTTGACTTTTATTTTAGGTCTTAGCAATAATTGACTTTAAATCCAATAAACGTTTAAAGTGCCAGATATAATCGGAATTGCACTTGCTTTCAATCAATTTCTTTACACACGTAATATAAGTTCATATAACTCTCACTACTGGACTCAACTCTTTTCATTTTACACGAACGAACGATGTACCCGCCATGCTTGTCTAATGTTGATTAGTGGACATCACAAATCTATTATCTTCGATATTTGCGTTTTTTCGTAATATTTTTCTTCACCGTAAAGTACTGCGCCTTGCACGCCACCTTGCAAGAACTCGAACCCACATTTTAGAATGAGACGATCTTAATCTTAGAGATTAAGGTTGCCACAGTTTAATTTTCTTATATCAAAATAGAATTGAATTTAAAAAGTACTTAGTAAAAATAAACTAACTTATAGATTTAAACTACTTAACACTTGCCATCTTATTCATAATAATTTTATTCATTATTAATGCGACTATGAATTTTTTGATTACTAATTTTAACAAGTCTGTAAACTTGTATAACTATTACGAATAAGAGGGAAATAAGCAATATATATTTCGATCTTCATTTTTTTTATTTAATAAGCATTTTACTGTGAACATATAGATCATATTTTATCGCACAGACACTGTATTGTGCACATTTTATGCATTATTATTTTTATATAGACTATCGTCGAGACACTCGTGTAAGTAAACATCGATTTTGAGTATAATAATTATATAGTATAATAAAAGTATCCTGTGTCTACTTTCAGTCTTTAAAGTGCACCTAAAAGTGCACCAGATTTCATACAAATCGACTTATATTCGCGACTGTGAAAAAGAAATAATCCTACACAAACGTCCAAATAAACTCACTTTTATGTATTTATAGGAAAGCTTAAGAAAGAAGGATAATAATATTAATTAATACCTGATACCGAAATTATGAACTTGCTACTAAAGTGAACTCAAATTAGCACGTAAGCACTAGGGGCGTATACTCATAGATACGGGTCAGTGGTCACTCTAATAACCAGTATTAGAAGCCAAAGAGCAATCGTGTCCCAGAGGGAAGCCACGATTGTGGGGGAGCAACACGTGTGAATAGCGAGGGAGCGCAAAAGATCCGTGCTCAAGCAAAACGAATTTAGGCAATATCAAAAACAGATCGATAACAAAGACCGTCAAAAGAATAAATAAAAACGATGTTTGTATAGCTTGATATGTTAAGGAGTATATTTCTAATTACGAAGATATCGATCAAGTCTATAATGATGCAGTAATTAAGAAAACAATGTGTCTAATATCGTGAGAGGTGTCAGGTAAATGGCAACCCGCTGCGCAGCATGGCGCGGCGTAGTCGGTCGAGCTTTTATAGGTAGGCTAGCACCGGTAGGCTACTGGGTGCGGGGGCAACGCTCGTCGTGTGAGCGACGCGCCCGCGCTGCGCGGACCAACAATCGCGAATTCAACGTATATGCCTAGCAACAACCAACAACCACTCACACTAACGGTGGCTTTCTTCAAGCACACAGACATGGAATGCATTTACGAGCTTTAAGCTTTAATGGCCTTTGCGGCATTAAAATCTACAATTCTCATGAAATAAAATATAATTCAACGACACGTTTGCAAATAATCAACGCGGATAGATTTATGTCGCATCGACTTTCGATAAATGGAATGTCGTCGAGATGTGCATGAAATTTTAATGATCGTGAGCTGTTCCCCTAAAATGGTTCGTAGATCGAATCTAAATCACGAAATAGCATGGAAATAAGATAATTCGTAAGAGATGTTGAGCAGAATTTTAACTCGACTTGTAACGGTGATGAACACGTCTGGAGCGGATTTACCTAAATTATTCGGAATATGTTGCGGTGCGTGCGTGCTTCTGTGCACGATTCGATATCGAATCTCGTAGCTTTTTATTCTATCTTAAGGGCCTACGCTTACGATCGGCTTGAAGAGGGCACTTGGGAGAACTACTTTGCGCTCGATCGATACTAACATGACCAGTTACATATACTCATCCAAAAACATTTATTCTGCAAGGTCCGATTTTTTTATCCATCAGTTAAAATTTATCTAAGTAAGTCTGGGTTTGAACTACGTACATTATTAAATAAACTCTTACTTTTAATGATTTTATCTTATATTATATCCGCTGAATAATAATTTTATTTAGTATTGAAATTAGAAATCAGGGTATATTGAATATAATATAAGGGTATATTGAATTACTAATTTCGAAATAGTAATAGAAAATGTAGGTAATCCTCCCTAAAAAAATATTTAGACAAGCATATTATTCACATTATTATGTAATTGAGAAAGATATAAATAAGGCAGGCGTTGCAATAATTGCGCTAATAATATGTTGTAAATACTCTAACATACTACAGTAACATTTTGTGATAATCTTGCATAGATATCTCGTTTATACACATAAGTATATCTGTTGGTATAAAATTTGCACAGGTCAACGAACTGCGAGTACCACGTGAGGGAAACTAATATTTGCTATCTTCCTACCCATTCCCTTGAGGGACACAAACCCTGCCACGCCGAGTTATTTCCACATGAGTTCCGCGTTCTTATACAGGCATAAATGTTGTTTTGTCCCTGATGTGCTGTATTGTATTGCTATCTTTACGGATATTTTTATGTTTGCCATTTATTCTATGATAAAGTTGTGTACTTCTTAGTCTAATATAATAAATACATAATTATACAGCGTTTGTTTGGAAAATGGTTTTTTCATTACAAGAAGTATTTTGTAGAATTTTATTAATTTTATTCTCCATTATACCATACAAATCCATGATGTGGAATGCGATATATTCAGGCAACAACTACTTAGTATGTAAGCACCAACTCGCGTTTGCCGTTAATCGAGTGCTACACTTCAATGACAATTATCACCTAATAACAAGGTGGTGTCGCCTCGTAGCAGAATCTAATAACGATCCAGCGCCGCCGTCTGTCCACGACTTCTATGCAAATCGCCAGTAATTTACGACGGCTGATAATCGCGACACGCGTACGTGAGCGCATTGGGCGAGCAAGCGACGCGCGCGCACTCTTCGCCCGAAGTGTGTATGCGAATAGAAAAATGCAGCTTAGCTTTAGCCCAGAACCGACCCGTGAGAACGAACTAATTGATGCTACACTAAAATAACTTCACTTACCCGAGTTTCAGATTACTATCTGCGTGATGAATACGAAAAACGCTATGCGCGTGTAGGTTTTGCAAAGTGGGCGGGAGTGGCTCGCTTCGGTGCCCTCCTGCCGGGTGACCCCGCCGGTCATCGCTTCGCATCTAGCGCGCTGCCTCCAGCACACTTAAGCCGATATCGCACGCTGCATTTAGGGGCATCATGCATAATGCTTTAAAATTTTTAAAACCCCGTTATCAGGAAGCTGCTAATTTTGATGTTGCATCTTAGGTGCAAAATTCGCAGATATCGCTTTTTATTTCTATTTATTTCGCTTCTTTACTAATATCCCAAAGCCTGTTGACAGATGAATATATTAATTTAAGCAAACAAAAGCTTTTAAGCATTCTATTCGGTCCCCTAGTGGTCCAATGACCAAGTATTTGGTGTCAATGCTCGCTGCGGTTGCAGTGTTCCGAAATTACGTGTTGGGCAACATCGCAGGCACGAATATGCCGCTACGTCAGCCGGCCACCGACCTATCAAGACGGAACGCCCAATAGCCAATATGCCCTTCGGACCTGATACACTAAAGTCGTCCATCAGTTAAGAGTATGACACAATAAACATTGGGTTAGAGTTTATCATTAACCACTATAAAAACTTCAATCTTTATAAATTATGTCGATAAGTAATACAATTACTAGAATTGCGCTTTTAGCTATAGGGCATCTATTTTAAATTACTGTGAACTGAAACATTTGTTTCTATTGGTAGTCTTTAAACGAGAGATTCCCAAAGTGGTCGATATCGAAACCCTGGGGTCAAAATCGGTTTCAAAACAAAAAATTTGACTTTGGGCTATCGACGAGTTCTAAAAATCGACTCCATTAACTAACACAAGTTTTTATTTGAAACTTTCAAGATACTGTATAAGTTGTGTTACATGCCCAAATGTTAGTTTACAAAATATTTACCTACTTAGTATTTTTACGTAATATATATTAATAATTGTTAATTATACTTGATTTTTTACTGAATTTTATATCTATATATTTTGTCTTTCGATACGACAATGACGTCAATACTCACTTAACCCATAACCAACAAAGCAATTTTTTTCAATTAGTGAGTATTTTGCATCCATATGAAAAAAAATTAGAGGTAGAATTTTTAAAGTAAATTGGCTATAGGGTCTGAGGTATCAATTCATTTTAGAAAAGGGGTCTCTTATCCAAAATAGTTTGGGAATCCTTGCCTTCAACCATAACAGTAACGGTTGGGTGTAGAACATAGAAGAGTTTTGTACCACAAAACCTTTAATCATGTTCATAACCGTTAACATTCTTTCATTTCCTTAATATTGTAACAGCACGACTACTTCCGAGGCAAATATCATACATATATAAATATATAAACACTTTGTGTACCTGTCTAGATATTTATATATGTTCCTGCTTCATAGCACTTTTGGTAATCAAGTAATTTTCATATAATTACGTATAAAATTTTAGTTGATAAAAGTAACAATATTTATTCTCGGAATATAAAAAACTGTCCATAGGATAAGGAGTCGAAGTTTACGCATGTAAAGCTGAATAATATAACGTGTACTTAATGACGGGTTAAAAAATAGGATACTTATTGTCCCTGAAAATTGAATAATTTTCTATCCATATGAAAACAGAGCCAACGCAAGTTAAGTCGCTATGAAAATATCTAATTGTTAAATTCATATGAAGTAAAGAATATGTATGAAGCGACCCGCTGTCGTAGCGCGCCGTAGCATTTTCTTTGATAACAACAAGTGTACAGTTACATGCTTGTAAAAGCGATTATATGTGCCACAAATATTATGGGTTTCCCTCGGAATATACATAAAATTTAGGCTTATTTTAATCAGATTAACTGTTACCTTTGACGCCATACCGCTGTAACAAACGGTATGCCAAATTACGCTTGGGAACTGGGGCTTTCATTGTGAACGCGAAATGAATCTTAACTTGTTCATAATTTGTAAATATACTAGCTTAACATAGGGTTGCAATACGATCGCTAATTACCGTTTAAAGCTGTCCTAAATTTCTTCAATTAATAAATGAAGAAACAAGATTAAATAAATTTCGTCTTCTTAATAAAAAAATTACATAACCCTCAACCCGCTTAGAATTTTCATATATGTATTATACATATTAATTATTTATATTGTAATATTTACTTGTACATTATGCTATATATGTATGTGCATACTTAATATCTCCAGATGACACTCACTTGCATATAAAATGCGTGTGATAATCGATCTAACAATACACAATAAGTTTAAAGAAATTAATATTTTTTTTATGTGATAACTCTACGTCATTTTTTAACGACCAATATTTTTTTCATTTTCTTTTGGACTTTAGACAATCTACTATAATAATATATACTCTGTAAAATCTATACCCGTTACTTTGAATCCCACAAGTCTTTCAAGTCCATTTTTATGCATCTATGATTTAATACAGCAATAGTGAAACATATAATAAATCTGCAATTCCCAAAATACGAGAACATATTTGGAAGGCACAACAGATAAATCAATAAAATTCTATATTTATCTAGCGAAATACGTAGAGCTCTCAGCGTCCGGCGCACGTGGTATTTTAATAGAGCAAATAAATGGATAGTGGCGGATTCCCGGCACCCTCACCCTCCGGCCGCGGTGACTTGCACAGTGTCTAGACGAAGGGACCCCCGCGATCTCTTCAAACACACTTTATTTACTTTCAATTCACTGCCTATCTTGTTAGAAGAAAAATATCAGTTTGTATTGATAAAAAAATATTGTATATGTCGAATTTTAATATTTTATATAATTTCCCATTTATATACAAAGTATTGATAAAAATCAACCTGTAACACAGGTAACAAAATCATACATTTGCACTATAACAACATCTACGGGAGTAAGTGGATGAATTGACACACCTGCATATAAAAATATACGGACTCAAGATAGAAAAGCTAGTTAGTATACATAATACACAAGATAACCTAGTGAAACTAAAAATATTATGTTTGTCGAACATCAAGGCATGTATATTGAATTGTGCAGGTGTGAGTGTATGTGCAGAACAAGGGGCGCGGGCGGCCATAGACGGATGCGTTCCCACGGTAACGCCCGGATTATGCCACGGAGGCTGGACTTACAATAATTCGCTTCAGAGTTATTGACTTTTAAATCATCGTTTATAACAGCTAGTCGATTGGATTAAATTTGACACTAGTTGTTATAGCAAAATATATTGTACGTATAAGATCAAATCAGTTTCGACATTCAACATTTTAAATTCCAGGCTGTATATCCACCACGCTTGTATAAAGCTTGGAAATTTTCACATATCAGTCAACTCGATTTGCAGATTTACTTGCGTTGTTTTCCTTCACTATCAACTGGTGATTATTGTAACAATATGCACATTATGTTAGAAAAACTGCCTAAGCTACGCACTATCCGCGGCAGGGATTCAAACTCCCTTGAGTACTTTAGCCATTAAACTACCAAGCATGTACCTATATATACCTAGTAAGGAATTGAATCACAGCAATCTTGTTGGCTGATACTGTTATTTATGACAATAATAACTTGAGACACCGATCGTCATCGATTTCTTGTCGACCAAATAACCGACGCAGACATTATATACACAGACCTCTTAGAAGTTTACTCTTCATTATATTATGAAAAAATGTATAATATGAAAACCCAGACCATACATAATCCCTTTTATTTACGAGTGTCATCGCATTAGTGATAAATATGTCTGATAGCATTCAGTAAATATATTTTATTGATCTGTTTACGACTAACGGTCATGCATTAAAATCTCATATTACTGTCGCTTCGTTTTGGTGTTCATAAATAATATCATGGTCATTTCCATAATTATGCATATGAACAAATCCTATGAATCAAAATGGTGAAATATAATATAAAATTATATTAAAAAATACTTAGTTTAAATAAATATTCGTCACTGAACCTGTGTTTCAATGTATCAGTTACAACTTAATAACGATAACATTGATTACTGTTTAAACATTGTAGGTATTATCTTATCGCTTGAAGTAAACGATGTACTCAATATTAGCAACAGTTTGAAGCATACCAGGTAGTACCTAAGTCTTATTTCATTGAAAACCTCGTTCAGTACTAACATTGTTTTGAATGGCCGCCGTTCTAGCCACTGAATGGATAGTTAAACTCTCTATTCACTCAAAGGTAAATGGGCACATTTTTGTACCAACCTCACGTTTCCGCATTCCTTTCAGGAATCTTATTTGAACAGTGTTGCCTTTAGTTTAGGTTTCTACTTAGAAAGGTTGTAAAATTATATAACACATAACCCTATCGACAATGAAATACGACATGTGTCTTAAACGCATGCTGAAACATTGCAGTATGTTAAGTGTGTTGATTTTAGTATTGTAGTGCTTAGATTGACATTGTGCAAAGTGGAATACAGTTTATTATGTAGAAAAGTATAGTTACATTCAGGAATAATGAATTTACCAGTCAAAAAGTAATAAAAAAGCTATATAGTGTAGTTTAATTCAAATATTTCAGAAATTAATAAATTTAAGCAAGTAAGGGTAAAATAATTTCACAAAATTTAATTTGAAGATAGGCCGCCTTGCTTAATTAAATGCTTAATTAAAAGTAACACAACAAAGTAGGATATTTTGTAATATTTAATAACTCGAGCATGAAATAAATCAGATATTTACATAAACTCTTTTGTAAGAAATTCTAAAACCGAGCGAAATATTTAATACAAAAATTTACAATGGGGTACTAAACAGTCAAATGATGGAGATCCTTTTTACAAATCGCCAGTCTCCTAATTTTATATGGATGTACTGCGTAGGACGCCATGGTTCTAACGAGTTAAATAGTTTAATTATTGTAATTGTTGAAACAATAATTAAAATAATTAATCTTATCATGGAATAGAATATATCATGAAATTAGGTTGATAGCAGGATCTTTAACGCACTTTTTTAGCTACATTGTTTCAGAATTTATTGTTATTTTGTGACAATGCCCAATTATAAGCTTCCTAGATTTTGTAAGAAATATATAAATGGATGTGGATGCTTTCCTTTATCCTTTTACAGCTTAACTAGCTAGGCGAGGGCATTGTAGTCGCCCTGCTCACTGCTGTCTCCTGCACTCAGGCACGCGTCTCGGATACTTGTGACCGTGACATTAATGTAGAGTAGCTCTTTTAACCCCTGCGGTTTGCCAATATATATTATATGTGTACGTAAGCATTGGCTTCATCGTCGCCATAAGTATTTCAAGTATATTTATTATATAGAATATGTTGTAATAGCACGATTTCATTTAATTATTGATAGTAAAAGAATTAATAATAAGTACTATAATAATCGATATTATGTCGTATTCAGCTGATACTTGTAACGAAAGATAAATATTTAATAACAAATGTTTACTACTACTTACTACTACTTTTTTATTCCCAAAATCAATATTTACCACGTATGGGTTATTGCTAAGTTTTACCACTCTCTGCTGGTATAAGCCTGAAACAAAATCATTTTAAATAAATTCGGATATTTACTAACTAGTATTGGTTACTCCTAGGATTTATAGGTAATCTTAAGATTTACCGTTGTTGGAGCTTTTACAGAAACATATACATCGGTTTTCCTAGAAGATCATTTTCGTAAATAAAATAGATTTTTGCTATGAATTTCGCTATTTAATAATGTTTAAGACAACTTACGCCACATCCAAAGTGTTTTACGTTAATCATCTAAAACACACTTTAAATAATTTTATACAAAAGTTCATCTTATAAGAAACATTTGATATGGTCATGGCAATGCCCATTATGTGTGTACATTTTTGTAAACACTATGGGCTTGAATCTTAACCAATAGTATATTTATTACTATGGTGAACAACATACAGCTATAACAACTTTGTTTAATATACTAGCATGTAGTAATTCTTTATTTCCGGATCATTAAGTATTTTTGTTCGGTTGTTAGAGCACTGACTCCGACTTTTAAACAATCGCATATTACTTTTTATAGCTAAGACCCAAAGAAACTAGAATTATTATTTTGTTACCTAACCCGAGTAGGTATTACATTTTTAACGTGTAAACCTTTGTTCTGTATTAGAAATCTACATTTGAACACTAAAATTATGTTCAAATACAAAGCTATAATAGAAATGTACGAACTTTCATTATTACAGTAGTATACGAGCGCTTCAACTTGGTTATAACAACTGTGTCGTTCTCGTAAATCGGATCAGCGAACTTCGGAATTGCATTATAATTGACCCCTACAGTGTTATTGAAAGAGTGGAAATGCGGAGCAAAGCGATCAGACTGAGCCGGTAATTGATTCGATTGTGTGATTGTTGCAGACGGACGGGGTCAGATGGATCGGCGGCGCGCGGCGGGGGCGCTGCTCGCGCTGGCCGCGTGCATCGCGTGCTCGGCTGCGGGTGAGTCCTTTCTTCATCCATACATCCAATTTTCATGTATATCTACTTATACCTACACCCATAAAGGACGTCAAAGAA
The DNA here is from genome assembly GCA_012273795.1 of Dendrolimus punctatus. NCBI lineage: Eukaryota > Metazoa > Arthropoda > Insecta > Lepidoptera > Lasiocampidae > Dendrolimus > Dendrolimus punctatus. Next base: position 10,024,389 of record CM022537.1, read on the forward strand.
AAACGCCCTTCCTTTCCTTCACGTCCTTTACGGGTTGTAGGGGCTGCACTCTATAAAGCACGATATGACAGCCAATAATTGAATGACTAAAGGGAGAAGGGATTGTTACCCTTTGCCTTTATCTGGCGTAAAAAAGCATTAAATAGGTAGGTACATAGATTCTGGCAGTACTCATAAATAATAACTACTAAGTTGAAAGAAATAAAATGTGCCACTCATACAACATACTTGTAATTGACACAACGTCACTATAAGAATATGAAAATTGGAAACAAATACGTACCACAACACTATACCTAGATATTAAGTACGTTACCGACCTTTTTAATGGTGTGAGTCTGCATACCACTTCCACCATCATAAAAAAACGACAGAAAACTTAAAAAAATCTATAATATTATAAACTTCTAAACATGCGTCTCTGTACATTGAAGCTATTTGAAAAAATAACTGGAATTCACTATATAAACGATAAAATTTCTTTTAGATTTCTTGTGTTTATCTGTTAGTTCGGATTCACGTAAAAAGTCCTGAGCCGATTTTGATGCGGAAATCGCTGACCTGCTGAAAAATTGGCTTTTTCCGATACAATTTTCACTATTACGATAGCTTACATTTTTTTTAAATACTATGTGTCCCGAGAATTTCAAGTCACGTGTGAACGAAGTCGCAGGCATATCCTAGTATAATTATAAATTAACTCGATACAAAAACCCAAATATTATTATAATTGATATATTTATGTAAATGTAGGTTTTTTGTGGCAATTTCCTTATTAATTTTATGCGGGTTTTATTTTATTTTTTATACTAGAGTAAAAACCCGCCCTAGTTCTGTTATTTTTTTCATGACCACAAGGTGGTTGAGATCTCGCCGAACTGGAAGAGATCGCTGTCAGCGATAGAAGTGTCATTTTTTTATTTGATAAATTTTATCAATTTTTGACTATCGTATATTGTATTAAAATTTGTAAAATGAAATTATTCATGTCAATTCTGTATATTAGGGAATTGATAAGATGAGTTTTTTAAAAATGCGATGTTGTGTTGAACAAGTATTACAACATCATTCGGTCAAATGACCCGTGCAATTTGTTTAATTAATGTATGGTAAATAGACCATGTCGTCAAAATCAACCCTTTCTTATCGGCAATCCAAATTGCCGATTGATATTCTTCACAGAAATTGATCCTTACAAGCTACGAGAGTACTATGATTTGGTATTATAATATAGAATGCGTTTAATTTTTCAAAATCAGCCTCTCGATTCGTTTGTGTTTTTCGCTATTTCGTATAGTAGGACTTGGCGCTGAAGACCCTCTTGAAAAATTCACCTTTATAGATTAATTATAATGTGTAGGTACAGACAGTAATAATATGTAGATACATAGTACATGATATGTTTGTTTGTTGTTGTAAATTATCGTACATTGTTCATAGTTATCGTTTTTATTAAAAATTGTCTCACCATCACCGTTCTATGTTTTTTATTGATCTATGCTTTGGTATAAAATAGGCAGTTAAGGGCCTACTTAAATAGATTCGCTATCTCGCTCACGTAGTCCCACATTTTTGAAAATATAAATTCACGGAACTTAGTTACGATAAATCCGTATTATACACAATTTACGAATGTTTCACAAAGGATCGTATGATTTCATATAAATTTCTATATATAAAGAATAATTCTTGTGAATAAAACTTTTTTTATGTATGAAATCTGGTCAGAATCAAAATTATTTTATTGTAAAACATTCGTTATTTTTATAATTTTTTTGTAATAGGTATTTCTCGTTTGTAAATTTTATGAATTTATATCTTCAAAAAAGTGGTAAATAACATGTGAGCGAGATAGCTAACTTAATTTAGGTAGATCTTTAACTTAAAGTTTAAAGCCTAGCGTACATAAGATGTTAAAGTAAAAATGCCTTGCAAAAAAGTAGTAAAGCACGGAATGTAATTATCTTACTTTGTGTGCGTGTACAAATTTACTTGCGATACATCTTATTTATTATTTTTGATAGTGGCGTGGAACAAGTATCTACCGTTGTGTTGTCTCGTGACCTGGAATACGTACAATCGTACATGCTTTTGAAGCTAGCGAGATTTCAGCGATGATAGAGCCCGCCTCAGCGCCGCTACCGTCCGCGCTTCTGCCATAGCCGCTTTACTCAGGGCTGGCACAAATAAATTAATTCCAATAATTAATTCCATTAAATTACGATTTTTATACTATTACTATGTAAATTTAGATGAATGAAAGTCATTATTTTAACGGTTAAAATTATGTCTTAAATTGGTCAAACCACATATTACTTTTCGAACATATTCTCTTTAATAATTGCTGGTGTTTTGATTGATTAAAAAGTAATTTCTAACAGGTTTCGAGGCCATTGATCTCAAATCATCAATTTTAACACAAATCATTTAAATGCACCGTTCTCTGGTGAGATATATTTTATTTATGCCAGGCGTCGTAATATTTTATATGTATGAGATGTTTCAAAATGCATCGTAATTAAATAACTGAATGCGGATTTGACACGGGAATACGATTTTTAAGATAAACGGTTTAAATGTTTATAAGCTTTTCTGCCTACTAAATGTATTGTAATTTTATAAAATCATAAAAATGAGTCTACACACAGAAAAGGGTTTCGCCAAATTCGATCTATTGTTGTCTTTATGATAGGTATACTTTATTTTTTTTTGTAAATATTGCACATTTATGTATCTCAAGAACTACACAACGGATCTTGTTCGATGCCAGTTTTCTGAGAAAATGTTTTAAAAATTCGTTTATATCTTTAAAAAATCCAGCCTGAAATTCATAAGATTGGGGTGGACATTTTTTGTAATTTAAGAAGCGAACTTCCTATTGATTTAAATGGCAAAGTAAGTGAGAATCGTCTATATACCATATCTATGTATATACCAACCAGGTAACAATTTAATCTATAGTAAGCAAATTATTTTTGAGAAAAATGTGTATGTCTATGTATGTAACATACATAGACAGATGGATATGGCGATTTTATAAGGGTTCCTTTCATACCAAAATGGCAGTGGAATCCTAAAAAAACAGTGAACTTAACCTTTAATCGAATAATTTCATTAATTTACATTACATCCCTATGAATAAGGGTGAGTGCAGCTGACGGCTGCTGTGCCGTCCCTTATCTTGCCGCTGTAACTGTATAAAGGTCTGCGCTTGCGTGTCTCTTTCGCGATGCATGTTATTAGATGAGGCTATTTTGGTCTGCACAGATTTAATACCCGCAGCACGGCTACTTCAAAGAATTCGAATTGAATTTATGTTATACATAGGAAGTATATTTAAATGCGGCCTATAATGTTTAGGTCTACCCGTGTGAACTTCATCATGCATGGCGATCACGCCAGCATTCATTCATTGAAACAACAATCCATATTAATGTAGTGCAAATTTTAAATTCAAGCTGCCTCCACATTTCGATTGCCTCGACCCATGTTCCTAAGCGCACGATTTTGCATTAAGTAGTTGCCTTTTCTTTTTTTTTCGTGCGCGGCCATTTGTAACGTCATTAGGTGTCGCAGGAATTACAGATGCTATGTCACGTACCCGTGTCGTGGTTATCGGTAGATACACTCGCTAGTTATTTATTCACTTGGGCATTTCGGAATTTGGGCATTTTTTCGCCCACCGGCCCCTCTCTCTTCGTGGGACTAACCTACATTAGTTTTTGTACATGCGGCCGACATTATTGCTTTTCAATCACGTAGAATTTATCTTCACAGGATGTCTGATATTCATTATACCGTTACAACTACTTACGACCGTAATTTTGGGTTTATTATCAATCTTGAGAGTGGTCGTACAATAATTGAAATTGCGGGTGGCGAAAACTGGATGCTAACGACATTCCTGGCGACCGTTACTTGGACGACCTCTTGGAAGGTAGCGGCCGGCGGGGCGGCGCGGCGCCAGTGCTCGCCCGCCTCGCCCGCCGTATATATAAGCCGACTGCCGAGCGCAACGCAACGCCCTAACGGTGTGTCATCAGCCTGCCTTCCAAACCACCAGTCCACTGTTTCAATGTTTTGCTAATTTTCCTCTCCGCTACTAGTCGAATTTACGTAATCGCACAAATGCATTTATAAACTAAAACTTCCCACATGAAACGACTTGTCCAATTACAAATTTTTATCTTATTTTTATTCCCTTTTTATTTTATTCTTTTTTTTTATTCCCTTTTTATTTTATTTTATTCTTATTCCCTCCTGTATAGAATCAGTAGCTGTATAAGCCTTGTTGCAACTTATCCTAGCGAAATAATTCAATACATAGGGAAAAATATGCGTTTGTAAATATGAACTTGATTAAATATGTGTAATTACATCCTTATTTCTTTAATTATCATTGTCAAATCTATACTTTTACTTGATGGTAAAGTGTTAAGATTTTGCCTATCTGGAGATGGCTGATGACCATCCCTGATCTAGAGTATGCCGCCGTAACACCCTTGAGTTCTGTTCCGGCATTAATGGTCAGATTCCATTCTCTCTTTAGAGAGCGGCAACACATTGGTAGGACTTTTGGTATTACAATTTTCCATAGATAGTACGCCTGTCTGCTGGATTCATGAAAAAAACTAGACCTAGATATGTTCTAAATCAAGGAATCGAATAGGAAGTATCATTGGAGTGCGGAGCCTTTCCTCTGGCTGCATATAAGCTTTGCTCTCAGCTCAAATCGGGTATAAAGCTGTAGTTTCAATGTTAACGACGCTCTCCGTTAGTTTAATTACAGCTTTGTCGCCGCGCCGCTCGGCTTCAGTAATTATACGCAGTAAAACGGATATGCAAAATAACTTTAAGCCGATGACCGTTCGCGACTCTCAATTTGCAGCTAATATCCTTTCCAACTGTGACGTACTTAATAAGTGGAGTCATTAAAACTGCAGTAAAACATTCCCAGAACAACGTGTACAGCTTATATCTTTTAAAATACACTTCTCTCTTCAAATAAATTTTCTTATGTGGCAGTAACGTCGCATTGGTTAATTTTAAATTATTTTCTTTATAACATAATATTAACTATACCTATGTAATTTTATACAATTCTACATTTTCAATCATATTCATAAAACTACGTATATTCAGTTGCAAAAATATTTTATGAGTAATGAGTATTTTCCATAATGCACAGTCTCATTATTTTCAAGTAAATTGTTAAACGACATTGAAAGTAATTGATGTAAAAACATTATCCGAATAAACACAAGCGGAACTTATTTTACACGCGTCAATTTGGCACACAGCGATAAGAAAATTAGAACCTTCGGGGAAAATGAAATTGTTGCATGCACGTGATATACGTTTAATTAATGAACACTGATTATCCTTATTCCTAATGTGATTTTTTTTTCTTTTCAGCTCCCACGGCGGGAAATCACTCGGCTCTAGATTTGTATGATGGTAAGAAAATTATTTAGACTATTTATTTTGAAAAAGATCATTTGAATTTTCATTCAATATCTATGTACCGGTAACTAAATGATTAGGTACTTTTCCACAGAATGATAAAAGCAATTCTTTTAGTCTTATTGGGATATTCAAGGAACTTAAAGGATGCTCAACGTACGGGCAATTATTTACTTATAAGCGAAAAAGTGTTATTTTCGTGTTATTAATGTTTAGTTTGCTAACGTGTACAATAGTATATTATATGTATGTACGAGTAAGCAAGTCGTATCATACTAGCCTCTGACATTTTGTGACTTTTAAAATCGCAAATTACATTTAAATGTTATACTTACATATTTTTGTACACTTCTTCAAAAGGTCTGTGACCCTAATTAAAAAGAAAACATTTTTAACAATTTTCAGGTGCAGTAGTAGAAGGATGTTACTACAACTTCCAGCACTATAGTGAGGGTGACCGCATAATGACAAATGAACCTTGCCTAAACTGTACCTGCCACAACCGTATGCTTATGTGCTACCTGAGGGTCTGTCCCTTCACCAAAGCCATTGGCCAAGACTGTACTGTTGAGAAGCGAGCTGATCAATGCTGTCCTATCGTCACATGCCCTGACGGTATGTCCTAACATATTTTTTTAGGTTTTCATCACTTAATTGAGACCATGTCAGCCTTTTGTGATCATTTTGCATTTATCTTCGACTTATTTGTGGTGGAATTCATCTTTAAATTCCACCACTTCGTTTATGTGTGGTTATGACTTTATATTCACATCTTCTATACTCTGCAAGATATAAGAAATGAGATGCACGAAAATTGGTGTAAGATGAATATTTTAACTCCTAATTTAATAATAATTTTCATTGAAATCCGTTGTGTCGTTTCAGAGCCTTCGAAACAAACTTTTACGACACACATATAAACATATTATAAGCGGTAATTTATGATCATAGATTATATAAATTAGCAAATTTATTAATAAGTATATACAGTTACACTCAACATTTGTCATGTATATATTGAAATTACAATTTTATGTATTAACTTCAATTTTATGTATTCGTATAGAGGATAAACTTACTAAAAAATATTCTATTAAGATTCTGTTGAAATCTAATTGTCTCAATCCGATTAAGGAAATCACCATGAGATATCCCATATGTAATACCTAACAATATGCCTTAAACTAGTATGGCAGCTTCTAGGAGGCTTGAACTCAGTAGCAGAACATTTGTGGGCTAATATTGTATTATAAACTCGATGAAAGCTTTAAAAATTAAGTAGCTTGCCGCCTTTGGCGACGCATAAAGAACGGCCTTTTGTCTGTAAATTAGTGGAAACTGAACCTTAGACGGTAGATTGAGTCTTGAATTATTTTAGGAAAAGGAGTCGCCGCTTGGCCTTTGAGTCAGAAATAATAGGGTAGCCACTTAGCCGAGCCAAGGGATATAACTACTATTTAAAAAAAATGTTGAGTCGAATTATTTTCATAAATTCCATTTTTATATTTATAATATCAGCTCATAAACATCAAGCTGCTTAGCGTTTGATAATTATAACAACATGCACTTTAAACCAGAAAAGTTGCTGGAATACCCTCTGTATTCTTTTCTGGTTTAATAATAATATAATAACGTTATACAAGTAAGACGTTCGTCCTTTGCATACTTTACCAACACGACACCTAATGTTTATGTTTCTTTTAAATTAAGGGTCCATGCATATAAATGTGAAAATATGTTTGTTTTATGTCATGGCCTCAAAATGTTTTATTGCGGTATTAGGATAGTTTAGCGAGTGAACCAGTGTAAAAAGCCTAGAAATAAGAAACAAAATATAAATATGGATCTTAAAATGTATGTAATACAAACAACGTAGACAAATCATTGCCATTGCGAAGTTTGCTAATAAGACTAGCTACGCTCGCCAAGTTGGATGGCAATGTTTATTCGCTACACAAAATATAAATCGCATCAGAGATACTCATAACAACAAAGAACCTCTTAAATTGCCATTTTTATTGCTAGTTGTGTCCGGCATTTCGATCATGCCTTACTTGGACTGTATACTCTTATCTTCCGAAGCCTGCAAGATATTGAAAAGAAATAAACACTAACGTTTAAGATAAGATAAATGATATATATATGCTGATATTATCCCTTAAATTTTCATTGCAATGTTTTACGCTGTCGGAGCGTATTCGAGAATTCGCTTACTCCTGCAGCTGGGCGGTATGTTGTAAGAGGCAACAAAATAATCCACAGCCAGGTGGTAGAGCATTTTGTCCAACTGGATGCCACCACCCCTGGTCTTGAGCACGCCGCCATAACAACCCTAAGATGTACTGTGACAATAATTGGCCAGATTCCAATCGCTCATTCGCGATTGGCAGCACATTAGTAGCGCGGTGTTGCAAATGTCTATAGGCGACAATAACCTTTCCATCAAGTAGTGCAGCCTATAAGCTGTTTACTACAGCACTAATACAACCTTTCTGAATAACGGACCAAAAATCTGAAAATGGTAATTTATGATTAGGTGTCGTGTAAATAAAACTATTTTTTCTTAAATATTTTCTATTTGTTTTGAAACCACAAGCTCACTTCAATTTTATTTTGTTAGATGAATAATGTTATACTTTTTTAAGGTTAATTAAACTGTTATAATATTATATTATTAATGTTATAAAATTAACAGTTCCAGTTGATCTGCTCACTTCAACATCTACGTCGTCGCCGGCTGAATATGGAGCAACAGGAGTCGGTAAATTTGACAAATATGGATGCACTATTGATGGAAAATACTTGCCAGAAGGTGCCAAAGTGCCACCCACCCCGAACAAACCATGCGAACACTGTTACTGTATACGAAATATGACGACTTGTGTTATGCAAGAATGTACATTGCACGTCGACGGTTGCACTCCAATTTACCATAAAGATGTCTGCTGTCCGGTCCGATATTCTTGTGGTGAGTTTATTACAATCATAGATTTCTTATACGTAGTTATTAATTATGGTGACGTTTTAAATTTAATAAAAGAATGAGTAAATAAATAGGCATCGAAAAAGTAGGAATATTTAAATTCCAAGAGGATTAGTGAAAAGTAGATATTAGATGGATCAATTAAATTGAGAGGCAAGGACAAGTCACGAGAATGATAAACGACATTGAAAGATAGAAATTTACCTGCTATCGGCTTATATTGGAAGTGGAGAATGTTGGTAAAAATGGTAAAAGATGTTATGAGGCGATAAAGTTTGACTGAGATGAGTTCGTTAGTTCAAAGTTTTATAACGACAGTTATTATATTATCCAAAGAAGATCTAAAATAAAGTTAAGTAAAATCCAAATAATATAATATGTTAAAAGTGCTTAAATTTATGTTCTATTTATTATTAGACTTACTTACATACCAGCATTTAGTTTATAATTAAATGCTAAACATAGTTATTTTTTATATAAGTTAACCAAACCTTTATGTAATTTAATACAATAAATTAAACGTGTCACTTAACACGTTCACAGCGGCACTGATTGATCTGTTATTTCTATTCCTGCGGTACAGGATGTTTAGGCCTTGTACTAAAACTATTATAGAGGCGGTACGAGGCCTATTAAGCCCCATAATGTTGTTAAAACTATAATTATCTATGCCTTGTATATAAAATAGTTTATGGATTTCTGTTTTGTGTTGTACGGTATTAGGAACTCTGAAATAATAGCACATCTTACATATACATTCTGTCAAAAAAGATTCAATTTTTTTGTTTTATTTTGTGTCGTCATTAGATTGAAGAAAATTAAAAGCAGTTGTACGTACAATCGTTTTTAATTTTGGCGCTGACTTTTGAGTTGCATTGGTCAATTAGATTAAATATCATGTTTTTTTTAATTAGATCATATCTAGTGTGTATTGCGAATTTCATAATGGACAAAAATATCGAACAAAGAGTTTGTCTTAAATTTTGCATCGCCAATAGAATTTCGTGTTTGGACACTAAAATGTTACAGAAGGATTACGGTGAATCGACTTTATTAAAAACAAGTGCGTATTAGCAAACAAAGCGTTTAAAACCGGTCGAGATATGCTGGAAGATTTGCTTCGTCCTGGTAGGCTGTCAACTTCTTTTTGCTTTTTTATTTTGGCAGGACCTTTAGTGCTGTGCCTCTTAAACTAGAATCAGCCACACTACCATTTAACACCGAATTCAGATACCTTGGTTCACTACTGCACTAATTGTGATATAGAGAGGGATGTAAGGAGAAGTATAAATGTAGAATGGGTAAAGTGGAGACAGGTAACCAGTGTGACGTGCGACAAACTAATGCCACTGAAACTAAAAGGTCGAATATATAACTCTGTCTTATGACCAGTCATGCTATATGAGTCGATATGTTGGGCCACTAAACTGATAAACCACTAAGTCTCCACCCAGCTGAGAGCACTCACTGAGCTGAGAATGTTGAGATGGATTTGTGGTGTTACAAGAAAGGATAAGGTGAGAAATGAGTACATAAGGGGATCTTTGAAAATTGCACCCGTCACTGAAAAATTGAGAGGAAGAAGATTAAGTCTGTATGGGCATATAATAAGAGGCATGAAAGTCATGTGACAAAAAGAATGTTAAACTACAAGATAAATGGGTACAAATGTAAAGGTAGACCAAAAAAAGATGGATGGATTGTGTGAAGGATGATATGATGATATGTGGTGTGACAGAAGATGTATGTCAGAGTAAAGGAGTGAATGGAAAAGACATATCTGCCGAGCCCAAATAATTGGGATATGGTGAAAGAAAGAGAGAACCGCTGAACTTTCTGTGTCTCACGATCATGATCCGTATCATTTTAAATAATCACTTCGTTATGAATCATGTTACCGCTCGACTAGAGACCCAAAAGTCCAGAATTTTCTCCAAAAGCTCAACTGCATAAGAGTCGCAGAGGTCATGCTAGAAAAAGTTAATTTCGACCAAACATGCATGAAACGTATTGTTACTGGCGACAAGACTTACAAGTTTGTGGTTTACAAGTTTGGCATGCAAACTAATCAACAAGCTTTGCCTTCCAATTGAACTAAAACCGAAAAAACCACGCCAAAGTCGATCATGTTGACTGTTTTCTTTGACTATCGCGGTGTTGTGCACTCGTAATTCTTATCGGAAGGTCAAACGGTAAATAAAGGATATTATTTGAGCATTATACGCCGATTAAGTACATTCGACGAAAAAGGCCAGATTTGTGGAAATAAAATTCTTGGATTTTGCACCACGATAATGCGCCTTCGCATAAGGCTATCATCGTGTACGAATTTTTGACCAAAACTGAACTAATACCATGAAGCTGTGACGTGGGGGGAGTAAATAGTCAGATCCTCCTCCTTTAGGTTTAGGTGGGTCATTGAACTATAGAAGATAATTGTGTAGTATATTTAATCTGTTCAATGACAACTGGTGGACTTCTATGCACAACAGCTTTTCAAGTCAAGTTATTCCACTGCTGTAATATTAGCTCGACCGGTAATTGTCCACGTATGGTATATGTTGGCTTGGTTGGTAGGTTTCCCTAAGTAAAGCCTTGGTCCCCAACGGGAACATGAAATTATTTTAATAAAGTGAAAGGAAGTGTTGAATAGTCTGGAATAATATTTATAAAAGAATATAACAACTGATATTTTTAACACGCTCTTGACAGTGACGTAGTTTGTCATTAGTACTGTCATTGGCTATATCTATGTTTTTTTTAATGGTGCAAGTGCAACGTTACAAAGCAAACACCTTATTCACCAAGTGAGACACATTCGGGTCGATTTAGATCTTGTTTTGCAGTAAATGTATTAAAAAGTTCACAGAAATTCTTAAGTACCATTAGTGATATCTATATAAACACTATTTCAATGTAATTTTGTTTACATTTCAGATCATCCAGAAGATGAAATTCCTCTATTGGATGACATGACGACCACAGTACGACCGACGCCTGGATTTATTCTAACAACACCTACAACGATATCTCCAGTAACACAAATAACTCAAGATTGTGTCCATGATGATCAAATTTTTGCAGATGGAGCATTAATTAAGACAGAAAAAGCCTGCGAACACTGTTATTGCATGAAAGGAGATATTGTTTGTGTAGTACAAGAATGTGGCACTCCTATGGAAAATGAGGGCAAGAATTGTACATCGTTGCCACCACGGGAAGGTCAATGTTGCCCAGATACATATATTTGTGAAGGAGATGAATCAAGTACCGAATATTCCAGAGACTTTACAACGAATATTCCGATTGAGGAGTTAACAACGTTAACGCCCCCGAGAAGAGTGGGAGTTGAAGGAAGTGGCTATAGAAACGAGCCTGATGAAATTCCTTTCAGCGAGCTACCATCTTCTGTTTCGGAAATGGAGGGCAGTGGAGAACAAAAGCCTCTTGACCTTATTTCTGAAACATCTGTAGATGATGCTAGGCAACAACATACAACAGGACAACACAGAATAACAACTGAATTAGTATCACATACAACACAAAAGATAACTTCAGAAAGTGAAACTGAACAAAGTACACCTAAGTCATATGAAGAAAAAGAACAACTTGATATCACCGATTATGAAAAATCAACTATTCAATCAATCACAGAAGAAAGTCCTGAAAAGATTCTTCAACATACGAGTCTTCCGGTTATAGAAGAAAGTGAAATATTCAGTACTGAATCAAACAAACAGTTTACAGAAATACAAAGTGAAAAAGAAACTACTGGGCAATACAAAGAAACATGGAAAACTACTAGCTCTTCTGATCTTGAACAAAAGACTAAAATACCAACAGAATTAGTCACTCAAGAAATTACAACTCCAGGACCTGACAAAAAAGAATATGAAGAAGGCTTGTCAGAAACAACCAGTTTTTCAGTATATGCAGAAGACGATAATGTAACTCCTGGAAAGAATGTAATAGAAACTACGACTATAGATGGTAAAACAAGTCTAGAAAGTGAAAGTCATGGCTCTACCCCAGTACATTCACATACACTTACATTAGAAGAGGTGGAAAAAGAAGAATTCGAACAGGACAAACATATAATAGCTACTGACAAATCTAATGAAGAATTTACCACCGAATCTCACGAATATGTATCAAGTCCTGATACTGGTATTTTACTGCAGGAGACCGTGCCACATAAAACTCACGATGGTGTTGATGAAGGATTTGATAAAGAAATAACGGACAATCATGAATTTATACCAGTTACTACTGGTATATCAACGATAGGAGTTACAACAGTAGGTTACAAAGAAGAAGACATAACCGAAAAAGAACTTGAGGAGGAAATTTATGAAACTCCACATCACATTGTAACAAATGTTCCACATATGAAACCAGAGTCGTCTACACCAGTTGTAGATGAAATTGTAACACAAGAGTTAGAACAACATCATACATATGGAGGTCAAGAAATATTACCGAGTATCCCAAGTGTCACTGAGTTAGCTGACAAATCTACATTAGATACTGAAGCTCAAGAATATACACCAAGCATTGCAAGTACGACTGCTTCAAGTAGTGAAAGTACACAGAAGAGTGTTTCAGATGAAACGATGATATTAGGTGACCTTCAGACAAGCACTATTACGCCTAGCTTAGAGAGAAAAGATGACATTATAACAACGGTCGTGGAAAGCAAGCTCTCTACAACAACAGCTTCTGAAGTAGAAACTTCTAAAGATTATCTGGCAACTATAGTGCCAGATTTCAATAAAGAAACACAAACATTTACTACGGTAAAAGGTGAAGAATTCACTGCACACGATATTAAATATGATACTTCAACCGTATTACCCCCTTCAAAGGTTATAAGTGATGATACTACAACTGAGCCAGACAAGGGACTAAATACAATCCCTGCCAGTAAAATAGATGAAAATTTGGTTACTTCTGTGCCTCCTGTTTCTGCGTCCGATAGTTATACAACGAAAAGCGCTGACATAGCGGTAATCACAGATGGAATTAAAAAAGATGACCACATTTCCACGGAATTATATATTGAAAAAGAACCTACAACAATATCATATATTGAAAGCCATGAAACTACTGAATTACCTAAAGAAAAAGAAACAAAACATACAATTATCCCATCAGGCGATTATAGTCATGTAACTGACCAAGCATCTCTATCAACAACAGAATTTATTTCATCGACTACAGTACCTGAACACGAATTTATAAAACAATCCAGCACAGAACTTGCTATTGATAAAACAGATATACCTGTAACATCAACAATAAATCAGGGAGAAAATGAAATTCATGAAGATGTATCGTTACCAGGAAGAATTCCTGGAGAAGGTGATTGTCTCCAAAATGGCGTTACATATAGAAACGAAAGCAATGTACCAAGCACACATAACTGCCACACAGGTTGCAAATGTATCAGTAGTATAATTAAATGTGATCCGATTATATGCAGTCCTCCACCAGACTACATGGATAACTGTCAGCCTACTTACGATCCTCCTGACGCATGCTGTCCTACATATGAATGTACTCATATCTCCAAGGAAACAATGCCACCTCAATCCCAGAGCCAAATGTCTGGAACAGAAGCACCTCTTCAGCCGCCTTCTTTCGAATGTCGCGGAGATCAATGCGAAGTTAGTGAAGATAAAATACAGCCCACATTATCATATGAAACTTGTACTGGCGGTTCATGTAAAGTAGATATAGATCAAAAGACGGACACAAGTGAATGTGGACCTCAGGGTTGCCATGTTGTTAGTGAGATACCTGTTCCTCAAGGTATTGATTTAGTACAGTCAGATAAATGTACAGGTGAAAAATGTATATCACCACCGGAAAGTTGTGATAACGGTGAGTGCGAATTGGGACAAATAAAACCAGCTCAACCTTGTATAGGTGATAATTGTGTTGTGCAATCCTTACCTACCTCAGTTTTAGAAAAATGTGAAATTGAAGGAAATTGTAAAGAAATATCATTAACTCCCAGCCTTCCATGTGAAAGTGACAAATGCACTGTTACTGAAGAAGCTAGTGGAACCGATGATAATATTGTTTGCAAAGAAGAGGGTGGTTGTCAAGAGGCTGCTGATCACGAAACATATGGATGTGAAGGAGAATCATGTAGAAGAAAGGAAATAGCGGGCACAGATACCAAACTGCCAACAGCGTGTACTGGTACAGAATGCTTAGAGCAATCACATACTGCAGCTGAACATGGAGTTGATATCTATGAAAGTACAACTTCAATTCCACTTGAAGATGTTACACAAACTGAAAAACAGATTGCTCATGTAACAGTAGCGGACATGAAAGACCAAACAACTCTGGAACTCGAACATATAGTTCATGAAATTTCTGACCTTACAACCAAATTACCGGCACCTTCAACTGATGAAATTATATCAGAAGCTCCTGTCAAAAAAGAAACTGAACTTAAGGAAACAGAAACTGATACAAGCACAACGAAGCAAGCTACAACCGAAATAAAGGAATATGCTACCGACAAACCAGCCATCATAAAGGATGATAGTTTAAATGTCAATCTTGAAGACTACGCTACAGAAAAAGTAGAAGACATTACAACTCAAAAAATAGAAATCGAAGAAAATGAAATTGGAACAAAAACACCAGTTGATATTCAAATTACATTAACACCTCGTGAACCATCAGAATATACAACTAAATCTAATAAAGAAGAAGTAATTCAACAGAGTACCCAAGAGAGCACAGATATAGATAAATATAAAACAGTAAGTCCTGAAACTACTAAATCGACAGATATAGTAAAAGGGGAAACCACAGAACCAGTTTTCGAAAAAGAAACTAAATCGCCTGAATTTTTAACAGGAAAAGACCGTGATAATGAAGTTAGTGACCATTCTCCAGATGACAAAATAACAAAAGATGAATCGGAACTTTCTAATTTCACTGGTGCTACATCACAATACAAAACTACAGAATCAACCTCTAAACAAGAAAAACCAGATTACACATCTGGCATACATGTGACTGAATCGAATACAATTGACACTACACTTTCACAACAATTTATATCCGAAGAATCTTACAGTACAGAAGAACAGGGACTTCAAGAAATAGTCACACAAGAACAATATTTACCCGAATCTGACAAAACTGAAGCAACTGGGATGGAGAAGCAAATCACGGAATCTTCAATTCATGTTGATACAGTTGCTCCTGCCACAGCTTCCGTAACAATCGATACAGTGACATTTGGACCACATGAAGAAATATCTAAAATAGATACACCAAAAGTTTCAGATAAAGACGAAGGTTTGTACCAAAGAACAACTGAATCTTTGGTAGCTGAAATGTTAACTTCCACCAAATCTGTAGATTCAGAAGTGTATATAATTACCACACCAAAACCAGTTGAGGTTGAAGGTGAACCAACTACTTTCAAACCTGAAATACACTTTACTGTACCTGATAACGAAAGTTTATTAACATACGAGCCTCAGAAAGAACAAAAACAAGAGTTTTCTACTACATCAGACATTGATACAGAAGAATATGTAACTGAAGAACATAGTTTAAGTGAACTTAGTGAAGAAAAACTGACTACTACTCTAGCACAGTCTTATATAACTGACTTAGAAGAAAGTATTACTAGAGTTCCCGTACAAAGTGAGGTTATGCCTCAGGAAATAGAATCCGCAGCAACGCAAGTTCCTACTAAGAAAACAGAAGTTGATAATGAAGAAGAGAAAGTTTCATTTACTACTGAATCACCAAAGATTTCAGACCGTGAAGAAGTGGTGACAGAACCTGTACGAAGTACTGATGTGCATGAACAAGAAGTTTCGGAAATACAAAAAGAAGTCGATTTTGAGAAATTTACAACTACCGCCACAATTTCACTCTTTACGGCAGAAGACAAAACTGAGGGAATTACTTTGGATGTACAAAAAGAAGTAAGTGAGAAAGATTCTTTATCTCCCACCACAGAAAAAATTAAAATGCCTGAAAAAGAAGTTGACAAGCTTGGAAAACCTGTATATGAAGATATGACTACAGAGATTTCAATGTCAATACCAGAAATACACGAAGATATGGAGAAAGTGACAGAATACAAAGATATTTCCGTATTAGATAACACTGAAACTGAATTGCCAGAACATTTCATTCCTACTGAGTCTGATATTGAGAAATCGATTACAAAAGTTACAACCGAAAAAGATAAAAAACATACAATGACAACATCATATACAGAATATGAAACCGGTACAACAGCGACTGGAATCGTATTTACTTCACATTCAGATGAACCTGCACACGAGGGCTATCATGTACATGAAGATGTATCTAAAGTATCAGAACCAGCTACTACTATAACATCAATTCTTGAGGCTTCAGAACCGTTTACGGTGGTACCTGAAGTTGTAACAACTGAAGAACCACAAAAAGATTCAAAATTACCTAGTTTGGAATCTCACGCAACTACTATGTCACCTGTTGTAAAAGAAATTGACACAGAGACATCTGTAGGGCTAGAACTCGAAACGAAACCGACAAGTATTCCATCCGATATTGAAGAGCAAAAACTTGAACATGAAGCTGATTCTAAACATCAAGTTGATTTGACTACCGAACATACGGTGTCTGAATTATTAGAAACTACTGTATCTGAATCTGAAATGGAACATAAAGATATTGAAATAGCAGTGCCTACCGCAACAACAACGCAGGAGCCTATAATAGAATATTCTATAGTTACTGAAGGACATAAAGTCGATAAAGAAACAGATAAAGTACCTACTAGTTTCAGCGAAGAAGATAAACCAACTACATCTAAGAGTATAATTTTACCTGATTTAACTCCCACAGGTACAGCACAACCCACTGTTACGAGTGTATATGACTACGGTACTAATGGTCCTGAAACTGAAAGTGAAGTAGAAGTGAGTACTGAACTATCTTATATAGAACAAACGCAGATATCAGAGTTTCCCTCACATGAACCTGAATATTTACATAAACCATTACCTGACATATATAGTCCTGAACAGGAAGAAATGCAAACCATATCACCTAATTTAATGACAACAGAAGTACCTAAAGTAGTACCAACAACAGAAGAAGTTATAAATAAACAAAAAGATATGTCTACTGAATCATCTGGAGATATAGACAAACAAAAAATTTCACCAATATATACAGAAAAAACAACAGAAAGGGATGTTAAATTCTCAGAAAAGGAATCTGAATATAGTGAAGAGAATACAACGCCACTATTATTGGACTACACCTCCACTCCAAAACATGAATATTCGGAAAGCATATCAGACCTAGTTGAGTTAGAAGAACATACACACAAACATTTGGAAGAATCTCCTACGACACCACGTTTAAGCTCCGACGAAGACACTACTCACGATATGAGTACTGAAAAGGTTTTGGTAGAGTTAGCTACGTCAGTCAGCCCTTACATCGAAGATAAAACAACTACCAGTGAAACCACTGATAAGTTCACAGAAGAGACAGCAAAGCAGACGCATCCTAGTTCCGGGGAGGAAACCAGCCACGATGTAACTACTGAGAAGGTTTTGGTGGAGCCTACCACATCAGTACACCCCAGTTTTGAAAAAGAAAGCAGTCCTGGTGAAGAAAGTGGCAAAGTTGGAGAAGATGGTGCAACAACACCTCGTCTTAGTCCCGAAGAAGAAATCGGAGTGGATAAAATTCATAGCATAACCACTGATAAAATTTTGGAAGCTACTGAAACAACACATCATCTTAGCTCTGAAAAAGATACTGACTATTTTGCAGTTACTGACAAGTTTTTGGAGGAAGAGGCCCCGACAACTCAACTTCTTACTGAAAAAGAAATTAGTCTTGCCCAAGATACAGACAAAGTTTTGGAGGAGACTGCC
The DNA here is from genome assembly GCA_012273795.1 of Dendrolimus punctatus. Classification (NCBI taxonomy): domain Eukaryota; kingdom Metazoa; phylum Arthropoda; class Insecta; order Lepidoptera; family Lasiocampidae; genus Dendrolimus; species Dendrolimus punctatus. The sequence goes on from CM022537.1 coordinate 10,042,761, forward strand.
TCGACATTGCTTTCGGACGTCGGAAAGGAAACCAGTCACCCTGGAGCTACTGAAAAGATTTCGGAAGAGACTATAACAACCTTGCCGAGTTTTGATAAGGAAACTAGTCACTCTGAAAATACTGACAGACTTTTGGAAGGAGCCGTAACAACACCACGCTCTGATGAAAAAACTAGTCATACACTGTCAACTGACAACATTTTAGAAGAGACTGAAACTACGCCACGCTCAAGTTTCTTAGAAGAAACTAGTCAACCTGAAAGTACTGACAAGATGATAGAAGATACTGAAATAACTACACCCCCTAGTTCCGTAAAAGTAACCAGTCACTCTTACGCTACTGACAAGATTTTAGAAGGGACTGAGATAACTCCGCTTCCTAGTTACGAAGAAGAAATTAGTCACTCTGCAATTACAGATCAAGTTTTAGAAGAGACTGGAACAACCGAACGCGCTAGCATTGAAGAGGAAATTAGTCATGCTAAAGCTACTGATAAGATTTTGGAAGAGATTGCGACAACATTGCATCCAAACATAGAAAAAGAATCTATCTATGTTGAATCTACTGAAAAGGTAGCAGAAGATAGTGTACCCACGTCACCTATCAGCACTGATGAAGAAGCAAGTCACGTTGAAAGTGCTGACAAGGTTCTGGAAGACACTGCAACGACACAACGCTTTGAAGAGGAAATCAGCCAAGAATTATCTACTGAAAGGATTTTAGAAGAGAGTGCTATAACGGTGGATTCTAGCTCTGAAGAGAAAGTTAGTCACTCTGTAACTACAGAAAAAGCTTTAGAAGAAGCTGGGTCAACACTACGACCAAACTTTGAAGAAGAAGTTGGTCAAGACATTGATAAGACTTTAGAAGACTGGCCAACTACACCTCGTCATAGCATTGAAAAGGAAACCGGTTACGATGTAACAGTTGGCAAAACGGCGGAATCTACAACGTCTCATCGCCCTGGCTTTGAAGTAGAACAAGGTCACGTTCCAACAACTGAAAAGGTTTTAGAAGAGATTATAACTACACCTCTTCCGAGCTCTGAAGAAGACAGCGACCAGTTTGTAGTTACTGATAAAATTTTGGAGCAGACTGAAACTACACAACATCCAAGATTTGAAGAAGAAATTGTTCATCCTGGAGATACTGAAAAGACTGTGGATGAAATATCCGAAACATTACATCCTACTATCGAAAAGAAACCTGGGCACTATATACCCACAGAAAAGACTATAGATGAGACTTCAACACTTCAAGGTCTCAGCTTCAGTCATACTATAACCACCGACAAGATTTCAGAAGATATTGCAACAACTTTACGTCCTATTTCTGAAGACGAAACTAATTATGCCAAGACCACCGTAACTCCTGAAGTAATTACAACAGCACAAATGAGCATAGAACATGAAACCAGCCATGCTGAAGTCACTGAAAAGATTTTGGATGATATTGCAACTACTTCAAGTGTAAGCTTGGGAGATGAAAAAATACAAGATGAATCCCAAAAACTAAAACCCGACATTGTAACAGAGAAAACAATTGATGAACAAATAGAAAAGGATACCGACAAACCTACAGAAATAAAAGAGGACAGTGAAACACCTGTTAAAGTACTGACAGAAATAAGCCCGCCAACTGAAACTTCAATTCCAGATATATTAAGTCAGTCTACTACCACACATGTAGAGGAAAGCTCGTCCCTTTCATCTGTTTCACAGGAAACTGATGTAAAATATACAACAGAAAGCCAAGAAAAAGAAATTTCAACAGAAGCGCCAATTGAACATATAGAAGAAGAGAAAACACACCCGATTTCTGAAGAAAAGCCCTCTGAATCCAGCACACCGCAGGAAACGTTTACACCTGGCGAAGAAGTCGTATCGTCAACCACAAAAGTTACTACAATGAGCATTGAAGAATATCTAACAACACATGCACCTGCTCCAGTTGACAAATTTACGAAACCTAAAGAAAAGCCTACGGAAAGTACACAGTCGACAGCGACACCAGAACTGCCAAAGCCTAGTGAAATACAACCTACTGACGAAGTTCCATCACCTGAAGAAGAAAGCCATTTCCCTCCAAGTGGAGTTAGTGGGTACGGTGGAGAGACAGATTACGGAGATGAAGACCAAGCACTTGGACCAGGAACATGCAGATATGGCGGAAAAGTTTATGTGTCCGCACAACAAATACCTAGGGACGATCCTTGTGATTTCTGTTTTTGCTTCAGAAGCGACATTATTTGCTTACAGCAAAGTTGTCCGCCTCCCATACATGGATGCCACGAGGAACCAATACAAGGTTTCTGTTGTCCACGTTATGAATGTCCTGTCTCGATGGCGACTACCCTCAATGTTACCACAACAACGACAACAACGACAACGACTTTGCCACCGCATTTCCCCACTCACTCCTACAAGGGCGCTGCGCATAGAAGAGGCTGCCAAATAAAAGGACACACTTATAAAGTAGGGGAAGTCGTTCGCGCATCGTCAGGACCATGTTTACATTGCACGTAAGTCAATTATATGTATTTCGAAATCAGAGCTTTCCTTTTTCTTTAAAAAAATAATCAAAAACTATTATAAAATTTTCCAAAATATAAAGGTAAACTTATTTCATATCATTAAGTTATATTTTTGGAATGAATAATTCAATATAAACTAAATAATTAAATTTGCTTTATGTGGTTAACAAGTATTATTCTAATTTCAGATGCGGAGGAGACGGTCAGATGAAATGCGATCCCAAGGCGTGTACCCCAGAGCCGATGCTAAGACAAATGATAGCTGCAGCCGTTTCTGCTAAACGGCGAAGGTGAAAATCTTCAGTAAAATGTAAACTACCTTGGATGCAGTGTCACTGGGCAAGAATGCCTTTGTGATAATCATTTCCATCTACTCTTTTTGCACAATAATAATGCTCAACACAATTATCAAAATGAAGTAGTTTAAGATTTCGTGTCATAATGTAGTATTTGATATTATTTTTCGTATTTTCATAGTGTCGTGGCACGCACAACTCAATTTTAAGGAAACTACCATGACTGTGATTAAATATTTAAATGTTAATTTCTAAATCTGATTATGGAAACGAATTTCCAAGTCTTCGTATAAGGCTTATTTATTTTATTATTTATCTTTTTCGCGGAAACCAGTGCCAAACGATAGAGTTAGGTTGTTGACGACTCTACCTTTGAAGAAATGGTGGTCTCAAATTATGTAACTCGAAAGCAAAATTTTGACGACCAAACCGAAGCTGGGTTTTCAAATGAGTTTTCATCGACGTAAAACGAGCTTCCAGGGTCACATAGATCGCCGAAATCTTGACCATTTTATACATGTAAACTTAATTGTTTTACCGATTTAAGCTTAGTCAATTCTTTGTTTTTACACGATGCTAATTTAGACAGATTTAGTGTCATGTAAATTTGAAGTAATCTTAAGGATCCCTGATGTTGTAAATGCCTTACTTAATTTGTAATAATTTATATATTTTAGGTGTATAGTACTTAAGCCATGTTTTGAGACCAGTGACTATTATAATTTTAGAAATAATAGAAAGGCCCATAACGATAACAGAAAAGTCTCGGCCGACGTTTCGCAATAATTTCGGCCTTGGCCGGGACTTTTCCATCTTTCACGTCTTACAGAAAGTGACCAAACTTGTTTTCTTTAATTCGTGAGAGGCACACTATTATACTGGCACTTATTATTATGATGATGAAGAGGCCAATAATCAATTTTAAAGCAATTTTACAATACGGTATCCTTATAGCCTATTGTAGGACCTTTTGTAACTTTTTGATATAAAAGTGCTGGTAGATGTAATTCGTAAACAAGCAGATCTAGACGGGTACGGAGGACATAAAGCTATTGCGGCCATTTTTAGGATACGGTAGATGCATGGAGTAAACGGTCGCATTAATTCGTACCAATCTTCATCTGTGAATACAGATTGTAGGTCTATTATGCCCTATTATTTATTTGAAATCGTAGCAAAACACAATTGGTTTTACTCAAAATGTAAATTAATATGGAATTCGAATTGATTATAAGTACACGATTATATTAGATAAATTTATAATTAGTTTCTTTGATTTTATTTTACGAGTAAAGCTACGATATAGCTGGCTCTACAACTGTGCAAACGAGTTTTAAATAAAAATATTCAAGTGATAATATGTTATTTTATTTCTAAACCTACCTTAGTTGACACATTTTGAAATTTGGGATTAATTATATTAATTAATTGGATTAATATAATATAATTAATCCCACCTTCCATTGAGACCGGCTGCCTGTTTGCTTGTTTCAGAAAATAAAAAAATAACGTATTAAATGCTGTGTATAACAGTGGCATTCGGCTAGGGTGAAAGTACATACCATATAATGCGAGCGCCACTTACGTCGCTATTGTAGAAATGAAGGCTCCACTATCAGCATAGAAAAAAACAAGTAGTCAGTGGAGCAGCATTCCAAATGAATTAAAGCCATTTTAGCTAATAAAACTCACTGCAATGAACAAAGAACTGCGTAAAATCCGTGAACAACAACAGAATAAACAAATAAAAACTATAATAATTCACAAGCACGCACGCCGTAGTGTCGCCCAACAGCATACTAAATTATTTTTGTAAATAAAATAAACTTCTAAATAAAAAACGTCGAACTCATGGTGTATTTATTATCTTATTATCACTTGTATTTAAATTTGGCCGCTAGTTAATTTATAGAGACCATAGTAATAACATCACATAACAATATGTTTGAATTGCCAATGGATGCCGCTTTTGATATTTTAGTTGCTCGTTACTAAAAGGTAGGCTGTGGGGAATCTAGTCGTATGAAGTCCGCGCCACTGTCAGTTACATACATACTAGTTGCCTTGCCTATATATAATATATATAGGGATCAACGATTATTCCTATATATTTAGTTAAGGTATTTTTTACAGCGGAAATTCAACACGCAGAATCACGAAGTAAGAAATACTCGTGTTTAATCTATTTAATTTTGTCGTTGAATTATAAGAACTTTTTACACAACAAGAAAATATTGGGTCTTGTCTGTTGCAGCTATATAAGATATTGAATCCGTTTATTAAAAATGATGTGAATTTGCATTATTAAAGTATGATGGGGCTGGTATGGTGAAATCATCAAGGCCCTGAAAAAATTAGATAAAAAAAATACAATGAGATCACTTAAAAGTAAGAATTAGCAAAACGTTTACCCGGTTATTCATTGTAGTTATAAGAAGTGTATAGGCGCATTAAAATGTTATTAATGTGATTATGAATAACAGTTATTACCAAAAATATATAACGAGCCTATTAACCTCGTATACCTAACGGCTATAAATAATAAGATTACTCGATAAACTTAATCACAATTTTGAAGTATTATGACAGCCTCTGTAGTTGAGCGGGCTAAGCTTTTGCCGGCCTACCTCACTGCAACGCCCTCTGCGTTCCGGGCTCGTTTCCTGGTATAGTCAATTTTGGAAACAAATTTCTCTGTTACTTACTATGGTCTGGGTGTCTGGGATCAGCCCCAGAGTAATCCGTTGTATATTACCCATATCACAAGCGTAACTTGCTTTATTTAGGGATATACGAGTATAATAAGTGTGTTTGCCGATTATTAATATTATCGTATGTTTTGAAGACTACGGGCCATAAAAATGGCCAATGGAAAGGCCAACACGTAGAGGCTCCTTGACAAATTTAATCTAAATGTGGCGTGGCACTAACCGGCGATTCTCCCTGTGTACACCATATAAAAACGCACCCAAGCCCCGGCCGGTCAGTGTATGTGCAATGTTCGGGAACATGGAAAAATGGGCAGACGGTGACTCGCCACTCCCTGCATGGGTCGCTAAAAAATGCCGTTCAAGATTGGCGAGGGGCAACATGGGTATGAGTGGCTAAGAGATGTCGAGAGGAGCTAAATAATATACAGATTAAATAATTTATGTTACGTGTTTCCTTCGCTTGAACGACTCCGGGGTGGGTGCCTGCAAAGCGAGACTCACTGTCGGGGCCGTTATATTATTATTATATTATGTGTTTCTTATACTACTAGTATCAGAAATAAAAAGCTGTTAAGAAAGACCCAGAAAATTAAAAATTTTCCAAGATCCTCTAGTTATATGTTTCTGGTAACAGAAGGCGCTGGCTTACATTAAAAGCTTAAATTGCAGTCTCAAGTTACAACAAGCTTTTTGGTTCTAAGCTTTACCGACAGATGACACCCTACAAGCTAAATACCTGAAAATTTATGTAATGTTTTATGAATTCTAGAAATAATTAAACACAGTGATTATTTCATATGTACGAAAGAATCGATTATACTTTTCGTGCATTATCATCAATCATAACAAAAGAATTGATTAATATGCGTGATTTAAAATCTTTATAGGAAATGAAATATATTATGGGTTTTAAAAATCCTGGAGTTCTATTTATTCCCATATAAATAGGATTTTAATACAGGGCCCCCATTATAATCACTATTAAAGTGACATCACAACGCTTCTTATTAAAAGGGAACAAACAAATAGAAAACGAAATAATAAAACAAAAATATTAAGACCAATTTAATTTTCGTTCAGTTGCCTATAAGTACCTACGCTCAACCAAAATGAATAACGTTTTCATCAGAAATTTTACAGAAAATAATTCCAAACTACCTGCACAACCTACATATTCAAACAGTGTAAATACCTGTTCTTGAAGTTGCTCCTGCAACTCTCTTCAACTTTTCTACTTTTTGTTCAATAATCATAACATGGATTATTGTTATTAAATAACTGTTAGATTACTTACGCAATATACTTTGATTACAAAAATTACTTAAATATTGTACCATCCTAATATTAATATATAACAAATTACTTTTTCAAGGCTTTAGTGACTTTATTTTCGTGAAATTTCGCATACGAGTATATATATATATCTATTACCTATATTATTATAAGGAAAAAGTTAGTAAGAAATAACCTAACCCATCGAGTATGGTATCAAAATAAAGGTAATTAAAAGGGATTACAAATACACACACACACACACACACACACACACACACATATATATATATATATATATATATTATATATATATATATATATATATATAACAAATTATTTTAAACAATTTTTGATAGCGTAACAATGAGCCATGTTTGTGTCGGATCTCGTGCTCTCATATGAAATTTGGAATAGTTATGAATATACATAGCCCAATAATAATTAAATAAATAAATAAATTACTTGCTACATCAACGATCAAGACTCTCTTGAAGAATTGAACCGCTTACGTATATTGTATATTATAATTAACAGTGAACTGTTGCTGTTTGGTATGCAATCAATCATATCTAAATTTTGTCCGACTTATATAAAGAACGCAATTTTTGTTCATAAGAGTATGCCGGGACACTAAAGAACCTAAAATGAAATAAGTAATACAACAAATCAATAACCCGGCTGCAAAAAATACAATTAAAAAGTACCTAATGCACTAAAAAACGAAAACAACATTGAGAAAAAAACCAGAACCCATTAATTCCTGTCGGTTGATAATTTGCAATTGTGTCCCACCTACTACTAAACTTAATGCGGGTATTTAACTTAGGCTTTCAGGTCATAATATATTCTGTTAAATCAACGTAGACTTTACTTTATTTATGGTTTATTTCAATTACGTGTTCTATTCTCAATCTTGTTTCGGTCTTTTCAGTGCACTTCTTTGAAATTGTCTTCTTTGCAGTAGGGCTTTTGTTTTCTTTCACCTTAAGTTTATAGAAACGATGCCGCGTGAATAGCGTTACTATTTCAAAGAATTATTATCTTGTTAGTCTAAATTTATGAACCACAATCTTTGCGATAGCCTACTAGAAAAAAAATGTCTTATTGTTCATTAGGTTTTATTTGTTAAAAGATCGTATATTTTTATGTATTCTTAAATTTGGAGCTTTTTAAATTCAAGTCTGAATTATATAATTCTTATAATCAATGTTCCACTACCAGCTATAGATTTGCTGACATATTTATTCAAACTGCCTCTATAACCTGTGAAAGTTATCATTCACTTACTAATAACTTGTAAACAAACGAAAGCGATTACTTAAATTCTTCGAAAAGAATGTCCACATTTTTCTCAACAAGCTATTTGTTACCTATGTAGAAATATGTACCCTCAATTTGAATAGCAGCATCTCACTCCCACTCAGGTCTTTTAACTCTACCAGTCTCTCTCTATCCTATTACTTTTATATTGTTCGCTAACTTTCTTGTTTGTATAAGCAAATACACGTATTTGAAAGTTTGTATATTTGTAGATTGTATTGTCTATACATACTTATTATTATAAATACTGTATAAGTATTCTTGTAACTTACGATTTTGGAGGATATAATAACCTTTTTGAATTTGTGATCTTTTCATTTTACGATATATTTTGGTCAATACACACACGATTTTTGCAATCAATTATTCTATTTATGTATGTTCCAATGCCTTTATTAACTGAAGGAACATTTAGATGTTCAGAAGGTTACATAAAGTCAGATTGGAAATTAACCACCCGAACACACAATTTAACTAAAATGTAATGAATATTTATTTAAAGAAAAAGCAAGACATAGTTTCACCTGCTGTAAATTTATATCTGTAATAGTTTAATTTTTCGCTTGTTTCGGGTATTCTTCAACAATTATAAATGATGTACTTTTTGCGATATAATATGTGTCCAGAAATGTTTGAACCTTTCCATTCAAGGAGACCTAACGATATTCTTGCCATAATTACTTATTCAGAGCGGATTGGTGGATATCATGGATCTGTTATCTAGATGTGCAGATTTCCGTACGATGTTTTCCTTCACTATCATTATGTTATTCTATTATGGGGTAATGCAGCTGACATAAATGCTATTTTTTGTCATGCTGAAGCGTGCTGTTCGCTCAATTTACGCCATGGGAGCACTGGATTCCAAGCGAGATTAATTTAAAAAAAAATATTTTTACAGTGGCTTTCCAGTATATACTTGAAAATGTTCTATACGTTAAGAAAAACGTTTCAGATTTTCCCAGATCAGGGGATGTATATACATTGTAGAAATATTAGGAACAAAAACAAATTTAAAACTCCCACATGTAGGCTCCATAAAGTTTATAATAGTTTCGTAGGGCAAAGTATAATGTTCTTCAGCAATATCCCGGTCCATCTTCAAGAGCTTTAAATAAAGAAATTTAAAAAATTAGTAAAGTGACGTTTGTGCGAGAAAGCTTTTTATACGACGAAAGATTTTTTAGACGACCGCGCTGAATGGGTGGGTATAGCGCGATCGCCACCAAGCTTTTTCAGTAATTACTCATATAAATGACTGTGTTAAACCTTGTGTTTGTATAAAGTACATTAAAAAAGGACGAATAATAATAATCATGAAGTTTCCGTATTCTTCTTTTTTAACAGTAACTAAAATTACTATCGAAGTAATAAATAAATACGTACTCTGTCCGATTCTATTTTGAAATAAATACATTATTTTCATAAATATTCAATGTAGTTAATTTTTTATATGCGTACGTAGGTACTGCGCGTGTTATACGTATAAGGCCGTGGGCGCTCTTGTCTGTCTGTCGTACCTACGCGACAAATTCAGATACCCTTCCCCCAAGAGAAAATAACCGAATGATGTTTGGATACTACTCGTTTATATAGTACGCGAATTATTGTGGTGCTGTTACATCTGCAATTAATGTTAAAGACTTCCGTCTTAACTTACGTCCGTCTTCCGTGACCACGGCCACTGAAAAGCGGCCGAAACGTCGGATAAACCAAAATAAAATAAATTACCGCGCTCAAAACCGTTAAAACGTAGTTTTATTATAATGTTAAAGATCTATGTTGTGACCGAATACGCCTTATTTTAAGTACTAAAAATAAAGCCGCTACTGTATAGCCGCATTAGTGTTTAAACATACGTTATCAGTCAATATTTAATGTCATTAATAATGGCGCATTCCCAAAGATTGCCTTAAGCCCTTGACTACATTTGCATGAAACGGTGTATATCTGTAACATAAACGCAGATGCCATCACCATTAAATAAAAATAAATATCACTCCATATAAACCTAGATCCATTTAACTTTTTTTCATGGATTTGAATTTAAAATATTGTGATAATATTATAGTTAGACTGTGGCCAAAGGCGCCTTCTTTATAACGTTAAAAATAGAGTGCGCTATTTAGTTTCCTATATCTTACTAACCATTTGTTTGCCTTGCTACTATTTAAAATTTGACATAATCTCCAAATAAGTAGTGTCAAATTTCTACCGATACAACTGAAAGAAAAGTAAGATGTAGAAACCGGTATAAAGATATCACATATTTTATTAGGTACATACATACAATTTGCTATCGATCAGTTAAAAAATACATTGAAATTCGATATTCTTAATCGGGTAATTTTGAATAGTTCTCAGAAAAACCAATGTGGGATTTCCAGTATAAAACGTAGCGCAGATATTAAATCCAAGAGTTTCAGCCAGTCTAGTAGTTTTTACGTGAATTCCGAACAAACAGACAAGTAATCTAAAAAAAATCATCATGTTCTCCTTCGTTTATAGTCTATTCCAGGTCGTTTATTTTAAATAGCTTCAATGTACGGACACGCCATGCTTAGAGTTTTTTAATATTATTGATAACTGTGTGTGAATATACATAGTGCTTCTTTTTTCTACACCACCTCTATCGCCAGATTAACTAAGAATGTCCTTTAATTCAGGTAACCTGGAGGAGATAAATCGCGATTAGGCCGCCTATTGTACTACCTTGAAAGTACTGTAAATATAATAATATTGATTTGTTGTAATTATCTAATTTGCTATGCAATAAAGTGTTATCTATCTATGTTCATACTGTAAAAACATTTCACGCTTTAATTAAGCATAGTTTACAATGGCATCAGGTTAACATAGGAGGAAGGTAATCTGAATTTCTTCAACACAATTTTGAAACAACCAAATTATAAATCATAGCGACATAAAACAAATTTCGAAGCTCCGTAATTCCTTGACTTTTAGCGTCTTACCCTTGACCTTTTTATATTCCGACCGTATGACCAATAAAATCGTAACAACATTTGAACAAAACAAAAGAGACAGTAAATTTTAAATAACGTATCCTAATTAAATATACTTTGGTTTATATGTTGTATTATAATTTATTTATTTAGTTCCATCTACTAAAAATTGAGCTTATACTTGGTAGCTCATGAACTATGAAGGATACCATAAAGGTGTAGAACGTCCATTATTCTCGTACAATTTGGTTACGGAACCATAAAAACTTGATTAAAAGTACCCCATACTTCAAAAACTACTTAACTGATCTTGTAGAAACTATTCATTGACCTTTAAAAATTTTCTCTGCTGGAACTTCGAACAAAAGCTTTAAATTTAATTTAAAGTACTTTTGAAGCTCGACCACTTTAACTTTTTCAGAATTATCCACTTCATAGTTCATATGAGTGATACAAAATGTATTATTTTGATAGCTAATATTTCCCCATACACTGGCTTAAATGATAATTCTACAAAAAATATCGTCATGATTTTAGTAACGATACATCATATGGCTATGACATTAAAAAGAAAATCAACGATTGGTTAAATGTATGGCGGCCACCCATAATTTTCACTTATATTATGGTTTTACTACACCATTTCATAGCACCTCATACATGACTTCTGCCTGTCAAATTTCATCTTTATAGATCTGCTCAGAGCAATATTTAATAAAACATACTGTTACTAGCCGTTTCCGCCCGCTTCGCCCGGCGAATGACAAACAAACAAACAAATTGAGAAAACATGGAAAAATATATAGCCTATAACCATCTACGATTAATTCCGCGTCGAATGGTTGTGGTTTCATGCTGATCGGTAGAGTAGTTTTCAAGTTTACCTCGGACAAAGAAAACAAACTTTGCTTATATATATATATAAGATAGATATACGTCGCCGGGAGGCGCTGGATAAAGTAGGCTGAAGATCGACATGTGTTGCGCGGATTTGGGGATGCCTACGTCCAGGCGTGGACTACGATTGACTAACGATATTTTAAATTTATATCCGTATTCCCTATAACCAGCATTGATGTTAGTTTATCCACACTATTTACCCATTGACACTAAATTAAAACACCAAAAAAAATTATTTTATTCAAAATTTTATAATAATCACAAGGAAACAGCGTAATGCTGAAACCAATACTAGAAATAAAAGCTATAAAGAAAGAATAGCTATTTATTTAGAACTACATACAAAACAAAATATATATAAAATTCATCAACTTCTTCGCTTTTTTAAGACTTTCTGCTCTGATACTGGTACTAAAATTCCTGTTACACAACTGCTATATAAAAAAATAAATGTAACAAACGTTCCCGATTTTTTCCCCAGAATTTGTTAGTCTATTAAAAATAGCTGAAAATAGATCAACATTTCTATAGTACTTACTAAAAAACTAAACGTTTTTATTCTCGTTCGTATTTCCATTACTTGATAAACCAGTTTACTTGTGAAACTGGCGAGTTAAAGCTGTCAAAAACCTGCCTTTTACTTACATTTGTACCCAAAATATTAGATTCAGGAATAAGTTTCATGGATTACTAATCTTTCAGCTAGCACGATTGATGTAGAGACAATTACAAAAAAAAATAGGAAGTTTGACATTAAATTATACACAGAACAAACGTTTTTGTGTTTGTTTTCTTGTCTTTGATTAATTATAGTGATAAATTTGCATGCTTTTTACACACTCATACTCATACAATCCAACATTCAAATTAATAAACACCGCAAATTACAGTCCATTGCAACCAGTAGATTGTCTACATTTTTGTACAAATTGAACTGTTTCAACTATTTAACTTAACAAAATGGGAATGACTGCACAGGTTTGATTAGCAATCAAACAACAGCAAAAAGGTCTCCGGCTTAATAAGTCCGATACTACAAAAAGGATTTCCCGGTGGCCGGACGTGGGTCGACCGTCTGGCGCGGCGCGTGGCTGCGGCTTGCAAATCCAAATTACAATTTGCCATTGCATCTAATAATAGACCACATTGTAATTGTAATAATAAATTGTATCGTCCTGATGATTATTTGTAATTAAAATATTAAGTTAAAACAGATATAAGTTTTATTAGATATAGCATCTTAAACTTATTTCATAAAATTTGAAAGGAAGAGGAGGCCTATAAATACAGCTATGGATTTTTTAATTGAGAGATTTGTCTCGAATAAGGTTGTATCTATTTTTCATTTGGTTCGGGCTCGCGGAGTCCGCGGAGTGGCGTGCACCCACCATCCCGAAGCCGCGGCGCCGCCCCGCTCCGTTCGCGGTCTCCATGGCGACCAGCTCAAATGACGTATCGATCCCGCGGAGGGGCCGGGGCCCGGGGCCCGGGGCCTGGGGTGGCGCCGCTCCACCCGCCGCGGCCCCGCGCACCACCCACCCCCACTCGACCGTTGGCCCATGCAAAATGACGGATGTAAACTTTGGATATACCTCCTTGGGAGGAAATGATATTTTCATTAAAATGAAAATGAGCCAATGTTTCAACTTTTTATTACCATTTTTACAATATACCTATAAGCACAACATCCCAAATAATTTCTCGGATAATATGACTGAATTATAAACTTTAAATGCTCGTCTAAGAAGTACATGGTGCGAATAAATATTAAATGGACTTGTAACGAACACTACATCATGAAATTTAATTGATTAGTGTAAGTATTTTAGATATCCGATATGGTTTAGATATAGACTTTCTGGTTATCCGTGTAGGAACGCAGAAGGGATACAATTTACTGCGGCCAGGCGACCTATCGTATGAGACAATAAATCAACCTATAATTAGGTGGTAGGGCATTTCCCCGTCTGGATAGCTACCACCCCTGAACTAGAGTATACCGCCATAACAACTTTGAGTAGTGTTTCGGCATTAATGGCCAGGTTCCAATTTCCATTTAAGAAAGCAACAGCACATTAGTAGCGCCTTTGGTGTTACAAATGTCCATAAGCGACGGAAACCACTTTTCGACGTCTGCCTGTTTGCTGAACACATGCAAGAAAAAATATGTAACATGAATTATTTTAGAAATTGGGATAGTTCCTGCAGGACACAGGTCAGAACTCTACAGAAGCTAAGCCGCGTGAAAAATCCTAGTTTTCTTATCAAAATTTAACTTAAAGATGGAAAATATTTCCATATTTCAAATAGTTTTCCGTTTTATTTCCAAAAACAGCAATCGTTGGACAGACATAATAAAGTTTAAGTCAATGTTCTACAACATTACTGATTCAATAAAACGCGAGTAATGAATGTAAATGGCGTCGTAAATAAATTACAAAAGCCATATACTTCAATAGATATTCGTGCCGTAGGATAATGCAGACAATATAAAAAATATGAACATGATTACATCATACAGTACAATAAACATATTTTATTACAATTGAAAATAAGTTAAAGCTAACATAAATAGAACTCTTGCTTTGCTTGTTACTACTTCCTACGTAGCGAATTTCTGAAACACGAACTTTGATTAGTTCGCAATATTAATTACCAACCACTCTTAAGGTTTGATATTGTAACGGAAATCGTAAGAATACCGTAAAGTAATTGGATAAGTATGTCGAGTAAAAGAAACAAAATTCTGCAATAAAGAATGTTTTAATTACTTATTGAATTGGTTTAAGATTCAGCTATAAAATGATCAAGTTTAGGTTGGAGTTAAAATCATGTAATTAATTACTTCGAAACTTAAGTCCGTAAATTGCCTCTTGTAATGTACAGGATTTTTTAAAACCTTATTAACACATATAAAGTGTAGTGTATATCAGTCTATACACAATGAAGGGGTTTGTACTTACCTTATACAAATAATTGAAAATTACCTTATATCTTAAAAACTACTCACAGTATCTTACTCAAACGTATTTAACGTAAAACATTCTCAATCTTTTTCTTCTAACTTTCACTCACTTCTCGCCACCTTTTTTACTTGGACAAAATCTGAACACATTAATATTATTTTTGAGAACCTGGCTTACGATATCGTAAATGCCTGGCCACTGAATTTGTTTGATGTCCAAATCAAATCGAGCCTTTAGTCATTTTATCGTAAGCGACTTAAGTATATTTTTTGACGCAAACGGTATTTTAAACTATACTTTTGTTTTGAGATTCTCAGTTTTTAATTCAGTAGGGTCCTAATTTAACTAAAACTGGGTCTTAAAACAAAATAATAGTATAAAATACCTTTTGCAATAATAAAATATATTTAGAATCAATGTCGCTTACGATAAAATAATGGCGCTAAAGGCTCGAAAAAGGTATGAAATACCATCCCTAATTTTTTTTTCACAAGTTAACATCGTACACCTACCGATATATCTAGACACATATCAAAACGGATTCAGCAAGAGCGGCCGCTTTAGAGACACAAGTGTCCAATATAGATCGAGTATAAACAAGCGATACTTTTTATTCCGAAAAATGCAAAAACAAGTTTATGAATCCATGGGAACTACCTAATATACCTAAGCCAAATTACACTAACACTTGTTTCGAACTGACGCTGACGCTAATATTAGACGGATCAACCAAATTGAATCAATTTGATTGAAAGGCACAGAGCTGAAAGCACACGGAAATATTCAAATCTATCTTTATACGATCACTATGGTTGATTCATCCGAAATGAAGGACAGAATGAGCTATAACTACATTTAGCCGCCAAATGAAAAAAATATACCCAGTCAAATAAATAGTTATTACTATTTGCAATTAAATATTTGTAATGTACAAACGTTTTATAAATTTTTTATTTCAAACATTAACATAATTAAGTGGTTCTCAAAGTTTTCCCATTATAAACTTAGCGAGAAATTTTATTTTTCCCTCAAGTCATGCGTGGCTGTGTGCGTACGTGTGCACGAGGCGGCGAATTGGATTTCTCTTAGTGTGTGTAAACCTACTTTTGCCGAGAGAACAGGGGAAACCTTGGAGATTCATGAAATATTAATATAAAACGACTGAGAAGTTATTCCTGGTGTAATTTAAGCTTATGTTGCCAACGTTATTTTCTAGTCATTTTACTTTTTAAATTAAAACATTTTATATAATAAATAAGATATGTCCGCGACTTCCTCCACGTTTGAAGGATAACGTAGATTACAGTTATTTTCCCAGTATTCAAAATCAAAGGGTATTTATAGGGTAGGGTATTTCAGTAGGGCAATGGATTTTTTAGGAAGAAAATACATGAATATTCAGAGTTTCCCGTAAAAACACAAAATAGGTAATGTTACTAAAACCATACAAATCTAAATCTGAGAAAGATGTCTTAAAGAAACTGCTATTTCAAGCAAGTCCTAATATCACGTGATTTCGAAGTTAGGAAATCCCGGGGAATATAAAAGTCCCAGATCATATTGTTTTAGTATTAATCGGATTGGAATCAACAAATTTTTGTGTAGGTATAATACCCACTTTAAAACAGTCCTATGAAAATTCCCGCGGGATTACTGAAACACAAAGTATCTCATCACTTGAAACAGGCCTTAAGCTATCGCTCTGGTGAAATCGTATCGAGAGCAGCTAATATTTATATAATTTAACTAATTTGTACCATGCTCGGGAAAATTGCCGCGGGATTTTGGGACACAAAGTAGCGCTGCCTTTAAAAAAGAATAGAAAGAAAGAAAAATATTTAGAATATACACTGTCGTTTTAGTGAAAACTGTGTGGTGTATCGTTTTAGTGACGCCGCGAACAAGTTCAAACCACTCCCGGGAAAATTCTCGCAGAATTCCAGGGATAAAAATTATCACATTATATTGCTTAAAATTTGCTATTGAGTTCGATTTTTTTTCAATCTGGCCATTTTAAATCATTCATAGAAAACTTCCCACGGGATTCCCAGAATAAAAATTAGAGCAGTTTTTAAGTTTAAGAATTTTGCTGTCGATAAGTGGAAACCGCATCGAAATCGTCCTCGTAGTTTTACGTGAACCCTGAACAAAGAAGCAAACAAATAAGAAATCATAAAAAATGCATCGTGTTCTCTGCCGTCTGTAAAGCCTATTTCAGTGGTTTTTTTAGTTATATTTTTTTATCTATCTATAATTCTAGAATATTATAGATAGATAAAAATAAATGATGCTCGTAAAATAATTGTTCCTGGATGACAATTCATATCCAATTAGCCCTATAAACATGGTTGCAAAGGGGGAAATTACATTATTTAAACTTAAGCTGATGATAGATGGATTCTCTTTCAACCAAACTGAATTAGGCACAGAACTGAAAGGACACGAAGATATATTATGTCACTGAATGATTCAGGTTTATGTTTATATGGATCACTTAGGTTGATTTGTAAAAATTGAATGACGGAAATGAAGTATCTAATATTGGCTTAAGAGCCGATTTTTTAATCACCATGCAGATAAAAATAACATATGGACTAAATCAAAACCTACCCCGTAACGGAATATAAAAGTGAAATAATTCACCTGTTTTATTCACGCAAACGTATTTTTTATGTTTTATTTTATCATTCAATAAGTTTTATGCGAGATGAGAATGTTAAGATAGATGTGTATATCTCAAGAATAGAGAAAATTAGAATCAAGGGCGCAAGGGGTTTGTGAAAGTTATACTTGTGACTGAAAAACTGAGAAGAAGAAGATTAAGGTGATATGAAAGTATGAAAGGAAAAATTATTGTGCTGACCCCAAATAATGGGGGAAAAGTAAAGATTACATTAACCTGGTAATAGTAAAATCGGGTCTTAATAGTCTTAATAATGGTAAATTAATTTGTTATTTTAAGAAAGAAGAGTACCTCCATCATATTTCAGTAATCTAAATTTAATCAATATTGCACTACATTAAGTAATTGTAATAAATGTTTTTAATAAAAAGGAAATCATAAATCGAAAAAAATCTTTTGAAATACTAAAAGTAAAATGAATAATGTAATTCAAACGATTCTAACGATTTAAGTTTCGGTCATAACGTCTTCCCTCGATGTGAACCAAGAAATATAGTCTTGCGAGCAAAACCTGTACTAAATCACTATTACCTATTATTAAATACAAATCTTTACCAATACAAATTATTATAATACTAGATGTCGATAACATTGTTGGCTACAATTTTATTCTTAAGAATAGGTATATGAACAGTTGAAATAATGTAATAGGTACGCTTTTTTTTTTTTTTTTGAGGCGGGGAAAAATGACTAACCGATTTACGCACTCTCTGGGCCGTCACTAGGAAACGGCACGAATCCACGGGGGGCGATAACGCTAGCAATTGTATGATCTACTTGCGCTTCGTCCGCTATGGATTACACAGAGGAGTGTGGAGACTCCGAGCGATGCCGCACGGGCGAGCAACCTCAATACCCACTAAAAAACCCTTCCTCCCTTCGCGGCCCTGCGCTTTGATGTGAAGGAAGGACTGAGATGTAGAACATAGTTACTCAGCAGTCGATCCAGCGCATAAAGTGCTGAAGTGTGCCCCGGGAGAACACACTCCACTACGAAACGGAGGTAGTTGTTAAGTCCCTTGCTTTACCTAGTAGCTAAGGGCCCCCATCGTTCCGGATCCTACCTCAGGGAGGGAAGTAATGCGCGTACCTGCCTCTCCGGGTGCCGGCTGAAGGCCGGCGACCTCGAGAAGAGACCGTAGCACGCGCCCTAGGACTTCGCTCCCTATCCCTTTCTGCGGCCTCTTTCAGAGACATAACTGCCTCACAAAAAGAAACCGCAGTATCCCAGCGGTCGTCGCTCTGCAACATGGCCGTTACCAAATCGCCGAGCGATGCGACGGCTCCTAACTTTGTCTCGAGCTCGAGACGCTGCGGCGCCCAGGCAGCGCACTCGACAAGCGTATGAAACGCCGTATCGGGTGCGCCACACTGTCGGCAATCCGGAGAAGGCAAGCAGCCCACAATGCGAAACAGATACTGATCGAAACAACCGTGTCCGGTCAGTATCTGCGTCGTCCTGAAGGTGAGGGTGCCGCTAGTGCGGTTAACCCATTCCTCCAGTTGTGGTCTGATTGCGTCCACCGTAAAGCCGCCGGCCGCAGGGTGTTCGAGGTCACGAGACCAGTCGACGAGGCAGGAAGCGGTTTCCCGTTTCCTGACCGTCTCTATCTCGACTTGACAGAAGGTCAGTCCTCTAGCTAGGGCATCCTGCTGGGTACGACGAACCCTGGACAGGACGTCTGCCTGGAGAGGCCAGGGCAGCTCGCCTGCCAAGAGTGTCGCCGCCGTCCAAGACACTGTACGATACCCACGTATGGTTCTCACGGCCAGAACCCGCTGCGCCCGGTGCAGCAGGGTTCTATTGTGGCGGTGAAGCGAATCGAACCAGACGGGGGCACCGTAAAGGGCCATACTCCTCAGGATGCCAGAATATAGTTTCCGCGTCGCACCCCCCGGCCCCTCCACGTTGGGAAGAAGCCTTGAGAGTGCGCCCGCGGAACTCACGAGTTTGGGAACTAACTGCTCAAAATGCGCTTTGAACAGCCATTTCCCGTCTAAGACTAGCCCAAGATATTTCATCGTGGGCCCTACTCTGATCGCCACCCCCTGGACTGTAACGGACAGATCCGGGGGTGGATTGCGAAACTTCCTATGGAACATGATGGCCTCCGTTTTCGCGGGGGAGACCCTCAAGCCCAGCCTAGCTATTCTGTCTACGACTATCGCCAACCCGTCGTTGGCGACGTCCACGGACTCCGCGAATGACGCGGCGCGTGCCGTGAGTAGGGTGTCGTCCGCAAAGCAGATCAGCCCTACCCCGGGCCTGACCGTCACCCGAAGGATCCAGTCATAGCCTACGTTCCAAAGGATCGGCCCGAGGACCGACCCCTGTGGAACGCCGCACGCGACACGTCGCCGACCTAGCTCGTGATAATAGGTACGCTTACGGTAAGGTAGGCTCAGCATAGATTTTCTTAAGAGATTATAGATAGAAACCATATTATTATAACCAATAGGTCTTTATTTTACTGGTTTTTAATTTATATATCTCTCTCTCTCTCTCTCTCTCTCTCTCTCTCTCTCTCTCTCTGTGTGTGTGTGTGTGTGTGTGTGTGTGTGTGTGTGTGTGTGTGTGTGTGTGTGTGTGTGTGTGTGTGTGTGTGTGTGAGTGTGCGTGTGTGTGAGTGTGTGTGCGTGCGTATGTGAGAGTGTGTGTGCGTGCGTATGTGAGAGTGTGTGCGCGTGTGTGTATGCAGTAATAGGTATGAATAAGATAGATACACTCACGCAGTTCTACTTACATCGTAGAAAATGAAATCTATCTATCTATACGATACGGTTCGAATTTGTACAATGCGTTTAAATATATGGAAGAAATCAGGGGGTTAATTCGGACCAGTAAATTCCGAAAATACAATTTTTAGAATTTTTGTCTGTCTGTCTGTTAGAGCATCACGGAAAACTACGGAACGGTGTTAAATGAAACTCGACATAAAGCTAGCTCATATCCTGGGGCGTAATTTAGGATACTTTTTATCCCGATAAATGATTACGCGTCACAGTTTGACACGCGACACGGCCGCGGGCCAAACTAATAATATAATAAATATTGTGATACTCGAATTCAATTTTCAAATAAATTTATCAGATGTATATAATTTCGCGAAATGTTGGGTGTAAATTGAGAATGTGATAACTGATTTTTACATCTGTCTATTTAAACTTCACACTTTGTTATGGGACATACTTGATAAAGCTATTTATCATCCTCAAAATTTATCAGTGCTGGAAAGGAAACAGCGACTAGGCAGATTGTCGTAATACGCAACAAAACAAACCTCAGCCAGGTGGTAAGGCATTCGCCCATCTGGATGGCAACCATTCCTGGTCTAGGGTATGCCGCCATAACAACTTCGAGTTGTGTTCCGATAACAGTGCTCAGGTTTCAGTCCCTCCTTTCAGGCCAACATCACATTAGAGTTGCAAATAACCATAGGCAATAGTGATCATTTTCCACCAGGTGGGACGTCAGTCTGTCTACGCTTATTCAGCAATACAAGATTAATTCAAATATTGGAAATCCAAAACCAACAACTTCAAACGAAGGTAATCCAAATTGACAATGTTTATATTAAGAAAATTTCAGTTCCCGTTCATAAAAATTGTTTATAGAGTTAATATAACTTACGCAGAGCTGAGTTTGAAATTAAGCAATTTATACATTAAATTCTTCAGGTAAAATATTCAAATAACGAATTATTTTGTCTTTATACACATTATTTTGTAATGCGTTTGGCTAAGAAGTGATTAAGTACAGTTAACAATTTCTCTTAGGACCGGTTCTTAAATTTAAACGAACAAACACAATACAAGCATTCATACATAATATGCACCATATAAATATGCTTAAGAACCCTTTATGACTTGGGTTAGTGTACTTTTTAAGCCTATTCAATAATGTAAATATAGTGAGATTGTTGAGACGTTTCTTTGTTTCTTCTTATTTATTTTATTTATTTAAGGAACAACAAACAGCTACAATATAAATATGAAATAAAAATTAATTAAATTCTTTATATAACAAGAGTGACCACAGTATAATTTCGAAGAATGAAGATGTTACAACGGTAGGATGTAGGAGTAAAGCTAAATAAGCCGATTATGATGAAATTGATTTTTTACATTATAAATTAAATAAGAAGCAAGTGAGGTGTGTGAGAATAAGCCTGAATGGCGCTCTGTTATTCGTGCCTACCCCGCAAGGCACCTGGCGTGAAGTTATGTATGTATGTATAAATTAAATAAAAGAATATTTACTGAAAATTTGCTAACAGGTGCCTAACTTGGATAATGGATCAGTATAGCGATGCAGGAAGAATAAGTCAGCCTGGCTACATAATCTCGCTCCATCGCCCAAATTAGGCACCAGTCAGTAAATTTTTAATGAATTTTCTTCTATTTACATAACTTATAATGTTATTTCAAACAAACATATTTGCTTATTTACCTACAACTTATTCCCTAAGAATTATTTTGTAGGGGTATTAAAAATCCATTTAAAAGATATTTTGAAATTATCTGTGAAAGAAAGTAATCAACTACTGTTTTCAGTTGTGGCCAGTCTCGATCATATAAATATTCTGAAACTACTTGGAATAAAACAAAGAATATTTATTCTGTAGCGTTTAATTCAATAAAGAAAAGCCATTTCGCCGTATTTCCATTTCACCTTGGTTGAGAGTAAGGGGTACGCGACTGATATCAACTGTATTATTTGCTTTAAAAAATAGTGACAAAAGATTTATACCATTCTACTATATATATTATGTCCTTAATACAATCCTACATTAACGTTATATATCAAATTTTATTTACATATTGTAAGACCGACAAAGACCAATGCACACCTGCATTTTATTACCTTTTCGGCATGTTGACTTCTTTTGTTTACTTTGTGTTTAAAATTTGTAATTAGAAAAACAGTCTATTGTGTATTGTAATCCTTTATGGTAGGCATTAGCCAAGTGTGATTCTTAGAAATTATTGTTACGCGGTCGAGTGTTGTCTCGAGGAGACATATTGTATTTGTACAGGATAATAGGAATGTCCGAACGGAGGGGTGCAGCAGTTTAGCGATAGGCACAAGCGAGACAATACGTGTGCACATTTGATTAGCTATACAGTGATGGAGTTTGCGCGTGTTATGGAATCGTGCATCATGTTTGTACTTGTTGCGTCCAGTTATATTTTTACCAGTGTTATACGTGTTTGTATAGTTCTCATAAATTCTATGGTACTTCCAACAGCATTTTAATTCGAGTTCCGTAACTCGTAACAATATAATATACCACGACCATAATTATTTTATTTTTTTATTTTTAACCGACTTCAAAAAGGAGGAAGTTCTCAATTCGTTGGAACCTTTTTTTCACAATACCACGATTTTCTTTCATATTATAAGTAGAATTATTATAATAAATGTTACATATAAGATTTTTGCTATTCCGACGTTTCTGCAACTTAAACAATCAAATAAATTACCGCGCTTAAAACGTACGAACTTAATGCTTAAAACGTAGTTTTATAATCACGAAAACTTTATAAAATATTATAAAAGATTTCTTACAATACTTTGTGTTTATAACTTTAGCCAGTGTGTTAAAGTAAAAATATATAACAAAAATTACCTCTCGCGCTGTTATCAAGTATCAAAACTTCATAAAGTTTAATTAAAATACTTTATCCATTGTGTTGGGATCTGACTTCTCCGCCACAACTTAAAGATAAGTGTCGCTTTCGGATCCCCCTTAAGATACAAAAAAAATTGTAATTGTGTAATAACGTTTATAGGATGTAAAGGACCACACGAATGATTATATTTGACACTCAAGTTGAATCTAACCTGATGTAACACAAAATAGACAGAAAGTCAAGGACACAGCTTGCTTTTAAATATCCGAGGGTTAGACTACAAACATTCGAATATAATTATAAACTACGAAAATATAGAACCAGTTATACAATATTGTTACGAGTGCGGGACTTGAATTAAAAATGCCATTGGAATTACTATAGAATTTATTAGAACTATACAAACACGTATAATACAGGTACAAATATAACTGGACCGAACCAGTACAAACGTGATGCACGATTCAATCGAATGTAGACACGTCTTGCTCGTATCGTAATCGTCGCGTGAATCCCTCACCCCTACGTACGGGCATTGTTTTATAATGAACCGATTCAATATGTCTACCTGGCAAGCGTCGACTCAATTTCCCAGAAAACGTAATCCACACACCTGCATAGTTATGCCTGTGAACGGCCATAAACAAGTACAATACACAATAGGCTGTCTTTTAATTACAAATTTTAAACACAAAGTAAACAAAAGAAGATAGTCATAAAACAGTTTTAATGTTATTAGCTCAAACGCCGCGGCAGGTAATAAATGTGCTTTGTCTACACTCTACAGGTATGCAGGTGGCCTAACTTTTAACAATATATAAGGCTCCGAAACAACAAGCTATTTAGTACACCATAAAGTATCACTCTCCTATTACCGTGCGTAAATAGTCTTGTTTTTCCGGCTTTCCCGAGTCTAATAGAAAACCAAATAACATAGGTTGTAAGTAGTTAATTAATAAGTTGTGAGGAATACAACGACATATACAATAGGACGAGAAGGGACACGTCGATCCCAAGCCACGGCCCCTCCGCCCTCCCTCCATGTCAGGAATGCCCATTGTCCCGCGCATACAATGTTATGCCAACTATTGCTTTGATACTTCTGTGTTAATAGACACATTATTTTCCTAACCACAATTATTTTAATAAGTTAATCATATAGACTGATTACTTACTGACGATGTGCTTTTATGGTTTTCCCTATGAGCAAAATGATTTTTATTATCCAATTTAAACATTGTTACACCACACTGATTGAGGGACCCGGTACAGAAGCATGATCATGGCATAGCTTAAGGTCTATCTTTATCTTATTGTCTATTACTACCCTGTAATAGAAAAGGATCCGAAAATCATCGTAGTGTTAATATAATAATCTGCTTTAAGAGATTTTACTAATTTTACTACACTAAAAACTTATATAGTCTATATAATTGTTTACATATCAAAATACTACTGGTAACCCTATAAGCACAAATAACCTGTTTTCAAGACTGAATTTTTCAGATAAGTAAATGAACGTATAACATAATTTGTCAATTTTCAATTTAAAATAGATAGGAAGACAATCACTGAAATCATTTAAAGTTTACCTATTATATAGAATTAATGAATGACGTAAGTTATCTCAGGTATGTTTATTGCAGACCATTAGGCAGTTCCAAAGACTAGAATTCAAATGAACACGTTAAATTAATTGAGGAAGACAAATGAGCATCGAGCAATCGACAGATCGCTTTTGCAAAGATGTGTAACGAATGTCGCTTAATGTGGGGCGTAGAACGAGAACGATACGTGAATATGACATACGATACAAATACACAACATCCGTGTGATGCGCGATGATATAATGCATCGTAAATGTAACGCATAGTTGCATCGTGGGCATTATAATGTTGTAGTGAAGTTATTAGTGGCTGAATCAGCCGCGAGGCTCTCGCTGGCCGGAGTGAGCGCAGCTGTCAAGGCCAACTGAGGTCACTCCTCCGACGCTCTCCGAGCCACGATGCCCGGGACCGGTTCTACAATTTTTAACCTCTTTTTATTTTCATTTTTGTATACACGACGCTGAGACTAAACAATGTTTAATACGAGTCAGCGTTGAATTAACTTTTATTGCATAGTCAACTCAAATATTTTATGATGAATAACATGCTTTAAATTGTTGGATATCATCAAAGTTGTTGTTTTATAAATTAATGTAAATTGTTAAAATATGTTTAAAATATTCTGAAAAATTTACATGGAGGGCTTCCTAACAAATAGGCGTATACGAAAAAATGATTTTATTTTTGTTGTTGACTACAAGTTGTAGTTTTTTTTATTCACAATTTTGTCCCTTGTGTAAAACTGCACTTTTATCTGTACGCCCATTTATTATGAAACCCTCGACATAGTCCCTCATAAACTGATATTAAACTAAATGACACCTAATTATGACCTATTAAACTTATTTATTATGAGGAAGTTGTTGCATTTCAATTCAAAAACCAATACTTCTTGATATACAATATCATATACACATAGAACTGGGTATATTTTGTGGGCAAGTGATACCAGGTAACAATATTTGTACGGTTTTATAACAATGGTATTTACGTACCGTGTAGGTACGGTTATAAATATTACTAATAATGATTATTAGTATTTTTAACTGTACCTACAAGGTACGTAAATACCTATTAGGCATTGTTTAAATTAAACAAGACTGTCTATTTATGATGTTACGTTTGTTTATTTTCCCAGAAAGTTTATTTTTTCTCGTATGTTTGATGGCCACCAGATGGTGTGACTATAGTATACAAGCATTAACCACAGACACTGTATGGTTTCATTTCTTTTAACAGCCATAAACATGGCACCCTCATCTAATCTATGGAATTTTTACATATACTCAAATTGTAAATAAAAGGAAAGGCTCCTTATTCGCTATGAGGTTCGAGTACGATCTATTCGTAGAATTTAAAAGATCTGAACTGATTTATAAATGGACAGTGTCTTATTTTATTTGTAAGGTTGAGTATTTGTCCACTTTGTTATTCCTTCTTGATGGCATTGGGAATAAACTAATTATCATTTAACTTAACATTAATTATATACTTACTTTAATGTCTTCGTGGTACATGTATCTGTTACGGCTAATACCCGAAGTACGGCTACACCTAGTTCTAGCCGGCTAAAACTAGGTGTAGCCGCCCTTCGGTTTTTAAACCTAGGTGTAAAAGATTTGTTCACGGCTAATATTAGGTGTAGCCGAGGCTTCTTTCCATTCTGTACAAGGCCAGAACGCAAGGGTATGAAACTAATCACGTATAGATTGGAAATAAGGTTTTTTTACGAAGTTTTTCAATCCAGACAAGAGCAGTACGCAAATACAGCCAGTACACATAGGGACTAATCGTGTATGTTTCGGAAAATTATTTTTGGGTGGTTATAAAAAAAATAACCACGAAGGCTAAGGCGGGTGCTCCGTGCTTCTACCCTATATTAAAAATGAAAACATGTCACTACAGACCAAAAGACTCCACGTAGGATTGGCTACATCTAGTTGTAGCCAGCATAAAGAAGGCTATACCTAGTTTTAACCAAATGAACTCGGCTACACCTAATATTAGCCGTGAACAAATTTTTTACACCTAAGTTTAAAAACCGACGTGTGGCTACACCTTGTTTTAGCCGGCTAGAACTAGGTGTAGCGGCACTTCGGGTATTAGCCGTAACATATCCAAAACACACATAAGGACAGGCGTGAAGAAGGCCCTAGTATAATCGTGAATTTGGTAACTGTCTAATACAAAAAAGTATTATAGATGTAAAAACAAGAAAATTATTAACAAACTTAATCAAAGTTAAAACCCAAATTATAATATTTTATATATGTAATAAATTGTACGTTTTTTATAACACAAATAGTATATTTGTATACCTAATTAAGTATGGCCCAGATCACTGGCTGTTCATTTAGAACATTCCCAAAACACTGAAAGCATGTCCGTGCTGGATGCCTACACTTATGCGT
The DNA here is from genome assembly GCA_012273795.1 of Dendrolimus punctatus. Taxonomy (NCBI): domain Eukaryota; kingdom Metazoa; phylum Arthropoda; class Insecta; order Lepidoptera; family Lasiocampidae; genus Dendrolimus; species Dendrolimus punctatus. The sequence goes on from CM022537.1 coordinate 10,070,061, forward strand.
TACCTCAAATACAAACCAGTCTTTTCATCACATGAAATTTTTATCAAATAATTTAATAGATCTCGACATAACCTATAAAGATTTGGAAGCTCTTAGTCCGCAGAGTATCGACAAGGAACCCCACAAATATGCATCCATTGAGTTATCTAGGAAACTGACTTGCTATTTTCGTCTAAACATAATTTTATAAAGCACGGATATAAAGAATACGGGTGTATTCTTTAACAGAATTTTAGTATATTTATTATACTAATTTAATTTTTTGTGTCAATTTCCTGTGTACAAACAAGTAAGGAATGCAGACAATAAGATTTTTTTAAATTCAAATTCATACAAAAGATGTAAGTAGTTCACAAACACAAACATTTCTTCAATGCCACGAGATTGCTTTTGTATTAGATTAAATCACCGTTCTTATTTTCTCTCGAAAAACTCTTGATAAATTTATATATAGACATCGAAGTGTAAGTAGACAAAGCTAGAAAAATATAATGAAAAATATTATTATAGCAATGACATACTCTCGAGCCAAAAAACGAATAAAAGGCACATCATTCATAAATTGCAAGAATGAAACGTTTTTAAATTCAAACATAAGATAGACTTACTATCTATTGTTTTAAAAAGGATTGCAATACACAGAAGTGGGTATGTGGAACTGCTTTTTATTTACATTTTGCACAACACTTCTTTATTTACATCTTTTTTGCAACTGGGGCCCCCACTCAAATAAATAAAATTTCATCAAAATCGTATAACCCGAATTCAGCGCCAAGTATTTTGTTTATATTAATAGGTAGGCGGAAGGACCTCTGGGACATATTGCCCGGATATGGGATTAATGGCCAATTGCTGCGTGCTGTCCAGTCCACTTACGAGGACTGTATGGCATGCGTGCGGGTGGACGGCAGCCTGTCGCCCTGGTTTGACGTCAATATTGGCGTCCGGCAGGGCTGCGTGCTGTCGGCTTTGCTGTTCATCCTATATCTGGATAATTGTCTCCAGAGATTAAGATTGATGGATGTTGGGGTCAGGATGGGTGATCTAGTTGTTAGCACTTTGCTGTATGCGGATGATGCCGTGCTTTTAGCCGAATCGCCATCAGAACTGCAAACACTAGTCACAACGATGAAAGATGACTGTCAGGCGAGAGGCTTACATTTGAATGCGAAGAAAACAAAGGTTATGGTGTTTGAAAGAGAAGAAACCAGAACGAATGCAAGTATAAAGGTCGATGATGTTATGCTGGAACAAGTGAATGAGTTTGTATATCTTGGATGTGCTTTTAGCAGGGATGGAAGGTACACCGCTGACATAGAAAGAAGAGTAAATTTGGGGAATAGTGTGAATGGAGCGTTAGGTAAACTTCTAGGCGCTAAGAACCTCAGCCAGAAGGCCCAGCTTACCATACACAACGCGGTTCTGGTACCTACGCTCACGTATGGAAGCGAGAGTTGGGTATGGAATAGAGAGCATGAAAGTAGAGTAAACGCGGTCGAGATGCGAGCACTGCGCAAAATCTGCGGAGTGATGCTCGCGGACCGCGTTCGCAATACCGAAGTAAGAAAGAGAGTTGGTCTGAAAGAGAGTGTCGGGGTGAAGGTAAGGAAAGGAATGCTCCGGTGGTTCGGGCATGTGGAAAGAATGTATGATGAAAGAATGACTAAACAGATATACAATGTAAAAGTGGATGGATGCAGAAGTCGCGGAAGGCCACGACACACCTTCCATGATCAAATTGATCATGTATTAGCAGAAGGTGATGTTAGGAGCCTTAAGAACAGACGAGCGTGCATGACAAGAGCTATGAATGTCAAAGAAGCAAGTGAGGTGTGTAAGAATGGGCCTGTGTGGCGCTCTGTTGTTCGTGCCTACCCCGCAAGGGACCTGGCGTGAAGTTATGTATGTATGTATGTATTAATAGGTTACATTATTGAAGTTTTAGTAAGGATACCTTATTTTTAAATAACCTATATTAATCAGGTATAATGAAGCATTCGAATAGTGAAAGAATTTTTGAAATCAGTCAAGTAGTTTTGAAGTTTATACGTTACAAATGTACAAAAACACAAATTTTTCCTCGTTATAATATTGGTATAAATAAATGGGAAATTAAGTAGTGGCTGTATTTTATAAATGTTTACCCATTCAACATATATTGAAAGGTACCTAATTGTTCATTTATGCTGATAATATTGAATTATATAGTGCTCAGTTCGCTAGACATGTGCCTTAAACAACGTCCAAACGTTGGAAATAATATAGGAATAACAACGAACTGAAGAACAATGGAGTATTATGTGTTAATATTAGAAATACATTCGTTTGCTCATGCGTGGAAAAAAGTAGCTAAACAAATCGCTGCATTGTTATTACGATTGGAGATTTAAAGTCCGGTTCACAAATAAAACCACATGCCATTTTCATGATATTCATAGGTGAAGTTTATACTTAAAGTATCTAGATGCCTATTATGTTACGTGAGGATATGTTGACCCAGCAGAAGAAAGGAATCAGAAATTCACTTTTTGTAATAATATTCCTTGAAAAATCTTTTAGAAGAACATTATTGCTAATAATACCTATCCAGGTAAGGTTACGAAATAAATATTACATTATACTGAAGACTCAAAAGGAGGAAACCATATGAGTTAGTGTTATAATACTCTTATAATACAGTGTAGTGCTATGTGCCAAACATTACAAAAGAACACATGAACAAAGTGTCTTCTCCTTAATAGAAACAATAAGAAACGTGTTATTGGAGACATTCTTAGTTTAAGTTATATCTAGTTTAGGTTAAGTTTTAGGTCAGATTTAATTTACTCATAAAAGACATTAAAGGACCATCCTCAAATTACGTCACACGATGAGTAAAGGGGGAGGAGGTCGGCCAAAAGTGACAAAGGGTGGGGGGGGGTCCTAAATGTTGTAAGGTTACATTTTAAAATCTAATATATTTACGCTTTAAAACATGTAAATTGAACTATTAACGAAAAGTTTCTAAATATTTCCAACTCAATCTGTATACAGTGTTTAAATTATTATTAATTTAATGGAAATAAAACTAATTACGGAACTGGTGTTTTAATTTAATAATTTCTAGATGTAAAATTGCAAAATATGTGATGTTACACTAGGGAGGGAGGAATCTCACTAATGTGACCAGCTGGGACAAGGTCGGGGTCAAAAATCATGAAATACATGAGATATTATTTGCGGATGGCCCCTAAGTCTTATTTTGTGGGTTAGATTGTAAGTTTAATATCGTATCACTAAGATACATCATTTATAGAAAATAAATAAAAGAAATACGTTCAAGTTATATTTAACAATCAGTAACATCATCATCCTGGATTTAGGCATGAGCATACAAACATCTACCTTATTCAATACAGTAATAATCGTTTATTTACTTCCACACTAATAATAATTATATTAGTAACATTTTCATTATAAACTGTAATGGTGAGAGCCTGGTATTAGTAAAAGAAATAATCCTATGTTACTGATCACCAGCCGTTTTCTCCACGGAAAATCCAGCTAAACAAATTTTGATAACTATTGTGTATTGAGTGTAATTATGCGTGACTGTGTGAGTATGTTAGTGTGTATATAGATGTAAAGGTGTTTATAAAATAAGAAATACACATAAGTTATACAACTAGACTACGATAATGAAATACAACAACATTTTAAATATTGTTACGATTCGCAAAACTCAAATTAAGAATTAAGGTCGTAATTCAATAAAACGCACAGTCCGTCACTTATTAGATTCCCGATTGTAGTACACACGTCTTGTTCCGCTCGTGGTTATCACTCGACTGCCGCCCCCTCCATCACGTCATCGTTTTATACTTTACAAATGCAATGTCCCCGTATCATAATCCGAAACACCTGGCTAATTAAACTTCAATAAGAACCATCTTGTACTTATTTAATTTCATAAATCCGTCGGCTTCAAAGCAAGAACAAACAAATCCACTTTCATATTTTTATATTGTTAGTAAGGATCAAAAGTTGTAACCGATTCTGCTAAAAGGATTTCTATCCAATAACACGTGCGACTTAAAATCACATTTAATGTCGAGATATTTTTATCTTATCCTGGTTTGGGACAAAAAGAGTCGAGTCAGTGGCTGTGGCCAGAGTAAAATGGTCTACCTCACCGCTTCATCTCCTAGTTAAGTGCAGCGAGGGCGGGTTATAGTGGCTAGTGGCGAAGCTCACCCAGTGTGGTTACATTCGAGGCTTCGAACAAGTAACTTGTCGGGGTCATAACCTGTTTGCGACCCCTCCCTGCGGGACCGCGGAGTTCTCAGTGTACTCCAGTGACCCGCGCCCTCGCCGATCAGCAATCAAAAATAAACCTTCAACTTTTAGTAATCAGTATTAAATATTTATATATTTTTTATTCTGTGCTGGATATGTGTTACTTTTTTCTGTAAAAGTAAAACAATATTAATTATGTTATTATTTATGTTTCTTTATTTAAATTAATATTATTTATTGTTATCATTAGTACTGAACAAGCATGCAAAATTTCAAAATCATAAATTTGAAACAACTGGTGTTAATTCAGTTTGCAACTGAAAAACTAAAAAAACCTTTTAATTTTTTTTTTGCTTTATTCAAGAAATATTTAATTTACGCGCATCAGCACTGAACGAGCCTGCAAACTTTTAAAGTAAAAAGGTTAAAGGGATTGGTTTTATTTCAGATTCAAAGACCTATATAAACTAACAAATAATAAAAGCTTATAAAATATTGATATTTTTTTTAAATATATTAAAAAAACTCTTTACGAAGGTATTTTATTGGAAGATAGTATAGTCATTCTGCCAACCAGACCATGAACATGCCGTTACATAACGTTAATACATGTTATTCAACAAAAACTTAATTATTTCGAACAAAAAATATACTATATTCATGATTATTTTTCAAATTTTGGCATTATCGGGTTTAAAACTTAACTGCAAATAGGTAACAGACTAAACTACATAAAAATCTGTTTCTGCTTATATTTACATGTAAAAGTGAAGTGTCTGCGATTTCAAATTAAAAGCCAAATTGAGATCTGTCTAAATGAACATAACAACTTACTAGATAAAATATTATAAAACAATAAATATGACCATCGATTCGTAAAAGACAAAGTTTCCATTTCCGTAACATAACTTACATTTGAATTATAAAAACTTGTAGGAATTCAACAAGCAAGTATTCTGTATACTGATAAAATCTTCGGTAAAAACTTTAACGAATTATTTTTTTTTCACGTCATTGTTTGTTTTATCATTTTTCAACGTTCAAACGACATACCAGGCATTGGAAATTAAATAAATCTGTATAAACACTGATGCCAACATTTATCATGGAAAGTCGGATAACCGTATATCAAATGCTTGTTTGATATACATTACATAGCGAAGGACTCCATAGTGGCGCCGAACGGCCATAGATTCTGTCATTCAGCTAACGAACAATGAAAAATAGCATCCAACCGAAAACATGCCATATCTGACATATCTCAAACAATAGTATGACGTTCTTGTTCGAAACAAAGATTTTATTTTATTGATTTATTTACCATCCCGCTCCTTGATAACACAGACCTATATAAAAATGATAGTAAGAAGTTTCAAAAGGACCAACTATTTGAGTTAGTGTTGCAAGACTATCATAACAGAATAAAGAGCAATGTGCTTCACATTAATAAAGAACACATTAACAAATCTCTTTGTGTTATTGGACACATTCTTAGTATAGATAATTCCTTCAAGTATTTTTTTCTGGGAAACCCACGGGAGTTTTTCTGCAAATTATTCAAAATGACCTGCTTAAAAAAACGAATTCTAATTTGATTTCTTTACGGATCGATAGCAAATTTAATGTAATAAAATGTGTGATATTTTTTATCCCGGGAGTCCTGCGAGAATTTCTCGGAAGTGGTTTATAGTTATTGGGGTGCGTACAAATTAGCTTATTTCGACACAGTTTTCACTAAAACGATAGCTAACATTCTATTTTAAATGCTGCGGTATTTTGTCTCCCGGGAATCCCGCGGTAATTTTAAGTCAAGCGTGGACGAAGTCACGGGCATATTAATGATTCATTAACCTTAATTAGTGGCGATTGAATTTCACGTCTACTCGACCGTGGTACACGGTCGATTCGACCGTGGGGCTTTATTTATTTAACCAATTTGTGTAAAATTGCATATAGTAGATCATTTTTCGAAAAATAAGGTCATATAGAAGTTTCACTTCTTACGCTACACACTAATACACGCACATATTTTTTTATATTGTATTCTACCCATAGTCCCTTAAGACTATAAGTAGATTACTGAGCCTAGATCACCGTCTTCTCTGGATCGGCATACTGATTCGTTGCCCGAGGTAGACACGAGCCTTCTGATCACCTGAAGAGTCAATTTTTATTTTAGTTATGATTTATTTGTTTCACTTATCAAATACTAAAATCAGAGCCGTCTTAACCATATCAGGGGCGGAATTCGAGGATCAACATGCGCCGCCCCACTTGCTAGCGATAAGAAATGAAATTAGTAGTAAAAGGATTACCTATTATACTGAACCAAAAAGAATATTATCCTATACATAGATCGTGAATTTCAAGAGCTTAATAATGTTTTTAATGAACAAATTGAGATGATACTCGGTAATTTTCACTATCTGATTATGCATGGTACGTGTAGGTATAAGGTGATCAGCTTGCGCCTTCTTGGTCTATGCGCCCGGGTGTTACGCAGCCCTTGCACTCCCTGGTATAGATGGCCCTGAATAAAATATTATTACTAAATCATGAATTTAATCGTGTACTAGCAGAAGGTGATGTCAGGAGCCTTAAGAACAGACGAGCGTGCATGACAAGAACTATGAATGTCAAAGAAGCAAGTGAGGTGTGTAAGAATAAGCCTAAATGGCGCTCTGTTGTTCGTGCCTACCCCGCAAGGGACCTGGCGTGAAGTTATGTATGTATGTATGTATGAATTTAATCATAAAATTTAATTTCATTATCCTTTAAGTTCCTGGAAAGAAGAGGAACAATTTTTCCGCATGCATTATAACATATAATACATGCATGATCATATTAAATGTCACAATGCTTGTTTTATAAAATACTAGATGTCCCGACAGACGTCGTCCTGCTCGGAAAAGCTTCAATCGATATGCCGACAGCAGCGCCACCTACCGGGTCCAATTGTGAACCAACTCAGAAAGATTCTTTGGCTCATGCATAACAACTTTGCTAAAGATCATCACATGATCAAATGTTACAGTTTACGATTCTATAAAGGAGAAGGAGGAGAGGACAGACAAACATTCATTTTTATATATAAGAAGAAGAATAAAACATACAAATATATATCATTTTATGTTGGTTCTTATTACTTATGTTTATAAATATTTCATTGAGATTCGCATAAAAAAGTAATGGAGGGAGGGTATAAAATTTAAATTGGCTGGAAATGTCGATTTAAGTTTGTTTGCTAAGGGTATTTGATTTGTTGAAATGACGTGGTGGTCGCTTTGTATTTATTGTGTAGTGCTTTTACAGGGCCTGTGTGTAGATATTGTTAGTGCACACAATGCGAGTGCAGCGGGCCGTTGTGCCTTGTGAAATGTTGCACGACTACTTTTTTCGTCTGGATTCTATACTCACGATACTCGTTTTTTAAGCCGCGAGCCCGAGATGTACAGGTTTATCTGTTTGAAATTTATTAACATCGAGTAACAATTTAAAACCTTCTCCGTAGATGGCCCATGAACGATTCATGATGAATCGAAATTTATCCATGCTGTTATACCTTTTAGTTGTACATCTTACAGTTTATAAAATATATTAAACACTACTATTAATAGTTTTAGTTTGACGTGGCCAAAAACGGATCCCATATAGTTTTGCGTTATCCATATGTCTTATATAGAAAAATATAACATGTTGCTCGCATTTTTTTCGAAGCTTTTCGAACTTTATATACTGTGATTTATTACTGAAATACCGAAAAAAATAAAATTTAGAATGATCATCGTACTCGAAATTGAGAAATAAAAACCATTTAATGTGCAAATTATAGTGGACAGTCAAATCAACTGATATACTTTTTAATCATCTCACAAAATGTCGCAGTCTCCAAGATTTGGTATGGACATACTTTTTTTATTACCAGGGGAAACCCCATTGAGGTCTATCAGTCGCGCGAGGAATGGCGGTCTGGGATTCGCCTCGTCGTGGGGTAGCAATAGCATCCCCGTAGGAATGCTATCGGCATTCAGCATAAGGAGAGAGAGGGCATGCGGATAGGTGCGTGTCCCTCTTCACCGGCCTTTATATGTGGGGGATCCGATTCTCCACCGGTCGCCCGCACGGCCGTAGCCTTCAGCGGCAGGAGGTCGTCGTGCACGACCCTCCGTCGCCACCACCGGTTCTGGCGTGAGGGGAGCATGATGGTCTGCTTCCTTTCCTGCTCCGCCTGTTCCTTGGCGAGTATTACGGTCCCGCAGAAGGGGACGGTTGCGCCCCACACATCAACGCTGCCGACCATGACCATCATCACGGCCTGGACGGACAAATCTGCCCTCATGACCGCGACAAGATCCCGACGCTATTCATCCCGAGCTGGACACACCTGGAGATGGTGCAGTGCCGTGTCTTTCGTGACGTCAGGCGGAACGACAGGACGTATATGAACGTACCTACTTGTGACGTCATAATTAGGTAGGTACAAGTAAAAGGAGCCAAACAGCGCATTAAATATCGTATGAAAAGTAATAGATATAAATTATTTCCTTTATGAAACTTTAAAACGTAAATGTTACTTATCGCCTGTTCTTTTATATGTGAAAATATCACAATTTATTGTAACATGTGACATGCCTTATTAGGTATCGTAAGGTTTTATTATACAGTCTTTATAAACTGTGAAGATGTCTCTTGGTAACTGTTTTATTAAGTCAATAGCTAGATACTAATACGATATGCGCTCCTAAATACGTAAAAGAAATGTTTATGTGTGTTCCCTTTAACTTTTGAATTGTTCGATGAAAAACTGAAGATATTTTAATAGGTGGTACCTCAAAACACTTTAATCGAAGATTTTATGAACATGGATTTTCGAGTTATTTGTTTTTTTATACGTGCAGGAACAGAGAAAGAGTACTTATTCTGCGGCTTGATGACCTATCCTAAAAGGCAACAAAACAACCCACAGCCAAGTGGTAGAGCATTTGCCCGTCTGGATGGCTATCATCCCTGGTTTATAGCATGCTGCTATAACCCTAAATTGTGTTCTACCAGTAATGGCCAGGTTCTAGTCTCCCTATAGAGAGCGGTAGCACATTAATAGCAACTTTAGTCTTACAAATGTCCAAAGACGATAGTAACCGTTTTCCATCGGGTGAGCTGTCTGCTTGTCTGCTGAACTCGTGCAATGTACTCAAAGATCTCTATCGTATAATATAGGTACAAATAATAATATAATTTGTACATCACACTAATGAACTGAGGCGTCTTTTTAAGGGAACGATGAATATACCCACCACGCGTCTCCTGGGAAGTTGCAGGTTTCTGTATTAGTTCATTGTCAGTATACAGCTATATTAACATTACGTGCACTATTAAGTAACAAAAAACTGCTTAAATAGTGCATGCTTTCTGACCGGAATCCGAAACCACGTCATGCGAAACGCGAGTTACATTAGCCACTAAGTTACCACGACTTTTTAGCGGAACCCTAGCGTATAGTAATTGTTAATCTTTAAATCGTATAGATTCTACCCATAAATTACCTTTGAGGCTAACGAGCAATGAAAATTGCCCATAATCACTGTTTTTATAGCTTTACTAAAGGCACGTAACAAGATGATCGAATCTTAATTTAATTATCTATTTTTTAATCAAACCTTTTACATAAAAGAATTTTACTTTAAAATTTTACTTATTTGTTGTTATATTAGAGTCTTACATTAAAATCGAGAAATAAATATTATTTATCGATTTTAATGTAGGACTCTACATATAAATATTCCTCACTGTCTGGCACAAGTATTTTGTATACATATTGCATGCTATGTAAAAATATATTTTAGAATCCTTATTACAATACACTGATTTGACTAGAACTCAGTAGAGACGTGGACATGGATAGCTAAAGATTCCGACTCTTCTTTTCTGTTATAAACAGCATACTGACAGAAAAAAGGGTCTCATAACCTACAAAATAGTATAATTGATGTTTAGACTTATATCTAAACATCAATCTTATGATTATAGTATTTCTTTCACTCATATTTTCCTAATGTAAAGAACTATAAATTACATATAGTTCGTATTTTACGAATAACTAATATCTTTGTTATTGAAATACAAACAAAAATTAGAACTTAATATGAAGATACTTAAGTAATATGTAATTACATAATTATAATAATCATAAGTATAGTATAGCAATTATAAAAAACATGAATCATTTATATTGTAAAAGGCAAATTTCAAACTTTAATAAACAACATAAATAAAAAACTTAATTAATTACAAAACAAAAGCTCTTAAAAGCTTTCCTTTTCAAACTCAAATAGGGTTGGGGCGCCACCCCTCAATTTCATACCCACCTAACTAGATCTTGTTCTAGATTTGTTTTTAGCTTCCATCCACTCCGATTATTAAATTGTATCGTTATTACATATTGTGCACACATAACTGTCTATTAACGTACAATTTATGCTGTAAAGTAGGTATAATATCGTAAAATGTTACTTATGAAAATTTATGACATCGAGGTTGCTGTGAAAGAAAATATATTTACCAAAGGTCAGAGAAATTCAATTTTGATTAATAAACTCGAATACTAGGAAGATTATAATAAAGCTAACAAACATTACATTACAAATCCAATAGATTTAACATGTACTGAATCAGTTATTATAACATTATAGTCAAACTCGGAGACATTCGCTTATTTTAATCAATAAGCACTGATTTATCTTTATTCTTTCATAGGTATAAGGCGTAAAACATACTATGAGAAATATAAAATAAGACGCTGTATATTCATTCAAATAAACCCAATTAAAATTTGTCTCATAAAATCATTCCAGACTTAGGCGCATACACTTTTAATAGAAAATTCATTGGCTCCGCATAAGATTAATCTCATGTACATATAACACGACATATATACTCGTATGAAAATCAATCTCAAGTCTAATATTTAATTTAATTTGGGGAATGTTTGTTTGAATTTTTTTGGTGGTAAATTGGAGTAAAATGAAGGAGCGTCCCGCGGCGGGACGGAGCGGAGTAACACATGGGGTGCAGCGAAGGGTGCGGCGCGGGCGGCCCACTGAAAAGTGCGCGGGTGGGGCTGAACAAACTCGCGGGGATGTACAACTGCTGAATCACAAAATTTAAATATGTTATTCACTTTATTATAATTCATAATAATATGTTTTTCTGTCTGGCATACCAGCATAGAAGAATATGAAAGTACAAGACACGCTGTGCCGACCCAAAATGTTTGGTAAATTGTCAATGGAAACTGAGCTGCTTATGGTTGTTTTATATACTTGAAGTAATATTCTCAAATTATTAGTTTGTTTTTCTGTCTAATGGACGGCCTGTTTGTACATAAAATATATAATTAAGTAATGTATATGTAGTTTTAAGCGATTAGGTTAAAAATTCCTCCAGATGAAAGAAAGATCTTTAAAGTCAATCATAAAAGATATCAATTGAAGTTATTAGTATCAAATAATGTGGGCAATTTGAATTATTCTAAAATAAAACAAATTTCATCTGAAAGTAGTATTTTGTAGACAGCGTGTGAATAGTTAAGTAAAATTTAAAAGTAGTTATTGTTTAAATACATAGCATAACAAAACAGCTAGTAAACTAGTTGTTAAAACACAATACATTACAGATAAGCGTGTACGATAGAAAGTATGTCATATTCACGTTTCAACGAAGACGCATCCGGTCGTAAATCTTACGTAAAATATTCTTGATAAGTAGAAAATGATAATAAATTAATATGAGAAAATTGTTGTTTCGTGTCTGCAGTTGAACGTCCCTCCAGCATGTACTCTCAAATAGGGGAACAAGCATTTTAGCATTACCCCCGTGCACAACTCTTCCCGCGGGGGAGGAGTGGGGCCCACGGCGACGTAAAAATCAATATGCTGGAGTTGTTAAATCACGCTTATAAACGAGCACTCGTCTTCGTTTCATTCCTGAAATTGTGGAAGTGTATGAGTTTAGTTTTCATTAAAAAAAATACACAAATGAGTAAGTATACTTTAGTCAACATACTTGATACATAGCAGCTCTTACTGATGAAATGAGCAAATGCATTTCCTATTTATACACATAGTAGATTGAAATTTAAACTTCAGTCCAGTAGTAGAATGTAAGTGTTCACAAATCATTGAGTAATAAGATATGTGAGCTATTTCGTCTCTTATCATATTTCTTAAACAAATAAGGTCAAATATTGATTAGTCATATATCTATACTTATAATAAAATTGTAGAGGTCGAATTTCTGTACAATTAAAAAAAATGCTAAAAACCGAGTCAGGGGGATGTAAGAAGTGAAATAGAACTAATTTGGATTTTTTTGTTTCTCTGTTTGTCTGTCTGTACCGGCTAATCTCCGAAACGACTGGACCGATTTACATGAAATTTTGTATGGTTATAGCTTATATCTCTGGTCAACATTTAGGATACTTTTGATCCCGAAAAATTAAATAGTTCCCGTGGGATAATTAAAAAGCTCTAATTACTTAAATAGCTTATAACAGACTAAAAGTAATTTCTCTGCAACGTAACATAATAGAAGCGGATAATTTGACAGGGTGTGGTGTCAGTGAGAGAGTTTTATCTTATATATATTCTTATATATAAAGCAGATAAGTTTGTTTCTTTGTTTGTTTGCTTGAACGCGTCAATCTCAGGAACTACTGATCTGATTTGAATTTTTTTTCAGTGTTAGATAGCCCATTTATTGAGGAAGGCTACAGGCTATAAACCATCACGCTAAGAGCAATAGGAGCGGAGCACCAATGAAGAATGTTTCAAAATCGCGGGTGATTTTTAACTTCCTTTCCACGCGAACGTAGTCGCGGGCAGGAGCTAATCTTATATATAAAAAGGAATCGCAAAATGTGTTGGTAAGCGTCTAACGGCCCATCTGGTGGAAAGCGGTTACCGTCGCCTATGGACGTTTGCAACATCAGAGATGTCACCAACGCGCTGCCGGCCTCGAAGAAATTTTATGACACCTTTTTGAAAAACTCCATATCGTAGCGCTGTGGGGAAAACCTCGTATTATCTAAAAATTACCCTAAAAGTCTTTGCGAGTTCTGAAAGCAATCTCTCATACAGTCACATCCTAAAATACATGAACTTCTAAAAGAGAACGATTTAACTGTAAAAGTAGTGGATAACATTTCAAATCAAATATTTTTGTTAAGATATAAAAATCCTAACATTCTAAATGTTAAAACGATTTTCAACTATTTCAAACAAGTTTGAAAAATCAAATATAGAAATATAGTATATAACGACATTCGTGACTATTAATATATGTTACATCTAAGTTATTTACAAATTACACAAACTTTACGTGTACAGTCTACTATGAACTTCTTTATGGCCTATCTCAATAGATACATATACCTGTAGTCTAAAAAGGTATCTAGTAAGCTAGCCAGCTTATTATAATATTATATATGTGATGGCATTGATAGCATCCATCATTTCTCTGGCACCAGGCCAAAATCGGGCGTAAACATCCAAATCTTTGTACGTGCACCCTGATCTCATATTAAAATTATTTCCCATTCAACTTTGATTACGTTACGACCAAATCATTTCAAAACTGACAAAAGTCGACTTTTTTCTTCTTTATTAGTTTAAAGTATGATAGTATATGTAAAAATCGTCTAAATGCTTATTTAACCACGACCATTGAAGAGTGTCCTACAACGAAAATTCACTATTATTTGTCATTAATTTAACTATGAAACTCTAATAAAAACACATTTAACTGAGTACGCAACGGAGCTTGCTGAAACTAATGAGTATTTTTAGATACCGTATTGTTTTTTTTTTTAATTTCCATTCCATAGTTCATAAGTTAATTTTAATTTTCACCACCGAAAGCAAATCTCATAACACTGGTTTGACCTTAATAAAAAATAATCTTAAATCTTAAATTCAAGCTTCAGTATAACGATCACACCTAACTTTTTTTTTCAGTTTCACCACACTATTATGTAGCGGCATATACATTTCATATTTCTATCTACGTATATATAGTAAGTAGTTTTCGAGAGTTATGACTACAGCATACAAAAACAGAGGGAAAAACAAACAGACAGCCGGTGATAATGGATGACGATTTCATAAGGCTTCCGTTATTTGTCAAAATGGCTAGGGAACTCTAAAAACATATGCCTCATATGCCACTATGAATTACAATAATCCCTAAAACTATAATGAGTGTAACAAATCTTTTCTTCGGCAAAATGCCAAATGTGAATTGTGTGGTAAAAAAAGGTTAATCTAAAAATCTTGGCTATGGACCAAAAATAAAGAAGGATGTGTAATATTTCAAAGAAAATTGATACTCTAACGTAGCTTTAATCGTCATTCCACAATATCATATAGACGTAAATTGTGTACACGTCTTTTAATAAACAGTGATGTGATGCATAGTTTTCATTTATGAAAGACTATTTTTTGTCGCAGCTTCCCTCGCGTTAATGTTATCCCACGGGAACCATACATTTTTCCGGAATAAAAAAACATTGTGCTATTCAAGACTAGAATCTAACTCTGTACCAAATTTCATCCAGAACGGCGGTTCTGGTGTGAATGAGCAACAAACTTCCATCCGAACTCTGCGTTAATAATTAGCATTCTTCTTCCAGAAGAATAAAATTATTTTTCCATGATATTCGTATAGACGGTTTAAAGTCTCGTTTTAGATCGTCAGGTCAGTCTTTTTGTCTGTGGCAATAACAAAAAATCTGGTTTGCAATAATTTAAAAAATATAAACGAGCTGAATAAAAGTGAAGATTATTTCAAATTATCAATCCCACTATGACAGATCAAATTATTAACTATCAATATTGTGCAATGTGCGAATATATAATTATACTGTACCTACCCTTAGTACGTTGTAAGTAAATACAGAACATATATTTTTGATTTAATTCATTAAACTAAAAACCTTACTTAAACGTAGCGAAAATTATAATTTTAATTGAGCAAACATAATTATACCACTCGCTATAGAAACAAGAGCGAGGATAACGAAAATCTCTGTACACATCCTCCCTTAGTACGTATGTAAACAAGCTACGTCAATAGCACAACCGGCATGTAGGAAATACCTACCTAGTATTGGTGCATATAGACACAGCCGTCATAGAGGATGATCAAAAATATTAATCACATTATCCTACAGTATTAATTGCGACATACGAGATGAACTTGAATCATGTTTTGAAGCGAAATCACGTTATTGAAATGATAGGCTGTGGCGCGACATAAATACTTATAAGATTTACTTTTAGTATCATCAAAATTACAGTCTATGTCCCAGTGTGTCGATATCCAGCACCAAAGTAGTGTAATACTACTCACACAATAATGTGAATCCGCTATAAGCGTATACAAAAAAAATATTTCACAATGTATTCACATACACATTTAACCAAACGAACTAGGCATATTTTTAATACATTGAAAAAATATACATAAAAATGTAAATTGTTAATTAAAGTTGTACAATAAGAATCTGATATTATGTTATTATCGCGATAAAACATAAAATAGTTGCCTAAAAGTAAAAAGTAATATTACTTGTTCCGTTAAAGTGGGTCACCCCGGGCCCGCCCGCCTCCCCGGGCAATCTCTCGTCCGCCCGCGACTGTCCCCATTCTCCACGCCACCCCCCAACATTCATTGTGCCGCAATATATTTCTTTTTATGTGCAAACAGAAAAGTCATTTATTTAAATTTTCTCACGAATTCGTATCGCAATTTTATTTTATTATATTATCTGTGTCGTATTTAGAGTGCTCTATATGTGTAGCGTTAGATGTGATTATTATTGGGCACGTAGGAGGCGCTGTCGTACGTGTTTGTATTCAAGAGTCTCTAAAATTCAATTATAGTTAATTTTATAACATTTCTTATTTTAGACTAAAAATGTAGACATTCAAACACGATTTTAGAATATTCGCTACAGTCTGTCACCGGTTGAACGGCATCGCTGTTATGTTCCGATATAATTAAATTCAAAGCTCTCGACGTAGAAGGGAATATAGTCAATTGCATTGCAAAGATGTCAATTTTCCTCCCTTAGCTAAGATAAAGTTGGGAAATGTTTTGTTTATTTATTAAACTGTAACTTGACATCTTAAATCTTGAAATCTTAGGATTTATTCATGTTTTATGTTTTTTTTTAAGTATTTTATTTTTAATCGGCAGAAAAACATACATTAAGCAATTTACGCTGGTGTTATGGTTAAAATATACAACTGACTACTCTTGAGCTGATCCCAGACACCCAAACCATAGTAAATAACGGAGAAAATACGTTTCCGTAATTTACTATACCAGGAGTCGAACCCGGAGCCTCTGCGTTGAAGTGAGGTAGGCCGGCAAAGGCTTAGCCCGCTCAACCATAGAGGCCGTCTTATGTAAGCTATTCCTGGCTAATGTACATTATATAAGACATATACGAATATGATATTTGAATACGATCAGCTCGAAAATCAGTGACTTGATTTCCACAATACTTAACGGTCGCTATAACTGAAATCGGTATATACAGTGTTATTATTATATCTAGTGTCCTTCTTCAATGAGGGCGTCAAACGAAAGCCGAATTTTGCCAACGCATCTGTTAAAATTGCATACAATGCCAACTATATTACTAACTAGAGTTTTCCCCGTGACTATGCAGTGTGAAAAAGTCTAAGTAGTGGCTCTATGTTACGTACATTAAAATTTAATTAGGTGTTTTATATACATAAATCTTCAATACTTTACCACGCACTACTTAAGAAACTTTGTTAATATAGTGTAAAAAACATAAAGAAAACTCTCAGCCATCCTGATTTGAAGTACCTACTTAATACGTAATGAATGGTATGACGGCAACCTGACAACGTATTTGTTTTGCTTATCCGTCTATTTTAAAGAAACGACATCATTTTTCGGTATAAAATATATCCTAAGTGTTAATGCGGATTATAAACTAGCTCTATGTCGAGTTTCATATAAACCCGTTTTCACGTGATGCTCTAACAGACAGACAGACAAACATTCTAAAAATTGTAGTGTAGAAATCCCTGGATTTTTCACATTTTTAAACCCTTTGGTCAAATTCGAACCATTTACAGATTTATTGTAGTATAGATTAGAGTTTAATATTTAAAATTGTAATACAATTCTACAATATTTAGGTCTTAAAGCAATAAATTATAAGGAAGCACTGATGTAGAGGGCAGGCCAATTTGGTGACCTGAGGAAGGTTATATTCTGCAGTATGTTGTATTAAATTTCATGGAACTTTGACTATTCATTGTGAAAGTACGGCATTAGAGACATTTCATAAACATGACCTGCTTACGAACTTACTGATAATACCTACAATAAATAATTAACAGTACTCTATTGAAAATTCAATATTTTGACCTGTTTTAATTTAAAAATAAAAAAACCTGTGCGTCTCGTTACGCCCGACAGCAGTGATAACTTAAATTAATCTAAGTTGAACTACTTAATATTGAAATTGTTTAACTTGAAAAAGCTTAGGTTAATACTTAAATTTTATGTACATATATTAATACTGTTACAACTGACAAAGACCAATTCACACCTGCAGTTTATTACCTTTTGGGCATTTGGACTTCTTTTGTTTACTTTGTGTTTAAAATTTGTAATTAGAAAACAGTCTATTGTGTAGTGTAATACTTTATGGTAGGCATTACTCAGATGTGATTCTTGGAAATTATTGTTATGCGGTCGAGTATTGCGTCGAGACATATTGTATTTGTACAGGATAAAAAGAATGCCCGAACGGAGGGGTGAAGCAGTCAAAGCGCTAAAACAAGCGAGGCAAGAACTGTGTACATTTATTTAGTGACGGACTTTGCGCGATAATTGAACTGTGCATTACGTTTGAATGTATTGTGTCCAGTTATATTTGTGTTTTACGTGTTTGTATGGTTCTAATAAATTTTATAGTAATTCCAACGGTATAATAATTCAGGTCCCCCTAACTCGTAACAATATTATAATGTAAGAAAAGGTTATTTATAAATAAAATCTTTTATTGATTATAAACTATTATTCTTAGTTACAATTCTTGATTATGTACATTAGAATTTTGTATATGTACATTATTAGTATCATTATTTAATCTAATTTCCGAAATACGGCTAGCGCTGTGGGTTAGAGTGAGAGAGGAGGAGCTTGCCTACCGCTGCCGTATGCGTGAGAGAAAGAGAAGCCAGACAGACTGGCGCCGTAGTGCGTTACGTAACGAAGCGGTTTACTCTCCCATAAGAAGTTATCACTTCAAAAATATGTTAAAATGTATAAAAATTGGGAAGCAAAGATTCTTGAATCCAACATTTACATAATTATCTAAATTATTACTTTTAAAATATTTATATCACTTGGTCGTATTTAATACTTAAAATTTAACTATTTGTACAATGAAAATAAAACTGCCTATACAAAGACCGATGATAAATGTCAGTTTGAAAAACAATGTCAGTATATCTCAATGCTCAAAATCACTCGAATACACTCTAAAACGGAGTAATGGTTTTCAATGAAAATGATTTTTTTCGGGATTTCAACAGCAGATTGGCTCTCTTGGTGTGGTAAATGCCCATGGGCGACGGTAACCACTTGCCATCGCGTGAACCCAATTGTCGGTTTGCCTACAAGGTGAAATAAAAAATTATTGAATTTTCATGTAAGTTTAATTTTGATATCTTTACGCGTTCAGAACATATGAAAAAATATACAAGTAATGCGCGAAAATAGTGGCTGAGAATGATAGTTATCAAAATATCTACGAGTATCTATAATATTATAGAATTCTAAACATACCGTGTCTATACATTAAAGCTAGTAAAAAAACAACTGTAATAGACTATATAAATGAAGGAGAACACGATGCTTTTTTTTCTTCTCTGTTTGTCGTTTTGTCTCTTTGTCGGTTTGTATATTAGTTCAGGGTTCACGTAAAAACTACTGGGCCACTTTCGATGCGGTTTTCGCTGATCGACAGCAAATTCTTGGACTTAAAATCTACACTTCTTTTAGCCCGGGAATCCTGCGAGAATTGTTCTGTAAATGATTTAAAATGACTGGATAAAAAAATATTCGTATTCCAACGTGATTTTTTTACTGATCGATAGCTAATTAATGTAATTAATGTGTGATATTTTTACCTCAGTTATTCCGTGGAAATTTTCCCGGGATGCATAAAAATTAGCTTGTTTTGACAGTTTCCAATAATACGATAGCTTAGTTTTTTTAATACGATGCGATACTTTGTGTCCCGGGAATCCCGCGGAAATTTCAAGTCAAGCGTGGATTAAATCGCATATCATATCATAGGTAAGATAAGTATGCACTTTTACATTTCATCTTAGTAAATAATAAAAACCAGCTACCATTTCATAGTGCAATATGTACTTAGTACTTTTAGATTAATTCATTCAATGATAGGGTATAGCAGCCATTTGACGTAACTTACACTGTTAAATAAGAAAATTACAGGTCGTTGTAAACAAACCATCACTTCTGACAAGTGGCGATAAAAAGGCAGTTGGCTGGTTCATTCATGCCCACGCCGCCGCATGCCGGCCGGGCCGAGCCGCGTTGACAGTTTGCATCGGGTCTCACGCATTCTTCGACAGCTGTTACGATGGTTACGAGGCTTGTCTTGGTGTCAGTAGGGTGTACATTGCTCTGTATCTTATACTAATATATAAAGCTGAAGAGTTTGCTTGTTTGAACGCGCTAATCTCGGGAACTACTGGCCTGATTTGAAAAATTCTTTCCGTGTAGATAGCCCATTTATCGAGAAAGGCTATATATCATCACGCTAAGACCAATAGGAGCGGAGCACCAATAAGGAATGTTTCAAAATCGGGGGGTTTCAAACTTTTTTTAACTATTCCATGCGGACGAAGTCGCAGGGAGAAGCTAGTCGAACATATTTGCAAAGAACGGAATTAGCAACAAATTTTACAATATCACCTGGTTATAGTGATGCAAAGAGCCTATCTGCTGCATACAAGCAATTTGATTTACATATAAAATTGAATGGTACTAATTATGGGTACTCATTTTGTTTATAGTAAGGTGTGTAAGAATAAGCCTGAATAGCGCTCTGTTGTTCGTGCCTACCCCGCAATGGACCTGGCATGAAGTTATGCATGTATTTAGTTCATAAAATTAAATTTAAATGTAATATATTACAAATACTGTTTTTTATTTAAACTTATATTTTCTTGGTCGGCACTATGCAATTTCGAAGTGATTGACTGCAACATCCAAACGCAAAAATATGTTATTCTTGCCCTAATCATTAGGGTAAGATGGGTAAGATATAACATAAAACTCTGGCGCTTATCTCAGACACCCAAACTAAAGGGCCTAAAGAAGTCCTTTCGCAGATTCGTATGCCGAACACGACAAGACAAAAAAAAGAGATTTATGCTTTGTCTTACAACTACCAGTATAATTATTAGATACGTGTCAATTTCACTAAGCGATACTCCAAAGAAAACCGCTTCAGGCCTGAAAGGTTGCTGTTCTGAAACAGATAACGGAAAGCATGTTTCTGAGATGTACCCTGTCGGGAATAAAACACGGGGACTCTGTATTCTAGAGAACTAGACTACAGATACTGTCAATAATGTGTCAGTAAGGGCTTGCAATGGACTTGCAAGTGAGAATCGTTTGATGTCGAATGCTAATAATGTCTGCTTTAAGTATTAATAATCTACAGGTTGATAAAGCCAAAATAATTGTGTAGTCAGGTTTAACCTTGGCTTTGTCGTAAAAAATCAAGCTGGGTTCTGAAAGTGTTTTCTTGGACTACGAAGCGGCTTTAATGGTAGGTCGGGAAATACCGTTCGCTTTTATTTTCATTGACATGGGAAATAAACAAAAGTGAGGCGCACGAGTGCGGGCGGGGTCACTTAAAGTTAGTGTCGGCTCGTAAACGTATCGGCCAGGCGGGGCTACTGAACGCTCACCGCCGCCGCCAGCGCGCCGCCCCGCGGCGACCGCACTCGACACGCTGCCGCACGTCGCCGACGCTCTCAATCGCACCCATTCACACATTATCAAACACTGGATACACCTATTGCTATTTAATTTCATGATTTTCACAGTAAAACTATTTTTACTAGTAACTTAAGAAATTGACAAAAATTACTTGTATGCATTATTTACTATGTAAATCGGAGGAAATTTCAAATTAAGTAAAACATGTATAGTAAATCAGTAAATAAATGATGGTGAACATTTTCCAGGAATCATAATGACATTTTGATTCCTGGAATATATATAATTAATAAAGGCTGATACTGAAAATTAGCGTATTAGTAGTGTCAATATTTCACACTGCATAATGCAGTTTCCCAACCTCATTGCCATGAATGTTGTATACATTTTTTTATAGTTTATATATTTTATTTGTGTTTTCTGTATAAAAGTTATGTTAGTGTAACTTTTAGTTTAATGTTTATTCATTCCCGACAGTAAATATTTTCTTCTTTACTATCATTTTTTTACCATGATTGAAATTCATTTAAAATTTAAGTGTATTTTCATTTGCTTACTTTTATTAGAAAAATAAGTAAAGTTATCAAGAAAATGTTTTTAAAAATGTAATTACTTTTCTACGTAATACAAAACACAATATTACTCGTGAAATACAGATTATTATTCTAATATTTCTTACACTCTCTGTTTGTAAAATACCGTAAGACGTTGTTAGTTACAGGGCGTGTCCATGATAGGCTCCCCTGGGAAAGGCGGCGGCGGCGTGCCGACAACAGACAGCGGGTGTCAGCCGCCACGTGCTACCCAAGGCCACTCGCTTAGTGTCAAGGTCATTGCCACTCCAGCTCGGTACACGCGGCACCCACGCCTCTCCTGTCACCACAAATAGACCGGCCTACTCGGCACTTCTGTGATCTACCGCAACAACATGCCACCGGGCCCGCCACTCACGACACGACAACCATTTACACCGAATAGCTTTTTCCACGTTCAATGCAGACACACACGCTTACTACATGTGAATAAGGGTTATGGATTATTCCGTTTAATGGGCTTTGAAACTTGGCTGAGGTTAAGGACCTAAACCTTCAGTAGGTGATGTAAAGGAAGAGGATTTGATATCAAACGAAAGCAAAAACTTAGTACGAGTATAATCCTTCCTTACACATTTCATCTTTACTCCACATGTTTACTTTTGACTCTCAAAATTCATAAAATAAATGACTGACTAAAATGACTGAATAAGAAAGGGTTAACGAAGGAATTGTTCTTCGAAATAATCGGCACCGAATCTATACTGTGAAGTCTTCGTAAAAACTTTTTCACAAACTTGTACAGTTTCTAGCAACAAAAGACAAGATTATAAAATGTACTTACCAGTTGTTTTCACACGGCTTTTCTGGTGTAAAATTTGATATTCCACGGCAAGTATTCTACCCTCTGGGACAAAAAGGTGTAATTCAAAGCTATAACCAAAGAGGAACAAGCTTATAAAAAGTCAGAATACAACCAAATCATAGAGTTTTGATGGTGAAGATAAGATAAAATAGGTATAGTGTTGGGGGCAAAATCAACCACCTACAAGCTGGTAGACCTGGGCCCCTTGTTATCGCCACCTAAACTTTATTTTAAGGGCCTCAAACTGCAATAATACAGCGACAGGAAAACAAGAGGACTACTGGTACTTACCAAATCGGCCTAAGCAAAAACTCGGAGAGGTCTTTATTATCTAAAGGGCAAGGTATGGCGTGTACTCGTATGTATCCAATGTGTACCAAGATCTTACTGACTTAGAACTCCTCGCAGTCAGTGCGTCAAAATTATAGTATTTTGGAAGATACCCTTTTGCAGCAGTAGAACAAGTACACTCTAAAGTAAATGAAGGACGTTTTAATTTTTTACATCTAAGTATTCGCAGCTGACACGCTAAAGTCAAAAACTGGGAAAAAAATCTGTAGAAGTAGTCCTTACCACATTGGCAGGCAAAGAAACTTGTCTATACAGCTTTGTCAGATGTCTTAAGTTCTCAGTATAGCTCCGTTAACTTGTAGGTATTTGACTTACGCCAAACAAGAGACTTCTTGTGAAAATTCGAAAGGCCACATTTTAAAACATTTATTACGCAAAAACTATCAATATTGTACGTCTATTGTCATTTTGCACACACACACATGCACATAACTTCACGCAAGGTCCCTTGCGGGGTAGGCACGAACAACAGAGCGCCATACAGGCTTATTTTTACACACCTCACTTGCTTCTTTGACATTCATAGCTCTTGTCATGCACGCTCGTCTGTTCTTAAGCCTCCTGACATCACCTTCTGCTAATACACGATCAATTTGATCATGGAAGGCCTGTCGTGGCCTTCCACGACTTCTGCATCCATCCACTTTTGCATTGTATATCTGTTTAGACATTCTTTCATCATACATTCTTTCCACGTGCCCCAACCACCGGAGCATTCGTTTCCTTACCTTCACCCCGACACTCTCTTTCAGACTAACTCTCTTGTTAATTTTAAAGGATAATAATTACACAATTTTAGAAAGTAAAACTTTTTTATGGTTTTGTTTTTAGTAACGCTGTGAACATGTAATAAAACTATCAGAATTATAAAGAAGATATAAACTCTATAATCATATAAAATGTTTAAATACAGTAACTACACATTTATATTAGCCTATAGACGCTTCAATTCCTTATACATCCTACCGAAAAGATTAAAACTTACACAACATATATAAAAATCTCTTAAAGAAAGCGTAAATTTCCTTTTTTGAACAGCTGCCTCATACAATAATGGACAACAGATAACAATATACTAATAATAAGTTAGGTTATTTACAACTCATTCACATCCCTGACCACGACATCGTCGTTATGGGCCGCACTGACGCTTTGAGCGGCAAAAACAATAGTACTCATATGTATAAAGCACCCCACCATTCGCTTCACTCCGTGGCAATTTCCACCGCCTCGTCGCGTCGTCCATCGCTAAGTCAAACTTAGGTGAGTCGAAAGCCTACCCGGTCGTGACCGGACAGTAAGGGTTTTACATCTTAATCATGATTGTTTTTCATTGAAAAGGCTGAAAAGGTAAAAGTATTTCACGTGGTCAAAGCGCAAATTTTACAGTATAAATTTGAATAAAATTATCAATATTAATATTCTCAACCTCCGCTCCAGGGCTCGCCTGCTTCCAGTATTGCGCAGTTTGTAACACGTTAGTGTAATAAACATACAAACGTAGAACATAGAGTACACCCAGAAATATATTACTTGTATAGCAAATTAATGATTACGTTTCTTATTTCCAAGCGCGGATTGAACCCACTCATATTGACGTTTGGCGACTACAATAGTCAACACTTCTATAATATAATAAATAATTGGTATCAACATCTAAAGTCAATAAGTATGTAAATTCTAAATATAAAACTAAAAACAACATGTATTTCTAAATTAATAAGTTAGCACATAATTACTTGTTTCATAGACTCCCATGGGAAATTAATTTTCTTCAATGTTCTTAACTTTTAATATTTAATATTTTCTAATAATGCTCTTTCTTGCATGCTTAAAAATTGCAGGTTGAAATGAAAAATACCTTTAAATATTTTAATATACTGAAATGCTACGGACCCAGATATCCAAAGCATTAACATAAAATATGTAAAAATATTTTTTTGTAAATGGTTTTCTTTCGTTTTTTTGATAAATGAATAAAAAAGATTCAACTTTTCTAGGGTTTATCCTACTGTGAATGGACCACGACTTGGCCAATATTTTTTCTTACTTTTTTTAAATTTTTATTGCAGCAGTTTAGCAGACAGGCAGACGGCCCACTTGATGGAAAGCGTTTACTATCGCCTGTGGACATTCACAACACCAAAGGTGCTACAAATGTGCTGTTACTCTCTTAAAAGAGGCTAGAACCTGGTCACCTATGCCGGAACAAGGTTGTTATGGCGGCATACTCTAGACCAGTAGTGGTAACCAAGTCAAGCAAATACCCTACCAACTGGCAAAATATAATTGGATAAAGTTTTAACAATCTTCACTCCGCACTCTCAGGAGCTCCACCAAGTCATGGCGATTGACGATGAAAATGTTGAAGTGGATGTCGTGGCGTAACTCAATGAGATTGTAATAGCAACATAATTATTCATTTAGAGCCCCTAATATTACTTCAGTAGAGTCCGTGAAGTGAAAAATATCCAAGACGGTTTGATTGTATGTTTCGCCTACTTATGCGTCTGCCGTGAAACTACTGAAAACGTGTCTCGATAAAATAAATATGACTATATCTTATTAACCTTTCTTTAACCTTACCATTGGTAGAAATTGACATACCTTATATGAAGTTTATACAGGATGTAGAAACAGCTTAATAGCTCTCCTTGAAATAAAACTTATCTAAAGTTCTTCATATTGCCCGACATATTAATAAAAATGAAATGTGTACGGTATATACAATGCATTATTGACAAAGGCGTGTTTGGGATGCCACCAAGAATATATTACACACTATAGATTATATTTATTAACTTTTAGATGAAATCGTGGAAGAAAATACTAAGGAATCTAGTAAAAATGTAAGTCGTTCACAAACAATTACAACAAGCGCCACAAATCCATTTTTGTTTTAAAAGAAAATCATAGTTAAAACTGATCAACATCTGATTTTATATGAAACATATTTATTTTTTAAACTTAAACAAGTCAGAAATTGGAAATCCTAATTAGGTCTTTTAAACGGAAACATGAATTTCATGAAGTATCGGCAGCAGGTAATGAGACAATGTTCAACTGGTAGCGACCATCGAATACGATCGAATCGAGTCATCCCATCCCATCCCATCCCATCAAGCCGTGGGGTAACAATTTAGCCATCGCCACAATCCTGGCAAGAATCATTCATCCGTGCAGGAAAGTAAAATGAATACAATTTCCTACGGCTGGGCGGCCTGTCACGTCAAGAGGCGACAAAATAACCCACCGCCAGGTGGTAGGGTATTTGCCCGACTGGATGGCTTCCACCCCCGGTCTAGAGTATGCCGTCATAACAACCTTGATTTGTGTTCCGCATTAGTGACCAGGTTCCAGTCTCCCTTAAGCGAGCAACAGCGCATTCGTAGAACCTTTGATGTTGAAATGGCCATAGGCGATGGTAACCGCTTTCCGTGGGCCGTCTGCCTGTCTGCTAAACTCATGCAATAAAAAATGAAAACAAATTACAATAGTGATTTTCGACAATAATTGGGTACTTCTAAAATAATATTGAAGTTCTACACTTTGCGTCGCTCGTAAGCCAAAACTATTAATTTTACAAAAAAAAAGTAGTTGTGACATAAATTACAGGAATTCTTCTTAGTTTAGACAAAAAACTTCTATTTGTCGCCTTTTTTCCACTATAACAACACTAACGGCAAAGATGCGAGGTGGCAAAATTGACATTTAGAAAGAGTAGTACATCGAAATCTAGAAAATTACTAATTTTCAAAACTCCCGGAAAACTACTAAGAGATCGTACTTATTATAGAGCTGATTTAAAAATAGCAGTAACTGAACCTCAAAATATGTCGTATATCGTAGTCACGCGTAGCGCGCTACGCAAGTTAAACAGCTACGCTGACTGTGTCATCTATAATATATATTTTTTTTAAAGATTCTGTGTTTTTATAATTAAGCAATTGAAAAATACAAAAAACATATCAACATTATACATTTCAGCTATTTAAAAAACAATGAATGTAAAAATAAAATTACATTATATTTTGTCGGTTTGTAAATTACAAGACTTAAAATCGGCGCTACTTTTTATCCTTACTTACTCAAAAGGACCTCATTTTCAAATAATCTAATTGCCATGCGATGTTCTGTTCGATGGCAATTTTGATGCATTAAAATGTGTAAATTTTTATCCCAGGAATCCCGCGAGAATTTTCCCTGGTGCGGTTTGTAGTTGTTTGATTGCGTAGAAATTAACTTATACCGATACATTTTTGATTAAAACGATAGGTAAAATTCTTTTTAAATGCCGCGCTACTGTGTATCCCGGTCTTGACATGGTAATTTCAAGTCAAACGTAGTCGAAGTCACGGGCCTATCCTAGTATTTATTACATTTATGACGGTTAACCTACAGAACATATTTTATCAAACAAGTGGTTTTTGGAAAATTTGCCATTCTCATCATTTAACATTAAAAGTTCAATGTTCAGTATTTGCGGTTAATGGAATATTAACTATCAAACCATTAGTTATATGAAATGTCTAAGTTAAATGAATGAAGTTAGGATAATTATCATAGAACTTTGTACATTGTGAATATCAGATATAATTCAATTGGAGTATATTTTCACTATAAAAAGGGAAAGTTAGTTTCTATGAGCTACAGATCCAAAATTATCGCGACATACCTCATAGAGATTCCTACTAGGAACAATATCTCCTGCATTAATAAAAGAATAAGTCCAATCCAATATTCGATATAAAAAATGTTTTTTTTAATACATTAAGTTTAATGTGTATGTGTAATGTATATATCTGTAGTTCTGACACAGATCGGTAAGTAGAATATGTAGACAAACGGAGAGAGATGAGAGATGGGGACTTTTGTTTAGTTATGTCTCTATCTAAGATTCGTAAAGATTATCAAAGCTAGTTGAAGAAATATTCTGTACCTTTGAACTATAGAGTGCCATCTCCCAAAATATTTGTATAAACTTTGTTTAAGATATAGGTTATAGTCGATTTTTTAATAACTTTGTGTAAACATTCGTCTCATCCTCCATCCATCTCCAGACGTGGTCGTCTGCGTCCACGTCCTACCGTTAGTCTCGTTCTTTAACAAAAATAATACTTCCTATGTTTTCAATTAAAGTTGAATAAGTTAAAGTGATAGTTAATAATATTTCCTTTTGTGGCATATTGGAAGGGAATCCTAAAAAATGATTTGATTACGAAGGAAGGGTTGGAGGGTAACTTTAATCGATACACGCCACAACATCCGAATCCCTACGTCTATTGGGGAAACGGGACATAATGAATGACTTCAAATTAAGCTGTAAGCTTAACAGAAAACATTACTGAAACTTTAATTCGCGATTAAGGCAAACATAGTGCGGGGTGAGTGGTGGTGAGGAGACGGAGCCTGCGGAGCCAGTGCATGTGAGGCGCGGGTGTGTGCCGTGGGGCGCGCGGGTGCGCGGGGCGCGCGGGGGGGCCGCGGGCGCGCGCCGCGGGCCGCCACTTCTCTGTACTCGAGGAGCCCCGGTACACCTCGGTTTCCGGCGGGTGCTCCCTCGCGGATTCGCGACTGTGTCCCGCCGCGCCAGGCCCGCGTGCCGGCCACGTGGCCTCGCCGCTCACCTACTGGCGACACCCCGCATTTTTACGCGCACGCCATTGATACAACTCATGTAATTAAATCGGCTACTCAAATACACATTACACTCATCTCACTTCCAGTGCACTTTTTAACTTTTGTTTACCAATCAGCAATCGGGTAACCATCTCCGTAATTATTTAATTACTAATTTTTTTTATGTAACCTTTTTAATTGTTTGTAACTTCAATTGTATGTATTATTTATTCACATATTATTGAAATATTAAAAGTCCCTTTTCAAATTTAGACCTACCACATTCTTATGCTGCATTACATATTTATCTTCATGTACTTCTCTTATAAAATATCATTTACATATCATTATAATTATATTACTTTGCAAATTGCCACAGTATTATAAATAATGTTCAAGAAAAAAGTTTACTAAAGTAGCCGTCGGCAATGTTCCGTGGTCGGCATCGTAAACATTACTCTACTTTTCAGTAAACCAGTGAATTGATGTTTCTTAATAAATTATTATCTTTACTCATAAACTAATAAAAATAGACCATTTACATATTCAAAGACATTTAAACTGTATTTGGCGCAGTTGAGTAATCATTACCGTCAGTACAAAAAATGCACAGTTGTGTAACGTATTTGCAATTTTGAAATGTTACATTAACATTTTGCCTTTGAACGTTGCAATAGATATAAAAAATATAATATAAAGATTCTTTTTCATTTTTAATCTTTATTATTCAATCGCAGATACAAATACAATACATCTGTTACTAGACACAACATTTTTTTTTTTATTCTAGTAAATGGACCGTCGTAATATAATTTCGAGAAAAGTGCAGAATTTAGAAGTCGATGGTTCAAGATGGAATCACCACAAACAGCTCCTATTGAACAGGAAAGAGTCTACAAAATTTATAATATGTATAAGGTAAGACTTAGAAAAATTGGCCAAGTGCTTGTTAGTCCGCACAGTTCCATGAAGATGATGAAAGTCAACTGTTGTATGTTATTTGACTACGACATTGAAAAGTTTTTTGTTTTTTATGGTGATGATTTTTTAAGCTGTGACATTTTGGGTTTTTATTTATTTTAGAATTTTTCTCTTGTTCGAAACTTGATGGGGAGATACGCTTGATAACTTTGAAAGCGAAATCGTCCTATCTTTCAACTAAAATACAACAGTTTTGAAGAAATATCTATAGAGATAAATAAAATTGAAGTATGTGTTCGTAACGGTCAAAATAACAGCTTATTACTAAATGCTTATGAAAGTATACGAGTATACGTTACTTATATCAAAAAATCTAAATATTTATCTGTCTATATATGCCGGTTAGTCTCTGAAACAACTGGACCTATTTTGACGGGACTATCACTGGCAGATAGCTGATATTTTAAGGAGTAGCTTAGGCCACTATTAAAACTAGGGTTCCGGGGAAAAAAATTACACACGGCACAGCTAGTTCTTATTATTTTTTAAGATCTCTGTAACGTTACGCGATATAACTAAGAAGGTAGTTAAAGTGGTTTTTTATCTCCCAGTCACATATTTATTATAGCTATAGCGGCATCTAGAACACATCTTTCTCCAAAACTTAATCGAAATAAATTCAGTAATTTCTAAGAAAAATAACTACCTATGACATACTTAAATAGCCATACAGAATTATGATGAAATTATAAGCATGCCTTTTATTGAAGGTGGCTACGGGACCCTAAAAAACATTTAAAGTGTACGTACCTTTTGTTCTTCATTGAAGTATGAAATCAATGAAGACACACTTTTTGTCTATGTTATCACATTTCAAATGTTGGAAAAGAGAACCGCGGCTTTCCCTTTGCGCTATGACCTGGGGTTTTTAAGAACCAGCGACACCCTTGGTGTTGCTAACGTACATAGGCAACGGTAACCCAATTTTCATCAGGTAGTCCGTCATCCTGTTTGCCTAGTTCAGGCCATAAAAAAATTTGGGTAGGTATTGTACACATTTTTTGAACTAAAACATCTTGTGCCGTGATTTAAAACTTGACGAAACAAAAAAGCGACACTAAAAAAAATAAACACATAAATCTATATAGGACTAAGCCTGCGCGAGAATGTGATAGAATACATTATATTTCATCATTTAAACACTATGCTCATACAGATAGAGTTGGAAACATTTTGAAGTTTTTTCGTTAATACATTAAATTTCGTGTTTTAAATAGGGAAGTTTTGTATTTTTTGTAACGAATAAACTCAAAATCTACTGGACCGATTTCACAAATTCTTAATTCATTAGAATGCTACATTATCCCAGATTAATACAGGCTATATTTATTACTAGAATATATTAGGACCCGTACTTAAATAATGTTACCAGTAAACAAATAGTATTTGACTGCGCCCCGGAAGGTTTAGATTCACAATTAGACCCGGCGGTAGGTGGTGGAATCGGGTTCTAGGTTTTTATTTTTCAGGGCAGGACAACGTCTGCCAGAACCGCTAGTATATAGTATATTACTACGATATAATATATTAAATGTGACGTCACTTCTACTGCGTGTGAACTGCTGAACTGCACACGCACGCACATTTTTTATTTCTCGAGTGATATCCGAAATATTTTGAAAAGCGTTTCTCTTATTTCAGAAGCCTACCGGCCAAAATTTACTTCCAAATAATTTCAGCTCGTGGATATTAAAAAAAAATGTGTATCTGCAGTTCACGCAGTAGAAGTGAAACATCATAGAATATACTCACAGATAATTCTTCTCTAACTTTTATTATAAGTCATAATAAACTTCTTAAAGTGATGTAACTTTCAATTTTTCTGTTTTAGTCTAAACAATTTTTCACTGTTTTAGTATAAAAATATTATTATCAGTTTTATTTCGGTCCTAAATTATTACATACAGTAAAGTATTGTGATTACTCTCCTATACAAACTTTCACCCTCTATTTCAACCTGATCTAGTTTTATCTATCTCCAGTCTATCTATTTCTAAACGAAATAAATGATAAAAATGACCAAAATAACCAAAATTAGAAATAACAAAAAAATAACCTAGAATTGAGTATACTTTACTGTACAAAAATGCTACATAAAATCATGAATATTAATATACAAGTATGATCGGCGGTGTTATCGCCCATGGCGATTTCTTCCAGAAAACCTTTGGATAGAGTATAAGAAGGACAACAAAAGTCGGTAGTTGCTAAACCAGCACTCGTAATTTTTTTTAGTTTATTAGTTGATAAATAGTAATATATAATATAATTAAAAAATTATAAACAATAATACATAATTATGTACCTACTACAATACACATAATATACATACATACATAAATACACATGTACGGTTCAACGTACAGCGTTTTGCTGACGCTGTGGCCTACTTTAGGCTACTTTAATATAATAACATTAGTATAAATAACACTCACAAATACATTGTGAGTGAGTTGCTACCGAGTTGCTACTAAGTCGCTACCGAGTCGCTATTGAGCTGCGACCAGGGATCAGCATCCAAACTATTACAAGAATAAATCCCTGAAAGCGACAAGGTGTATTTTCTTCACCCTACTACAAGAAAGCACCAGCACTCCACCAACAACTGCCAGCATCCACCACCACAACCAAGAACAAATGTACAAACTGTACATTTAATGGTCCTTCGAGCCGGATAACGCACCAGCTTGGCCAAGTGCAGGAGGACTCTGGGAGGCCGCTGTAAAATCCATGAAGTACCATTTACGACGTGTACTAGGAGATCAAAAACTTACATACGAAGAATTTTATACTCTACTTACAAAGATCGAAGCCTGCATGAACTCCAGGCCACTATGCCCTCTAACTGAGGACCCGGAAGAATTTTATCACTACTTGACTCCAGGACATTTTCTTACCGGCGGACCTATACTAACATTGCCGCTATCCGACCACAGTGACGTCAGAACTATCGACATACGTAAACGCTGGCAACTTACTGAGCACATGCTGCAACAATTTTGGAAATCCTGGTCTAATGAATATTTAACACAACTACAAAGCCGCAGCAAATGGAATAAACCAACCAAAAACATCAAGGAGGGTGATATCGTGTTGGTTAAAGACAACAACATACCGCCAGGAAGATGGGCATTGGGACGCGTCTTAGAACTACATCCCGGTGCTGACGGACTCGTACGAGTCACAACTATAAAGACACAAACTGGTGTCATAAAACGCCCCATCGTCAAACTATCACCCCTGCCACTGTCGGAACATGATACGAAGGATTTCAGCAACATCGAACATAACCAGGATTAAATTAATCTACGAAAAAAAAGTAAACATACATTACAAAACAAACTTCAAATATGTTTACGATAGAAACAAACAACTGCATGCGGATATCATATTGCATCGGTCAACGACAGGACAGGAGTCAGTAACTTATACAAAACGCTGACTGGCGAAATCGGGGACTACAACACACACGAAGAATGCAGCAACGGCGAAAACTACGATGTTTCACCGGGAAGATGTTTTTCTTATATTTTTATAACTTAATATTTTTCTATTTTTTACTATTTTACTTATTACTTTTTATATTTTACATTTTAAGTTTGTAACTTGTAACTTTTTATTGTTTTACATCATATGTCTTACATTGGATGCTTATCTCACTTTTTCCCTCGGGAGCATGTACGGTTCAACGTACAGCGTTTTGCTGACGCTGTGGCCTACTTTAGGCTACTTTAATATAATAACATTAGTATAAATAACACTCACAAATACATTGTGAGTGAGTTGCTACCGAGTTGCTACTAAGTCGCTACCGAGTCGCTATTGAGCTGCGACCAGGGATCAGCATCCAAACTATTACAAGAATAAATCCCTGAAAGCGACAAGGTGTATTTTCTTCACCCTACTACAAGAAAGCACCAGCACTCCACCAACAACTGCCAGCATCCACCACCACAACCAAGAACAAATGTACAAACTGTACAACACATATTATATAATAAACATACAAAAGTAACAATAACACTACAGCTTGAGATAGTATTTTTTAACTAATCTGTTAAAATAAGGTAATAATTATCATGGCTGCATAATGTTTAGTAGTAGTGCATTCCAGAGATGATAAAAGACTTTTAAAAACTTGTTCTATTGATAGGCGTTTTCAGTTTCAAATTCTATGACTATCTAAAGAATCTTGAATCACTGTAATGAAGAAACTGAAAGCGTTCCTTGAGATAATCAAGGGACTTGGGGTTAAACAAAATGTTGTGAAGAAGAGACAGGACATGCGCATTCCGGCGAAGGCGCATTGGAAGAATAACATATCCTACTTTCTGGCATAATCTTTACATAAATCTATTCCTTAACCATTATCTGGGATGCAAAGTATCCCTGGTCCACCCTTGATATTATAATTACATTATATACCGAATTTCAGCTAAATCGGTCTCAAAGTTTGCCCGTAAAAGCATAAAAAACAGAGACAAATATATTTAACCCGGAAACGATCTAATTTTTTCGGGATAAAAAGTATCTTATGTTCATCCTCGGCATCGAAATACATATATACTGAGTTCAGCCAAATCGATGCTGTAGTTTTTCCGGGAATGCGTAACAAACAGAGTTATTTTCGCATTTATAATATTAACAAGGATAAGAAGGGAGTCATATTGTTTATAAGCCGGCAATGCGTTGATGACACCCCGCGTATTGCAAACGTTCATAGGCAGTGGTGATCACTTTCCATCAGGTGAACCGTTTGTCTGTTTACCTGCTTCAGACAATAAAAAAATGAAATAATAAAAGTATGTAATTAATTATCGAGATCATATCAGAAAACATTTTCGAACATTTGTCTAAAATGTTCTTTTCTCGACTGTGTATATGACGGTGGTTTAATACATCCTTTTATTATATAAGAAGAGAAATCACCAAATGCAACATTTCATATTATTGAGCCGTAAAATTTCGTCATAAGAATATTCGGACTGAACCCAAACACAGCAGTAGGTATGTTTATGAGGTGATAACGGTACTTGGGTGTACCAAAAATGTGTAATCTATTGCAACATACTTTACATATATTGACACTTGCCACGGGTTTGAATAACTTTAACCCTCTGGGTTTTTTAATATGCAAATAAAAGCCAATTAAAATAATTAAATATACTCTAAAGTAATGTTTACATACAAATTGTGTGGCATCTTCGTCTCATTACAATAACTTGGGTTCATATCCTGGCCTTGGAGTACGTTCAACAGTATTTGTAACTTAAGGGCTCATTTAGATATTGACGAATCGTTTTCATTTCCGGGTTTTTTTTTTACTTTGAATTTGGACTCTTAATGTTAAATCTCGATTCGGTTAACGAGCGAACAATATGTGGCTTTTTAATTTAGTGAAACCGAATAGATGTTCCCATTGGAACATATCGGTTTTGTGCACGGTAGAGGATTGAACTTATGGACATGGCCAACTGGCCAGCAAACTAATTCACTTATTTGGAGACCTACCACATGGTCTTTTGCCTATCTATCATTACTTAATAATAAATTATTAATGACGGATGCATGCGTGAAAGCACCCTAAAAAATGCCTATTACTACTATAATAGTGAAAGAAAGTGTTATAATTATGAAAAACCCGTCGATATTACTGATACTGATGTAAGCCGTTAATTCGCTTTGGAGAAGCGTGGCGGATATAGACTCAGTTTCCCTAAACATGGAAAGAACGGTTCCAGCACTAGTACACGTTTTTAGGCTGATATTATTTTTTATTTATATATGATTTATATTTATATTATTCATATAAGAGTTTATAACTCATATATAAATAATATTAGTTTAGTTTAATTTCAGAGCAAAAAATACCATGTAACGCTAAAACACCTTAAGTCGTAGTAATTCGGAAGACATTCGCGACTTATACTTAAATATTCTCTAAAAATATCAAGTACTTTTAGAATTTCATAACGATCAGTTCAAGCGACGGCCTCTGTTGTTGTTGTCAGCGTACCTTACTGCAGCGCAGGCGCTCCGAGTTCGACTTCTGAGATGGTAAACTTCGTAACGACTTTCCATTATTTATTATGGTCTGAGTGTCTGGAATGATCCAGAATAGTACTTGTATATTACTCATAATACAAGTGTATTTTGCTTACTTTAAGAATACACAATGCATGTGTTTATTAATTAAATAATATTAAGATAAGATTATAAGATTAAAAATGCTTAGTCGTGAAAAGGAAACATAACTATTAATATTACCGTCATAACTTTTATATGTGCTTTCTTGTTAGAATAAATTAATGTTGAATATAGCGCTTTTCAAAGTTCGTTTTTCACCCGCGCCTCAGCCCCCCTTTCTCCAGTATCTTATTTTCAAACGTTTTATAGTTTTCATTTAAATGAAATAACATTCTTTTATAGATAAATAATGTATTTTTAAAGAAATAGTCTTAAATATATAAAACTTTAGTATCCGATGGAAATAGGTAGGGCCTATGGCCCAAGCTAGGGTTCATAGGTAAAAAAACTCTTTACAATACGTGCCGAGTCTAAAAAAGCTAGTCATAAGAGCTTTTTAAACTGATGGTCAAAGATCTTCCCTTATTTCTCATCCAATTCATCCTAAGGTGCGAACAATATGATCCGTTTGATTTTCTTGTATTATTAGAATTCGAGTTACAGATGCAGATTTTTAAAGTTTTCTATTTCAAACACTTCAATTTGTAGCAGAAACGTGTCCCTCTCTATCCCAGGTTAACAGTTTCCCTTCAACAAAAAAATGAGAAACAAAATCTCCTATAAATATTTATGTTTCAACTAATACTTTCAATGCTGCTATGGATCGCGACTACAATAAGGCCTTTACGACCAAACCGGTCCATACTTTTCGTCCTTAATACACAACGGGTTTGGAGACTGGTTGACCACTTTCTTCAGTATCATCCTTAAACATAAATTTGTAATGGACTTGGTTTCTGTGACTTCTTTTGTTGTCATAATACAAGATAAATACCTAAGTACTATCAAATGTTTGGAACTAACCCCGTTTTTAATCCCATTCTATATTTTTATCTTCAATGTCACCTTGATTATGATCCCAAATTGATGTACAGGGTACACAAACAGGTTTCTCTTTAACTGTTTGGAAAGAGTGTTTGTTGCATTGGAGTGTGGATTTCCATTAATATTTTAAGGTCCGTTGTAATTTCGGTAAAATCCTATAATTGTGATGACCATTCTTCCGTCTATCTAAATACTCATATCTCACAGTGATTTTTCACAGCAACTACTAGTTTAACATGGATAAAATTTTACCTGAAGATGTACGGTCTTATTCTTTATTCAGTTAAAGTTTGTAAGCGTCTTTAAGGTTCTTAAAGAAGTCTACAAAAGTTACTCTAAATCAATATGAATAAAACCGGTAACCTTCTGGTAAAATTTTATCAATATTATAATATAATAACAGTAGTTGCTGTAAAAAATGGCTGTGAGATACAGTATTTAGATAGACGAAAGAATGGTCATCACGATTATGCGATTTTGCCACAAAAAATCTTTTTCATAGGCATAGGGGTATCGTTAGTCAGTAAAAAAATCAATATTGTGTTCCTTAATAACATATTTTTTTAAATATGGTGAGATATTCGTTTCTAAACCGGTGAACCCCCCCCCCCTGCCCTAAACGTTTAAATTTATATATCTATATATATAAGAATTAAAAAGTTTCTATAAACTCTTTAAAAAAATCCAAGGTCGCACACGGCACAACATAAAAAATATTTTTGACGAAAACTAGTTCGAACTTGACGTGTTGGATAGTTAATATTCATAAAAAATTGATTACTTACCTACTTCGATTAAATGCTTTATTTGGGTTGCGTAGACACTTAGATCACATAAACGTCTTATACCCACCTTTAAGGGTAGACGGGTGCCCAATTCTGCCATTACTATCTTATCAACCATAGTTTTGCCTGATTTCGGTACTCTGCTAATTCCAATGGCGTGGTACGCCACTTAACCTTTATAAATATTTATAATGGTAAAATGGTGAAATAAACGTTTAAATTTTTTGTAGCTTTTCAATATTAATTTTTGCTAACGCCATTTCTGCTTCCGGTAATAGCAATTTTTCTATTTTCGGCCGCAACAATATCGAGATGATATTGCGGATTTATTATAATACGAATGTTTTACCCTATCACAACGAAGTTGTACTTGAATATCTGATCTACCAAGATATTGAAATAGCAGATTTGGACCCCAGTTGACAACAACTGTAACAGTAGATATTTGTCATCTCTACGGAACCGTTTATTATGCATGATCTGACATGCTCTTAAGCTATTTTACTCTAGGCCCACTTGCATAACCATTGCCTTTAAATAAAATTAGTTAATCATATTAAACTGCCTAAATACGTTTTACACAAAACGTATTGACATTTCTTTAAAGATATTTAAAGGCAAATTTTGCATTGTGCAAGACGCTATTTATATTTAAGGGTGTTAAATACGTTTTGTGTTTCTTAAATAAATTTAAGCTAGCTTATGCAAGCGGGCCTTAGATACATGTCGATTTAACCATATTTAAACTTGAACCATGTTGAATATTTTTTCTTAACTTGGTTAATTCAATGAAAAATTAAGATAACAGTAAAAATAATATTTCATTTTTAGCCCAAAATGGATGTTAAATAATTACTTAGTTATATAGTCTTCGTAAATATTAAATTTATCTAGCGTATTTACTAAAATTTTTGAGATATACCTATCCTTCAAATCCTTCTTAATTTCCAAAAGGCCGTACTTATTTTGGTAAACTCGACGATTTTTATTATTGGCATTACGACCTTGGTCTTTGCTATTCGAGCAATATCGAAAAAGTCGAGGCAAATACTAGTCGTTTTATATTAGAGTCGATGGTAAAATTAAAAAAACCTCAGCGATGCTAGCGCTTTCGGCTGGTTACGGCCGTCGGAGGCACTACTGGCAAACAACGCCAGCGCCCCACCGCAGCGCGCGGCACGATCGCCACGCAGTCTTCCCGCGCGACCCGCACGTGCGTCTACCGTGCCCGTTTTACGTGCTCAGTGTTCAATGTTTCCGAACGAACTCCCATACAAGTGGAACAAATTAATATTAACAGAAATCATTGATAGTGTCTCTTTACCATACCCTGCATGTGGCGCGCTGTGCTTTCTTAGACACATTTAGTGAAATAAATGAATTACGACAGTGCTTTATCAATTGAACTTGTAATTACTTTATTTTGTATTTCCTTCGTAGATTAATTAATAACGTGTACGGGTATTTTGATGGACGAATAATTTAAAGAAACTGCTCAATTTTATGGGATCATATATCAACAACTAATATTCAGATGGTAGGCAGAATGTGTATTAAATGATCTTATTTAATTATTAGAAATATTTAAGTGATGCTTATATAGAACTAATTTAGTAATGCTGTAATGCTTAACTTTAATTTCTGCTTTTTGGCTATTCTAAAAAATATGGTTATAATATTCTCTATTATGTATTTTTCTATTTCATTTTAATTCGTAAACAGATTTTATAGTACTAACCTATCTTTGATCAAATTAATTAGGTTATGCTGGAATGCATATAATTATTTCTTTTAACAAAATAGAAGTAGGAACATACTAAAAACATATATAAAATATAAGTAATATTATAGTTAGATGACCCAGCGATACCTTAAATTCATTATAAAAAAGCTATTTCTATTAGAACAAAAATACGGGCATTTTATTATTTCGATGTTACTGTAATTGATTTATGTTCTCCTATACAACAATAATAAAGATACGCCCCGTAATGGTATAACCAACTCATGTTAAACCTCGCATGTTGCCCAAAACATAGACTATTTTATGAGCCATAGAGCTCAAAATCAAATGACGATAAATATAACTCTAAGCAATTTTCGTATGAATTTTATTTTGCTTTCGTATCGTACCAAGCAATAAAACGCACGGATATATTTTGTAGATGGAATCCAATTACAAAAATACTCACCTATTCAAATATTGATAAAAGGCCGGTATCAACAACAAACTGGAGCGTAGGTATTGATATAGAGATAAGATACGGAATGTGTTGTTAATTATTCCTCTTCATCCACCATTTATTCACTATTCACTTTATTCATACTCAAAACACTTTAATAAAGCAAAACTATTAGCTTAATAAACTAAATTCAAAAGACAATGAATATCATTTTAAATTAAGTAATCAAATCCTTTACAACGACCCAAAACATAGTTTACTAAAAAACACTTGTGTACATCCAACATTCTTCATGTTTTATTATAAGTATTATGTATATTCGTACTAAAAACACAAATTTTAGCTCCGAGGGGGATGGTGGTGGGAGATTGAAGCCCCTCGCGAGGGAGACCCCATTCGCATTTGAGCCTGTACTTAGCATAAATCTTTATAATATGAGTTTATAGTACAAATGTGTAGGCAGAAAATACCGAACTTATAAATAAGTAATTTACTTTCACCTCATTCATTATTGCTCACGCCGAAGTACTTACTCAACTGAAATAGACAAGCAATAGCTATATATATTATGTGGCCTACTTTTTCAATATACTCTGTTTGATTACTGGTAATATTTAACAGTAATTGCGTAATACAGAGTCAAGACTAGAACTTAGAATAGTGATAATGTTTTAAAATATTCCTCGGTACTTTAACCCCATATTTATAATAGTTAAATGAGTTTTATAAGCTCGTCAGAAAAGTTTAACGATATTGTTATTCATAATCGCATTACTGAATACACTGTGATAAGTTTCGTTTATTATAAATACGGAGGTAAGAGTAAAACTTTGTGTTTTAGCGTATTCCCACATATTTTACATCTGTCGTTTAGATACATCACATATATTAAGGCTCGTGTGCATAGACATTTTTCAGCGATAAGATCGTCCTTTGCACACAATTAGAATAATACTAGTTCGTAAGTTTTCTGTAATGGTGTACATTAATGGCCTTACTTATTATAATCTTATAATGGAAGGGGATGTATGGATCAAGTTTTCTCGCTCCGCAATATCGTGGAGAAGCAGCTGGCTATGGGCCGGAAGGTTTTCTGCGGTTTTGTGGATCAAGAGAAAGCATTTGACAGGGTTGTCCCAGAGGTCCTTACCTCTGGGACATATTGCCCGTATATGGGATTAATGGTCATTTGCTGCGTGCTGTACAGTCCACTTACGAGGAATGTACGGCATGCGTGCGGGTGGACGGCAGCCTGACGCCCTGGTTTGACGTCAATATTGGCGTCCGGCAGGGCTGCGTGCTGTCGGCTTTGCTGTTCATCCTATATCTGGACAATTGTCTCCAGAAATTAAGATTGACGGATGTTGGGGTGCGGATGGGTGATCTAGTTGTTAGCAGCTTGCTTTATGCGGATGATGCCGTGCTTTTAGCCGAATCGCCATCAGAACTGAAAACACTAGTCACAATGATGAAAGATGACTGTCAGGCGAGAGGCTTACGTTTGAATGCGAAGAAAACAAAGGTGATGGTGTTTGAAAGAGAAACAACCAGAACGAATGCAAGGATAATGGTCGATGATGTTATGCTGGAACAAGTGAATGAGTTTGTATATCTCGGATGTGCTTTTAGCAGGGATGGAAGGTACACCGCTGATATAGAAAGAAGAGTAAATTTGGGGAATAGTGTGAATGGAGCGTTAGGTAAGCTTCTAGGCGCTAAGAACCTCAGCCAGAAGGCCCAGCTTGGCATACACAACGCGGTGCTGGTACCTACGCTCACGTATGGAAGCGAGAGTTTGGTATCGAACAGAGAGCATGAAAGTAGAGTAAACGCGATGCGAGCACTGCGCAAAATCTGCGGAGTGACACTCGCGGACCGCGTTCGTAATACCGAAGTAAGAAAGAGAGTTGGTGTGAAAGAGAGTATCGGGGTGGAAGGTAAGGAAAGGAATGCTCCGGTGGTTCGGGCATGTGGAACGAATGTATGATGAAAGAATGACTAAACAGATATACAATGCAAAAGTGGATGGATGCAGAAGTCGCGGAAGGCCACGACACACCTTCCATGATCAAATTGATCGTGTACTAGCTGAAGGTGATGTCAGGAGCCTTAAGAACAGACGAGCGTGCATGACAAGAACTATGAATGTCAAAGGAGCAAGTGAGGTGTGTAAGAATAACCTCTGTTGTTCGTGCCTACCCCGCAAGGGACCTGGCGCGAAGTTATGTATGTATGTATAATCGTTTGTTAAATTTTAAGAAACTGCTCAGCAACTGATTAACGAAAATCTTCCCATAATGTTCTCTTAAGGATAACAGGTGGTGGTAAAGTAACTCATAAATAACTGTCAAAAATAACCAACATCGTGAGGTAGTTTAAGTGACTGCTTAGAGGTAAGATGGTAAGTTTTATTTGAAATAGCCATTGATTAGGGACTTAAGAGTCTCTTATTTAGGAAGAGTCTCTTTCTTAATGAGATTGTTATAAGTAAGGTCCTAAGTGTTGTCTATCTATCGATCTACCTACATTTAACCGATGGTTATAATAAGATAATTGCTAAAAATATATGCTTAAACCGTGGGTGTTTAATTATAACCGTCGATTAAATGTCCATGCACCTGGTGTCCATTAAAATCTAATACATAAGATACAATATTATACGTAAGAAATAGTCAAGCCTTTGAAATTAGATAATACAATTAGGAAAAACAATTTAACATGTTTTAGAAAACTAATGTAAAACTATATACATACACTAGTAAATGTATTAATGAATGAAAACACTTTATTGTTCACCAAGATTTTAACTACGTTCTTAAAAGCTAGATACAATAAATTTTGAACAAAGGGCGGCCTTATCGCTTAAAGCGATCTCTTCCTAGCAACCCCTTAAACTAAGGAAAATATTAAAACATGACAGTGGCGGTGTAGACAATAAATAATATAAAATATTCATAACATATAAAATAAATACATAAAATTCTTTATTATATACTATATAAACACAGTAAATAACATAATAGATACAGGAAAGCAGCACTATTATATAGGTATAATAGTGCTGCTTTCCTAATAGGTTATTAATAATAGGTTATTATACCACCAAATATAATAAATAATTAAAACCAAAAATAACCAAAACCCATGATTTTAAAAGAGGATACTGACTTGGCTTGTCTGATGTTGAGTGGCAGTGAGTTCCATAAACGTACAACCTGTACTGTACTGTATTATGCTTAAAAAAATGTTTTAATAATATAAACTACTGTACTCAATTTTCGCGTGAATTAATTAATTACTCCAGCGGCGACGAGCGGCGTGTGTGTTAATTATCTAATATAGTAGTTACTTATAATATCTAGATCTGTAAATCGTACCTAAATACAAAAAAAGACAGACTCTTCATTTTTTTTTTTTTTTTATAATACATGTTACTAAAAACAGCCTTTCAACAATCCCCTTAAATCACAATGAGGTTTTATTTAGTTCCAAATTATTCTATGAACTTTTATAGGAGTAGATATACATAGAACCATTATAAAATATTCGCTTGCTCAATACTTTTGACTGTAATATAAAGTACAGTGGTATATCGCTAAGTTAGTATTTTTAACAAACACTGGGTATACATAACTTTGGCTTCATGCTACACTATTGTGTATCTTTAGTATTCTATAAATAATTTGACAAATGCGACTATGAAAAACACTTCAACGAGCCTATAATATTCCTGTAACTATTATGAATAAAAAAGGAGGTGTAAGTATAAAAGTAATTAATGTACTGGATAGCTGTTACCAAACTACTACTCCACGGTCGACTTTTCGGTTAAATGTTGCTAAACGAAACCTTTACAAAATCAGATTATGGATAGCTTTATAAAATGCTTTCAATAATGGTAGAATTGTATAGAGACTATAATTTATTGAATTTAAGGAATGGGAATTGAATAGAAATCCTTTCAAATAGTTAATTGTCATCATTAAAAAACTCTATTGAATATTTCGATTTAATAAGAAGACTAATTTAAACTATGTTTAGTAAAAGTTAATTACTCACGTTCAAGCAAGTTAATAATATAGTTAATCCAGTTTAGTTTCAAGGTATAGAAAGAGAGGAGTTGCCCTAAAAACGAAAGGCAGTGGAGCACAGCGAAACCTTATTAAAGTGCTGTCGGCGCAACAACTAACGGTATTTTCAAATATGAAATTTCTATAAAATCGACTAAATACTGCCATAAACTTAGTAAATATGTAACAGCTCGTATGTCATCAAACATTATTAGTGATATGTTCGATTTAAGTGTCTACCTATATATATAAATTGGTAGTTGAAACGTGTTACTAACATTATTTCCATCCAGGCTATCTTACTTTTAAAATAGCATCATAGAAATATTTTTAATAAGTGTTCAAACAATAATTGATTAATGCGCTATTTGACTCCTTTACTTACACAAAACCATGACGTCATCGTTTTGTATACATGTACAAAATCTATGAGGCGCTATCTTTTGTAAGATGATTAAAAGTGTCATCTATCTAGTCATGCCCAAGATGATTACCTCCATTACAATAGTTCGTTGGCAGTCAGCAGTCAACTCAGCCGCGAACTAAACTTACGCTTTGTATCATACATAGTTCCAATATCCAACAATATAATTATGAAACTGTAATATCAATAATAGGAGGAAAGCATTGATTCAACTTTAATAACGTCAATTGATATATAGCTATTTAGAAGAAAGAACGAAATGAGGTCACTGACCGTCAATTACGTCCTAGAACCTCGTCTTTGTACAAGTTGAAGAAGCACTGACGAATTGTATTGTTAATAAAACAAATTAATAACTATTTTGTTACCGTACCCACATCGTAAGAGATTTGTATTATACTTGCTACTCTATATTATTATGAAAATTTGAAAGCTTTTTAAACTAAGTGATAAATAATAAGCAGTTACTAAATTCCTAAACCTATTTCAATAATTTAGACAAATAATAGATACTTTCGGAAGTGTATTATTATTAACTTGCCTACTTTTTCAAACTTTCTACTTTCCACGCTCTAAAAACATATTAGAAACATCGTATAGCTATGGATGCCTCATTATAATCGA
The DNA here is from genome assembly GCA_012273795.1 of Dendrolimus punctatus. NCBI lineage: Eukaryota > Metazoa > Arthropoda > Insecta > Lepidoptera > Lasiocampidae > Dendrolimus > Dendrolimus punctatus. The sequence continues at coordinate 10,114,927 of CM022537.1, forward strand.
CCATTACACAGATTTATTGGTAACAATATAAATTATTTATTAATTTATTATATTTCTTTGGTTTATATAACGAACTTTATAAATGAACATAACATAAGAATAAAATAAGCGTGATTCAAAATCTGTCACGGTCTACATAAGATGATATACCTACTGTATCTACCTGTCTGCTGCGCGATATATAGCTTATTAATATTATTTTGTTATGTTAATACTAACGACAGGTTTGTTACAAAATCCAATAATACAGAAAGCAATTATCGGCGTGTCCTTTCACTTGCCCGTTGATAGTGTGTGTAAGGAGTAAAGGCACATTGGGCCCCGCAGCCGGTGTGGTGTGTTACCCAAACCGGTCCGAGAGGCATGAGACCGACTTGTAGCTCAAGGTACTATTACAATGTTGATCAATCGTATTTTGGAACAACGATTAAAACGGTGCTCGTATTAAGTATAGTTATATATGTCCATGAACAAAATTTAAAGCACTCTCTAAACTATGGTATCGCTCTTTTGTGTTTATATTATTTCAATTACACTACCCACTTGATGGAAGTACATATATAAACTATCAAACTTGTAATAGCAACTATTTTTCTAGGACATCATCTTAAGTGGTTATACTTTCCTGTAAGGCTTTTTCTTTAACGTCGGTTCTTTTCTGGGTCTGCACCATGAGTCAAGTTTACTCATTACACAATTCTGACTTCAAAATTTTTTAACCGACGTCAAATTCATTTTCTATTCGATTTTTCATTTCTACCTGAAATAAACAAAATATGCCTGGTAACCATTAAAAAGTGCTGTTTATTATTTAACACTTGAACACACTATACCAATCATATATTTTCCATCAAATATTATATCATAATATTACACACATTAACATTTTAGTATAATGAATCTATACATATAACAAAATTCTAGAGATCAAATTTCTGTACAATGAAAAAAAATGCTAAAAACCGAGTCAGGGGAATGTATAGGGAAATAAAACTAAGTTAGATTATTTCAATTTTTTTGTTTCTCTGTTTGTACCGGCTAATCTTCGAAACGACTGGACTAATTTAAATGAAATTTTGTATGATGGTAGTTTATATCCCTAGTCAACATATAGGATACTTTTGCTCCCGAAAAATTAAAGAATTTCCGTGGGATAGTTAAAATACCGCACCACGCGGACGAAGTCTAATAAATAAAATAGATCTACAATACTTCTCATGATAAAAATCGTAACCTCTAAAATTGATTAGGCTACGATGACATCTTGCTTTTGCTTCTAGCCAATGTTGCTCAAACAGCGATTCTCGATTATTTATACCAATTTACAAATATAACTTATACCTTACCTTAGCGGTTCTCAATCTTTTTTGGTGACGGAACCCTTTTGGAAAGCGATATACTTGATGGAACCCTACAATAATACAATAGTTTTTAAAAGTATATTCTTTATTAATAAGCATAATAACAATACCTACCATGTAACAGTTACTTATTACTTACTTACATAACAAGTATAATAATAGAAGATATTGAAAAAAAAAACCAACTAATGGGAGGTATGAAACTGTTTTTGAAGTGAAAATTCTTTAGGCGCATGAGGGTAAAATTTTTACGGATGAAACGCAATAATAATAATATTGCGTTACGAAGATGTGCAGCGTTTTTTTCTTTTGGCTTACATTTTTAAAGTCGTGATATTCGAACGGAATCTTGAATTAAATATATTTAAAAGTTATATAAAGGTATTGAAGCAGTCTTGAATATGAAGTAATTTATTTTTATAAGTATGAATACCAAGATACAAATAAAGAGACATTTCTAGCGGCGCCATTTTAATGAAATTTTTGAAATAAAAGAACACTTTATTGGATATTCACCACGGATTCTGCACCAAAAATCGTTGAGAGGCGTAGTTTTGCACAGAAAGGAATTTTAATTTTTTTCTAAATTCTTGCGGAACCCTTACAGGGGTATCGCGGGATCCTAGGGTTCCACGGAACACACTTAGAGTAACGCTGACTTATACGACTAATAAATAAAAAATGTAATGAAACGTGACAATAATACCTAAAATAAACGGAACCCTAAAACAAAATTATAACCCGCTTCTGAATTAGTTATACGAGGATTATAGGCTCATTAAAATGCTATTAAAAGTCTTATTCATTATCACTTTGATGAATCAATGCGATTATAAGTAACAAGTAGGTATGTACAACTTATTAGATTATACATACATACATAACTTCACGCCAGGTCGCTTGCGGGGTAGGCACGAACAACATTAGATTATAGTAGTTGGTCCAAGCATACTTATCGAGACTCCAGCGCTTTTTTTATTGCATGAGATCAGCAGACAGGCAGACAGACCACTTGATGGAATGCGGTTACCATCGCCTATGGAAATTTGCGTGCACAAAGGTGCTACAAATGCGCTGCTGCTCTCTTAAGGGTGGGGAACCTGGTCACTAATGCCGGAACACAAATCAACGTTGTTATGGCTATATACTCTAGACCAGGTGTGGTAGCCATCCAGTCAGCAGTCAGGTGGGTTTTTTGTCGCCTCTTACGAGAGGCTACAGGAAATTGTATGCTTTCTCCGTTCCCGCACGGAGAACACTAATATAATCGTCTGAGGTGTCCATAACAAATTATACGTAGATAAAAAAAGTTAGAGGTCCAGCCTTTTGCTCGCATGAGGTATCTACCAGACATTTGGGCAAGTCTTAATAAAGCCTAGGCGCTTAATTCTTCCGTGGTCCATTGGTTCCTGCCCCAAAAGCCGTAATAATGATGATTCGAATTAAAGATCGCTGATGATGATGATAACATATAAACGATACAACTAACAGATGTGAGGACCAGTAGATACCGACAACATACCCCATGTTCCACTTAACCTGTGTTTTATAGAACACAAGTCAGGTAGAGTTTTTTCAAGACCCAGGTCGATGGATTGACATGAAAGTTGTGATGAAATTTGTAACTGTGTCGCGAAAATTTAACATACCTCACTAAATATAACGTAATTATGCACTGATCACTGCATATCTATCGTAACAACCTGCACTAATGATTTAATGTATTTGAATTGCAATAAAAGCTAGCTAAACTCAAAACTAAATGCTTTGAGACAGTGAAAGTCATTTGGAGCACAACGGTAAGCCATTCAATATTGCAATGTTAAGAAATACTAACTAGATGGAGAATTGGTTCACCAATCTGTAATAAGAACAAGTAAAATAACAGATATGCATCGCCTTGCTTACATTCAATTCCATTCTTAAAAGTCGAACACAATTTCTCTTCATTTCAATTACTTTCGGGTGTATTTAAATACCACATACCAAAATAGACAACTAGTTGATTCCACCATCATAAAGTATAACTTAAATAAGATTTGAGGCTTAAGTATACCATAGCTATCTCGAAAATTTAGGACACCACGATCTACTTAGGTAATGTATGTGAGAGTTTCGCTCACTACATTATTAAAAAAAATCGATACCAGTAATATGACACTGTTTTAACAGACTACCTATTGGGATTTTTTTATGTGTGCATACATACATTCTTTACATAGTACAAAACATAGTCGCTTTCCGGGTCTGTCTGTATATCCGCTAACTCCTCCTAAACCACGCAACGGATTTTTAAGCAGTTTTCACCACTGGTTAGGTAGCTTTTCAATTAAAGGTAACATAATATACATAAAAAACTCAATTCGTTTTTAGTAAGTAAAATAGACCTACATTCTAAGCAATTGATCCGCTGAGTAATTCTGGTCTACTCTATTTTATATTATAAAAAATGTGTGCAATATACAATATTATGTTCTCCCGTGGTTCTACTTACTTCATTATCATCACGTACTATCAATATCTATTCTATACTAGTTTAACATTATAAATCCGGAAATAACTCTGTTACCTTTTCATGACTAAACGTCTGAGCAGATCCCACGAACATAGAATGTGTTCTGGGGACGGGAACGATATAGTTTACTTTTAGTCTTAAAATATAATTTTAATATAGGGTGAAATAGGAGATGAAAATCTGAAGGGCAAAAAATAAACAACCCCACAATTTCTCATGTTAAAACTATGAAAGTGTATATTTAAACTTTTGGTAAGAAATATAGACATTATTCGTGTTTCAGTTTTTATACGTACTAAACCATCTTTGAAGGGATAAAACTATTATGTATATAAAATATTTATTAGATGCGCTCTTTATAATGTACAGAAAAAGAGTAAAGTAAATACATACGAAGTCATGGACTAAGTCTAGAACCTAGTTTAAACAATATGATATAGAGAGTAGAAACGATTTTGTTAGAAGGTTCTCTACGGTAATGATATTGATCTCATAAAATTTTTGCCGTCACCATGGATGAAACATGGGCCCACAATTTCGATTCTGAAACTAAGAGACAAAGCATGTCTTGGAAACGACCATCCTCTCTAACCATTACGAAATTTCAAGCTGCTCCTAACGCTGGCAAAGTTATGCTCTCAGTGTTTGGTGATAGTGAAGGAATCTCTTTTTTTATTACATGCCAAAAAGCCAGACGATTATTGGAGCCTATTATGCAAATTTAATCCTGAAATCGCGTGAAGCGATTAAAGAAAAACGTCATAGAGATCTGTCGTTGGACGTGTATTTTCTTCACAATAACACTCCCGTTCATCGATCATAAGTTGCGCTCAACGCAATCCCTATGTTGGCTTCAATCTCCTTGACCACCCACCACATTCTTCGGGCTTAGCCCAAAGTGATTTTCTATTCCCAAAGTCAAAAGAGCAATTTCGTGGAACTAAGTTTCACGATAATGACGCCGTTTTGTTTACGAGACATAAGAAACAGGAACATTTCCGCGGGAATCCCAGAATAAAAAGTAAACATACATATTTTAAGTATAAGAATTAACTGTCGATCAGCGAAAACTGTATCGAAATCGTTAGTAGTTTTTACGTGAATCCTGAATAAAAACAGACAAGACATCAAGAAATGCATCGTTTTCTGCATCGTTTATATCATCATCATCATCATCCGAGCGTTAAATCCCGGTTGCGTTCGGAGCGTTCACTCCGACGCCCAGGGTCCGCTTTCCTACTTTTCCTACTCCACTTCGCGCGGTCTTCAGCATCCCTCGTTTTGAGACCATTGGCACGCATGTCATCCTTCACGACGTCAAGCCAGCATTTCTTAGGCCTTCCCCTTCGACCGGGACCTGGCGGAGGCGGCATGGCTAGACATTTGTTCCCCACGTAATTAGCCGGTCTGCGTAAAACGTGGCCGTACCAGCGTAAGCGACACTCTTGCAGTTTGTCTGCTATGTCACGGACATGAAGACTGCCGCGGATGCGGGAGTTCCTGACCCGGTCTTTCCGCGTCACTCCACACATCCATCGCAGCATATTCATCTCCGTGACACGCAGCTCTTGCTTGTGTCGCTCAAGTACTGGCCACGCTTCACTGCCATACAAAAGGACAGGTCTAATGATGGATTTATAGACCTGCCCTTTTAATTTGACCGGCATTTTGGGGTCACAAATGACACCTGTTACCTCACGCCACTTGGCCCAAGCTGCTGTGATACGGGCCTTGACGTCGAGATCGATATCCCCGGACGCACTAAGGACAGATCCCAAGTACTTAAACTGATCCGTGCGCTCGACCGTATCTTCGCCTATGCGCACGGATGTGGGATCTGTAGTGTTGCAGGCCAAGTACTCAGTCTTCGCCACATTTAGTTTCAGACCACCGTTCTCTAGCGATCTCTTCCACCATTTACACGTCCCACCAGGCGCCCCCTGTCCGAATCTGCCAGCGCGATGTCGTCAGCATACATGAGCAACCATGGAGGTTGCTCATGCGCATCTCTGATGCTGTTCGACACTTCGTCTAATATCACGCTGAACAGAAATGGACTAAGGACCGATCCCTGGTGCACGCCTACGGTAATGGGGAAGGGTGTGGTGTCGCCAACGGCGGTCCGAACTATGGAATCGGAATCACGGTACATATCCCGGACAATGTCAATATAGGCTTCTGGCACCCCTTTGGACCTCAGTGCCCACCAGATCATCACGCGAGGAACACAGTCGAAGGCCTTCTGCAGATCCAAAAACAGGAAATGCAGAGGCGTGTTCTTCGTCCTGTATTTCTCCATGATGATCCTTAGGGCAAAAACAGGGTCCATGGTTCCATGCCCAGGACGAAACCCATATTGACATCCCGAGATAGTGCACTCCTGCCGGATCCGAGAGTCGATTATGCGCTCACTCGTTTTCTGCATCGTTTATATAGTGTATTCCAATTGTTTTTTTTTTTTCAAATAGCTTCAATGTACAGATACGGCATGCTTAGAATTTTATAATATTATAGATGTACCAAGTTTTAATACAGTGGTTTTTCCGTGAAGACGTCACAGACAGACAGACATATCTCCTTTTTATTTATAATATTTGTTTTATAATGGGCTAGCAGTCTCGGCAGACGATATATATATGTATATTATAGGCAGACGTTGTCCTGCCTTTAAAAAAAATCTAGAACCCGATTCCAGCGCCATCTACCTTCAAATTAAAATCTAAATCATCCCAAACAAAATTATAAAAAACACTAATATTAATTAAAAATAGGGGTTGATCGTAGAGGGTTAAAAAATTAGGGTTGTATGTATTTTTTAATGCTGTATCATAAAAAAGTAAAAAAAATCTAAAAATTAAAAATATTCAGGGGTGGACTACCCTTAACATTTAGGGGGATGAAAAATAGATGTTGTCGGATTTTCAGACCTACCCAATATGCACACAAAACTTCATCAAAATCGGTCAAGCCGTTTCGGAGGAGTATGGCAACGAAAACTGTGACACGAGAATTTTATATATTAGATATATATTAAATAGTAACAAATGTTTTCCCATTTTTAACCGAATTCATGAAGGAGGAGGTTCTCAATTCGTCTGTATGTTGCTTACTAGATTTCTCCGTCAATTTTGGACCGATTTTCATTTGTTTTTTAAATCAAAAGGTTATTCTACCGAATTGGTCCCATCGGTATCATGTCAGTATCTGATGAGGGGATTCCAAGGAATTAGAGAAGATCACTAACATCAATAGCCAACTTCGTAACACGACATCTCCGTCAATTGTAAATCAATTTTCAAATTAATTCCTTTACTCGTAAGTTATACTTCCGAAGTAGTCCCATGGTCACCAAGTTAGAATCTGATGAGTGGATCGGATCCCAGCGCAATCGAGCATAAGTCTTATTAAAGAACTTCTTGAAAAAATCTTGTTTACGCGTGTAGCTACTACAGCTACACTCGTAATACACATTTTATACAGACGTGCAGGCGATTGCTTCGTCAATTGTGGGTCAATTTTAATTATTTTCTTTATTTGTATGTCTATACTCCCGAGGCGGTTCCACAGTCACTAAATCAGTTACCCTTATAAAAACACCGAGAACCTATATTTCCAAAAAAAGCTTCTTTGTATACACGCGTGCCAGTATTATACTTTCTGCAGACGCTTAAGTTTTTTATAGGCATTTTACGCGATTACTCTGTGAATTGTGAACCGTTTTTTTAATTATTCTTTTTAACTCCCGAGATTGTCTCATAGTCACCAAGTCAAGATCTGATTTGTGTATCGCAAGGAATTCGAGAGCATTAGCTGCGTGTTTACGCCTGGGGGCGCCATGTTGCGTACCACATAAGGGACAGTGTGGACTTATGATAGACCGATTTGGTCATATTTGAAAAACGCAGGTAAAAGATCTCGCCATACGCCATTTATGTTTTTAGGTATTTTTTTTATTCATTAGGCATTTTTATTTATACTTTAGTAAAACAGAGCGATTTATAGGGTTTGAACCGCGGTGTACCCGCGGGGAAACTAAGAGGCAGATTAATGCTACAGCATACGTACCTATTACACGAAATTTGTAGCGATACAACAGTTATTAGCATATAGAGTCGTTTTCGTCCTGGTCAATATGTATAGAGTTGCAGACAGACGCTAGTTATAAAAAACGATCATATATGTAGTCATAGTAGTGAGTTTTTAAAACATTTTAGCAGTTATCACAATATCAATGGTAGGTTGTACGTAACAAAACGTTTTTGCAGTATATTTAATTACCTGTTGTTTCAGCGACTTCTTTTTGTCTTTGGGGTTAGTGCGAACATTTAAATGACTTAATAAATCTTGAAAAAACATGTACTTATTTCAAAATGGGTCTTCAAGGCTCTATTCGTATTCATATGAATATTATAAACACAAAAGTTTATAAGAATGTATGGATGTGTGTTTGTTACTCTTTCACGCAAAAACTACTAAATGGATTTTGATGAAACCTTACAATAATATACCGTTTACTGAAAACTCCTAAACGTTCGCTGGGATTTTGTTGAAGAGTTTATAATTTGCCTTCTGACCATTGAAATATTATCCATTTTAATAAATTCATCTCTGATGCCCTGTTTCTGAAGTTACCAGTTATGTGTTTAATAACAATTGATTCCATAAAGTTATGTAACAAATAAACTTACGTTAACTGTTAACCTACAACTAGTTCCAAACCGGTAGCCTATACCATTCTGAAGCTTCTCATGAATTTAGAATCTGCACGCAGAAACATTGTTTTACAATGGATTCCATCGCATATAGGGCTGGTTGGCAACGAACAAGTAGATAGATTAGCGAAACAGGGTGGAACTGACGGTGTGCCGATAGACATTCTCCCTTCTTTTCCAAACTACATTAACAAATTACAAAAAGATTGTTACAATATCTGGCAAGAATATTTTAATCTAAGGTCCTTAGAAAAGGGCATTTGGTACCACACGATCCAGCCACAGCCTTTAAATTCTCCTTGGATTGGCAACACAACTTTGACTAGAAAGGAATTAATAACAGCTTTAAGACTCAGATCTGGACACATTCCATGCAACAAATTCTTGTATTTAGTTCGCAGAATTAATTCCCCAAGTTGCGAAACTTGCAACACGGTAGATGATCTGTATCATATATTGATAGAATGTGTCCAGAATGACACTTTTAGACAAAGTTGTGGAGTCAATTTAAGGCCATTAGGTAAAATTAATAGTATTCTGGCAGACCCATCTTCGGATGAGGCCAGAATTCTGTATAAACTGGTAGATGTAAGAAATCAGTGATGTTATTATGTTGTAGTACATTAGTTAATTTATGTTTTGTTACTTACGTAATTGTACTTACCAGGGCATCATGGTCGCTTAAGCGACAAAGCCCTTTAATTTTGAATTAAAAAAAAAAAACTAGTTCCAAAACTCGCCACTAGTTGGATCTATTTAAGAAAGAATATCTAATATTTATTTTTATTAAACAAAACATCAACAACAAAACGTCAAACAAACGATATGAATAGATAAACGCCTACTATTGGTCAGTTAAGTTGAACCTAGTTTAACTACCGTACGATGGTGCGTTGAAAAACGCAATTTTATAAGTTATTGAACCGATAGCGCTAACGAATAGATAAACTACAGTTAAAAGTACCTCAGAAACCGGGCATGAGTCAGTTTATTGTAGGATATTTGTTGTCCATAGATCCTTGATAACACTAGTAGAAACGTATTTCATTATTGTCAAGAGGTCAATGAGAGACTTAACACCTTAAAGGCTTCTGCTGAAATTAAGTAGTCATTGAAAAGAGCCATTCGAGTTTATAACATTCTATACTACGTCTCAAAGACACGTTTTGAAATAAAAAAAATCTTTCAAATAATGTCTTAGCCAATAATTGCCATATACCTTACAATAAGTTATTGTTCTGGGCAAAATCTAGTATCGCATGCCAATTTACAGATGAATCGGTCCCGAGAAAGCGGTAGTGTCTGGAATAAAAAAATAGCGCGATATAAAAGCTTTGTTAATCAAGCAAATTTTATATATTTTAAAAGCTAGTTAATATGTTTTATTAAAAATAAGTTTCTTTTTGTTATAGCGACCAGAAAACCTCGAGTCGCCGCTGTCAGCTCCTCGCGACACAAAGAACAGTCTATACGCTATGAATGATCAGGTTAGTAACATTTATGCAATAAATTGTTAACAACATACGAGTTTGGAAAAACGCAGCCCTCAAAAGGCTGGATCGTTTCCCTCCATAAAATGTAGAAGAAGAGTATACAATACCATTGTACAAAAACTGCCTCGGCACGTTTATGACTTTGTGTAAAGGCAGCGTCTGTACTGATTAAGTCCATCTACAAACCAGTTTCTAAAATTACCTACGTAACGATAGTATATATAATAGATATTTTGTTGGCTAAGATAATATCTATAATTACACATTGTAAATTATCTTAGCCAATTCCTAATCTGTTTTACTCCCTATGACTAAACATAATGGCATTCAAACATTAAACATATTTTATTTATCACAAAGAAAGCAAAAAGTATTGACCATTCTAAAAAAATCGCACTATTAGTGCCGAAATCAGAGTGTAAGTTAAAACCTTGCTCTCTAGAGATTCTCTAGAAAATAATATTTTAAATGATTTTGATTTTAAAGGGATGATTTTTGACAGGAATTTATTTAAGTGTTATTTATTATATTTTCTAAGCAGTTTTATTTTCAAAGCATGAATAGTTTTTATTTAAAAACAATAGTTACTTTGTTTTGTTGGTATCGAATAATATACAAGTGTTTTAGGTATAGCCTGGTGCCTGCTGGCTGAAAAAATATTCCAAAACAGAAGTTCTGCAATACTTTAAAATTGTTACACACAAACCATGCAGCCGTTTTTTAGAAGAATAACTACTTACTCTCAATATTGCAAAATTAATAAGTACCTATTACATTTAACAAATACAATTGGGTTTCATTCTGAAATTTTAAAATATGTTAAAAAATCATTGACATTTAAAAAGCTGACTTTAAAATACATTGCTTATCATTTTACTTTTAATATTTTTATTTTGTTTATTTATTTATTTTAGTAAGGCCTACAGTCAAATAACAACATAAATAAAAGTATTGCTAATTACAAGCCTTAGCCTTATGTATGTATGTAATGTATGTATGTACTGTATGTATGTAATGTATGTATGCAATGTATTATGAAAATAGTGCAAGTAGATAGTTGGCACTCCGCTTACAACGAAGGGTTCTTACAACAGGTGTGAACGTCAACTGTATTCGTTATTTGGCTGCGGAATTTAAAAAAGAATACGTCGAAAATACCCCATATTTCAAAATCTAAGTACTTACGGATTTTATTCAAAATCATTGTCGTCGAAACTTGTTTTTAAGCTCTTTTTCATATTTCCATTAATGAAATAATAATTATTTTGGACTGTAAATATTATTTTTGTATGAATCTAAATAACTATAATACTTATGCCACGTTTCCGAACTCACCTTTGTGCCAGTAACTAAGAAAATGTAATCATTTTAAAATGGCTTGATGGAAGTTGCAAAATTTTTATACTTATTTAAGAACAATAACGAAAACTTTACTTAATTAATAAGGATATTCAATAAACACGTGGAAATGACTCGAATTCAACAAGTACAACTGATCTACTATATACAACAATAGCTCTGTAATTATAGTGAAAGCGTTTTCATTGTTATTCCTAGTGTTTAAAAGTACAATGAAGTCACTGTGATCCTATTTATACGTTCGGTTTTTGTAGGTGTAAGGTAAGATGATATAAGGTACATTTTAAGGGATGCATTTTTTATTGAAACATATTTTATTTTATCAACCAAAAAAAATCATTCATAGTCTACTTTAAAATTATGCCGCCTCACACCACGCGATATACCTTCTACCCCCTCCACGCGGCCGTAACGCTTTTACGTGACAGAAAAAAAATACTCCCGTCTATATAGACGTGTCATTTCAAAAATTATGAAAAATCATATGAAGCTGGGGCATTAGTACATAAAAAGAAATCACAAGCTGTAAATATAGGTACATTTTATCAAAAATCGCTGAGAAGTCGTTCTTTGAAAAGGATTGATAACTAAAATTTCTTTAAATCGTGAACAAACTTTACAACATATAAAAAATTCCAATGCTTACCCGCTGCATAAAGCATTTCAATATTTCAGTTACAAAATAGCCTCTCAATCAATGAAAATTACAATTAAGCAGCCAAATGCTTTTAGGTAACATACAAATTCGCTATCTAAATATACGTATAACGTTTTATAATTATAGTACCACATTTTGGTATTTTTACCTACTTCGGGAAAAAGTTATAAGGGTACAAATAAAAACTTACGGGCCTACGCCCAAGCGAACCTTTTATACGAATTCTATTTCACAGTTTTGAGATATTTAAAAGCATGATTTCTAATCAAGTGGTGTCAAATAAACAACGAATGTTTGTAGGTGGTGTTTGGTGGCATGCTCGTAAGATAAAACAGATGTGCATATGCAAGTGTGAGATTAGATATGCCGCTTCATTCAAAATATTATTTTTTTACAGACTTTTCATACACCATCATTTGGCGACGAAGAGTTTGACATACCATTAATGCACGGACAGCATGCCACAGGATCGACTGTGCAAAATTCACACATACAATACGCGCAGTTACATCATTCAGCTCCTCAGGTATGTCAAGAATCTTTAAACGTACGACTTCAAAATACACACACTTTCATTATTTTTGTAGACTTGAAATGCTCCACTGCTAAATATCCGGGGATAAACAATGCAGGACACGCTACAAGTGCTGTTTCTCTTAATCATCCGAAGCAAGGTCGTGGAACTGCCATATGCTGGCCGACCTGTATTTGTAATAGGAAGTAGACCTCTTTACTGGTTGGGGCTTTAGCATTACTAACAATCTTCATGCCTCGTCCTTCATGCCTGGTCTCAGATAATAACTGATGATTAGATTCATTTACCTCATTAATTCCCTCTTTTCTCTAATGACCATGATAGCCCAAGCAAAGTTCTGTTACAAATTAAAATGCATTTGTTTTTTTATAAAGCAAGTAATATAACTTATATTTATATACTTATAATGTGTATTATATATAAGCTTCAGTGAAAGAATCTATTCAGAATGGCCATCTTTGACTTTGATACAGGCCGTTAATCGGTTTGGCTAGGAATCTATAAATTAACGTACAGTTTCTATTGGAAGTTTAGGCACTGGTTCCTCCAGAGATTTCTTGAGAGACTCAATGTCTGCGTGTAATTTAGAGCCGGCAAGTGCAACTGACTAATTATTAGTCTAAGGTGTAGGTATCCAAAGTGGTCCATATGGACCACTGGGGGCCTCGAATAGGGGGTCCTTGTCATCCACGATAGCGAAAACAAAATTTGGGATTGCTATGATGGAGCATTTGTACTACACAATCCTTTTTATACAATAAACTTATATATATAAATGGTCTCATTCATATTGAGACAGAAAAGTTTGCAGAATTCTTTTTGAGTCTTCAACTCTAACTTGTCATGTCAAAGAAGCAAGTGAGGTGTGTAAGAATAAGCCTGTATGGCGCTCTGTTGTTCGTGCCTACCCCGCAAGGGACCTGGCGTGAAGTTATGTATGTATGTATGTAACTCTAACTCTATATGAATAAGACCGTAAATATTATTAAAAGGTAAATATTTATAGAATTTGTTGAGGATATGGAGAATTTTATAAAATTCGGGATTGGGATTCTTAGTAGAGAAGGTCTAATGGATCCTATTTTTCCATGATTGGCCTTAATGTAAAAATAATAGGTCTTTACCTATGTAATTGGAGATTCTGTAACCAGCATTTTCAGATTTAATTATCTCTAGATTGGCGCGTAACTCAAAATTCAAATAAATCTTATTTGAAAGATGTGTTAATTTATTTTCAAATTCAGTCATTTGTTTATTTTGTAGTAGTTTTTTGTTTTTATGAGATTGTGGTAGTTTTTGGCGCCATGGATAAACTGAAAATTAGTACAATTTTCGAATGAGTTCCTCCGTGGAATACCGCTGCGCAAACAACACTAAACATTAACGACGTGTACGGGCCTAACACTGCTTGCATAAACAGGGTCCATTATTGGTTCAATCGTTTTAAATCTGAAAATTTTGAGTTGGAAACGAGCCTCGCGGTCGGCCGGTAACCATTGTCGACAACGACGAATTGAAGGCGATAGCGGAAGCGGATCCAACTTAATTTACGGCCGAGTTTGCTGCGGGCCTTGGAATTAGTGTCAAAACAACATTGAAGCACTTGCGTCAAATCGGAAAGATAAAAAAACTAGATAAGTGGGTGCTACACGAACTAAGCGATCAACAGCGAGATTTACGCGTCGACGCATCCATAGCACTACTGAATCGGCATAGAAACGAGGGAATTCTTAATCGAATTGTTACCTGCGATGAAAAGTGGATCCTGTACGACAACTGTAAGCGTTCGTCTCAGTGGGTGGACCCGGGTACAGCACCTAATCAGTGCGTTAAAAAAAAGATTACTCATAGGAAGATGATGGTGACTGTCTGGTGGACTAGTGCCGGACTTTTACATCACAGCTTCTTACTGAATGGCACAACGGTGACGGCAGATGTCTATTGCCAATAATTGCAAATGATGATGGAGAAGCTCGCAATTTAACAACCAAGACTAGTCAATCGCTCTTCCCCATTGCTTTCCACGACAACGCGCGAGCTCATACTTCACGACAGACCATCGCAAAGCTACAAGAGTTACAGCCGGAAGCTCTCCGTCACCCCCCGTACTCACTGGACGTTGCCCCAACAGATTTCTACTTTTTTCAAAATTTAAACAATTTATTAAGTGGGAAAAAATTCAATACCCGAGAGGCAGTACAAAACGCTTTCGCTGACTTCATCGCCTCCCGTCCGGCAGACTGCCATCAAAATGGCAAAATAGTGTAGATAATTTGGGCCAGTACTTTGATTAGCTGAAATAAAAAAATACCAAAATTTTGGTATTTTAAAATTATCATAAAAATCTCCAATTTCATAGGTAAAGACCTAATATATAAAATGAACGTAAATTGTTAAGTTATATAAGATTATTTATTATTTTAAAGAAGTACATAATTAGAATATAAAAATTGGATTACACATCTTGATAGACTTTTGAATAATAAGTTCAAATAACTATCTCATAAAAATCGTATATTTTGCTAAATAAAGCAATTATATAAATCGCCCCTTTCCTTCAGCCTAAGATCATATATACCTCAATGCCTTCAGTAGTGTAGAATACATTATTGAAGGAAAAGAGAAAAAATTGAAAATTAAGATTTTAGAAGAGTTTTTATGTGTCTGAACAAATACCATGGTATGTTTTAAAATAGATTGTATCCTTGTGAAATATAATAACAGAAAAAAATATTCGTTTCGTTATTATTTCTATTTTATATTTTTATATTATTATTTAAAAAACTATTTCCAAATGTAATCCAACACTGAGCCAGGTCACATATATTCCTGGCGAACATTCATGTCACTCCTCATCCCGATAAATAGAACCGCTTTTCTGGAATAGACGAATAGAGTCCAAAAGATATCGCTGTTGCCACTTACATTTGGTGCCCGCAATTTCAATTCACCAACAAACGCGTTGTCGTCATATATATTAAACGAAGTTTCGCTGGCATAGCCAGTTATACATAAATTAAATTACAAAAGTATGCCAAAAATCTGAAATAAGTAATAGGTTATTGTTGTTGTAACAGAACAAGCGATATTGTATCCCTATAAGCAGAATAAGCACTCGGACAAGTCCACAAGATGCATAGGTACTGTTGCCAACTTAGTGCTTTCAGTGCTAGATTTTTATCTCTATTAACATTCAAAGTTATTATTCTTCATTGAAATATCGACGTGTAATACTATCACAACACAAGCATTTTGTTAAAAAGAAATTTATTTATTATTAGGGCTTTTTTCCAAATTCGTGCCAATTTAGCGCTTTTTAAGAGTTGACATTAGCACTTCTCCGAAGAGAGTTGGCAACACAATAGCCGCGTTCGACGCTGGCTGTGCACATTGCTCGGATGCGTCCGCCAGCTGCGGCTGACGACGCGTACCGTAATAATATAATGTGTGGGTACCTTAACAGCTCACCGGCTCTATCAGCTCAGTCGCTCATACCCGCTCTATCAAGCTCAGTTGCTCTAACCGGTAACCGCTCACCGCTTTAATACCTCTGCCGCTTTTAACCGCTCACCCGCTCCCATCGCTCACCACCGATCGTTGTACGAAGTGATCAAATGTTCTTATAATAATATTATAATAATAATAGACCGATTAACGTTTGGTAATTGTTACAACTCCTTTCTAAGAAATACTTCTTAGAGATGTTCTATATTCGAACTTCACATAAAATTCTAATGTGTATATTTGTCATATAATAATTATTCTTATGTCTTGGTAAAATGTAGTTTTATTAAATTGGCGACGAGATAAAAGAATTAATTATGAACGACGAACAGTTTGCTCAGTTTTTGAATAACCAAAAAACTCAACAAGAGCAAATTCTACAAATATTGAAATTGTTAATACCAACAATTTCGTCAAACAGCTGAACATGACATACCAAGTACAAACATCCACAGTGTAAAAAGAAACAAAACAAACAGATCGCAGCATAGAACACGACGAATATTCAATTCAAATAATTGCTTACGTTGCGGGACAAACCGCCACAACCTTTCAGACTGCCCAGCAACATACACACATGCACCGAATGCAATACACAGGGTCATTTTGAAAGTTGTTGCATCAAGTCAGGACGGGCATACCTCTCTCCGAAGAAGGGAAAAAATCTTATAAAAAAATAAAGGAAACTCATGAATACTCGGAATCTTCAGATTGTTCAGATGATAATAATAGTAATAGTGACGAAGATGTCGTTTACAATGTTATCGGAGCGCCAAAGAAGGAGTGCAAACAGATTGACATACACATCAACGGGGTGAGTTGTACAATGGATTGGGACCCCGGCTCCAACTACTCCATCATCAGCTCCCACCTATGGAAGAAAGTAGGATCTCCGACACTCCATACCGCACCTAAACTCAAAGCCTATGGTAATAATAGACTACACACGAAAGGCTTTACAGACGTAACAGTCAAAGTTAACGGGATAGAGAGAATATTACCTGTCATTGTTATGAAAAATGCAAACCCAATGCTTTTTGGACTACAGTGGAGCGAGATGTTTGGAATGGAATTCCCAAAACCTGTATATTCGATCAAAACTTCAACCACCTTAACCCTTATACAAGTACTAAACACACATTCGCAAATTTTCGACGGAAAATTAGGCAAAGTTACAAATTACTATGTTAATATCCATGTAAAAGCAGGAGCTGAGCCTGTTCACCTTCCACCACGCCCTATTAAATTCAGTATGAGGAAAAACATAGAACGGGAACTAGAACGCGTACTCACCGAAGGCATAATAGAAAAGATAGATCCCAATATCACTCCCGTCGAATGGGCCACACCTACAGTCAACATCCTAAAACCTACAGGGGAAGTTAGAATCTGTGGCGACTTTAGCACGACTCTTAATCCAGTCCTGATTAAACATTTACATCCAGTTCCAGTATTCGATCATTTACGCCAAAAACTAGCAAACGGTAAAATATTTTCAAAAATCGATCTTAAGGACGCATATTTACAATTTGAAATAGCTCCTGAGTCAAAAAAATATTTGACATTGTCGACATAAAGGGTACTATCAATATAATAGAATGCCTTTCGGTATATCGACGGTCGATCTATCTTTCAACATTTCCTCGACCAACTACTTGGGAATATTCCTAATGTAGCCATATATTTTGACGACATTGCGGTAACGGGAACCAATTTAACTGAGCACCTGCAAACACTATCCATGGTATTCGAACACCGACAAAAAGCAGGCCTCAAAGTAAATTTTAAAAAATGCAGCTTCTTACAGAAACAGATCGAATATCTGGGTCATACAATAGACCAACATGGAGTACGACCAACAAAAACCAAAATTAACGCCATTATGAAAGCTACACCACCGACTAACACAAAAGAACTTCGATCTTTTTTGGGGTTAATCAATTTTTACGAACGTTTCATTCCCCATCTTCATGGAATTTGCGCCAACCTTCATGACCTGACGAGTGGGAAACATAAATGGCGATGGACTGAGCACGAGAATGCTATTTACAAAGCTACGAAAGAATGCATTGTATCTTCACAGCCATTAATAGCATTTGATGAAAAACGCCCTCTCTTCCTAGCATGTGATGCATCTGAAAAAGGATTAGGTGCAGTCTTATTTCATAAAGATAAAAATGTGAAACAACCTATCGCATTTGCTTCCAGAAAATTACGCCCTGCCGAAATGAAATACTCCGTCATCGATCATGAGGCTTCAGCGATCATATTTGGAATTAAAAAATTTGATCAATATTTAAGGGGAACCAAATTCACCCTAGTCACAGATCACAAACCACTTATCCATATCCTGGGAGCTCAATGCAACTTACCAAAACTAGTTAATAATAGACTAGTAAGATGGGCTTTAGTGATAAAAAGCTATCAGTATGACGTCGTATGTTACAGAAAGGGTGAAAACAATACCTTAGCTGACTGCCTCCCCAGATTACCCAACCCTGAGACTGAACCATCAGAGACTGAAAGTATTGTACATAGAATACAACTGCGTCTTTTGGTAACCAGCTTGGCAGATCTGCACCTATCAGAAGAGATATTAGCTAAAGCAACGTCTAACGACCCTATTCTTACGGATGTCTGTCGTAGTTTGAAGACTGGTTGGCAACAATTAGATTACAATACAGAAATGAAACAGTTCTACAGAAAACGATCGGAACTGTCCATTGAAAATAAAATCTTCATGTGGCAAGGACGCATAGTTATACCTATAGTAGTAGTTACTACAGAGCTTCGCCCAGACGTTCTTGCCTACCTCCACCGCGGGCACCCATGCATTTTTGCTATGAAAGCACTCTCTCGATATTAAGTTTGGTGGCCCTCCCTTGACGAAGACATTGTCATATCTGTCAAAAGATGTAATAGATGCCAAGAAAATCGACCCAGTAACCCTGAACTACCAGTATTTTCCTGGTCAATACCAGAAGAAGTATGAGAAAGGATACATATAGATTTCGCAAGACCATTTGAAGGTACCTATTGGCTTGTTTTATGTGATGCTTTGTCAAAATGGGTGGAAATTCGACCGATGAAAAACATCACCACAAGAGCACTTTGTTATACTCTCGACGAAATATTCTGTACATTTGGCCTCCCACGAATGCTTGTTTCAGACAACGGACCTCAATTCAGATCTTTTGAGTTTAGAGAATATTGCACGAAACAGGGAATATTACATGTGACTTCCAGTCCATATCATCCACGCACGAATGGCCTTGCGGAACGCTTGGTGAGAACCTTTAAGTCTCGAATATCTAATAATGAGGTTCGTAACCTGGAATGACGTTTGTTGGAATTCTTATTTTCCTATAGGAACACGCCACATACTACCACTGGCAAATCTCCAGCGGAAATGATGTTTGACCGACAATTGAATTGCCTTCTTTCCAACATTCGCCCTAATAAAAGAAAACACCTACAATATCAGCAGGTCAAAGAGAATGTCAGAATCACGTCACCAAACTATCATCCTGGTGACAATGTTTTCATAAAAACACGAGATGAGAAAAGTGGCAGCCTGCAACCATAATATCTCGGAAGCACAGATATTCTTACCTCGTCTCTACTCCTAGGGGAGATGAAAAGCGAAGACATGCTGATCATATCAGGCCTAGAATACCACACCAGAACCTATCATAGAAACAGAGCTTGACATGCCTACAACCAAATCCCCGTCACCACCAATATCGTATATTCCGTCACCAGCTTGCACCATGTCTACCCCTTGTGCCACATCTACTCTCCCTCCGCAATCCTTAACACCAGTGCCTTCACCAACAACATTGCCGTAGATTGAAAGGCCTGCGGCAGTAGCGGTCCAGCACCGTCGCCACAATCGGCAAACACGACCACCCCGTCGCTTGATTGAGGAGATGTAGGTGGGGAGGAATGTTACAACTCTTTTCTAAGAAATACTTCTTAGAGATGTTCTATATTCGAACTTCACATAAAATTCTAATGTGTATATTTGTCATATAATAATGTCTTGGTAAAATGTTGTTTTATTAAAGTAATGTGAAACGTTTCTTATAGGAAGGACAGTGTAGGGAACCGGTCCCTAATAGTATAATACGGCCGGCGTATCTTGGCGAATATGAACATAGGCTCTGCGAACTTTAGCCCATGTAAACTCGTGAAGAAAATACAGTGACCGACTAGTACAACTACAAAGCAATGAAAAATACAGGGATGAAGGGCGACCAATTGTATTCACTGACGAGTCGTATGCCCCACTCATCACACGAGTGTACATGCTCTAAAGTTCGCAGAGCCTATGTTCACATTTGCCAAGTTACGCCGGCCGTAATAAACATCGGTTACGAGCTATACGAGACTATTGTCCATTGTCATCACACTTCACAGAGGAGTTGGAGGATTTTTTGGCGGGAACTGAAAGGGGACTGTGTAGTTTTATTTTCTAAAAATGTGTAAAATTACTCTATAATGAGCAATAGTTGTAGGATATTGATAGTTTTTGAATAGTATTTGTGTTTTTATAAGAATTGTGAACTGTATAGCCAAATGTGGCCTTTCGAGATTTCACAAGAACTCCGTTGATTGGCGTCGATTTAACCTACAATACAACTGCACCTGGCTTAAAGGCCGAGTTGCCAAGCCAAGCCATAAAGGAAAAAAAACACTTCATAGAGTACATTTTCATATAATAGGAGAATTGTTATTTTAATTTTCAATCGTCGAATTTTAAGGAAATCTTTAATTACTAACATAAAATACTAAATTAAAGTGCCTTAAATAAGAATTAATATTTTAATTGGCAATAATAAGCAAAAAATATTTAAACGTAGTTATAATAATTGATAATAACTTTATAGGTACGGTGTTTTTATACAAATAATATTGTTGTATTGGTGTTATATCGCTTATACTGTGTTTTTATCTAAGTTAAACGTCCTTTGAAATATTAAAGCTGTAAGCTAAGCAAGGTAGGAATCTATGCGTTTGTTCATGATGCATTATGTACTTATTAGATTTAATACTAGGCACGATAATATTTATCACACATTACATCGACATAACCTAAACACTAAAGCTTCGGAATGAAATTACTATGTGTTTTTACCTTTCTCTCACAATACACATAATAAATAGTAGACTACATACTTATTTTTTTATTATATATTGAAAGAATCACATTTCAATGTTAGAACTAGAAACCTATATTTTGGAAACTAGAAACCTGGTATATTTTTTTGTTTAGGTTGGCATGATGAACCCAGCTCAGGACGGACTGGCACCGCCTGGTGGAGCGCCATCTTATCAACAACCTCTCTATTTACAAGAACCTCATACACCAGTAACATCACACAGGTAATTTCTTCATACATCTGCATTTTTTCCAGTTATATATTTTGGCATTGGCATACACAAGCTTTGAGTATATAGACTCACAGCTAGTGTAATACAAAACCCCTTATAGAGTGGTAAATGTCCATTAAAATCATATAATTAGTTATGAAGTCAATGTTGTCATGAAATAAACAACTGAAGATGTTTGTCAGTAGTGCGGGTGCACCAGCTGGTAACTACATAATTCAACAACAACCTGGAGGGCAGCAGCGACTACTAATGATGCAACCAGCACAAGTTATGAGTGGCCCTCCTACTCCAAGCACACCTACCCAACCCTCTGGTCCTATCTATGGATCGCCACAAAGAGCATCACCTCCAGGAACTACTAGTGATGACTCGGATGACAGTGTGCCTTCCCATCATTCTCAGGTAAACAATTTTAGATATGAGTAAAGAACAATGAATTTTTAACTCATAAATTATATGAAAGAGATTTAAAAATAAGTTGCCAATCTACAGTTGTTTTGTTGTCAAACCAATATCCCTCTTCTCTCTTCTTTTCTGCGTCTAGGGTACCATGGAGTGGTCTTTGATGACCATTTACTAATTTTAAATTGTAAAAATATGACTAGTCTAAGTATATTTTACACTTTTAATTATTGATAATAGGTTATATAAGTATTTACAAATATATTAATTTGTTTTTTTTTACAAAAGTTTTTGTTTTCCTTAGTGGTGTAATTGTTTAACAGTAAGAGAAAAGAACCTATTGAAATATCCTCATCAAGATGTGTCAAAACTGCTAGTCCACATTGGATGAACATGAAGGTATACTGCCCATTCCCCTTAAAAAATGGGGAAATCCAGGCTCGGTAGTGGGTCCTATGGGCTGCGTCCTATATTATTTTACATATACACTAAGAACTTTTCAAAAATGTTTAGAAGATGTTGAATTGTATACATGGGGTGGTCTTTGGCTAAGAAGAGATTGTTTGTAGACTACCCACATATCATCTCTAATTTTTTAAATTTACATTGTTAATGGATAGCGATGCGCAAAGTAAATCACCAATGAGATCAGTGATTTATAAATCTTTTTCCTTGAAAGAATTAAATCACTCTTTTAAATCTTTGGTTTCGAATGAGATAATTTATTTAGTTGACCGGTTTTAAACTTTAAACTAACCACATAGAGTCTAATTTACTGTGTATCATCATTATATTATAGTGCGCATGTTATCTCATTTCAATTCACAATATCCTGTATCTACTGTCTCAAACTACATCCAAGTATCTGAGTTGTTAGTTTTCATCATTCCATGCGACTAAAATCAATCTTAACGTAGTGAGTTAAAGATGTATTTTTAAAATCAAAGATTTAAAGAGTGATTTCGAATTTTGAAAGATTATACATCTTTTAAATTAATCACTCCTGAGTTACACATATCTGTAGTAATAGAGCTGTTGATATAAATAAAAATTACTAAGCTTAACCATCTGGAAATCAGAGATAAAACTAGGGTTGCCAACTATTTCGAGAAAAATGATTTTTTAAGTGGGGAAAGAATAAAGTATTTCCAGAAAAAATATTTTTCAATTTTTTATTTATTTCTTCTCTTGGAAACACTATTTTTGTGTGCTTCTTACACACATTAACAACTTTTCTCATTATCCTTAAACTTTTGGAAGCTAACCTTACATTCCCAATTTAAATAAACAAACAATTCATTCTTTATGAAATTTATAGATATCCTATTCCTTTTTTTCTCGCCATTTTAGATTAATTACTGAATAAACTGTTTCAGTGAAAACTGGATAGATAATAGTACAGTAATTACACATATAAGTATTTCATTTTATGCATCACAGTAAATGTTGGAAATAGAGTATTTTCACCTACTTTATTATTATGCAAAAGTATAAAATACATTTATCAAAAATAAAGTACGTAGGATATGTTTATATAAAGTATAGTTGGCAACCCCAGATAGAAGGCAGGCAGTCATTTTGTGTTTCTTTCGTATTATAACTCTAAAATAAAAACATGTTCAAACTATGCAAAAAGAGCTACCTGATTATAACCAGCTAACCTAACCATTAAAGTTTTTACTACCAACATTAAAAAGTATATTCACAAATTTTAAATACACAATTTATCTCTAACGATAAAAATACCTAATGACAATTGCTCAGTAAATAAAATTATTAAGAATTTTTAATGAATTAATGGCAATATCTGGTCCTGTAGAATTTAGAAGATATACAAAGCTATGTATTACAGGGCAAATGTCATTCTTCCGTGTGAATAGTGAGGTAATCAGCTATGATACACAAACAGACACTGGAGTAAAACTATAAGGGCATCAAATAGAGATAGTTGAATCAATATGAACTAGGATCTAGCTAATAAAAGTAGTGACTGAAAAGTATGACAAATTAAAAAAAAATCAAAAAGGAAACTCCAACCATCATATAGGGTGCGTTCCTCTATTAGCTCACAACGCCTAAAACATTCCGTGTCAACCATTCCACATAGCGACCACAGTCGTTATGGTCGTGTTATGGACGTTTACGTCACTAACGATATCATTATTTTCGATCACACAGCGCTCAAGTGGGCATTGACCACAGAGCATTAATTCTTTCAATCAATTGGCATTGGAAAAGGCGCGATTTTCAATGATATTTGTGTAATATTTTCTTAAGTTTTCCCGACTTGTACACATAATAAAACTACGTTTTAACGGTTTTAAGCGCGGTAATTTATTTTATTTTGGTTTATCCGACGTTTCGGCCGCTTTTCAGTGGCCGTGGTAGTATATTTGTGTAATTTGTCGTTAATGATATCGACGCTCCATAATCCATCCCACTACAGTTTAAGATGATAACGCCCTCAAGCAAGTGGAACGGGAAATTCGCGATCGTGAATGTGGTCTTTGTGAGCCTTGTTAGTGAAAGATAATTGAAGACGTGAGTGGATGAAGGTGATATGTCGCATATTAAGTTTTTTGCTTGTTTTTGCATAGATGAATGTTATAAGTCGATAGCAAATGACTACACACCTTAGACCATAGATATAAGGCATATTTAAGAAATAAAAGATTGCTAAAGGTGTTAAGTTCAATTCAGTTTCCAATAAAAGTAAAACTTTTATCTCGGTTTACTTAGAATTGGAATTATGCGACTTATCACATTCATCCACTCATGTCTGCAATTGTTTGTTGAATGAACACCTTTATTCGCACACATTGAGTAGTATTTTTATATTCGTTAAAGTTTAATGTGTTATTCCACTAGATATTTATTGATTAGTTTAGTATGTATTGTCGTATGTAAATCACAAAACCGAAGAGGAAGTCACAATTCAGTGTTGCCAAATATTATACAGAAATTACAATTTTAGTGTTGCTAAATACCAAACAAGCCTTATGTGAAACGTAGCCAGAGTATTTACAATATGTAAACAATCTTGTTTTTTTTTAATTTAGCTTTATTTTTTATTGCTTTTGAATTTGGAAATCTTGCAAACTAATAACTTCTTCACCTCACTGTTAATGGTTTTATTTAATATTTGGCCTCGTAAATGCTAAAATATAATTACACCAAAATAACAAGTGTCAATAATAACGACAATGTCTTGATATAATGACATTGACATATAATTTTGTATTAACTATGGCTACGTTCCACATGAGTCTAATAACGACCACGTTCACGACCGCGATTTTTTCCGTACCACTTGCTTACGTTACGGGCGTTACAATTATAAACTCTAGTGGAAAGGATTATGAAGCATTGTCATTAAGTATGACGTTTCATTAGTGAGTTTTTTGTCACGACCATAACGACCATGGTCGCTATGTGGAGCGGTTGACGCGGAGTATTTTGGGCTTTGTGAGCTACTAGAAGAACGCGCCCATTTTGTATATGAAAATTTGTAAATAACTAGTGTTTACTTTCGTTAGCCAAACTACATATATAAATGTCATTATAAAATCAGTAATTTCTAAATTTTACCACTCACTACTTGAGTTATAAATTGTATAAATAAAAAATTAACAATGTTTAATAAATACAATGCTTGTCATTTTTTATGTATTGAAATCATTCATTACTATGTTTATTTATGGTATTTTAATGTATTATTTAAAGTTCTTTTTTAAATTCCCAATCTCCTAATTTAAATATCTTTTATTACTTTTTTCGATCCCACAATAGTTCATTGGCATCACAATTTCTTCACATTTAACATTAATTAAAAGTAGAATCCAATAAATTGAATCTAATAATACAAATCTAATGAATTGGTTGTTTGTTGGTAGTTGCCTGGTGATGCGGAAAGCCTACTGCCTATCCATTATTGCTCAGCGAGCCGGCAGCAACAAACTACGCTTCATCAGGTATAGGCAAATTTTATCGCTTTACACATATTATAGATACATACTATTTTCTTCTTATATTATCTAGTTCATCTGTTTTTATTAATCAGTTTAGTTTTGCCAATGAACTATTTCTTTATTTTTATTTTATTTGCTTGTAAGTAAATTATGTAGTCGAATTG
This sequence comes from Dendrolimus punctatus, assembly GCA_012273795.1. Lineage (NCBI taxonomy): Eukaryota > Metazoa > Arthropoda > Insecta > Lepidoptera > Lasiocampidae > Dendrolimus > Dendrolimus punctatus. The sequence continues at coordinate 10,140,992 of CM022537.1, forward strand.
TTTAATTCTTAGTATTTTATAAACTTTTATGGCAATAACGATAGTTAAAACTAAATTTTAACACTTTAAAACATTCTGTTACCATGGCAATTTAAAAGTAATAGAAACATCAAATAAAAGATCACACTTCATAGTTTTGATTATCTGCAATTAGATAAAAATTAAATAAGTGACTAAAATAATACACATAAAAATTTAACAAATTTGCGTTTGTCCTTTTAATTCTTTTGTTATTGACAAAAAAAAAACAATTTTCACATACTAGGAATTTTAAATGTTACAACATCAGAAAACCGTATAGAAAAATATTTACCGGTCTTGCAGTCGCTATTTTGCTGTTGGCCAGCCGGAAAAATGACGATTTTGATATTATATATATCATAATCTCAATTATATATGTCAATAAACAATTTAACATTAGATTACTTTTTTTTACAATGCCATAAATAATTTAATACAATAAAAGAATACTTGTTTATAGTGTATTCTACCAATAATCCCTCTGGACTATAAGCAGAATGCTTTTTTTTATTGCAAGAGATCAGCAGACAGGCAGACGGCCCACTTGATGGACAGCGGTTACCATCGCCTATGGACATTTGCAACACTAAAGGTGTTGCTATTCTCTTAAGGGAGACTGGATCCTGGTCACTAATGCCGGAACACAACTCAAGGTTGTTATGGCGACATACTCTAGACCAGGGGTGGTAGCCATCCAGTCGGGCAAATGCCCTACCACCTGGCTGTGGGTTGTTTTGTCGCCTCTTACGACAGGCCGCCAGGCCGCAGGAAATTGTATTCTTTCTCCGTTCCTGCACGGATAAAAATGCTGGGCCTAGATCACCGTCTTCTATGGGTAAAGTGCCCAGAAAGCTGGGTATGTTTCCTCGTTGGGTCACCATACCGAAGCGCCATAAAATTACTTAGTTATGTGTTACATACTTTCCTAAATACCTGGTGTATTTATTAGGGTATGTAATATATTTATTTTCAAGTTTCTGTTGAAAATAAATGGCAGATAGAATGACAAGGCAAGAAAATGACGATTTAAACTAACTTATAATAAATTGGCATAAGAATAAGACAATATGATAAGTTACTAGCTGCGCACCGCGGTCTCACCCGCGTGGTGATGGATAATAGTTATATTTTAGATAATTCACACTATATCTTTATAAATTATGGCCTATGTGTCTTATTCTGATGTGTATATTATTGTAAAGTTTCATCAAAATCCATTCAGTAGTTTTTGCGTGAAAGAGTAACAAACATACATCCATATATTCTTACAAACTTTCACGTTTGTAATATTAATAGGGTAGTGAACGTTAAATATAATCAATAATAAGTGATTTCAATAATAATAAATTTTCCCGTGTCCAAAATGTCGGGGATTTAATTTAGCCACTTATTTAATTTTTACCCAATTCTTTTATACTAAAATTGCTCTAGAATTAATATTTAAGATTACTATTAAGCCTAGTAATAAGACTGTCTTGAATTCGAGATTAAGTTTTTGTTTTAGATGGGCGTAAGCAACATGGGTGTTAAAAGGTCATCACCAGAACCCATGGAAAATGGAATCAATCGCGGCCAAATGCAGAAAAAACCTAAAGTTCAAAAGAAGAAGAAAAAACGTGACCCTAACGAACCGCAAAAGTATGGAATAAATAAAATTATCAAATGTATTCTTATTATAATCTTCAACATTTTATTCCAAATCTTCCCCACGTCCTCTAGAACTCTGCACATAGATGTCAAAAAACCTGAATCGAAAACCTTCGCCATATATTTTTAAAAATTACCGAGGAAACATTATAGTTACATTCCACTAGTCGCTCACAACAACCACCTTCACGACCGTGATTTTTCCCGTTCCACTTGCTTGCGGGCGTTACAATCATAAACTCTAGTGGAATGGTTAGTTGACCCAATTAAAATAGGTCGTTGTAAGCGTTGCGTGATCAAAAATTATGACGTCATTAGTGACGTTTTCCACGACTATAACAACCGCGGTCGCCAGGTGAGACGGCTGACGGAGCTTTTTGAGCGTTGTGAGCTACTAAAGAAACGCGCTGTAGTAAATCTTATACAACAATGTATGTGCTAATTTCTCTACCTGAAATTGTTATTTGCTGTCCATGTGTGTTATTAATATTTCTATTCCATTTTTTTTTCTCTTCATTAATATGTAATAAATAAATAAGTTATGAATTTCCTTTAATTAAGTCAGTGCCTGGAAGAAAATTGCTTTTTGTGATAAGATAGACATTACCGTATGCCCATCTATCTATATTTAAATGTGAATTAATCAAATATTTGCCGAACTTATGAAATTTATTGTTATTTTCATTTTATTTTAGACCCGTATCAGCGTATGCATTATTCTTTCGCGATACGCAAGCTGCGATAAAAGGACAAAATCCCAACGCCAGTTTTGGCGAGGTCTCTAAAATTGTAGCTTCTATGTGGGATGGGCTGGACTCAGAACACAAAAGCGTAAGAATCTTTTGTATCTAATGTTAATATCTATTAGTATTATGTTCAAAATACTCCAAATATTTTCTATTAATACACAGTTGTTACAGTAGTATGTAGACTATAGACTTTGTATTTTAATTTAACAGGTATATAAACAAAAAACAGAAGTAGCTAAAAAGGAATACTTGAAGGCGTTGGCTGCATACCGAGCAAGTCTAGTTTCCAAGGTAAGAATATGTATGAAACTATGTGTTTATGCTGAAATAATCAGATTATTGAAAGATACTTCAGACATGAATATACAAAGCTAGTGCGTAATTTCAAAACCACTAACGCCATCTATACGACGTATATGTTAACCCAAAACTTGTAAATATCGTGCTGAAGATGGCGTCCCCAGCTGCCGCCGCACTGTCGCTGCATCGTTACTGTCAGTGTCATTTATTTCTGCTAAGTGAGTGACAGCTTTTGAAAGCTCTGCAGCTCTCGTAAGAATAAATAGCCTTGGTATTTTCTTGTTGATATAAATAGTGTGTTTTTAATATCCGTATTGTGTACATTCAAAAGCTTTGAAAAGGTGTAAATATACTCACTTGGTTTTATTTAGGTAAATGAAACTAAAAAGCTCAAAGTTGAGGTTATAAATCACACGAGCTTTACTCATAAACATTATATTGTGTTGTGTACCCAAGTGTTGTGTTTTTATAAGTTTTGTAATGTGTTTTTACTTTATTTTTATTTAAACAATCCAAAAATACTGTTATTTTAATATAAACCGAAATGAAATTCAGACAAAGATTTTCACCTGTTTTAATTTAATTTACATTTAGATTCATAAAAAACCGGTTTATTAATGCTACTTCCCGTCTAGATATTATTGCATTGAATATATTTTATTTTAAAAGCTAAACCAAAAGTTATTCTTTCGCTTCGCAAATAATTATTATTGTGCTCTTCAAAGAGAATTAAAACCGCGAAAAACTTAAAGAAAAAATAACTAAAATATTTTTATTACACCTCTATGTAATTAATGTTTGTTAACAGTACATAAAAAAATATTCTAAGTGATTTATTACATTAAAAATTTTTTTAGAAATGTAATAAATACTTCTGAATGCTTTAGGGAGGTGAACAAGAAAATCAAGCAATGTACAACCACACCAATAATGCCAACCCATCATATGGTAATTACTACCAAGGGCAACCTTATGGCAATGGTCACTCCCCTCAGAATTATGTGCCAGCCCAAGCACCACAGGGATACACCCCACAAAACTACCCTGGGAATCAGACTCAAACTACTTATGCTGGTCAGCAAGCCCAGGCATATTCTGCAAATCCACAACAGTCTCCACAGAGTTATCAAGGAACTATGACTCTAACTGCACAGTCATACCCAGTAAGACATTTTAAATATATAAAAATACTAAGGCTTTTTTAAGTGCAGTTTTACTTAAGTTGTTTTAGTGTAAATTTTCTATGGAAATATCTATTTTAATTTTAGTCTATTTTAGGAAGGGATAACTTTTATTTTTATAGAATAAAATATAATATCTTATGTTTATCTGTGGTAAAAAGCATCAACACCAGATATCATGGAAACTACCTCATATTGAAGGCAATGAAGTGGGAAAATTAAAGAACTCACTTAAATTCATATAATTTTTATTAAAATTATTATTTATTGTAATAATTAAAAAAGTGCTTTAATTACATACAATTGCTGAATGGACTAGACAGGTGCAAGAGATTTGGAGGAATTAATGGCAAATCCACCATGATTATCTTGATTAGTGGATTTCATACAGCAATTATCTTGATATGCAGATTGCCTGACAATGTCTTCCTCCATTGTCAGGATGTGGTAGGTAACTTTAAACATCGTTCAAAATATTTGTGCTTCGTATTTTATGGTTTTTTTTTATTTAGCAGAGTGTACCAAGTCAAGCCCCACAAAACTATCAAGTAAACCCTACAACTTCACCACAAAATTGCCAAGCCAATGTCTCCCAATCGCCAAGGAACTACCAGCCCACACAGTCTCCTACTAACTATCAACAGAATGCAGGGTTGTCACCACCAGGCTATCGACAGGTCCCCTCACAATCGCCCCCTATGGGATCAGTGCATGCACCCATGCAGTATCATCATTCCCAGCAGGTGATATTTTTAAAATAATATTTTGATATTACATCATAGATTTTATACAAAAAATATGCATTTTGTAAACTAGCAATTTTTTTAAATTTTAGAAATAAGATATAATTTTTAGTTTTTAAAATAATCAATATATTTATAAAAACAACACTATATTCTCCAGAGTATCCACTTTCAAGCCTGGGGTCCACTTTTCTATTTTGTCTCCACATCATGTATACATTTTTTGCAAGTATTCTTTCTAATTGAAGGTTAGAGTAATTTTAATGCTTTTCATGCAATCTATATTAAAAATATCCACAGATTTCTTGGAGTATAATAATGTATATACACAGCACTTTTAACATATATGTTTTTGTGACAGCAAATTCAACAAACTCACCAACAAATGCAGCAGGCCCATCAAGTGCAGCAATATCAGCATCAACAGCAGCAGCTTCATCAGCAGCAACAACAACAGCAGCAGCAGCAACAACAGCAGCAACAACAACAACAACAGCAACAACAACAACAACAACAACACAGCAGCAGCAGCAACAACAACAACAACAAAATCAACAGCAGTCTCAACAACAAATTGTGCAACCTAAAGTAGAAAAGCACTCTCCTAACAGTAATGGGAACTCTGGAGCCCCGCAACCATCACCTGATGTAAGTTAACAATTTCGTTAATTCATTAAAATAGAATAAAAAGAAAACAATGTGATTACTTATCAATACAATAAAGATCTAAAGTGTGAAGATGATAGTGTATACATTTCACTTTGTGGCTTCTCATAATTAGAAACAGATAGACAAGTGTTTGATATAAAATTAGAATTGTACAGCATTCTACAGCAGTTTCAGAGAAACCATAAATGTACTTCTATAAAAGAGAAACAATACTAATATATAATACTAAGAATAATAATCCCTTTTACTACCCTTAACTTTCAAGTATTCCTGCCATACTATGAGTTGGATAAATGTCTCACTGACCTTAAATGGCTGCCGTTTCACTTTTACTTAATCTGTTTGTACATTGGCAAAATCAATGTGAACTGTGTTCAAGCCATAATCCTCCAAAAAAGAAGTATTCTTTTTGTAGGGAAGTAAAAAACAAGGTGTGAATATTACTTACAATGACAGCCTAAGTATGTGGGTCTTGTGGTTAAAGTTCTGGCTCATCTCAGTAGTACTGATAAAACAAGTGTAACTTGCTTATCTTAGAAATATAAAATATGTCTGTTTGTCTATTGATTTATTTATTATTATTTTATATTGATTTATATTTTATTTTGTATTACGAAAATGTCAGTTTCCTATTATAAATTTAAAGGCTCAACAAATTAATTTTTATTTTACTTCTTGTGAGTTAGCACCTTAAGTTTGTAATTCGTATATCACATTGCGACCATAGCTTCCAGTGGAATGTATAGTGATTTATAACATTTGAATTTGATTTCTATAATATTGTTTTATGTAAAATTTATAATATACTGTTATTTAGCATCAAACCGAGAACCAAAGTACACCTTCGTGCATTCGTCAAGGCTGCACAAACCCAGCTATACCTAATAGTGAGTGGGAAGACGAATACTGCTCCAATGAATGTGTTGTCAGCCACTGCAGGTAAGAATATAACGAGCACTTGAAATAATATATGAGGGAGGGGCACACTGTGATCTACTATATTTATTTATCATATATGAGTCGTATAATTCCAATATCCACTAACTCCACATGCAACATATTGTCAGTAAAAGCAAAAAAGTGTTCTAATATCTCGGATTTTGGAACAAATTCGAAAGTTTGTTGTCAAATTATTTGGAAGTTGGCGGTTTTTGGTATAAAACGAACAAATTGACATACGAGAAATTTCATAGACTATCCAGAAACATACATAACTTAATTTTGTTTTTTAAGGGTGTTGGGGGTATTGGAATTATATGACTCATATCATGTGTGATCCACTAATTCATATTTATTTTTCTAATTTACCAAACACATAAATACTTTATAACATATTAATTATTCCTGGTAGTCCTCTTTACCTTAAGGAATTTATAAAATATGTATGTTTAAGTTCTACCTAATATGCCGCATCACCTATGTCGTCGCCAGATTAGGTTAAATTATTCCTTAAGTTAGCCTGGAACAGATTGCTTTAAGTAATAAGGATATATTATTTTTACTATGACAATACTGCAATCGTGCATTTTTGGAATTTTATATTTAGTTAGCAATAAAGTGTTATCTATTCTATTTATAAAATATTTTCTTGTTATTCCTACAAAGTCTAAATAAATAAAACAAAGTTGTATAAAGTATATAAAAAAGCATACACAAAGGTTTACCATTTTCTGTCATAAGAGCGCCTTCAGATTAGGACTCAAGCAAGTAGCGGGGCAGCAGCACATGCCTTCTTATAACTACAGCCACGCGATTTGTTTAGATTAGGGTAGAGCACTTCATTCCAATAGTGGATGCCAACAAAGAAACATCATTGTTGCTTAATATTTTCTTAAGTTTTCGCGACTTGTACACATAACAAAACTACGTTTTAACGGTTTTAAGTCGCGCTGCTCTTTTTAGTACAGAAGTACAATCGTGCTACTATTGCCGTGTTGCTTGCGACTTAATGTGTAGGATTATTATTTATGAAAATTAAATCAAAGCAAAACAACAAATGAAAATGAGTAATTGAAATATCTGTGTATAAATGGAAAAGTTATGGAACTTCAAAGTGGTATTAATAAAATAACTCCATATCCACAATGATCACATGCAAGATTTTAAGCAACCTGTGCAACACGGGTCATATTCAATTAGTACCAAGATATTCCTTGTTCTTGCGGTATTAGTACAAGACACGTATTCGAGTTTAATTCAAATTATATATTTTTTATGATATGATGATATATGAACATAGGTAATTTGTTTCTGTTGAATAATTTGTTTACACAAACTAAGACTGGATGTATGTAGTGAATAAGCTAACACATACAGTTTAGTAAGTAGGTCCACCAAGTTCATTAGAATGCAGATGTTTATTTAATTAATTTTGATACCTATAATTTATTATAGCCAAATATTTGAAAGTATTTTATTTTGGTTTCAGAGATGTTTTCAGTTCCTGGGTGGCTTCCAATAACAGTAGTCAGATGCAAAACTTCTCTGCAGTGAAGTAAACATTATTAAACTTAGGAACATATCAAATTCAATAACAATTTTAAGGAGTTATAGAATGAGTCTTGTAATTAAAGTATCTTGAAACTTATGATTAATACTTTAGTTATCCTGCATATTTGCAGTAGTTCATAGAATTGGTCGTGGTACATGACCGAAGTATGTAAGTGCAGTTATAGCAAAACAATATTGTTTATTTTTAAATCATTTTCACTACAAGTTTTGTATTATTATATTAATCACTGACGTTAGCATTTCGTCCAAGAATACTTTGCATGTGTAGATACTCTATTTTTTTCTATTAATAATTTTATGAATTAAATACCAAGAGACCTATACAAAGTTAAGATGAATTGTTCGGATTGCGAAATTAAGAAACTATATTATTTTCTCTTTTAAGTGCAATGTAATAAAGAAATAGTGTTATTTTTGGACTAGCCATAACATGCCAGCCACGTGGCATTGTAATGGCCAAAGTTATACTTATTGAAAAAAAAGATTATTGCTATGAATTAATTTCTCAAATGATTGGTTGAAACACATTTTTTCAACATATTTTTGTGTTAATTTTAAAATCTTTTTTCTGGGAGAATAAAGTCCTAATAATAACGCCACAAGCACTCTAATTTATATAAATAGTATGTAAGAATCAGATCACGGTGATTTATTATCCAATTTTAATTAGAGGTTATCTGGTTTCTGCAACAATATAGGGCTCTTTAAAATGTGAAATCTGGATTTAAAGTGTCTACGTGGAGGCATCGAGCATCGGCTCCCTTTGTAATGCGGATGTTCATAGGCGAAGGTAACCAACCATTTATTCCTCGAAGCGCATTTAACTCCGCTTTGCATTTGTGCGAGTGCACACAGATACAGCCTGGCCGCCATTTTGGTGATGTAATCGTAGCCGAACACTCAGTACTGTTACAATCACTGGCCGACGAGTACGAGTACATATCGAGTTGCGGATGACGTCACGTGATTGATAATTTGACAAGGTTCCAGCGCATTAGCAATTTGCGGGGATAATATACGTACCCAATGACTCGCACAAATGCAAAGCTGACCTTACATCATGACTGTACCATCAGGTGGACGTTAAATATTTAATTCATTTTAATTTGTTGTTTCAATGGCCCCCCCACAAAACTAAATTGAATAGAGAGAAATGATAAACGAGTCTCGAGGTCGATTTTTATGAAAACGAGACTGCGTCACGCGGATACTACGGGTGTAATCTCTAAAATAAGACTTATTAGGATTGATTATATTTTGATCGAAAAATAGTAGTATTTTATAATTTTAATATAGATCTTTTTTTATTGCAGGAGTTCAGCAGACAGGCGGACGGCCCACTTGATGGAAAGCGGTTACCATCGCCTATGGACATTTGCAACACCAAAGGTGCTACAAATGCGCTGCTGCTCTCTTAAGGGAGACTGGAACCTGGTCACTAATGCCGGAACACAACTCAAGGTTGTTATGGCGACATGCTTTACACCAGGGGTGGTCGCCATCCAGTCGAGTAAATACTCTACCACCTAGCAAAGATCGCTAAAATATGATTAATGTAATATGGTAAATGTGCCAATTTTGTTTATAATTCATTTTCACAAGCTTTTGTATAAACATATATAGGCTTTAATGGAATGAAGACTTATTATAAAATCAAAAATCTAAGTCCCACTCGGCGCGAGGATGCTGTTGCATGGCCGATGAATCTTGTGATCGATACATCAATAGTATTAAAGTATATAAGTACAGAAAATACGACCACTGACGTTGGATTGTATTAGATTTTATTTTTTATTTCTATAGGAACAGCCTTCCGTGTGACGCAGCTTTTTTTTTTATTCCTATTAAATATTATTTGCCCCCTTAAGAGAGCAACAGCGCATTTGTAGCACCTTTGGTGTTGCAAATGTCCATAGGCGATGGTAACCGCTTTCCATCAAGTGGGCTGTCTGCTGAACTCCTGCAATAAAAATATACTTTTGCAATTTCACTGCACCATTATGTATCGGCATACAGAACATCATATATTTCAAGTTTCATCCAAATTGGTTCAGTAGATTTTTCACTTCTCGCAAAAAAGTCTACGAAACTCATAATAATTAAATTCCACCATTTGAATTTGTACGTAAATTTTAATTCCTCTTTAAAGCTCTCTCAGTTCAACAGTGATACTCCTTTGACCTTTGTTCTCTGTAATTGTCATGCCCAGTTTAAAAAAATTACGCTGTATAGGAGTCAAATAAATAAAATATACAATAATTGGAAATATTTCATGTGAAACAAAAATCACGATTCGCCTTAAAGTATTCTTGAACATATTAGTGTAGATAGTTTAAGTATGTTATAATTATTTTTATGTCATATACAATTTATTGTACAGTCCAGCACCTATAAAGTTCCCATTGTGGTCACTTTATTCTACTTATGTTATTAAAAATCTTAAGTGTTTTAATTTAGTCTTTAATCGGATATAATTATTATAGTTGTTGGACTCTTCAAAGTTGTTTATTAATTTTCAGTATTTGTTGTTTATAAATATTTTTAAAACTAGCATTTATTAAACTACTTGTTAAATCATACATACATATACATATTGTCATGAGTTCCCTACTATTATGTGGCTATTTAGAGCTGAATTCATATTAGCTGCGGCATGTTTCGCCTATCTTTAAATAGGTCAGTTTAAACGATAAAAGTTATATCGTATTTTCGTAAATTAGTCAGTAACATTATTAGCACCATACATAATACTTCCAGTGTAAATTTATACTAAATAATATAAGACATGATAGCAATATTACCCTATTTGTCTAGAAGTTGCGTTTAATATAGGACTTAGCTGGACCAAAATTTCCTTTATATTTGAACCAATAATACTGTTCTAAGCATAAGATTATGTTTTATTATGTGTCCATTACGTTAATATTTAATAAAATTGTAAATAAAACACTCGCAATAATAGTTGTAGAAGTACATACTAGAGGAGGTAGAGACTATCTAAATAATTTTTGATTGTATATTATTTATTTAGTAGTCTCATTAAATTTAAGGATTCTTAGGAACAAAATTATGTCTACAGAATGTAAAAATAAAACATTGTATAAAATGTAACTAGAAAATGATTTCATTAAATTTCATAAACAGCCGCTGTTGTTTAAATTTGTTTAATAGAGATTATTTATGCCCTATTTTTTCCTCTTTAGTTTGAACTAATCTATTTTTATTCCGGGTAAAATGTAAACCATATAATACTCTATAGGCCCTCTACAACGTAATTTATTCGGGCGGAACCTCTTGCATGTAAAAATAGCGAAGTATCCAATGCATTAAAGCCGCAGCTTCACATTGAATTCAACTTTGGGTCCAAGCTTGGCTTGGCTCTAATTTGAAAAGGTCAGTTAGGAATCAAACTACTGCGCCACACATTGGCTTCAATGCCAATTTTGTACCCAAACACTGGAACTTATTTGCACTAGTAGCTTAGGTAAATCGTTTAGGTACACATGGTTATTATTTGCATTATACAAGCAAAAAAAACGAAAAAAAAAGGCGGTGGTGGATGATTAACACTAGCCGCAGCAGACAGACCAACGTGTTGCGCGCGCGTGGCATTCTGTCCACTCCAAGATGGGTGCCCGCGCACACTCTCTTTTCATTGCCCTCGCCTTTGAACTTATTTTCGAAAACCCTGCGCGTCTGCATTGGATGGTTATATTGGACATAATGTTCACATTGTGTCCAAAACTGAGAGCCTTATTAGATTATCGTAGAAAGTAATTTTTATATGAAGAATCTATAAGAGTGTAATAACTACCAATGATTCATATTATTCTCTTTGATCATAGTTAAGGGATTCAGCGTACAACTGTGATCATTTTATCCGTCTAACCTTTAAAATGGCGTCAAAATGCAAGAATTTCGACTTTAGAGCATCTTGTATATTTTGTAAAATTATGTACCAATCTAAGTACTTTCAGTAAGGTGTTTGTTATGGACCCATCTCTATGATCGCCTTGCTACCCATGATCTAATCCAAATAAGTCTTTTTTGTTTTCTTGATACTTTTTATCTTCTGTTTTAATGCAATTATTAAAATGGCAACGGAAAACACTGCTAAATCGTTATCCATCTTTATAGTGTATCCTTAAGTAGTCTGTGATCTCGATAAAGTATGACGTTTATATGATCATAACTGACTGTAATATCTGAAAATGAAGAACAGCATGATTTAAATATGTTTTATATGGTAGTGTACCACATCCACACATGGGTGTATTGGCCACAATATGCTATATTGGTGCAAATATAACCAATGTATGGCCGCGGCATATACAACTTTTAAACACTTCATCAGATGAGCCGACAGTCTGTCTGCTCTGCTCTAGTTGTTGGAATCTCCAAAAAAAATATTTATTACTTTGGTGTGGCATAAGTACTGGCCACCAATACTAAATATTTGAATTTAGAACGTAGATGTTTTTTGTTTTTATCTGTATATTTTTTTCCCGCTTATTGCTATTAAATCGTCATATATTATACACGTGCAGTTTTCTCTTATAATTGAAGACGACTTAAAATATCTTCAGTCCACAAACAAATTCCTATTTAAAGAAGTGTTTAACATATTCTTTTTGGTCCTTCGAACCGGATACGATATAAAATAAAAATTCTAGCAAGTAAGAAATCGACTTCAAGAGTAACTAAAAAGCAAAAGATAAGTTTTGGCTACATATTGAAGTCGGTGCGAAGTAAAACAATCGAGCTTATATCAAATTTTAACCGATAGTAAAACGGTAAGATATAGGAACCAGGCCTAAGTAACTATAAAAAAAGGTTTAGCATGTTTGAAAGAAATTAATATAAGTCTGTGTACACACAGCCAACGAACGTTCGACGGCAGTCCATTGCGTGGATATTATAGATTTAGTTCGACCGTTCGATGAAACATACAACCAACCAAGCACAATCCATTCGTTGGTCTCCGTTAGATCTGTGTATATGCAACTCTTTCTACAAGCGCGTCATACGCACATGCTGTCGAGATGAGAATGCTAGTGTTCCGGCGCGCTCAGTCTCCTCCCGTGGGACGCGACACAAACCACGCTTCCCGGATTATACATGGACGATCCGGGAGATAAAAAGGTCCCCCGGTAGTATATGTGGACAGCGGGCCCTCGCCCGCGAGGGCACATGTAACATCTATCGTAAGATTATGTTCCTTCTATAACCTGATCCTTTCGTCCCAACTCAGCGTATCAAAGATAGTAGGGGTAACAACGCCTTACGACTCGTAGCGCAAAGTATGTTTCCAGAAAACACTCGATGTCACGTGTCGAATATATCAAAGTTTTCACATAACGTGTACTTTTTAGATTTTATTTTTTCCAAAAACTGACAAACGCACAATTAATTGACATCCTCAAATGTATCGTAACTGTCTAAGGGGCAAGGAACATATTACCAAAGAGTACATTGCATGTTACTCTTTAACGCGAGGGGTTCGTTGGACGTGGCAAGCGATGATCATTTCCTGCGTATACATTAGAGCGAATTATTGTATCTGTGCGTTTGCAGTTACATCTTGTTGATAAATTTCCGGCTTAATGTTATCGGGAATACCATGTTAATATGCTCGATACGCGTTGTATGTCGAAATCATGTAAAACTATATAATAAAAGTTGAAATGTCTCGTTGGGTAGCGATCTCCTATTATATTGATGTACTCTTATGGTGGTATATAGGGATCAAGCGATACTATAGAATAGAGGCAGGATTTCTTACTTAGTAGTGACACACCGCATCAACAAAGCGAAATAATAAGTGTCAATTTCTGTTTGAGCTTCATTTCACTGGCATTTTAGTAGTAAACATCTAATAGACTATTATTTTTTATTATTCAATACAAAAGCCACAGAGGACAAAAGACTTCGTATCTATCAAACCCTACGAAAAAGAAAAATCATGATGACAACGTTCCGACAATATATCAACGTCATGACGTCAACGTATCACGGAGCGAGAAGAAAAATAGGTTCCAACTCCCCAAATTCGGTTTTACTATTTTAATTTTAAGATTTCTACTTTATTATTACAAATAACTTAGGCGTAAATATTATACACGTCGCTCTAATAATATATGTGTGATAAAAACATTTGTTACGAATGTAATGTTCCTGGAACATTGAAAACTATTGAATAAAACACTAATTTTTAATAATATGATGGACGGCAATGATTTATCGGCTGAAACTACTAGGAGAGGTATTGTTTCACAGGCTTGGACTCGCATCTCTCAGGTAATTACTAAAAAAATACGATAATATTGAAAATTAAGTGTTGATAAGTACTATCGCATTTTGTTTCTCTACATTAATTATAATTCTGACTATACATAAACTTGTAGATTAACATCTTATTTTTTATAAGTATGTCGATGTCCAAGTGTATTTTATTAAATAAAACAACTTTTAAATAACAACTAGTGATTATAGTGCGTTGATAATTTTAGCAACATCATCATACTAGATCAAATATGATAACCAGCAAGGACATGTATATACTGTTTATAGAAGACACATGATAACGTTTTTCTATTATAGCATTTGCTTTTAATTACTAAGGACATGTTTCACTGGCACTTTGTGAAACAGGCTATAAGTCTACTAAAATTTACTTATCAATGTTGATCTAATAGTTTAGACTAGTTTACAACAGAGCAAGATTTGAATGAGATTTTCTATGCCACTTTTATATGATAGTATTTATAGTTATAGTATATAGTCAGCCCATTAACCTAAAACATCATATTACTGGGCTGTAGCATCCCTAATTTAGGGGATAGAAGGTTCACACTTGTTTAATGCTGGTTTTCTATGTCTTACTATTTATTCTTTTACCTTACCATTGGTCAAAATTGACTTTACTTGTATTTATGGAAACCACTAGAAAGGCAAATTGATAGGAAGATATAGTAAAGCAGTATAAGATGGCACAAACTGGAAATCTCAGTGGTAGATTTCCTCACAAAGTTTTCTTTAATCAGCATGTGATAGTAATAACATGCAAATTGCATAGAAAAGTTTCCTAAGTAGGGTATACTTCCTGACCAGAATTCAAGTCCACATTGTTGAAATGAATACTACTGGCTATGGCTTAATCACTAAAACATAAAATAGTCATATTTTTTTGATTTAATTAATTAACAAGTAATGTTTATTTCAGCTGTATCAAGGTACATTAGATAGATGGACACCACACATGAAAGGAAGATGGTTTGGCAGTGCAGTACTTTTAGCTGCCTTTATGGTTCGAATATTTACCCAACAGGTAATTTCATCAATAGAGATAACAAACTCTCTCCATTATGCCATATGTGAGCAAGTTATGCAATGAACTGCCTTCTGCAGTTTTTCCAGAGCACTACAACATTGAGCTCTTGAAAAAGGATGTATATAGATATTTAAAGTCTCAACATGGTAGGCAACATATAGGCTCCATTAGTATTGCAAATCCCCAGGGGCGATGGTAGCAGTTGCCAGCCAGTTGGCCTACAACCAAACATAATAAAAAAACTTCTATTAAATAGAATAGAATGCAAAACCAACCTTGCAATACTTTTAATATTTTATTCCATATATTCAGTTAGTATAGAATGAATATTTACTTATAAATATATGCCAGATATCAATATATAAAAAATGTAAAGCTATATTTTTCTTATTGAACTACTTATAATAACAGCCCATAAACATCCCACTGCTGGGCTCAGGCCTCCCACTAAAGGGGAATGGACAGTATACTCGCCACACTTGTCTAAGGCGGCTTGGCAGGTTTGACACATTGAGTATCTGAATGTGCAGGTTGCTTCACAATGTTTTCTTTCACTGTTGTTAGCATGTGGTTATCGTAACAATATGCATAGTAGATCAGAAAAATGCCTAAGTGGTGCAAGTGTTCCGGCCAGGATCGAACCCTCTCCCTTTGGGTTTGGGACGTGTGCTCTAACCATTAGCTACCACAACTTACTACTTGAACTACTTACAAGCCAATAATTTTGTTTAGTTAAAAAACAACAGCCAAAATATTCAACAGTAGATGCTCAGAGCAATCAGTCACAAATCATCTTGAAACTTCTTGGCCACATTATAACTATGTAAACAGTTTTATGTTTGGAATTAATAGTTTTACCATACACTTGTGTTCAGTTAAAGTTGCTACAGTATAATTATCCTTTTAAGTGAAGCCACTTGAGTGCCCTTTACTCATGACAGACAAACACGCCTGACACTAAACAATGAAGAATATTGTGCAAAGTATATTTTAGTAGATTTCTACTAAAATATAATACCCAAGCTGGCAACATCTGGGGTTAATGATTTCTAGCTAGCACAGAGATAATTAATGGTAAGACAAATAAGAATAGTAAGACTGGGAATGGGCCATGAATCAAAGAAACTATGTGATAATCATCTCAGTGTACAAAGAAGCATTAAATTGTTTTTCAACTTGTGAAGTTCAGTTTAGACTTCTTGATTTCATATGATAAATGAACTTTAATTCATACCATTAAGATTATCAGCAGTTTTTTTTAATATTCCAGGGCTGGTACATAGTGACATATGCACTTGGTATCTACCATTTGAACCTTTTCATTGCATTTTTAACACCTAAAATTGATCCAGCCATGGACTTTGATGGTAAGTATTGATTTAATACATAACTAAGAAATTTTATGTGTCTCATCAAATCCTGTCGCCAATTACAATCCACTGTGTAGGAAAAGGCATCCTATGCACAAAATCTGTTGCTAACAAAGAACCTTAGTTTGAAATGGACTAAAGATTACAGGTAAATTAGCTTCAAGACATTTTTATGTTTGTAGTAGTGTATGGTCAGCACATAAATAAATAGTCTATTACTTCTTATATATATTTATAGGCAGGTATGTAATATGACAAGGGGATGCGTCCCCGGGGCCCCGAGCGGCCACTGTCACATTCCCCCCTTCACTCCGTGACAGTGGTGTCCCACCTTTCCGCCTCCAAATCCTAATGCCTTCCCCTCCTTCCCAAACCTCCTCCCCAAACACCCATCCCTTCCGTTGCGACCGCCAGCGTCGAGATTTTCTCCGCTGGCCGTCGAGGACGGCGGTGGTGATGTCCACCCCACCACCGCCCGCCTGACCGGCGACCTACCCTCCCCCGCTCCGTCCGCCGACGCTGCTGTGTGCGCGAGGTGGCGGGGAAAAGGGGAGGAAGGAGAGGGGGGAGGGGTGTTGGCGCAGGAGCAATCCTTCGCAGCCTCCCCCTCCCCCCATCGCGAAGCCCCCCCCGCCGCTGACGCTGCTGAGAGCGCGAGGCGGTGGAGGGGGAGAAAGGAGAGGGAGGGGTGATGGCGCAGGAGCAATCCTTCGCAACCTCCCCCTCCCCCCCCTATCGCGAAGCCCCCCCCCCCCCGCCGCTGACGCTGCTGAGTGCGCGAGGCGGCGGGGGAGGAGGAAGGAGAGGGAGGGGTGATGGCGCAGGAGTAATCCTTCGCAGCCTCCCCCTCCCGGCGGCAGCGGGCGTCGAGGTCTGGGGGATCCATATAGACCTCCGCCCGCACTAATGCCGCGACAGGGCGCGAGAGGTAGCCGCGCGTCCCTCTCAGGTCCGGGGAAACACCATTCCCCGGCCCGCACACAGGAGAGGCCGCCTCTGCTTATGAGGCGGCCAGCCGCTGCCGGGGTCGCGGGTTAAGCTCGCGCACATACCGTGACCCCGGCGCTAGGCGGAAAGAAGGCTCCCATGGGGTTTTAGTGGGTATACCGGCAGCCGGTCGTATTGAACCGGCGTCGGGGAGCCCCACACACCGGCCGCGCATGATCCCCCGCCGGCTGACGGTGCGGTAACGCATTTCCCCATGTAAAAAAAAGGTATGTAATATGAAACTAACAATATTAAATTATATTAAACAATTTTAGTACCAAATAATTGGTTCCTGTTCTGAAGAATGACATGTGCTTTCTGATAGCAAGCACCTTTCTGGTGGTATCCAATGAAAGTCCGGTTCATTTAGCAACTTTAAAAATTGAGTGGCGGTCATAACACGCTCAGATTGCTATTGTACTCATTTTCGAAACATTCATACAAATTATACAAAATTTCTTTAGTTTGGGAAGTCGGCCTACCTCAACTATGTTTCAAAATCAGAACCACTTTCAATTTCAATTAATAACTTTAATATCAGATAACAACAATAGCAAAAAGTAATAACACAACAAGAAAGAACCAAAAATAAAATTTGGCTTTCACCATTAATTTTTAATTGTAAATTATATTTTTCTATTAAATGAAATGAACCTATTTTTACTGATTATGATTACTACTCCTGTAACAGCGCAAAAACTTCTCGAAGCTAATTTACCCACCACCTAGTCATCATAGACATTCTTATTTAAATTTCTGAGTGGCTGCACCCAATTTTTAATAATATTTAAAAGAATTACTATCAAAAGACATCACGTCATATAAAATATTTACATACAACAAGAAAATTATAATACTACTAGCGGCCCCGGCAGACGTTGTCCTGCTCTGAAAAAATAAAAATCTATGACCCGATCCCAGCACCACCTACCGGTTCCAATTGTGGATTTAAACCATCCGGGGACCCAGTCAAACACACAAAAACAAAACCGCTCCCGTTGTTAAGAGGATTCTAGAACCCGATCTCAGCGCCACCTACCGGTTCCAACGGTATAAAAACTATCCTATCTTTCAAGTTGGATCAAACTGCACACGGTGTGCAAATTTGATTAAAATCGGTTGAGTAGTTTAGGAGTCCATCGCGGACAAACATCGTGACAGGAGATTTATATATATTAAGATATACATATAATACTGTATCTCATTTTTTGTTTAGACATATGGAGAATAAATCATTTGTTTACTACAGTGATCATTATTTGTAAATTTTAAATATAGTTGGAATTTGTGAAATCAAATATATGAATTTTTTGTTATCAGTACTTGTGTTTCCGGCTTAAAATAGGACTATGACACACACAGCACAGTTTAACTGTTGAACAGTTGTGAAAGATACTTTATTCTTATTATCATACATGTCAATGGATTTACAAAAATAAATAAATCTAGGTCATTTATTATTTATTTATTATCTGACATAAATTGAATCCAATGTGTGTTTCAATTCGTTGCAATCATCTCACTGCTTAAATTTCATGATAATAATAAACTTAATTACTGTTCCAATAATTATTATCAATAGGTATGCTATTAGACTAGCTAGAACAATGATGTCAGAAAGCATTATACTCATACAAAATCAAGGAGACTGAGTATTTTGTTGAATGAATATTTTAAAATGTTTTGTAATATATTACATGTCCAAAATTATTTTTAAGTAATTATGATATGAATTATACTGCAACTAACCAAATCAGCAAGTGTATGGCAGTTCATTTATAGTGACATAAAGAAGATGAATGTCGACTGTTTGGATTTTGTCATAAACAATGTAACCTTATAAAAGCTTTTGTTCGAAAATACTTCCTAGGCCCAGTAGTTTGTGGGAAAATGACTGTAACACAAAACAAATGAATGATATAAGTTTTCCAGTTTAGCCATAATAGCTACAGCACCAAAAATGAATAAAATATATTAATGGTTCTCACAGAAATACTAGACCTTAATTTGAGTAACCACTTTGGATTTCAGATGATGAAAATGGCCCAGCTTTGCCAACGAGGGTGACGGAAGAGTTCCGACCGTTCATTCGAAGATTGCCAGAATTTAAATTTTGGCTTTCCGTTACTAAGAGCACACTTGTAGCTTTTGTTTGTACTTTCATAGATGCCTTCAATGTTCCAGTATTCTGGCCTATCTTAGTCATGTATTTTATCACCCTATTCTGTATAACTATGAAGAGACAAATCAAGGTAAATAATATTTGTTTACTCTAAGCTTTCGTTAAAATTTGTCTGATGCTTGATTATATGAGTTAGTGATGTGTACCAGTTGCAATTTTAGCCTCTGGAGATTTTCGGAGATTTTTCACCAAAAACCAGTTTTTTACTGGAGAATAACCTACATGAAAATAGGCTTAATTTCTACATAATATTTGTGTCTATCCATGTTTTTGGAGGAATAGATAAATAAATACAGAAAAATTATACAAAAGAACATTTATTCCAACATAGAAAACTTTATAACCGTAATATGTGAACAGAAACCGTATTTTACTCGACTATTAGTTGCGTAAAACACAGTTTGTTTAAAAAACAGTGCATTTCCACTACATCTGTATGCAACCTTGTTCGCTGACTACCATGTAGCCAGCTGTAGAAAAAGATTCACGTATACAATATTAAATTAATATTTTTGGGCATAAAGTTTTTTCCGCGCATGTACGAAAATACCGGTAAACAATAAAAACACCGATAAAAAACCGGTGATGACTAACCGATTTTTGTAGAACCGTTACACATCCCTAATATGAGTATTCTGCCACCTATTGACTTAATAGAGAAATGTTGTGATGTGAGATGTTACGATATTTTAATACCTGCTTTACGATACACCACATGATCACTGTATACTCAAAATTTTCTTTACACCCCTCTATTACATAAATTTAGGGGACACCGATTTTTATTTCACCATCAAGTGAAATAAAATATTCATCTGTCGCATAACAAGAGCGACTATAATTAGTTACTGTGCAACTTATTATATAATTTATTTTGACTTTGTATTTGTAATTTTTCCAGCATATGATCAAGTACCGGTATCTGCCATTCACTCACAGCAAACCAAAGTACAAAACTGTGGAGTCGACGGTAACCGTGAACTGACGAAATTCACCATTGCATCGTCAGCATATGAACTCAGTGGATACTTAGTTAAATTAATTGCAGAACTGTTGTATGATGTTTCTAGAAATACAGTTTTTATTGTAATGTTTCCAATTTTAATTTTATTTTTGTCATTTATTGATACTTATATGATTTTGATATCATAATCTTTGGAGATGTTTTATTATTTTTTCTTAACTAAATTAATTTAGAAGCTCCGTTCGGATAACCACGAATATGTTTTAACACGTTGATTGTCGTCGTGGGCTTACTTCATTATTACTGAAATTCGGAATTTAACATCGACAAAGTTGTAATGCAATGATTACGATAGGTAAAAACACAATAAAATGTTATTAAAACCACCATAATAATAACAACAATTACTTAAGAAAAGGAATGAAAAAGTATTAGATTTCTATTGTTTCGGACGAAGCACGTGTATAAATTGACATGTTAAAATTGATAGAAAAATCTAATTATGTAAATTAAAAATACGCTCTATCCGTGATTTTTGTCCGTAAACTAATATTAAATTATTATTGTGCGTTCACGATAACTTGTAACGTAAGGAGTAACTAACTCCCAAAAATAATCACTTCTAAAGCTAAAGTCAAAAAATCCCTAAAATCGTCATAATTACGTGAAATCTCCCAATAAAGGACAATTTCATTTCACTATTTTATTACTCCACAGTGTAAGTAAGTCAAGTTATCGTGGGTGCACAGTAACGACAATCTTCTAAGTAAGAGCGTTTTCAGACTTCGAGTTTTATACGAGTGTATAATAAGCTCGTCTTTCGAAGGGCATATAGGCGCGACATTCGAAGTGCGAGCCAAAAACGAAGGATACACGCATTCGGCTTTTTGAAGTGCACATGGCGAAAAGACACATAAAAACGACGATACGTGAAATAAAAAAACATGTGTGCGTGTACTAGTGTACACACGTAAGAAGTGAAACTTCTTTATGACCTTATTTTTCGAAAAATGATCTACTATATGCAACTTTACAGAAATTGGTTAAATAAAGTTGAATTACAATAAGCCGATACGACGCCGATAAAGAAGTTTCACTTCAAAAAATAAACGTTTTAAAGCGCTCTTACGAATAACTGTATGAATGCATCCCTTGTCAGCATAACTTGTAAATAATTCGGATGTGTGTATTTTGTAGCTATTTTAGTACGTTCTATATAGCTTTAGTTCTCATTATGTTCTGAGATAATAACCATTATATAAGCATGGGCGCCGCCTGGATTACTTTCGGGGAGGTTCATTTGCATCTACACATTGTAATTTTAACTAAATATAATATAATACATGTATATTATGTAGATGAATATAATGTCAAATTTACATGGGATGGGATACGCGAGGCTAAGTGATCTGTGTATGCTCAGTGTTCAGAGTATTGGAGTATACTAAATTTCTTAACAAGGCGATGAACAAGGACAGTAATCTGGAGCCTTCAATTTCTATGCAAACACTAACTATATAAAGATGCAATTTTTTCTATGTATTTTCTTTTCTGACAATATAACAGACAGTGCAAGTGCACCCTACTGCCAGCGCTCATGTATATAATTTTGACTTGTGCTTTAGCTTAATGATAATGGTACTGCTGCCATCTTTTAGATTTTCAGAAATATTGTTCCTCTTGGTGTGGATATTCGCTTTTGACTAAGATAACGAATGAAATACTAGATTTGCCTTACACTAAGTAAAAAAAATCTTATAAACGTAGTATTATTTATAACTACATACTCTGCATATAGCTACTCGCTTCAATTTTTATTTTGCTGTAATGTTTCATTATTATGCTGAAGCCGCACCTGCGTCAGTGTTAAGAAGGAGACGGTTGCGCTTTCATACATTCTTGGGCCCAGATTGTAAATAAATGTCAGTTATTTTTACCGACTTCAAAAAGAGGAGGGTCTTAATTCGTCTGGTTTTTTAAATTATTGTTACTCAATTTCAATTTGTGACCCGACTTTCGAAAAGTATCTTTTAATCAAAAGATTACACTTCTGAATTGATCCCATCGTCACCATGTCAGGAAGTGGATTCCAAGGAATTAGAGAAATCACGAAAATTGTTAACCAGCTTCTTCGTAACACGATATCTCCGTCAATTGTAAACTATTTCATTTTTTTGCTTTACTCGTAAGTGCATTCTCCCGAGGTAGTCCCATGCTCACCAAGTCAGGATCTGCTGAGTGGATGGGATCCCAGTGCAATCAAGAATAACCCTGAAAAACGCCGTGTGCCTAAATCCTTAGATAAAAGCTTGTATAAGCGTATACGTACGTAGAAAATGTATTCATTTTCGACAGGCGCTTATTTTTTATATGCATGTGAAGCGATTTGTTGTTGTTTTTTTATGTTGTACATGCCACCTACTTCAAGATATTGTAGAAAGAAATCTGTTAAATATTTATTTTTTGTTTTAGCGTGTAGCTGGATTTGTTTTTGTTAAAAAAATTATGATATATTTTTATTATGGTGTTATTTTATAAACTAGTAGGTTTAATTGTCTCAAAAGAATCAATCGTGTGGTCTAAGCGTTTTCATATTGTTAATCGTTGAAATTCATTGGCATAAATCGATTATGGTAATCGATAACTTATTTTATTTGCGACCTTGTTTTTAAGATTTCTCGCCTTCAGGTGGAATTTAGGGCTGGTGTTTTCGATTTTGTAATTGAAAAATATAACTTTTTCTTAAACGTAATTATCAATTTATAACATTTCTTTACCGAAGAGTCCCAGTCTCTTTTACACTGTGGCCGAATGAGTCTTATTTAAAGCGATAAAAATAACATGCACAGATAGTCGTAACGGCGTGAACCCTATAAAGTATCTGTAATACCATCGCAAACGAAGCCACATTTTAAAAAACATTGTTAGGAATTTATAAAGACATTACTTTTAAGGCGTATTCATAATGATTATAAAGTTTTATAGGCTCTTGCAAAATATGATACGAGAATTTCTTTTGCTTTCTGTTAGCTTTTTTGTAGAGGACATATTAATTGAAGAAACAAGACAGACAGCGAAATAAACAATTAATTTAAGAATTTCTAGTGAGGTGCGTTGTTGGAGAATTTCTTGCTGCTTCTCCGTAAAACAACAACAACACGTTGCAATGCGGTGTACATAGAGTAGTTAACTTCATTTCTAATCCAGATATGACTTTCAAAACAATTCTTCGGCAGAACTGGGAATAAATACATTTTTTCAGATTTTGACTTGAATATTAATGCTTTTTTGTTATGAATTATGCTAAAGTCAACGGAATAAATAAAAACATATTTACTTTATGATGATGATGATGATATGGTGGTTTTAACAACTATATATTTATATCATCTAATTAAGGTAAAATTCAGATTGACCGTGATAAGGAAGGGCAACTTAATATTAAATAGTTGTCTGTGTAATATGTTGTACATAAAAAAATCTATAAATATATAAATAATACTATTGTACATGTAGAAATTAATATTGTATGTATCTACCATATCTCAAATATAAGTAGAATACTGAGCCAATCACGTCTTATGGTAAGCCAGGCTGCTACGTTTCTAAATAATAACTAAATTATGTAACTACTTTTTATTATTATCTCTTTATTGATATTCTTCTAATTTGCGCTATTTATTTAAATTTTAATAAGGAAAATAAATGTAAATTTATATATATGAACAGTTGTTTCAAATGAAATATATAGCCCTATATTTCGTATGCCATTAAACCAAGAATAAGAGAAATTGTCTTTTGAAACTTATGGTTGCGTCTTTACAGAATGCTTCTTAGGCACTTCTTTTGGATTTAATTTATTTATTATTAAGTAAGATTGACCAGAAGTTTCGACAAGCACACCACCACTGCTTAGTCACAGGAAAAGTACTTATTATACACTACCTGCTGGTAAATAGCGTATCTATTTTTTTGGAAGATGCAAAATGTACATACATAAACTGTTTACAAATTTGCGGACAGAAGGCGTGTATTTAAAACATTTTTAAAGTATTCAGCAGGTAGAAAAGTATACTTATGGTATACCATTGCTAACGAGCGGTATTTTTTTTAATTTTAGCTAATATTAATATTAAGTGGTAAACTATTTTTTCTATAATGCCAAAAGACTAAGATTTTATCTCGATATTCGGCAAAATGACTGGCCATTTGCTTTATTAACATTTATTTAGAAAATAAATCCTTCTTTGTATACCAAATACGTAAGTAATATAAAGCACTCGGAACAATAAGCGTGATATTACACAGTTCACTATTTTAATTTTTACAAAGGAATCAAAGTATTCAATGTAAACACAAAATAGGGTCATTCCATATCATCGTATCCCTTCAACTATGCTAATTCAATTTGGTTGAACCATCCAATATTGGCTCAACGAATGAGAGTTATTTTCTGAGATATAACACATTCCGCACGTTATCATTCAGAACAAAGAGCGATTGCCAACTCGTGTCTTAAGATTAGCATATTCCTTATGCTAATCTAAATGTCTAGCTATCCCGGTCGAAGGGGATGGCCCAAGAAATGCTAGCTTGACGTTGTGAAGGCATATCAATGGTCTCAAAATGGGGGATGCTGAAGACCACGCGAAGTGAAAAACAAGGTAGCAAAGGGGACCCCGGGAATTAACACCGATAATAATTTATGAGGTTTAACTTAAGCTTAAAGTACAAACTCGTTGGTCAATTTCTTAGAGAAAAATCCATCTAATATTAAATTAATTGGCGAGTGAAATAAGAATTATAAAGAACATGATTACTCGTATAGTTTAAATACGTATTAATAAGTGTGGCAGTGTATGTTGGTTTGTCACATTCCATTATATCATTAACTACTTTAAAAAAACAATTTAAAAGTTGGCACAATTTACCCGCGCGTAAGTTATATTGTTGCAATAATGTGTAGCGTAATATATAGTTGTATAAATTGTAGTTGGATGAATCTAAAGTCTGTGCAATTATAAATATCTAGCCAGCGAGATATTGAATGTTTTTTATAAGCGTGTATCTGTGTATCGGTAAAAATCATAATTGATCTTTGTTATTGTTGTTGCTTTTTATTATTCAGTTTAAGAGGTGGGGGGGGATATATTCGCTTTCGAAGTCGTAGAAAGGGGGACACCCTTTCTAAGTTTCAATTATGGGGAGAGAATCATGAAGAAAAGTGAAGATGAACTTCACTCAAAAACTTGAACTGAAACTACACTTTAAACAAAAATTGGTTTAAATAAAATCCGTTCTGCGTGCTTGCGTTCTGTAGTTAAATAGCGATGAAAACAGTAGCTATTAATCACCTATCTGGAATAGTACATTAGGCGTGAACTGTCACTGATTTGACCAATTTTTACTTAGTGGACAACAAACTAGCACTCTGCACTAAACATTTACATTTGCAACAACAGTGAACTTGCTGACTATTTGCTGCCGTTAATTTTAATCGCCGAACAAATATATTTTTTCTTTAAGATTAAATCAATTTCGGCGAAAACTGATATTCGTTATCAAATGCAATATGATGCAAATAACAAGTTTACGTTCGCATATCTATTCCACTGCTTTAACAACAAATCATTGTAGGATGTGACTAACTTGTTCGTATTCACGATACGTTAAAGAGATACAAGCGGATAACACTCATCTGAAACTTGATATCTTTATTAGAGCGCCGATAATTAAACAATTGTATCTTCCAATTATTAACAATTATATGCTTTACCTATATGTATAACGGAGAATACAATATATTTTGCAGTTACTTTAGTTGTTTACAAGGACGCAAAAACATCTTACCACGTTATTGAAGTCAAGAACTGCTGAATATTGTGGTACCTAAATGAAAATTATTTGTGGATAAACAGTGTAGGTAACAAGATATTCCACTATGAACGCATTAGACATAAGCGAAACATCGAATAGGTGGTGGTGATTATCACAGAAATAGAACTAAGGTCTTCTTGACAGGTACTTGTCACAACTCTAACAATATTTCTTTACATGTAGTAGGTTTGTATTACGTGATAGTAATATTTTATGTATTGAATCATACTAGCTGTAACTAATGTTAGCGTCCCACTATCGTAATAATGAATTCACAACTGAAAACAATAGCAATAGCAGAGATTCATCGCACGAACACCGTGTCTAATTATAGTAGATTATCATGGAACCCAGTGCCCGGTACAAAGCTGAAAATATCTATTCTATACGTATACTAAATGAGTGACAAAATAAAACGGCAATTGTTAGATATCCCTGACATAAAAAAGTTAAAAATAGCCGCTTCTAAAGTTAACAAATAATAATTTACTGTGTTAAATATAGTGACTTATTTTTAAAAGGGTTAAAGGCTGGCGACATGTTCATTAAGGACCTGGTTCTCGTGAAGTGGGTCGAATTGTGCTTATGTATCACTTCTCAAGTATATTGTTTTGCAGAAATTCGTCGATTATATTATAGCAAACGATCACTCCATTGGTGAGAAACCATAACATCTAACTCCTACATAATATGTAGGCATATCGAGAACTACTTAATGCACGAAATACGGTTCTAAATAATGATGTATATATATATAGGTATCAAGCATTTTACGAAGAACAATTAAAATGATCACCACAATTATAACGTAGAGAAGACGGTGAAAATGTCGTCCGACAGGTGTTCTATAATAAATATAAAACGCCTTTTGTGTCCTTTCATTACACTTATAGCGATCAGTTAAATTTTTTGTGTTTTTACATATTTCATCTAATAATACTTACTACATCTAGTAACGACTCACGATTTAACGAATATTTGTATTTTCGTTACATCCCCTACCCCTTACCCCTACAACCTTGTGGTCCATTCTTAGCTCCGCTAATAGAAACGGACCCCCCCATTTTGCCCATATTTAGGGTCCTTGCCTTGCTATAGCAAGACCCTAAATATGGTCAAAATTTACTTTAAGTGTATGTACATTTTTTTATTGTAATTGTGCCTACAATTATTATTAGTAATAAATTGCAGTTAAACCCGGAAAATCCACGTTAAATACTTTTTCACGCTTTCCAACTTTTCGTCCCTTCTTCACGTGGATTTCACTTTCACTCTTCAATTTCACCTTCGCTTGATGTTGATCCACTTGAATTGTATTCAAATATCTATGAATATAGGTCTTTGATTTGTATGTTTTACTGCGAATGATATCTTACCACGCTTAAGCCATGTTATGCAGCCATCAAAGCACCGTTTCGATAAAAAAATGTTTTAACAAAATAAAACCGACTTCAAATTAAGAAGCAAAAAATTAATATTTAACCGACTTCTTTCTACAACATCTTCAAGTCGGTGCCAAGTAAAATACAAAAATCAACAAAGAAAAAGCAATATAGTATATTTGTTGCGCAGATACTTGAATAGCTTTAGAAATAATATATCAGTGCCTGTAGAAATTGTACTACTGGAACACGTATATTGCTATCTCACTCTTCGATGCGCTCACCACCGAGGGTTGCTCTCGATTTCCCTGCAATCCACTCACCAGACCTGGCTATGGGACCGTATACCTTCTCAATTAAAAAACAATTTTGGAAATCGATCCACGATTGACGGAGAAATCGAAGCACAAACATACAGACGAATTGAAATCCTCCTCTTTTGAATAGGGTTAAAATGCTTTCCCCGGTGGTAGATCGATAATACGAAATAGTTATATTAGAAAACTTTTAAATATACCTTCAATATTTTAAAATTCTCTGCGAAAGGGAAACAATATGTTTATTTCAGTTTACCGCTCTTTAGACATCATCATCATTAAAATAAAACAATTATTGTCAGTCGAATAATTTTAGTCGATTTCATTTATTATTTAGTCAATTAATAGTATGAAAACTGGTTTGGTTACAACTTTAATTATAATAGTATTGCAACATTCTTTAAAAAATCTCAAGAGCTTCAATAACATGTACAAAAATGAAACTGAACATTTTATAGGACCTTACTTACCTTCGTTTTATTTTAGAACTTTCTTATTAAAACTTACAATAACTTATGTTAATTAATTATCATTTTTAGCTTTATTTATTACGAGTTGGCTATGCGTAAGCAATATAAAATGTACATATATTAGACACACTGGCAATCTATTCCTTAAATTACCAGTGTTACTATTTAATGATATTTTCAAAAGTAATAAAACGCGCTCGATATCCCTGTTTATTTTATTGACCACTCGCCAGATGTCTGCGCATTGTTTTCCAGTGCGCAGTAGTTTAGTTCAGTGAAAAACGGGAGGCAGATTGAGTCTTCTATCTATTCTGCCATTTTGAAAATAGTGGCGTGTATGGATTAGACCTAGTGTTTTTTATGTGACAAATATGTCCGGGAGCAATGAGAAAGTGTCGACTACGCAGCGTATGATCCAAAGTGTCGCTTTCCCTCCAAGCCACAAGCTCACAGTGTCCGATGTATTCGATGAAAAAACTGGAAAGCCACTGCCAGAGGTATTAAAACAACATTTTATCCTAGAAGGTCGGATCGAGGAAAATGCGGCATTGCGAATCATTCAAGATGGAGCAAATTTACTACGATCCGAAAAAACGATGATCGAGATCGATTCACCGGTGACGGTATGTGGAGACGTCCATGGCCAGTTTTACGATTTGATGAAGTTGTTCGAAGTGGGAGGCTCACCCTCTTGTACAAAGTATCTTTTCCTAGGCGATTATGTCGACCGAGGTTATTTCAGCATAGAATGTGTCCTATATCTTTGGGCTTTAAAACTGATTTATCCGAAGACGTTATTCTTATTACGCGGCAACCACGAATGCCGACATCTGACTGAGTATTTCACTTTTAAACAGGAGTGTAAAATCAAATATTCTGAGAAGGTGTATGATGCGTGTATGGACGCATTTGACTGCCTGCCCCTGGCAGCTCTCATGAATCAGCAGTTTCTTTGTGTGCATGGTGGCTTGTCACCCGAAATCAACAGCCTAGATGATATTCGTAAACTAGATAGATTCAAGGAACCACCTGCGTTTGGAGCTATGTGTGACTTGTTGTGGTCTGATCCACTTGAGGACTTTGGCAATGAGAAAAATGCTGAGCATTTCTCACACAACTCAGTGCGAGGTTGCTCATATTTCTATAGCTATGCAGCTTGCTGTGATTTTCTACAAAGGAACAATTTACTTTCTATCATACGTGCACATGAAGCACAAGATGCAGGTTACCGAATGTACCGCAAAAGCCAAACTACAGGCTTTCCAAGCCTCATTACAATTTTTTCTGCCCCTAACTACTTGGATGTTTATAATAATAAAGCAGCAGTTCTTAAGTATGAGAACAATGTTATGAACATAAGACAGTTCAACTGCTCTCCTCACCCATACTGGCTGCCCAACTTTATGGATGTGTTCACCTGGTCCCTTCCATTTGTAGGTGAAAAGGTGACAGAAATGTTGGTCAATGTTCTGAACATTTGCTCAGATGATGAACTTATGTCTGAGGGAGATGATGCATTGGAGGAAGCAAATCTCAGGAAAGAAGTTATTCGAAACAAAATCCGTGCTATTGGCAAGATGGCCCATGTGTTCTCTGTTTTACGAGAGGAAAGTGAATCTGTTTTACAGTTGAAAGGCCTGACACCTACGGGTGCCTTGCCACTTGGTGCTCTGTCCGGTGGAAAGACTTCACTGAAAAATGCATTGCAAGGATTCTCGCCCAACCACAAGATCACTTCATTTGCTGAAGCCAAAGGTTTGGATGCTATTAATGAGCGCATGCCGCCACGTCGTGATGGCCAGCGCACCCCCGATGCTCAGGAAAAGAAGCCACATGTGAACAGCAATGCACATTCGTGAAGTGCTAGCTTATACTTCTCTTCGATCCTTACTTTTTGGTCCACAAATATAGTGCTAGTGAAATATGAGATGGAGAACTTTGTCTTTGGAATGATATTTCACATTCATAATAACAAGGTGGATTTGAAGGGAATTGTCATAATAGATTTAAAATATTTTTAAAATTAACTTTTTTTCAAAATACCTCCTTGATATTTAAATAAAATATGTCAGATCTGCAGGCAACAAATTTATTTATATAGTCAATTAAATATTAAGGTATGCACATTTATTTATAATGCGCTGCACTGTTTAATTTTTGGTAATGTAATTTTAAATTTTTCATATGAAAAGACATGATATTGTAATGTAAATTAATTCAGATTGTCTACTTATACTCTACATTGTTATCTACATTAGTGAAAATTAGATATGTCTAAAATTTTCAAAGCATAATTAGCTGTGATATTAAGAAAGATCAATGTATTATTTATAGCAATCTGCTAGTGGAATACAGGCATGTTCATTGGCTAATCATGCATTGAAATCTGTAAAGTATATTACAGAGAATCCTCAGCTTAGATGTGGACCCATCCAAGCTGAGAATTCTATATAACATTATTTCCTTTTTATATTTAACCCATGTATGCCCAAAGATACATTTATTCAGATATTGATTAACTTTTAAATAAAAGTTATATAAATGAACAACTAAATTGAATTTGAAATTGTAACTTTAAAAATTATAAATTTGAATACATACTCTGAGGATTCAGTTAGTATGCATGGAAATATAATTTCTACTAATCACATTTTTGCACATTGAAAATACATATTCATTACATCTTTATTTTTACTGGTTTCCATTTAATTTCTTATTTTATAATAATAGAATATGGTCTGCTCTAATGTGATAAAAACACATTACATACATATATTTGAAAGATTTATAGTCTTTTAACAAAGTGAAAAAAAACAGGTCTAATTATTATCTTTCTACTAGTTATGGGTGTTTAAAAAAAGTGAATGAACCAAATAATTAGTTTATTATACTTTCAAAATACTTTTTTTGTCATTTGATTTGTTCATTTCAGCAATAAAGATGGAGCGTCCATTAGACATGCATTAGTTATTAAGTTGTAACAACTTAAAGTATACATTTCTATTACCATAAATGGGAATATAATGTGGTTTCAATTAGCAAGAATATATTTATATACAGGTAGTTTGATCCACAATGCTGTATAGGATTGTAGTTTCATAAATATGAGTATTATTCAGCCAGGGGGCTGCCCTGGGGGGCATATATGGGTTAAGTACATAAGGGAAAGGTGGATTATGTACTATAGTGTGCAGCACATGGTGTGTTGTTGCTGTGCGTGTGTGCTGTGTAAATATGCCTTGTGCGTACACACACGTTATTGCAGCTTTAACACTTGAGATAAATATTATTCTCTTTAATAACTTTGCTACAAGTTGTACTTAATTGTATTTTATTGTACAAAATATATTAAAAATTACTATCTATGAAACTACTACTTAAAATTAATTTATATTTGGGTGTATGCTGGCCCCTTGTTGCCTGCATGCAGCTGAACTTGTATGCTGGAACATCACATATTAAAATTTCTTAGCCATAATGTTTCGGTATATAAGATGTAGTGGCTAGTCTAATTGCAGATTTTCTTACAGCTTCTATTCCAAATTTCACTTATAATTAAAATAAATATATTATTAAGGTTTAATGACCTGTGTGCACTGTTGGAAAATCTCTTTTGGTCTGCCATATAATCATTAATCAATGCAATAAGTTCATATTGTGAATACTAAAAGTGGCTTACATCATTTTTCAAAGTCAGTACTAAGTATATTGTCTGTGTGTAGTTCTCTTCATAATGTTCAAATACTTTTAAAATAAATTTTAACTATGTAAAAAACTAACAATATATTTTTAATTTTATTTTGTACTAATCTTGGGAAGTGTTGTTTTATCCTTAAAAATATATTAACATAAACTCCATTATTATGGTTTCAATAAGTCCTGATGATTGAATTAGACTTAATTAGAGAAACCAATGCTTGATTTGGTTGTAGAACAAACACTTTTAGAGTGGTTTATATTCTAAACATCAGATATGCGCATGAGTAGTTCTATCTTTTCTTATGTATACTGATGGTATCGCGCGAGCAGACGCAGATAGGGGGCGCTTGCTGGCAAACAGGTAGACGGCCCGCCTAATACTAATACAAAGCGGTTACCGTCGCCTTCAGACGTTTGCAATACCAGGGGCGAATCCAACATGTTGCCAGCCTTTAGTATAGCACGTGGGAGGTGGAAATAGGCCATCGGAACTAGCACATCGTACCAAACACCATTAGCTCAAGAAAAACCGTTGCGCGCGAGTATTCTGTGAGAGCATGGTTATTACACCGATCGAGCTGCTCCGACGAGTCCAGTATTGTTCTACCACGTTAAATGTGGTACGACGTGAATACGCGTAAGAGGTAGCTTGAAAACGGGGGACTAATACTAAATGTGGCAAAAAAGGAGTACTCGCCCTGCAACACTAGACCACAGATCCGTGTGCATAGGCATCGATAGGTGAACGAAACAGTCGAACGCACGAACAAGTTTAAGTACAGTCCTTGCCGTGTATGTGTGTGCTGTTGTACGCCCTACCGGGAACGTCGATTGCGACGCCAAGGGTTGTACCAGTTTCATTTGTAAGTAAAGACTGGATTACTTGAAAGAAGAGGTCAATAAATTCATCAGTAGGCGCTTCTTTTCAAAGGACATTGGTATGTGACCTCTACTTAGCAGTACAAACAAGACCTGTGCGTATCACGGAATGTGTGGAATCGCGCGGAAGGCCGCGTTTGGATTCGCCACAAAGCAGCAGCCTTCCCATGACAGCAGAAAAACTGCTAGAATCCCCCTCTATACTGACACGGGCAAGTTTTAAAAACACTCCGCGAATTATTTGGGGTAACACAAATGTTTGGCCATGCCTACTCCTCCAAGTCTAGATAGGGATATGCCCCAGACAAGCTGGCTTACGTGAAGATATTCAATTGTATCACAATAAGGGCCGGCAAAGACCTAACGAACTAGGAAAACGGACTCCAGGATCCGAAGCAACCAGAATATAACATTAGGAAGATGACGAATATCAAATGTTTTGCTCGGCATAGTTAGGCTTGTAATTTAATTAAGCTCAGCATACGTAAAAATGGAAAGATAGCCGCCCCTTTGTTAACTTTATATGCGTATGTAGAAGATAAACAATACATAAATGGCAGTCAAAAATGAGCCAAGCGCATCCGATCTGTCAAGATCGTTCGTCAGTCAACGTGATGAACGATCATTGTTTCTATCATTAGACAACCCTAAAATGGCGTTTCATCGAGAATAATTAATTTCAAAACTATTCAAGGATCTTGTTCAAATCAATTTTCGTTCAGTATTTTTAAATCCACTGGGTTTTTTTCGCTATCGTCGTTCGAAATTAACAATGGGAACGCCTCTTACAATTTTGTATTTTTTTTCGTGATAACCACAGACTCAATAGTTTTTGAGATAAATTACTATAACGTATATATATATATATATATTGTATACAAATTATGTATTTTAAACTAATTTTTACTCAGGATTCCGTTTTTGCCATAATGTCTGCGGAAGTCTAAACGCATGATTTATACCTATATATAATTTATAGACAATTATAGTAAAGAAAACACATTTGTCGTGGTAGCGTAATGGCCAACGCACTCGTACGTAACTCAAAGTGTACTGGTTCGAATCCTGGCCGGAAGGCATGTACCGCTTTGCAGTTTTGTGAGTAATGTGTATATTGTTACCACGTGCTAACAACGGTGAAGGAAATCATCATCATGAGAGCTGCACATCGAGATAATCGATGTGTCAAACCTGCCAAGCAATCTTGGACAAGCTAGGGGGGGATTATGTCCATTCCCCAATAGTGCGAGGTCCGAGCCCAGCGAGACATTTATGGATTATAATATACTCATATATACATATATATACATTATAAGTCTATATTATAACGACCTAACAATTTTGACAAAGGTTTCAATTAGTTAAATAACAACTAATGATCATATAAGTATTAATACTTAAAAATCTTCGATAACAGATCTCTTTTTGGATATAATGACGTAAATCAGGATTAAACTAGAAATAATCCAGCACCCAAAAACTCGCTATTTGTTAGCTTACTTTCTTTGATAATATGCATTCACTGTGTACTTAGTTTTTACAGCTACAGTAGATAACATGGCTTATTCATTATGCAAATTATAGACATTGAACACAAGGCTTGGTAATTACTTAGAATTCAGTTGTAGAATCTGACGCAAGGAACGTGTTGTTTTACTCTTTTGTATTATTACCTAGTGAGTTCCTTTACAAATTCAGAGCACATTGTATTCTAGAATAATCCTCATAAGCAAATAGATGAGGATTTTATAACACACGTCAAAATTTTTGACAAAATCTGGTATTACGCAATGTTTTTTAGCTAATATTGAAGGCCATAAAGTTTGACACAAACTATAATTGATTAAATTTTAATGAAACTAAGTGCGTTCGCAAGGTCAGGCGAGTGTATTGTTTTAGGAACTAGAATAGATCTTATTCTTTTGAAGCAGAAATTCTGGAGAACTCAACAAAAAGGCTCAAGAGTTATTAATAGATATCCGTTCTAGCTCATAATCCGATAGATGATGTTTGTAGTATTTTGAACATAATTTTGTGCAATACTAGCCTTTACCCACGCCTTCACTCGCATTAGTGTTATCCCACGGAAACCGTACTTTTTTCCGGGATAACAGTAGCCATGTGCTATTCCAGACTATAGTCTCTCTGTCAAATTTCATCCAGATTCGTTCAGCCGTTCTGGCGAGATTACTTAGCAGACATCCATTCAAATTTTCGCATTTATATTATATATTGAACGTACATTGTAAAAATGGTTGTAACGGAAGATAATGTACGTGGAACATTTTTAATAATAATAATTTATATTAAATATTGTTACGACCTAGGTGCCGACAAAGACAAATTAACACCTGCAGCCCTGTAGAAACACATTTTATTACCTTTCCGTTATTTGGACTTCTATAAACAATAGAAGTCCAAATGACGGAACTTTGTGTTTAAAAAAAAATGGTAAAAAAACAGCCCATTGTGAATTGTAATCTTTTACGGCCTATTATTGTATTGTGATCACTGCCAGGTGTCTCCGATTTAAAAGTACAAACTGATTCTAAGAAATTCGTTCGTCGGCAGACATTGCATCTGTGCAGTATAAAGCAATGCCCCAATGGAGACATAAGGCAGTCGAGCGATAACCACGAGCGAAGCAACACTTGTGTACATTCGGTAATCTATTTAGTGACGGACTTTGCGCGAGTTATTGAATTGTGCATTACGTTGGACTGGTTGTGTTCAGTTATAATTGTCCTGTGTTTACGTGTTTGAATAGTTCTAATAAACTCTATAGTAATTCTAACAGCATTTTAATTCGAGCTCTGGAACTCGTAACAATATTTAATGTGTTATATATATAATAAAAGTAAGATCGTAACCCTCTTGAGCGAGAAATATCTGCTAAAGATACCATTCAAATGACCATCAACAGCAGTTACTTTTTTCAAATTTCAAACCGTTCTCCAGCGGCTGGGTGTCATCGTATTGTTACACGCCGACAAAACTAAATGCACACCTGCAGTTTATTACCTTTCGGCTTCTCTCGTTTACTTTGTGTTTAAAATTTGTAATTAGAAAAATATCCTCTTGTGTATGGTAGTCATCAACCAGGTGTGATTTTTACATTCTATTGTTATGCGGTGAGCAGTGTCAAGACATTGCATAGTTTAGTATAAAACAATGCCCGAACTGAGGGGTGAGGCAGTCAAGCAACGATTACGATACGAGCAAGATGTGGGTACATTCGATAAGCTATATAGTGACGGACTTGGGCGTGTTATTGAATCATAAATTGCGTCAGTAACATAAACCTACCTAGGTTTATGTTAAAGAAGCTGAGCGAACAGTTGTGATGGATCCTTTCTGTTTATAAGGAATATTTTGGAACTTAATACAGGAATAATGGTGGGTATATAAAAGTAAATGTGTGTATTATAGTACAACCATTATTTTATTATTTAGAACTTAGATACAACTTTTTACAAACAAATCTTATATCTAAATCTTGCAACTGAGGCACAGTATTTTGCACATAGTTTTTGGGGTTTATTATATTATTAATTTTGCATTTACTTCCATCAGTACAAATACATTTATGTGAAGTATCATAACTCTCTTCTTTGATAATGGCTGTTTGCTGGGAACAGGCATCCCATATAGTGTTCACATTGTCAACATCCACTGTTAACATGAAATTAGTACTAGGATATATCAAAAATGCAAATATGGTAAGCGCTACCAAACACTGTATGGGAATTGCTGTAGACCAATATTTTAGAGGGTAATAATATATGTTCAATGAATGCAAATATTCATCTGGTGTGAAGGCCCATATCAAATACATTCCTAATATTGTTTTGCTAAATAAATACATAAAGAATCCATACAAGGACCTTGCTGGTGTGGGCGCTGGAGTATGTTCTGGCATTATAGATTACTAATTTGTCTACTTTACTTGAAACCCATTCACAGTTTTGACAATCAGTAAGATATTCTTCATAAGAGCATTGAAGGCTACCCTTAGCCTTTTTAAATCTGCACCTTTTAAGATTCTGAAATAAATAAAAATATACTATAATCATCAACAACATCTGGCTATTAAATCCCTATTGTCTTTCAGAATGTCTGCTTTAAAGGTCAGGATTCACTTTCCTACTTTTTCTTCAAAATGCATAGTCGACCATACATATAATATTGTGGGGACCGAGGGTAGCAGAGGTTGTTTCTAAGATTTTTAGAAAAAATGTAGAAGATTCTAGAAGAAAAAGACAAGTTCAGATATATTGAGCCTTTACCGCCATTTTGGCGTTAGCGATATTTGGATGTTAGTATATTTTTTGTTGAATGGTTTTTAAACTATTATTTTGTTATAGGACTTTCAATTTTAATTAGACCCGAATAAATCAAAAATTTAGTCTTAAAACCAAATAATAGTTTAAAATAACTTTTGGAACAGAAATATATTTAGATCCAAATGTCGCTTATTGTCGCCTGAACATAAGGGTTGTAGTAGCTAAGTATATCGGGCCCCACCCGGCCGGGTGTGGCGGCCCCTTGGGGAATAGGGGTTCTCACCAGCACATGCCGTCGAGATGAGAGTGCGCGTGTTCCGCACTCTCATCGTTAGGAATACCCACTAAAACCCCTGGGGGTTTTAGTGGGTATTCCTAACTGGGTAACGGTAATCGCGTGGCACCAGTTTTGACTGGGCGCGCAAGTGCCACCCCTGATTTGACGAATCCCATACACGTCGCGACCCGTGTATAATATATAACTATCCCCTCAGGCTTCTGTGCTGTCGCGGCTTAGTTCTCAATAGTTCTCAAACGGATTTCCACTGGTAAAAAAAGTAAGTGTACTACGTCGTCCCCCCATACTGAAAACTCAGGCACTGGATATCAGGTTAAAACGATTAGTTAAAGGGATTGCTGCTAAGATGAGACCTTCCATTGCATTATTATTGATAAAATATTTATATTGTTAACTTTGAGATATGTACAATGAGGTATTTTATTTAACTTACTTAAACTATATATGTACTCTTCCTTGGTAAATCTATATCAATAAATCCCTATAAATAAATACAACCTAAGTTCTTACATTATAAGATTAGTTTCTCTTGCATATATTTCTCTTTGCACACCACTTCCTTTTAGTTCTTTGTCCACATTCAAAACATGGTTAACTAAAGAAGCCAATTCAACTGATGAAAAAGGTATATTCACATTGCTGAAATAAAGATATTAAAATGGTATAGATATTTGGGTAGTGGTAATAAAAGATACAATAAATAGTACAAGTTCAAATTCAAGTTTGAATAAACAAAATAAGTTTCAGTGGAGAGCACTGAAGGTCATTGGTACATAAGTTAAAATTTAATTTTACTTCCTATTCTGTGTTCACCACTTCACAGTGTGTTGTTGCTGTCTAGGAGAAGAAATGGCAAGAAACTCCCCAGCAACATGTCTAGTTAAAAATTGATTTTCTTTATATTTCTTATTCTATTTATATCTTAAACCTTTTTTTCTATAAGTTTTATACAGAAGTATCTTACAGAATTACTTTTAATGAATATATGTAATAAATTAATGGAGTTGTAGTAAAGGGTGCATACTCAGTATACTCCTGTGTCAATCCACTATAATTTTTTAGCTGTTACGCATGGTTTAGGCTACATTCCACAAGTAGCTCACAACCGCGATTTTTCCCATTCCACTAGCTTGCCGGCGTTATATACAATAGTAAGCCTACTTAAGATGGTTATTCCATCCACCACTTGACATAGGTCATTGCGAGCATTGTGTGATCAAAAATGATGATGTCATTAGTGAGTGAATAGTGCTTTTCGCTATGATCTCAATGAATGCTGTTGCCTTGTGGAACGGCCATAACCCATTTGTTTTCCGAAATAAAAAATCTTATAATAATGATGAGATGTACTAAAGTTTGTACTGAAACACAACTTCATAAATAACTTACATGTTTGGCAACATTAAAACATTTTACAGATCATAGTATAAGAGGCTGAAGGGAGCTAGTATGAAATTGAAGTTTTGTTTTTTAAATATTCTTCAATAATGTAATATATCTTTTTAAGCAAGATACTTTTTTAATTTGGTTTTAAATTTCATTCTAAATCTTATTGAAGATATATCAACCCCCAAGAAAGAGGACAATACTATTTGTAATGTATAAGATGGCTATATATGTCTATTACTATGCCTGGTGTTGAAATTGTGAACATCCTTAAACTGTTTGAATGCACTCAAATGATTACAAATATAAATTGTATTATTACAAATTTATTGACAGGCGCCACAATAATACAATTTTCTAAAGTGTTCTGTAAGAGACCCACAGGGCAGAGGTTATAAATTGACCTTACACTCTTTTTTAAAAATTAATATAATCTCAAGTCAATAGGGTTGCCCTAAAGTAAAATACCATAGGACATGATACTATGAAAATATTTAAATTAAACTAGTCTAGCAATCACTGAAATGCCTAACTCTTCTAAGTTTATAGTATAGGAAAGGATACATTACTGTGTAATGTATAAGAGTCAATCCACTCTGTGAAACAAATTGCAGAGGAAAATGATGATGCTCAGTTTTGCATCAGATTTTGCGAAAGGTTGACACACTCTGGGCCTCCCGAAGCCGCCAAATATTACATAGAGGTGGAAAAATTAATAATCCCAATACATACAAGATTCCCCTAATACCCTCTAAAACAAGATTGTGGGAGGAAATTGATCTAAAATTGTTAATTTATTGGAAGGTTTTTTTTAACTTAATTTATTCATTTTACAATACTAAAGTATATACTATAATACGAAAGTGGTTACCACTGCCTATAGACAGACAAATTATAACTTTGGTACCATTGCTGGGAATTCCATAAAAATTGTGCAAAATTTGCATAGATGAAATTCATTCATTGAAAGTTATTTTGTGTGAATAAAGCTCGCCTGGTGATAATTGGCCGTACGGACAAGGCCTACTGGTAAAGATTTCATCCAATCCCATCCATCCACCACATAGTAAGCATAAAATAGAGTCTTTCATTGTTAAATAGACACATCCATGATGACAAGTTGCGGAAAGCACCAGCAATAAGTCACACAGCGGGGTCGATATTTGGGAATCCCTGAGTTTAAGACGAATAATGGTCTAAAGCAGTGTTTTTCAACCTTTTTCATGACAGGGACCCCTTTAGGATGAAGAAATATTTCGCGACCCCCCTACCCATTGCTTTTTTTTCATGTATTTTATTTCGTGACAAATATTGCATAACATATTTAGTCATTTTCATAATTAGGGTTTGACTAAATACATAATTAAGTATGTAAAACACATTTTTTTACATTGAATGTGTCGCCAATAGATAACGCAATTTACGCACATATACGACCACGTCGATGCCGGCCGCCCCGCATAAATGAGAAAGCGTTGCTATCGAGTAGCTCTTCGTGTATCTAATGCAGAAAATAATACTATTGCCGAAAGTTTGATTTTACCAGCAGCTTTAAATATAGCAGAGATTATATTTGGCAAACAAGAGGTCGAAAAACTTAAAAGTATACCTTTGTCTGGCAGTACCATTCAACGCAGGATAAGCGATATGGCGATTGATGTTCGTGAAAAAAATAAAAGAAAGTACTTCTGTGTCCTTGCAATTTGATGAATCTACGGATATTGGAGACTTCACTGCAGTAGCTTTCCCAACCTTTTGCAACTCCGCTATAGAAGCTTCGCGACCCGCCTAGAAAGGCTTCGCGACCAACACGTTGAAAAACACTGGTCTAAAGTTCACTGATATATCCCCACATGCTTGAACCTTTATAAATGCCATAAATTTCACATACTTACATATTTCTTTCCGTTACTTCTGACATTCTAATATATTAAAAATGTTATCATAAGAAGATCAATTCAAGTATTTAAAGTAGCATTCTTCTATAATAATGACAGCCAGTAAAAAAAACTACCTTCAGAAAGGAATGAGACAACTTGGTTATAACCATATAATAATTATATATAATATGACATAATTAAATTTATATAAAACATTTCCATTTCGCAGGCTTATTAAATGATGTATAATTATTGTATATTTCTAATTTATAAAAATGAATGGAAAACAAGATTTAGATTTTGCGTGCGAAATTGCAAATATTGTTAATCTCAACATTTC
Source organism: Dendrolimus punctatus (assembly GCA_012273795.1). Classification (NCBI taxonomy): domain Eukaryota; kingdom Metazoa; phylum Arthropoda; class Insecta; order Lepidoptera; family Lasiocampidae; genus Dendrolimus; species Dendrolimus punctatus. The sequence goes on from CM022537.1 coordinate 10,182,457, forward strand.
AACTGTCAAACTGATTATTTATATATTTCGGTTTATGGCTTGGCAGCTGGGCTTTTAAGCCAGATTTTAGTTTATAATATACATTTAGTTTCTTCATTTTCTGCCTATGTGTAGCACAGCTGAACTGTAGGTAATCAGCTAGTGCCATTCAACGGAGTTCTTGTGACAACTCAAAGGCCACATTTGACGATACAATTCACATTTCTCACAAAATACATAATCACTACTCAAAAACTATCAATATCCTACAACTATTGTTCATTTTAGAGTAATTTTACACATTTTTAGAAAATAAAACTGCACAGCACATCTCCTTTCAGTTCCGCCAAAAACTCTGTCAAACTGATAGTCTGCTACTGTTTCGCTGTTTTTTAATATGGACTTGACATTGATCCGAAAACCTTACAGCTCTACCGAGAATATACCAGAAGCTGAAAGCATGAATGTGAAACTGAAAGACGAGTAATAGCCAACAATAAATAAATGGAGTACTAAATATTTCTAGAACCGGAAAGTGTTGACAAAACAAGGTACGCCTGGCTGTCCAACCAGGGGGTTTTGGTGCCAACCGTAGACAGTCTCTGTCTACGGTGCCAACACTAGTATGTCAGTCAAAGTTGAGTATTTAAAAGTGTCCCCAAAGAGTATATTGAATAGTGTCCCTCAAAACACCTATCCTATCCTACCGCAGCGCCACCGTTACCCATGGTGTTGCGGCAGCATAAGATAAGTTTTAAAGGAAGCGCCAAAAGTAATTACAAGGACCGAAATAATTCCGTTTTGGGCTGCGACTCCGCTTTCCGATGCACGAAATTTAAGTAGTAGGTGGGCGTAGAGGGTAGGGGGGAAGGTATACTTACTTTTTCTGCAACTCCTAGGGTCCGGAGTTCTGGTAATATTTATTATTGGTGAACATAACCTCACCCATTTTTTCACTAACATTATTGTGATGAGTTTTGAAAGGTCGTAACCAGTGACTAGAACAGTAGTCTAGGTTAGATTAGCTTGCTTAGGTGCACCGTAGTGTTTTTTTTTTTAATTTTTTGACGATATACATTGTTTTTTGGTTCTTTTGCTGTTGATTACTGGCTTTCTTTTTAACTTCAAAAGGATTGTTCAACTTTGTAAATATAATATTATTGAAAAATAAGTGAGGTTATGTTTATAAAAAAAACTGAAGATCTCCGGGCCATAAAAGGTTGTAGTAGGGATAATTATGGCTCCCCCTTCTCTATTCCACCACCCCGCTACTTAAAATCCGTGTAACGTGTAGCTATAGATTTACCCTGTTTTGTTTTTATTAATAGAATTCACAATATAATTAAATCTTACTACATGTTTTCTCGCAGTATTATTTATTAGTAAATTATTTTAGATTACGTAAATAGTTGAGATTACTGGCATTTTATGACACTTCAACAAATTTTAATTCAAACCGCAGTTTTTCCTACGAAACACCAATTCATAAATCACTTGTGGTAGGTATTTAAATTTCTATTTCAGCACACTGGACACTTTTAACTTCCCCTCCATATAAGATGGTATTCCCCTCTACCCTCCAGTGTTGCGGAACTAATATGGAAAGCAGATAGAATGAAAGCGTTGAATGTAATTTACGCGAAGGGAATTTATAGTCTACTAGCTTCTGCCCGCGACTTTGTTCGCGTGGATTTTTTTTTTCATGAAAAGTATCCTATGTTGTTACTCTTAATACCTCCAAGAAGTTTTCGCGTGAAAGCGTAACAAACAAATTTGGGTAGTTTTCAAATATTTGCCGATTTCACCTGCCGGATTTATTTTTGTTGTGTATACTTTGTTTTCCGGTTTAGGCCAACGTAACTCTTAAGGACAGTTAAAAGTACATTAGCTGCATAAAGGCAAATCTTTTTAACACTTTAAAAAAAAAAGATGGAATTCGATTTTAAGTTTTTAATTTCATTTTCTAATTAACCTGCGTGTCCAAAGAGCAAGTGTATGAGAATTATATTCATAAAATATTTATACATTAGAGATAAATAAAAGGCAGTGAAAAACTTGATTAATGAATTTCCGAGCTATAATCTCTGTAAACATGTGACTTCTAAATCGAGAACGTGGAAAAGCAAAAAAGGAACCATTTTTGTAAGCAATAATTTCTACACCACCTGTCACCTTAAATGTTTTCGATTGATCGCAACACTAAATTCAGCACAGAGTACATAGCCCTCCCATCACGTCGCCTCAGTCGTCTGCTAACAGCGGAAGAGGTGAGGTGTGTGCCAGTGTGTTTATTGTGACCAAAAATATTCATCGAGTTGTTGCCGCGTGTATTTGTAACCGTAAGTTCTATTTTTTCTGTCTACAATAACTTTAAGATTTATTAAATAGTTCTGGTTAAAGTTTCACCTGATGTAGTACATGAGGTCAGCTTTTGAGTGGAATAGGTATAACGTAGCTGATTCAAACATTTTTATATATCAATCGACGTAACGGTCATTTTCTCATTACCCCGTTTCTAAATAACCTGTCAGTACCATACAGGTGAATGAGATGTGATCGAGTGAATGAGATCGCTTTGGCCTGCTACAGTATATTGATAGTGTTTATCGAACTTAACCTTTTATTAAGCCTTATAAATAATACTCTAGACTCATATTTAACACCTCGCAACTGTATGAGACCCTTTTAAAATTTAATATTAAATTGAAGACTAATTTTATTAATTATTTTAAATCTTTAGAAGATGACTGTGTTTTTGCTTGTAGGTCAATAATGGGTCGACCGAGTTCTGTTTCTACGACTACCGAAGAAAGGAAAAGACGGAAAAGGGAACTAGAACGAAAGAGATATCAAAAAATTAAGGGAAATTCAGTATTATACGCTCAATATCAACTAAAAAATAGAGCTAAATATGAGAAAAGGAAGGCACAGAAAAAAGTGCTTTCTATCAAAGAAATGACACCTAGAGCCAGAAAAGCGCAAAGGAAAAAATGGCGTGAGGCCTTTAATGCATATTATAAAAGAAAGAAAGATGCAAAAGCTGATACAGTAAGATTTATGGAGTCAAATAGCCCTCCAGATAGTGAGGCTGAAGAGAATAACGAGCTACAACGTGCTATAGAAATGAATGTAGAAAATAGGAATTCTCCTTCTCCTTCAATTCTTGACTCTCCTTCAATTTTATACATTTCGAATGGAAATAAAGAAAATATAAATCAAAATTTAAGAATCACGAGATCACAAAACAGTCCACTTTCTGATTGTAGATCACACTCACGGGTCTCAGAAACATCTTCAGTTTCCAGCAGAGCTATTTCGCCTTCTCGATTAATAAGAAAATTAAGATACAAAAAGGATAAAGAAATTAAAGTACTTACAAAACAGTTGGAAGGAATTAAAAAATTAAATGAAGCTTATCGAAAGAAAATAAAAATATTAACAGAAACGAATAAAGAAAACAGTATGGATCTAATGAATGATAACTTACTGCATTCATATACAGCTCTGAAAACCCACAAAGCTAAGCAAGAGTTTTCAAGAAATCTTCAAATAAATGTAAAAACGACATTGAAGGACAAAGGACGTTTAGGGAAACTGACAAACATTTTCAGAAGGAGGGTAAGTGAGCAGAAAGGATCAAAAGTTAAAAAAATAAGAGAGGACATAAAAAAATTCCTTGAAGAAGATGAGAATAGCTCTGTAACTGCTGGTAAGAAAGATACTGTAAATAAGGCCGGAATAGTAAAACAGAAACGCTATCTGACAAACTCCTTATACCATTTGCACAGAAAATTTTTGACAAAAGTCGATTACAAATTGAGTTTTTCAACTTTTAGCAGATTTAGACCATTTTGGATTCTTTTTTCATCACAAAAACCTAAAGAGACGTGCCTGTGCGTTACCCACGAAAACTTTGGACTCTTAGTAGAAGCGATGCATAAAAATCACATAATTCCCCACAAAAATGCAACTGACGTGCTCATAGACATTTGCTGCGACCCTTTTAGTTCTGAGTGCTTACTGAGGATATGTAAAGATTGTAAGCCAAAAAAGATATCAAACTACCAAGAATTTGATAATTCTGATGATTTTTTCTATTGGTCTTGGGCTTCAAAACTAGAACAAATAGTGCAAAACGGACAAGAAAAGGTTATTAGAGTAGTGAAAAAAGAGAAAATTGTGACCCGGCCAAGAGATGCAATTCACATTTTTGGAAAACACCTAGAGAACTTTTCCAAACATTGTGGAAGAATGACAGCTCAGCATAATGCTATAAAGACATTAAAAGACCGTTTACAACCAGAAGAAGCCATCATTCATGTTGACTTCTCAGAAAATTATAAATGTCAATACGCTAAAGAGATTCAGGCAGTACATTTTGGAGGAAGTCGGAAACAAGTGACTTTGCATACGAGTATGTTGTATTTCTATGATAGTGATTGTACGCGAACAACACAATGTTTTGCCACAATAAGTCAGAATTTAAGACATGACGCTGTTGCTGTTTGGGCACATTTGGACCCTATCCTTGAATATCTCGAACAAAAGGCACCCCAAATTACTACCATTCACATTGTGTCTGATTCTGCCATAAGCCAATATAGGAATTATAAGACATTTTTTGTAATCAGCGCCTTAAAATGGCAATATCCCAGACTGGTTTCTTTGACGTGGAACTACACTGAGGCAGGTCATGGCAAGGGTGCACCCGACGGTGTGGGTGGGAGTTTAAAGCGCATTGCTGATGCGATTGTTTCCCGTGGCCGCGATATCCCTGATTTTGACGCTTTTGTAGAAGGACTGAAAAGTAATACGAAGAATATAAAAATTGAAACGGTATCTGATTACGATATTATAGCAAAGGATATACTGTTACCTACCGATCTACGTGCTTTTAAAGGGACCCAACAAGTCCACCAAGTTATTTGGAATGACAGCGATAAGTATCAGATGACAATGCGAAACCTAAGTTGTGTTGAAAAGTCTTGTATCATTCGACCTCGCTGCTGTAGTCACGTTAAGTATCTTGGCACTCATGTTCTTAGATCAGAGGTATTGCCAAATCCTTCCATCCTAGGCCACGAGATTGAGAATCCCAATCCATCAAATATGACATCTCCAGTGGTTGCTTTAAAGAGATCTTACGCATTTTGTGCTACCAGTGAAGCAGATCTCCCGGAAGAACTTAGGTCTGAGATTGCGATGGCGCCTGCGTGCGATGTGAGGTCTGAATGCACTGATTTAAATTTACCAGAGGAAATAATCCTTCGTAATTTGACTTCAATGGATTCTTTCAATTTACCAGAGGCTAACAAAGGAGTTGATATTTCAAGAGATGTTGAAGTTTTTGATGTTTCTCTAATAAGATCAGCACTTGATGAACCTCTCGTTCAACAACATTCCTCCGACTTGACTGGACTGGTCATCACTGCTAATGCTCCTGTAATTAAAAAATCTACTTATGACATACCTCTCTTTCAGCTATCTACTATGGCTGTTTCGCTTACTGGCGTTGATTCTTCTGTCCTAATTTCTTCAGCAAATTCTGACACCTGTTTGAAAACTTCAAGTTCGTCTATTGTTAAACCTTCCACTTCCAAATACGTCAGCCCAGATATCATCCCTTTACACTTGAGAGCAGGATTGTCAAAAACTAATAGCAACGGGAGAAAGAAACGAAAGATTTTAACAAATAAACTTAAATCAAATAAAAAAATGAAAGAAACTCCTGAAATAATAGAAAGGAAAATGTATAAGTCAGCTACTATAGTACAAAAATACAGCCAAGGTACAAGTAGAAAGAAACCAAAAACAAAAAACCAAAGAAAAACTCGCGAAGAAATAAGTTCTGATGAAGAAATGACTTTGGGTCCGTCACCTGAGTCAAATTTGTATAATGTGAAAGATGAGACAATAGAAAAAAGTGAACTTGAAGAAAACGACGACGGCATTGACGCCGATGAAGATAATGTCCATGAAGGTGACTGGGTGGTGGTGAAGTTTATTTCACAGAAAAATGTGGTACACCGTTATGTGGATCAAGTGGTTAATGAGTCTTTAGCCAGTCTTGATGTAAAATTTGCCAAGAAAATAAATGACAGAAAATTTAAATGGCCAGAGAAAACCGATATAAGTGTCATTGGAAAATATCAAGTGATTAAAAAACTTCCTCCACCTTATTTTAAACCTTCCTCTAAAAGGATTGGAGCATTTGAATTTCCAAAGTCGTTAAGACAATTAAAAATAGATATAAGTTAGAGTAAATCTTACCTTGATAATTGAGAGCAAGAGAAAGGAAGGCCCCGGTTCTTCAAGAGTCAACCCTTCTCCTGCGGTTTGAATTATAATAATAATTTTATAAGTATTGTTATATGAAACTTTTAGAGGAAGGATCTATGTGTAATCTTTGTTTTTAATAATTTTATGTTTTGTTTTATGAAACAGGTTGTCAAAACTTTTTCAGGAGGAAGACCTATTATTTTAATTTTATATTTTGTTATTGTTAAACTAATTGTTGCTTAACGTTGCAGAATATAGTAAAGTTTATTTTCAAATAACCATGTCTTAACTGTGTAACCTAAATTTGACTGCTTAATAATTATGATTAAAATAATAACCTAAAGTACTCAAATGCTATTTTTGTCAATAGTGTAACCTCTTTTTTAAGGTTTAAATAAGATGCTTTCGATTATTAATAATAAAACAAATTTATTCTGGTGTTGTCTTTTTTATAAACTTGTCAGATTTATCAATCACGTGAGACTTTTTTAATCTAACCAGCCAGTATCTAATTAAACCTGCCAGTTTCTAATTAACCTGGCTATTACCTACTAAAATACTGGCTGTTGCTTGTTCCCTTGTAATTAAATGTACTCATTTTTGCATAACAAATCCTATATAATATGATAAAAATTACATTTGAACATTTTTTTACTTTTTGACAAAAACGGCAATTTTTTGAAAACTACCCATTTACATTCAGTAGCGATTGAAGGACAATGTATATAAGAAACTTTAAAAACGATGTGAGCACAGAAATGACGTCAGCTTTTAGTATCACAATAATCAAAGAACATGATTTATTTATATGTCAAAATAATCGTTTCTTGTTAAATCTAAACTATTTTTTAACGCTCTATTTATAAAACTTTATGCGTTTTTTTTATATCGATTTACGACTTTCGTTAATTGTTATATCCCCTGCGGGAAGTCCTCGCATGCTTTATGTCGACCGAGTTTCTTCGCCAATGAAAATGAACCCTTAGGAGTTTATTGGGCAGTGAATAACATGAATAAAAATATAATTTGTAAAAGATTTTATTATTATTTCAAACACAATTAACTATGTACAAATTACTTTGTAAAAATATTCATTCGTTTTCCTATTTATTGATTTATTATTGTTTTATAGGCAACACTTACAAACGTATAGAAAAACATAAAATCATGAAAATTATTATGTATGAAAAATAGACACTTCTTTAAATTTTTAGTCAATAAGTACTCATAATTGTATAATTTATTATGCAACACATGCATATTATAAGAATAAAAATATAAGAAATATAAATACATCTAACTTATTAAAAATATTAAATTGCATAACAATTTCATTTGAATGGCATTACTCATAGACATATAATTCTGTAAAAATTAACGAGATGGCGTATTTGATATTCAACACAATAAAATATAATCAATGATGCAAAATCTTCAACTTAATTAGTAAATGAAAATGTAACATTCAGATAATATTTCTCACTGGATTAACCATGTATGCATTTCCCCTGAATACAATCGGGGAACGAGCGGTTCACCGTTCATACAAGGCCATCGAGGCCGGAGCGGCGCACGAAAAGCGCGCGCGGCCGCCGCGTTGGCCGGTTCGGAACGGCACTACGATGTGGTGCCTCAAAACAACTACTTCGGAGAAATGCATTATGAAATTCTACGTGCCTGACAGGGCGTAGTGTTTCACGTTATTTTGACACTTATCATATTCATATTGCGAATCTACGAAAGTAGCTATTTCAATTCACGCGATCACCCTAAGCTACGGATACACTTAAAGATAGGCGAGTCAGCGATGGCGCCGCTGTCGGCTAGCGGCGCGGGCCCCAGGCGGCGGGCGAGGGCTGGGCGGCGTTCTGTTGGGCGACGCCCGGCATCGTGGGGAACTCGTGCGTGGACGCGGTGTCGGGCGCGCGTTGCTCCCACGGCCCGCCCTTCACCACGAACCCGGGCCCGGCCGGCGCCGCAGCCCCGCCGGCCGCCGAGCTCGCAGACGCACTCGCAGTCTCTCCGCTGAGCACGTCTCCGAAGTCGCCCAATGATGGCGCCGCTGGTCGCTGGTAGCGATCCGCCACATCTTGCATCTGTACACAAAGTTACTTCCTTAATAATAAAAAGTAAACATTGCACACCGACTAAAACAAAGAAATAACTCAAAAGTCACAAGTTTACAGATTACATTATAAAATGTAAGAACTTGTCATAAAGAGTAAATTTGTTCCAACTAAAGAAAGCAAGAAAGAAAGAAATAGCGACGTAATTACATTACTTTATAAATTTTTATACACAGAGTATATTTTGAAAATTTGTAAGCCGCATTTTCAGCAAACAAGGTTTGCAACTGTTGCCTAATTTGACTTTTGATTGGCAAAATAAAGGATTGTCCCTCGTTTTTTCTACTAATTACAGAAATGAGTGACGTAATTGTTTTAAAGATAAAAATAAGCCTCAATAAATCGCTTTATTAATAATAGGCGAGATTCATTACTCATGTTGATTTATTTATAAAGTGAATTTATTTACTACTTTTGTCGCCTTTTGCCAAAATAGAATCCTCTGGTTAGTAATAATTGTCTTAAAAATTTGTTTACAGTTTTACACATAATATAGTGAAATAAGTACACATATTCACGTCTCTTTTTCAAATTACATTTTTAATCAATATCAACAAATAGAATTCATTTATTGTACTTAAATCCGTACACATTCAGTTAAAAGCCATTCAAAAACGTAAAATAATTTTGGTTTATAATTTATTGACAAACAAAGAACAACTTGTAATAGGCCTAAACATTAAACGCTCATTCGCAATGTTCAATCATTCGCAAAATAAACGCAAATTCTTAGATATTTCTATGTTTTATTAAGCGCGTGACATATTAAAAATCACCATTTCCATTATTGTACATAATATTACCAAAAAATTGATTAACATAAAAAATCATTAAAGTTACTAAGCTCAATTAACTTTTCTTGAATCGAATGAAGAGTGTTGTAAGTATTTTTTGTGCAAACGCCACTTACATATTCCTCGGCTAAGTTGAGTAGATGGTCCTTCGCATCGAGCACGTTGTCCTCGTCGCCAGTGATGACCACGACGCTGTCGTCGCCGTGCTTCGGGAACCGGATGTCGACCTTGTACTCGTCCATGATGCGCCGGATGTTCTTGCCCCTCAACCCGATCAGCCTCCTGTGCACGCGTGGGTCAATGTCCACCTCTTCGCGATATTGGTTATCCTGGTTACAGACAATAGCATTTTTGTTCTTATTTAAGTTTACAAAGTAACATCCATTCTATTCTATTCTATTTTGTTCGGCGATGGCTCCAACGCTTTAGATGTGCGTTGATTTTGCCAATGTCGGAGTGACTGCTTTTGCGACTGACTATATAAAAATGACAGGTGCTAGGTGATCAGAAATTAATTTTAAAAATGATAATTGAGCGGTGGAGAACGTTTTCTGATGACCTGAGGACAACACAAAACATTGATTTTATTAGACTAACTACGTTATAAATTGATATTATTAGTATATAAAAATTTACTTAAAGTATATACGAATTTAGAATGGACAAGAGTTAACAGGTAAGGGACATTCACAGGACGATCACAATTTGCAGGTAAAATGTCATAAATATGGATAGTAACTTTGGGGCAATGAAAAAATATATGCTCCACTGTTCCTTCATCTAGACCACATTCACACAATGAGTGATCTCGAATCCTTAGTTTCGCTAAGAAAGCAGGGGAACTGACGTGACCAAGGCGAAGTCGAATTATGGTTGACGTTATTTTCTTAGGTATGTATCGATGACGAAAGAACCATGGAGTAGAGGGGATATTCGGTTGAAGAGAACCATAATATCTGCCAACTGTTTGAGAAGATTGCTGCCATTGCTGATTCCATTGTTCACGCATTTCAGGAGCAGAAAGAGCGGATAAATCTCTGGGGAAGCATTTGTTGTACTTATCAACGCCTAAAGAAATAGCTTGTTTAGCACAGTTGTCTGCTGTTTCGTTGCCTAGAATTCCACAGTGACCAGGTATCCAAGCGAGAGCAACCTCGAGGCCTACAATATGGCACTGGTATAGAATTTGTTTTATTTGGAGAGTGAGAGGGGAATTTTGACGGGAATGGAATGGGGATTTGAGAAGGTCTTGCAAGCAGCTGAGACAATCGGTGAAAATAATTGATTTTTTTAATTGATGTGATTCTATGAATAAAGCAGCCTCCAGTAGAGCAATAGACTCACCGGAATAAACTGAATTATAAAAAGGGAGTTTAAAGTTGAGAACAATTTTAAATCTGGGAATCCATACAGCTGCACCGACAGGACTATTTGATGACAATTTTGATGCGTCTGTGTATATAGGAAGCCAGTCAGACCATTTTTCTTGAAATATTTGATTAAATCTTTGGTTAGCTGCGGTAGAATTTTTGTCGATGCCAAAATTGAGAATGATATTAGGGACAAAGGTGAGACTATCGAAAGAAGTTTCAAATAGGGGATGACAATAAGTTTGAAAGAGATTAAAAGGGATACTCGTGACTTTTTGGAAAGATTTTACTAAAAGGGGGGGGGACTTGTGATTCCAATAAGGAGATGAAAAGGTTTGATCATTAAGGTCTTTAAGAGAGTCAAGAAGGGGATGTCTTACTATTTGAATGACTTTGCAAAAAAAGCGGTCTGCAAGGAGTTGACGGCGTAGGGATAACGGGGGCTCTAGGCATTCGACCTGGAGAGCTTTGGTAGGAGACGATTTCATGCATCCAGTAATAATTCTTAAACATTTTGCCTGTAACCGATCAAATTTAGCAAGGGCTACTTTACTGCAGGGTTCCAACAGAAAGCTCCCATAATCAAAATGGCTCCTTATTATAGCGTTGTATAACAATTTCTGGTTATATGGATGGGAACCCCACTTAGCACCAGATAAAGCTCGTAGAATGTTAATATTTTTTTCCACTTTATTTGAAATGTAATTTAAATGATTCACACCAGAGAGCTTAGAATCTAGATATAGTCCCAAGAATTTTACATTATCTTTAACTGAAATTGTTTGATTGTTTACCTTTATGTCTATTAGAGGGACAGATCTCTTCCGAGAGAAGATTACGACAGAGCTTTTAAGGGCAGAAATTTCAAGACCATGTTCTACAAGCCAATTATTAAGATAGAAGAGAGCGCTGTTTAGTCGGCTGCAGCAATCAGTGAAGGAGTCAGATGTAACATACAAAGCAATGTCATCTGCGTACTGTAGAATCTTACAAAAGCAATTGACGGAAGCCTCTAGATCAGCTGTATAGATACTATAAAGAAGGGGACTTAAAACTGAACCCTGTGGAAGACCTTTCCACACAAATCTGGGAGAAAGGGGACAAACAGAAGAGCGGATTGAAATGGAACGTTCCATGAACATGTTGCATATAATGGTTATGATTCTTTCCGGAATACTCAGCTTTTGCAATTTTTGCCTGAGAAGAGGAAGATCCACATTGTCATATGCTGCTGTAATGTCTAAAAAGGCACCAACGACATGTTCATTTTTTGAGAAAGCTGAGCGGATATCTGAGGTGAGAAGGCTAAGGCTATCTATCGTGCCCATTCCCTTTCTAAATCCAAATTGGCTTCTAGCAAGGAGACCTCGATTTTCTACCATCCATTCAAGCCGATTTTTAAGAAGATGTTCCATGATTTTACATAGGACAGAGGAAAGGGCAATAGGTCTATAGGAATTGTGGTCTAAGGGAGGTTTTCCAGGTTTTAAGATGGGAACAATCAATTGAGTTTTCCAACTATCGGGAACCTTACCAGTTACAAAAAAAATGTTAATTAAATCAAGAAAGAATAATTTAGTAGATTTGGAGGATTTGGTTATAAAGGAATAAGGGATTCCATCCACACCAGGTGTGGAGTCGCGGACATGATCAAGAACACAAGAAAGTTCAGCGAAAGTAAAAATAGAGCTCATAGAGTCAGAGTCGGATGAAGAAGTAATGGAGGTAGATGGCAAACACTCTTCATGAGGAACAAAAGGGGGAGCAAGTTTGGAGAAAAAGGTAGGAAGCCATGTTGTTGAGTCATTAGAGTTGATATTATTATCAAGTTGAGATTTCCGAAATCCTTTAATTTTTTTCCAAATTAAATTGGTTGGGGTCCTGGGGGCTAAAGATTCACAAAAATTTCGCCATCCATCCATTTTTTTTTTACGCAAAAATCTTTTAGTCTTTGCAGCAGTCTTTTGAAAAACAACAAAATTCTCAACTGTGAGGGATTCAGCAAAGTTACATTCAGCTTGTTTCCTTTCTTTAACAGCAGAGGAGCATTCACTATCCCACCAAGCAGGTGAAGGGATTTTATTGAGGGACGAATTTTTAAGAGGTATGCAGGAATCTGCAGCAGTAGTAAGGGCTGAAATAAATTTTGAATACAAAATAAAAACATTTTCATTAGTAACATTAGGCAAAGTATCAACCTGATTTTGCACTAATTTTGAAAAGAGATCCCAGTCTGCATGTTTTAATCTATATTTTAAGATAGGAGGAGGTGCAGGAGGAGGAAGAGAAGCATCAGCAAGGCAGGTAAGGATAGGTAAATGATCGCTACCATGAGAGTTCAATAGGACTTTCCACGAGAGATGGTTTATTAAACAAGGAGATGAGAGGGTAAGATCAGGGATGCTAGGATTTTGAAGGGGAGATACCCTACGAGTAGGAGTACCATCATTTAAAATACATAAATTAATAGAATCCAGAACATCAAGGAACAGAGCGGATATTGAATCACAGTAATGAGAACCCCATATAGAGTGATGCATATTAAAATCTCCTTGAATGAGAAGGGGGGAAGGAATAGAAGACAGAATGAAAGAGAGTTCTTGAATAATATCAGCATTAGGATGAGGAATATAAATAGATACGAATGATATGTTCATGCATCTAACTGCAACTATATTAATGGAGGGGGAATGATCTGGGATGGTAAGACGGTTAAATTTTGAATTTCGGTCAACTAAGAGGGCACAACCAGCCCATCCATCTTGTCTATCAGGGGAGGGATTGGCTAGAAAGACAGGTTTTTTCGGTTCGGAAGAAGTGACTATATTGGCATATGAGGTTCGAACAGCAGGAAACTTACGAGCTGCTTCAATATAGCCTATGTTTTCTTCAGACATAACTATCTTAATATATTTTTGCCGGTTATGCTCTGGGCATTTGAAGTCTGTAGCTAGGTGTGGTCCTGAACAGGAAAGACAGGAGATCTTTTCATCAGGGATATTACAGAATGAGCCTTCATGGGGCCCTGAACAGCGGAAGCAGCGGGGATTCGACCGACACTGGTCCCGAACATGACCAAACTTACAGCACTTGTGGCATTGGATTGTCGGAAGGGAGTAACGATCAACAGGGAGGGACATACTGCAACAGTAGATATAGTCTGGAAGAACTTGCCCCAAAAAGGTAAGTACTACTGAGCCAGTAGGCTCCCATACTGTTTTCTCATCTAATTTCTTCTTCCTATTAAGTCGACGAGCTTTGATTATCATTGGGCATGAGTGATGAGGTTCAATGAACTCTATCAGTTCGTCCAGGGTCCAATCAGTAGGAACATCTCGTATTACTCCCATTCTAGTCAGATGAAAACGTGGGATTGTAGCAGACAACTTGTTTAAAAGGAGAAGGGGGTTATCTAGAAAACTATTTGCATCATGAGGAGTTTTGAAAAAAACTGAGACCTTGTTTCTTCCTAAATGTTTGATCTCATCAATGCCAGCAACCTTACCATTATAGATGGCTTGAGCAATCTTTAGAGAACGCATGTTATTTGAGAGTCTAGTTGGTTCACTATCAGAGAGACTGACGTGAACAATAAATGGACCAGAGTCTGAATCAGTATATTTTAAATCAGTATTAGACTCAAAACCAGGGCGAGTATAAGTATGTTGAATCGAAGCAGAGGGTGGCGTTAATTTAGTTTTACTAAGAGAGGGATATTCGGAAGGGGATGCAACAGACTTGGCAGAACGTTTTGGTCGAAGTTTTTCAGCAGCCTTTTCAGAAGTCTTACAGGCTTCAGCTAGTTGGTCTATGGCAACATCCATAGAATTTCTTCCCCGATCGGGAGGAACATCTTCGCCCACGGAGGACGCCATAATAAAAAATTAACACCTACCAGATATTAAGTTGTATAATAAACCACCACCAACACAAAAATTCAACAACACAAGTCCTAGAAGAGCAGAAAAACGGTGAAAACTAAAAGGAATTCCCGAACGCGTGTATCCTTAAAGATGTCACCTGTCACTTTTCTAACATCCATTATTGGCTCAGGTGGTTGTTGTAAAATGTACCCACTATCAAATGTATTATGGAAAAATATTATGTGATCATTTTTTAAACCCCCTATTAATATTATAATTGCGAAAGTAACTCTGTCTTTTACACTTACACAGGAAAGATATTGGACCGATTTGGCTGAAACTCAGTATGTGTTTATTTTCGTTGCCGAGGATGAACATAGGATACTTTGAATCTTGAACAATGGCATATGTATTTGTCTCTCTGTTTGTTATGCTTTTACGGAAAAACTATTGGACCGATTTGGCTGAAATTCGGTATATATGTAATTTTAATACCGAGAATGGATAAGAAATACATTTCATACCGGATAATGGGATAGATTTATGTAAAGGTTATCCCAGAAAGTAGGATAGGTTATTTTTGTGATTTGCTATTTTCGTCATTTTGGTTATTTTGGTCATTTCGGCCATTTCGCCTGTTGGAGATGAGAATATCACTCTAAACATTATATATGTGTCAGTTATCTAATATTAAAAAGTAAAAGCATCTTCTGAGAAACATCACTGATACTTCCGGTAACTTTAGTTTGGGGTTCTCACATGTCTGTCCTCTTTGTGCTGTGCCTTGGCAAGTTAAAACTGCATACCGTGTGTAAATAATATTGTAATATAACTGTGATTATTAAAAATAATCTAAGTATATCAAACGCAGTTTCATTTAAATTCGGTAATTTTGGTTCTTTTGGTCATTTTTGTTAGTTTAGTAATTTTGTATTTTGCAGATAGATAGACGGGTGATAGTTAGATAAATAAAACTAAAACGGGTTAAAATAGAGAATAAAAGTTTGTATGGAAGATCAATCATTTTTCGAGTTTATAGACATTAAAATTTATTATCTATAAAAAAATGTGATGGTAACTGAACCTGTCTGTCTATTGAGCTTTCACGAAAAAACTATTAGTACTTTATCGGTTTTGCTTTAATTTTGTCCATACAATTATGTACTTTTAATTGTGAGATGGGATAGTTTGTGATATAAAATGAAGTGCATCTTCCGGGGGCAAATAGCACTAACATAATAATAAACTAACTCACTAACACTAAAAATACAGTTATTTATTAATAAATTAATGGTCTAGGCATGTTAAAATAAATGTTATTGTAACATGTGCTTACATGTAACTTAGGAATTTACTATCACTCAAACAAACGTGATTATGTTCTCTAGCTAAGGAAATTATGAGGAAAATTCAACGAAAGAGATAGACAATGATTAAAGGGAGTTAAAGAATAGTTTATTTTATTCATACTAAAACTCACCAGTTGGTGGACAATAGCCATAATAGCTTCCTTCGCTTGTAAGGCCTTATCTTCGTAACCCTGAATAGTGATGATGTCGTCATCGGGTTCACCGCGTTTCGGTAGATTAATTTGCACCCCATAGTCAGTGCGAATTTTCGTGATGACAGCTCCGCCCTTGCCAATCACCAAAGGATGGTATTCAGGATCTACTTTGAATTTCAGCTCATATGACCTGAAAACAAAGTTTCATAATCATTAATTTAGGATGAGTTGCACATGTGATCTGGATTGAATATATAACTTTCTAATTAAATCAAGACTTAAAACTCAATGTGATCTGTAAAAATTTGTTACTAATTATGTAATATCTAGCACAGAATTGTAATTTCGTGATTAGACAAAAATCTTTATCTAATGGTAGCTTTTTCATATTTTCACTCAAAATTTCTATCCGAGACATGGACTTGAATCTGCTTGGGGATATGTATAATATAGGCAATTTTGTAAAGTTATTAATGCTCATTGGTGAATCTACCACATTATACCGGTCATAGACAAATGCCATAAGGAGATTTACTTGTACAGGTTGTAAATCCTGTGTGTGTAGGGTGTAAACCCAACATAGATATGAATAGAAGGTATACTATGTGTTTTTCTAAAATAAATGAGTGGTGAGATGTTTGACGAATATTCATATATATTTACCTCAGAATCCTATCTTCCATTTCTTTTTCCATTTCAATAATTTTTTCAGCAAGTGCTTGTTTGGCTTTTTCTACATTTGCTGGAGTACCCGTAACCTAAAAAATATTATCATGTTACATACAAATTCATAACTCCTCATTGTATATTACATCAGTATGTTGAATGAGTCAAATTTAAAATGAAATAATCTAATACAGATGACTACAATTTTAGAAGTCATGTGATATATTTCTGTGAATGAACACCTAATTGTTTGGGGTTGACTTAATATACTTTCTCCCATTCTTCTCTATTATAGGTTAACTTATCTGTTTTATATCACAAACATTCAAGTCGACCTTAACACAATCCATCTAACCTTCTTCTTTGACTTATGTTGACTCATACATCATCTTCCAATTACACAAGTTTTTGTTACACGATTTTCATACCTTAGTTTTCTTCATTTAATTTTTCCCATCACAATTGTAATTTATAAAATACCCCCTTACATACTTCGTAACACATATACTATTCTATCACTATAACGAGTATAATATTATTTATAGGTACCTTAACGAAATTACTATTGTCTTCATTAGGCGGAAGTAAAATATGGACATCATAGGTCTGCATAAGTTCCCTTCTTTTTTGTCCAGCAAGCAGACGGTGGAGTTCATACGGAACTTCTACTTCAATCGTGATGGGCACCTGGTTAAATCATTTATATAAGAGCATTTAATTGAGTAAATCAACTTTCCTGTAATTGAGATTGTTGTTTCTAAATAATTATGTGGCATTATTGTTGTTATTAGGGAAGCTGCAATATAGATAAAAACACATATAATTATATTGTTACATACCGACAAAAAGTGAATGTTCACCTGCCTGCCATAAAGCGCAGTTTATTACATTCCCGCATTTGGACTTCTTTTGTTTACTTTGTATTTGTAAAATTCGTGATTAGAAAAACAGTCCATTGTGTATTGTCATCTTTGATGGCAGTCACTAGGCAGGTGTGTCGAACTGATTCTAAGAAATCCGATTTATGCGGGCTGGCAACCATATTGTATCGGTGCAGCAATGGCCCAATGAAGAGATCGGCAGTCTAGCGAGGACCACGATCAAAGCAAGACGTGGGTACATTCGATAAGCTATATAGTGACGGACCTTGCGCGTGTTATTGAATCGTGCATCACGTTTGTACTGGTTGCGTCCAGTTATTTTTGTACTTGTGTTATACGTGTTTGTATAGTTTTAATAGATTCTATAGTAATTCCAACGGCATTTTAATTCGAATCCCACACTCGGCAGCAATACATATGAAAAACCCAGATGGAGGCTGCCCTGTAAAGTGACTTTCACTCTGATCTGTTGTAAGTACTATTATGTTACATAAATTAAATAGTTAACAAATTTTTAGTTATTTTGCTCCATAGAACGAAATTATTATTGAATTTGATTTACCTGTTCGAGTAAGGCTTTCTTGGCGGCTTCACAGTTTTCGGGTCGGCCGGTGATCTTGATGATGTCATTGAGGCCCGGTTCGGCGCCCTCGTCGTTCTCTTTGATGGGCAGGTCCGCGCCCTCCGTGGTGTCGCGTTCGGGGAACTTGATTTGGACGTCGAACTCGGCGGTGATGTCCTTCACCTTGGCGCCGCGCGCGCCCATCACGGTGCGGTGGTGCCTTTGCGGTATCACGCATTCTATTGTCACCTGGCGATACGAGTAATCCATTTCAATACGATTGTCATTTGTAAAAAAATAAATTAATATATTTTTTTTATTGCAGGAGTTCAGCAGATGACCCACTTCATGGAAAGCTGTTATGAACATTTGCAACACCAAAGCTGCTACAAATGCGCTGCTGCACTCTTAAGGGAGACTGGAACCTGGTCACTAATGCCGAAACACAACTCAAGGTTGCTATGGCGACATACTTTAGACCATGGGTGGTAGCTATCCAGTCAGGCAAATGACCTGCCACCTTGCTGTGGGTTGTTTTAATATACTTCGAGTAAGCACTGAAAACTGGAATATTGCATCATTTTTTTATTATTCCATGAAAATATACAAATTACCACCCTCACACATATAAAAGGTGCTTCAGACGTTGAGTTGTGAAACCCACCAGCTAGTGGAAGGATGGAAAGTATCAGTACTATAATAAATGGTTCGAGTTTGTACAATGTGTTTAAAAATGAAAAAAATATGCTAATTCGGTTAATTCAGTCCAGCAGATTCCGAAATGATTATTTTTTTAGAATTTTTATGTCTACTAGAGCATCACGTGAAAACTACTGAATGGTTTTAAATTAAACTCGAAATAGAGTTAACTTATTTCCCGGAAAGTAACTTAGAATAAGTAAAAAGATGGCGCTGCGATCGCACCTTTCTTGGATAATACTGAACATATATGAATGAACCTCGATATCGGGTTATAACCAAAGTTAACACTTAAGATATATTTTATCCCGACAACTGATGTCGTTTCCTTATAATAGACCGATTAGCGAAATAGATGTTGCTGCAGCCGCATTTTTTAATTATCCAACTAAATAACTTTAACCAACATTATCATAAACAACATGACATGCATTGTATTCACTTAAATCAGATTGGTTCATTGACTCATATCGTTTTGCTGGGCATATCTATTATAGACTATATGCACTTCGTCTCTTTGTTGTTATTATATGTAAAAAACCGAGTCATGTATGAGTTTGACACGTGGCAAACTCTATTCTTAATTATTTATTTATTTAATTTGTTTGGGAAACATACAATAATTACTATTCTTAAATATAAAACACAAAATTAATACTTATACCAATCAAGTTTCCACTATAAAATAATTTATATAATGAAAATAAAAATAAATTGGCTCAAATGGTTAATCACAATAAAGAAACAAAAAAAAAATACAATTACAATACGAAAATTAACTAAAATGTCTATTTAATGTAAATTTAATTATGTCAAAATTAAAGAAAATAAAAGAAAATGTCAAAAAAGAAAAGTATATAAAAAAAAGTTATGTCATTATTCTAAGTCATTGGATGATTCTAAATTATAAATGTTCTTAATTTGGGTTTTAAATTGATGTAGGTAACCTATGAAAGGATGAATACTTGTGAATAGTGCATTGTATTGCTGACAAGTGTGGTATAAGAACGTGTTTTTAGTGTAGTTTGTTTTTATAAATGGAACTGAGAATAGGAATTTATCACGTGAGCTTAAACGGGGACACTTAAAAAATTGACATTATAAAATGTTATTGTTCCCAAGTGGCGTTAAGACGTCACCTTGGCCTCGAGGTCCTCGATGATCTCGAGTATGCGCGCCTTGGCCGCCTCGATGCACTCCTTGGGCCCCTTGAGCACGACGCGGTCGCTGTTGACGCCCTGCCGCGGGAACGAGATCTGCACGCCGCCGCAGTCGTCGGCGATGCGGCGCAGCACCTCGCCCCTGCGCGCCACGAAGTGCCGGTGGTGCCGCAGCGCCACGTTCATCTCGCCCTCGCACACCTTGTTTATCTCGGACACGGCCGACTCCAGCTGCTTGCGCGCCGCCTCCACGTGCTCCTCGCGACCTAAACGATACGTTCATAACAAATCATTAGTTACTGAAACGAAGTTCCTCATCGCGCGTTGCGAAAAAATTAAGACCAAAAGTTGTAACGACACTTTTTGCTATAGTTGTAAGCGGTGCGGCGTGCGCGTGTTTCTCGATCGGTCTCTCTCCTCTCTCTCTCTCGCATAGAAAGTAAGCCACTTATTTTCGTTCCGTCTTTCTATTTCACATTGAACATGTGGTGTCGTGATGATTATTTTTGTTGAGTGTATACATGTTTTTTGTACATAATAAACAATAAAAAAAAGAAACTTCGTTCCATCCGGGTGTCCCTTGACACCTCTCAAGTTTTTTTATTTTATTTATTTAGGTTTGTGGCTTGGCAGCTAGGCCTTCAAGTCAGATCTTAGTTTACAAGATAGTTTCTTCATTTTCTTAAGCCTATGTGTAGCACAGCTGAACTGTAGGTTATCAGCTGGTGGCATTCAACAGAGTTCTTGTGACAACTCAAAAGGCCACATTTGACTGTACAGTTTACATTTCTCACAATACACATAATTACTACTCAAAAACTATCAATATCCTACAACTATTGTTCATTTTAGAGTAATTTTACACATTTTTGAAAATAAAACTGCACAGCACAACATCTCCTTTCAGTTCCCACCAAAAACTCAACAAATCATTAGCTGTTTCATTAGTGCATAGGGATGTGGACACGTGTTACAATCAAAATCGAACATTATTTACATATAGGAGACCACTTGCTGTAATAAAACTGTTTAAATAACTAATACAATTCTTTTTATATGTAGAAACTTATGACAACAAAAAACACTTCCTGATAGAATTTTGTGTATCATGCAAAAACCAGTTATTAATTTATCTCATTTTTGTATGAGACTCAAATATTATAAGTCACTCAATTAAAGTCCTCGTAAGTTTTTATTTGTTTTACCAATATTAATTACGATCAAATGTATTTACTGCCTTTTAAAAAACAAATAGCAAAACCATATATAAGCAGTAACATAAATATAATGCAAATAACACTCACCAATGATAAAAATAGCTTCTTTATCTTCATCTTTCTCTGTGGGGAAGATGATGCGAGCGCCAGTCTGCTCTCTGATCTTTTTTATATTTGCACCATTCTTGCCGATCAGGAATTTGTGGTGTTCAGGCTTTGCGCGAACAGTTGCTGTGTGTGAAGTGAGCTCCCTTTCGGAAGCATGAGCTAACAGCTGCTGTTTCGCTTTTTCTACTTCTTCTGCTGGACCTCGAATCACAACTTTATCGCTATCACTCTCGGCCGCAGGGAACTTAATCAATACACCCCCACAGTCTTCCATTATGGAATGAATAAGCTTCCCACCAGCACCAATGAGGGAATTGTAATATTTGGGTGGAATAGTCACTTCCTCTGTGACAACATTTGCTTTCTCATTGTGGATCTGTTGTATCCTCTTAACAGCTTCTTCGACATTATCGCGCTTTCCTCTTACAGTGATGACGTCACTGTCGTCGCCTTCAGCCGGGAGATCGATCACAGTTTGTGTTTCATCTCGAATTTTTCTCAGATTAGCACCACCTTTACCTATTATAAACTTGTGGAATTGTTTGAAAATTGGAACCTCTTGAACATAAGACGATTCAGCAATTTCCTTTATTAACTTATGTAAATATTTTTCACACTTTTCAATGTCATCCTGAGGACCTCTTAACTTAATAGGGCTTCTTTTTTGCCCTTGGTCAGGAAGAGAAATTAAGACATGCTCGAATTTTTCACGTATCTCCTTGATTTTCTCACCTCTGACACCAATAAGTGATTTGATATATCTATGATCGACATATACTTCTTTCGATCTTTCATTTTCTAATTTCATAACCATTCCTCTTAACTCTCTTTCAGCATCAGCTACACCCTGATGACTGCCCTCAATGCGAATTATATTGTTGCCTTCGCTTTCAATAATGTTAATAACTACACCAGTCTCATCCTTCAGTCTATTAACTAAAAAGGAAAATAACTAATGTAGAGTATTTCTATTTTAATAATCAATTCGATATAATGTATTAACATTACATTACATTACATAAAATCACGCCTGTTTCCCATGGGGGTAGGCAGAGACTATGGATCTCCACTTGCGACGATCCTGACAAACAACTTTCGCTTCACCTACTTTCATTAACCTCTTCATACATGCGCGTTTATTTGAAATGCTTTTTACCTGACTTTTTTTAACAGTTCTGATATTTGTTCATGGTATGTTCGTCTCGGTCTACCGGCAACAGCTCTACCATTGACAATACTGTCATATACCTGTTTTGTGATTCTATTTTCATCCATCCTCTCTACATGCCCAAACCACCTTAACATTCCTTTTTCAACTCTTGTTATTACATCTTCTTTCAAACCACATCATTCCCTTAGCACACTGTTTCTTATCCTATCATTCAAGCTAACCGCACATATACTTCTCAAAGCTCTCATTTCAACTGCGTTTATCCTACTTTCATGCTTCTTCTGCCATACCCAACTTTCACTACCATACATCAGGGTCGGCACCAACACTCCTTTATGGACAGCCAAGCGTGCCTTTACAGACACTTTCTGGCTATTCATAAAAGAATTTAGCGCTCCATTCACCCTGCCATAACTCTCCTTTCAATATCCCTTTCATGCTTTCCGTCTCTGGTAAACATGCAGCCTAAGTAAACAAATTCACTAACTTGCTCTAACTTTTGATTTCCTATCTGTATATTACAACTTGTCATTCTTTCATCTCTTTCAAACACCAGAACTTTCGTCTTGTTCACATTAATTTTCATACCCTTTCTCTCAAAAGACTCATTCATAATTGTTACCATCTCCTGTAACTCCGTTTCCGATGACGCAAGTATAACTTGATCATCGGCGTAGAGTAGACATTTGATAAGTAACCCATTCATTCTTAAACCACTTTCACTTTCTTTCAAATCGTCCAAGCAACTGTCTAAGAATAGGTTGAACAGCCACGGCGACGCTACACAGCCCTGTCTAACACCTTTTTCAATGCTAAACCATTCAGTGTAGGCGCCGTTAACCCTAACACAAGCACTGGAATCGCTATAGAGGGACTTCAGTGATCGTATCAGGTTGTCTGTTATCCCACACTTAGCTAGCGGTGACCACAGTTCACTCCTTATCACTCTATCATAAGCTTTCTCGAAATCTATAAATGCACAATACACATTTTGACCTTTGGCCAAAAACTTTTCATTTATGCACCGTAATAACCGATGTGTCCACACATCCCATTCCCTGTCGAAAACCCGCTTGTACATCCCATACTTTCTCTTCTGTTACTTTCAATACCCGTTCAATTAACACTTTAGCATACATTTTCCCGACAACGCTAAGAAGGCTGATGCCCCGACAATTTTTACAGTACTGTTTTGACCCTTTTCCTTTGAAGAGTGGTACAATAACGGCTTTGCACCAATCTTTTGGTACACAGCCACTCTTCCAGCATATGTTAAAAAGGCGATATAAGAGACTTGCGACCAAACCTTGTCCAGCCTTTAGCATTTCCACGGTTATCCAATCATACCCAGCAGCCTTTCCTAGTTTCATACTATTCAATGCTTTCATAATTTCATCCATACCTATACTATCGCTACTGTCTTCTCTATTGTCATTTTCATCAGTCATACTTGCCACATCCGCTTTATCTTTTTCAAACAATCCTTCAAAATATTCTTTCCAGCGATTCAATATGCATTTTTCTCCTTTCGCAATGTCTCCATTCTTGTCCCAATTACATTGAGCTCAGACTGTACTGTCTTTCCTCTAGCTCTTTTTATAGATTTCCAGAAATATTTAATGTTACTCTGGAAATCTTCAGAGATTCTTTCATCCAAATCATCTTTTTGCTCATTTTTTTCTTTTTGACTGTAATTTTAACTATTTCATTCATCCTTTTTATTATATTATTCCTTATCCTACCAAATATTCTTTACGCATTTACCCATTTTTCTTTTAGTTATACCACACACATCAGTCGCAACACCCACAACTTCGGTTTTAAAGGACATCCACAACTCTTCTATTTTATAAAATAGTTTTATAAATATAAACTAGTTTATAAAACAATGATAATTATACTGTTGAAGCCATTCTTAATGGTTAAGAAAAACATCGTAAGGAAAACTACAATTTGTGATTGCCGACGACGTTTAAATAAGCCAATCTGCCCGGGCTAGGAACAAAATGTGGAGTTGTTGAATTTGATATGAAACAGGAAGGCCAAATCCAGTCACTGAATAGTGAGAGATTTATAAGGTGATACAAATTAATAAAAATGACCTGCAGGAGTGGCATGAAATATATTAATAATATTATTATTATCATTGCAACCACTTTTAATTTTAAAAAACGTCATACTCACTATTAGTTCCACTCTTTCCGATGATGTGCTTAAAGAATTTAGGGTCCACTGTGAGTTCAACATAAGTGAGCGTAGCGAGCAAGTTCTTGACAAAGTTATCAAGCTCCACTTGTGCGCGCTCGACCTCCTCTGGTGGACCATCAATTTTCACTTTATCTTCAGAATGAGTAATGTCGACATGTACCTATACAATAAACCAAAATATTACTCACAAATGCTGTTTTGAGCCCAATATAAAAGTATCTCTTTTTCAGGATAAAAGTATCCTATGTTTATCCTTGACATCGAAAAATATATACTGAGTTTTAGCTAAAAGTGTACCAGACAGACAGAGTTACTTTCGCATTTAAAATATTAATAGGGATAGGAATTCTTTATTGATTGCAATAAACAAAATCGATCAAGTTTTAACACATAAATTAAGTTCCTCATGCCACTGTGTCATATCATTTATTTAAAGGTTATATATAAACTTAGAAGAAGAATACTAGAAGAGGTATGTATAAGTTTTCAAAGGGTATTATGCATTTATATTACCTTAGAGAAGTCCTGTGTTATCTTTTTAATGTTAGAACCGTTTTTTCCAATAATATATTTATGAATCCATGTTGGAGCATCCACAGTCGCCGTTTTCACAGAGTTTGCTTTCTCACATACCTTTGAGAGTGCTAAAAAGCAAATTCCTTATTAGACTACTCATGTTTTACTAACATTCTGCTTGCACAGACAAATATGACAAGGATTTGCCCGCGACTTCGTACACGTTTGACAGGTAACATAGATTACATTTATTTTGTCAGTATTTAAAATCAAAGCATGTTTTAAGATGGATAAATGATTTTTTGTATCAAAATACATGAATTCCGAAAATTCCCGTAAAACTCGGAATAGATACTTTTGTTGAAGGCATATATATCTAAATCTACTAAAGATGTCTATTAAACATAGAAACCGTAATATCAAGCAAGTCCTGATGTCAAGTGGTTTTGAAGCTGGAAAATCCCAGAGAATATAAAAAGTTCCGGATTATATTGTTTTAATATAATAATCTGATCCAAATAGGCTAATTTTTATATATAATACCCACTTTAAAACACTCCTAGGAAAATTCCAGCGGCATTCCCGGAATATAAAGTATCGCATCACTTGAAACTGCTATTATTCTAGTAAAATCGTATTGAAACCAGCTAATTTTACGCTAGCTCGCTAATCTATACCACTTACGGGAAAATTCCCGGGATAGAAAGTATCACTCATTTTATTACATTTTTTGCTATAGATTTGTAAAAAATTACATTGGAATTCGAACATTTTTGTATCTGGTTATTTTAAATAATTCTCAGTAAACATTCCCGCGAGATTTCCGGGACAAAAATAGCGGAGATTTTAAGTCTAATAAGTATCGTTGAACAATGAAAACCGCATCAAAATCCGCCCAGAAGTTTTACGTGAATCCCGAACAAATAGACAAACAGACAGACAAGAAATCTAAAAAAATGCACTGTTTTCTCCATTATTTATAGTCTATTCCAGTTGTATTTTTTAAATTGCTTTAATGTACAGCGACACGGCTTGTTTAAAATATTATAGATACAAAATATTTCAAACAAAACACTAATGTTAAAGGTGAAATTAATTTCGTTTTCTATATAAATGATACTTGAGTACATGAGTCGAAAATGAGAAAGTGGACCTAAGTTTATCACTTTTAGAATTTAGTAAAAATTGAAAAAGTATTAATGTTTATAAGAAGAAAACAATAGTTATCTTTGCTTTTAATAAAAAAAACCTAAATGATTAAGGACAAATATGGACAATAGGACAGGTATGGAAATATTGTTTAAAAAGTTTCAATTAATAAAGAAAGGTACTACATACCAAGGCCAATCTTATTATGAGGTCCGTGGAGAGTAATAGTTCCCGTTGGTGAGTCAGGAGGTGGCATTTCAACTGAAACTCCAGTTTCCTTCAAGATTTCTTGGATGGTAGTACCACGAGCACCAATTACATATTTGTGTTGGGATTTCGGCACTTCTACACGCACGGTTGAACATTTTTTGACCTAATAAGCATATTTTAAAACTTATAGTAAGTAATTCAGTCTTCTAGTCCAGTGTTTTTCAACGTGTGGGTCGCGACCCCCTAGGGGGTCTGTCAGAGGTATACTTTTGAGTTTTTCGACTTCTTGTTTGCCAAACATTATCTCCGCCATATTTAAAGCCGCTGGTAAAATCAAACTTTCAGCAATAGTATTAGGTTTTTCTGCTTTAGATACACGAAGAGCTACTCGATAGCAACGCTTTCTCATTACTGCGGCGGGCGGGGCCGGCATCGGACTTATGCGCGTAAATTGCGTTATCTATTGGCGACGCACTCGATGTAAAAAAAAATAGTTTTACGTACTTAATTATGTAGTACTTAATTAACTGGTCGAACCCGAATTTTGAAAATTAATGAATATGTTGGATTAAATATTTTCACAAAATAAAATACATGAAAAAAAAGCAACGGGGGATCGCGAAATATTTCTTCATACTAAAGGGGTCGTGTCATGAAAAAGGTTGAAAAACACTATTCTAGTCTATAAACATTTCGGCCATTTATAAACATTTTTGGTACATAAATGACTATGATAGGAAAACTAAGTTTTGAAAATATTTCAAATGGAATTCAAAGATTCTGGAGATTGTTATTGTAAGAAAGTTATCCATATCTATGCAAGTTTATTTGTAACTAGCGTTTTCCTCGCTCGTTTGTATATTGACAACTGGGTATAGGATGTTACATTACTAGAAAATTGCTATGTCGACCTGTCATGGACTATTCTTATATCAACATTTTTGACACTAAGGGGCCACCCACAAATTACGTCATACGAATTTCATGACTTTTTGACCGCTTCCCCATCCTTGTCACAGCTGGTCACATTCGTGAGAATCTTCCCTCCGTAATGAGCATCACATATTTTGCAATATTACCTAAAGAAATTGTTACGTTAAAACAGCAGTCCCGTCATTTTCTTTATTTTATATTTAATTATTCTTTAATAATTTCAACACTACGCTGATACAGATAGAGTTCGAAATATTTTAAGTTTTTCGTTAATAGTTCTAATTTTGTGTTTTAAAGCTT
The DNA here is from genome assembly GCA_012273795.1 of Dendrolimus punctatus. Classification (NCBI taxonomy): domain Eukaryota; kingdom Metazoa; phylum Arthropoda; class Insecta; order Lepidoptera; family Lasiocampidae; genus Dendrolimus; species Dendrolimus punctatus. Next base: position 10,210,152 of record CM022537.1, read on the forward strand.
AAGGCCGCTTGCATAACGATCGTCTTTAAATAAAATTAGTTAATCATATTAAACTGCCTAAATATGTTTTACACAAAATGTATTGACAGTTCTTTAAACATATTTAGCGGCAAACTTTGCGTTGACGCTAATTGTATTTAAGAGGGTTAAATACGTTTTGTTTCTTTAATCAATTTAAGCAACCTTATGCAAGCGGCCCTAAATATATTAGAATTTGAAATATGACGTCACAAAATTTACGAGTGACGTCATTTATGGATGGCGCTTAAGACTGTTATTTTCCGAATGACAAGTACTCATATAGAAATATCTGTCGCTCACCATATCCTCGTAGATCTGTTGAATCTGAGCCTTGGCAGCGAGCACGCCGTTCTTCTCGCCGGCGATAACGATTTCGTCGCTTTGCGTGGACGCCGGCGGGATGTGGATGCGGGCGCCGGTCTCGGCGCTCATCGCTTGGGCGCGCTCCCCGTAAGCGCCTTGAATGAACGGGTGATAGATCTTCGGCACCGTGATACGCTCGAGGGCTTTGCGCGACTAAAATATTCACAACTCTATTAATTTCTTCTTACCAACTCATAATTTAATATTTTTTTTGAGTTTTTGGCAGGAACTGAAAGGAGATGTTGTGCTGTGCAGTTTTATTTTCTAAAAATGTATAAAATTACTCTAGAATGAACAATCGCTGTAGGATATTGATAGTTTTGAGTAGTGATTATGTGTTTTGTGAGAAATGTGAACTGTATAGTCAATGTGGCCTTTTGAGTTGTCGCAAGAACTCCGTTGAATGGCACTAGCTGATTACCTACAGTTCAGCTGTGCTACACATAGGCTTAAGAAAATGAAGAAATTAAATGTATATTATAAACTTAGATCTGAATTAAAGGCCTAGCTACCAAGCCATAAACCTATATAAAATAAAAAACTCAGAATTGATACTTTTAGATAATAATTATACTCTGAAACAGGTAAGATTTCTGATTATATAATATTTGCAGGTAGTCAATTAAAATAGTATGGTATGAAGTAATTACATAAATAGAGAAATACATTCTAAGTATAAGATTATTAATAAATAGTAACAGAATGTTGTATTTTTATATAATTAATTTTAATATTTATTTCCTAGGAAAGTTATGAAAACGCTACAAATTACGTTTTGTGGATGTTTCAGTCATACCATCCTATGTGATGGTACTATTTAGCTGTACTTAGTTTTGAATATTACTTAGCTCTTTTTATCACTCGGATATAAAGCAAGTGGGTGCAGAAATGAACTATTCTCACTCTACCTACCTTAAACTAATTATTGTGCGACAATGATAATCTATTGTAATTGTGCTAAATAAATTCAGCCTTCTCCTGGCAATAGCCTTGGAAATAACATGATCAGAATAAATAGGTTTATTTAAGACTACCCTTTATTATATTCTGATGATAGTGATACCTGTAACAGTGTCCGGCTATTGTACTAGTTGTTTTATCTATGTAGTTACTTTAAAGTCAATTCAAAGTATTCTAAAGTATTAAACTTTGATCTTGCATTTTACCTGTTCCTCAGAACACACTCGGATCTCATGTTCAGCCTTTTCAATGCCCTCCTTGGTACCAGTAATCGTAATAATATCGCTATTATCAGAAATACTTGGTACACTGATTTTAGTTGCAGTCACTTTTTCCAATTCCTTTAGTTTCTGACCTTGCTTGCCCAAAATCCAACGGTAATGCTCTTTAGGAATGGAAATTTGCTTGCTTGCCTAAAAAGGAAAATATTATTGATAATTTATATTTAAAAATTACAGTAGGTTTTCTTGTAGACTTAAAAAGCAAAGCCTGCAGAGAACTGGTAGATTATGAAAAACAGTAAGATTTTAATAGGAAATTTAATTTGCCTGACAATATAACAATAAAATAATTGATAATGCTTATGTAAGTATTTATGTGAATTATTATGTCATGATAATACATCCTTACCTGTTGTTGGAAGTGCGTTAAGATTTGTCGCCTTGCATCCAAGACCGCACTATGCTTGCCAGTGATCAGGAAGGTAAGACTGCCGTCTTTGCTAGTCGATATTTCAATGTGGGCCCCTGTATCTTTTGTGATTGCTTGACAAGTCCTCAAAGATTCACCTTCACCAAAAGTATTGGAATTGTCCAACTTCCTTTCTTCATATGGCACGTGGAATACCTGATCAGTTTAAATTTATATGTTAACTATCATTTAATAGACAAATACTTTTAAAGGTTCATTTTGCTGTCAAATACTAATTAGACAGATTCTAAATTAGTAGTATGTTGATGATAAAAAAGATGTATAACCATGTTTTTATATCATATGGACTCCTATTAATCCCTTTAGTTCTCCCGATTTCTCATTTTAAAATTCATTAATTACTTATATTATCTGAATGTTAAATACCACCTGTATAAATAATTTCTCCATGTAAATAAAAAACTATAAATATCTGAATATTTGGTCTTTTACTCATATAAAGTAATAAACATAAGCGTGAGTGAAATAAAAAAAGCTTTGTGCAATGTACTTTATCAATTGGTTTTTTTTTCTTGATTCGATTTGTGTTAAATTAAAAATACGTATATATGTTCATGATAATTCTATGGTTAAAGCAAGACATTTGTGCCTTTGTAAATAAGGAGTGTGCAAATAATAAACTTGTAACATTCTTTTCAACCCTAAAAATGTAAACAGTTATGTCTTTGTCCATACATTAATGTTACGACCGAGTGCCGATAAAAGACCAATTTCACACCTGCAGTTTATTGTCTTTCGGCATTTAGACTTCTTTTGCTTACTTTTTGTTTAAAAATTGTAATTATAAAAACATCCTATTGTTATTGTACTCGTTTATGGCGATTTCTCGGAAAGTTCAATACACGCGGTCTAGTGTTGTATAATATAATTTTAGTATAAAACAATGCCCGAAGGGAGGGTGAGACAGTCAAGCGAGGTTTACGATACGAGCAAGACGTGTAATTCGATAAGCTACATAGTGACGGACTTTGCGCATGTTATTAAATTGTGCAGTTTGTATTGGTTGTGTCCAGTTATATTTGTACCTGTGTTATACGTGCTTGTATAGTTCTAATAAATTCTATAGTAATTCCAACGGCATTTTAATTCGAGTCGATGAATAGGAGTTTAATATATCAGTTTTTATTCGATGTTCCTAGCCGTCATTCTACTTAAAAATCTATTAGTCACATCAATCCCGGTCGTTATCTCGTGGTCGCGCTAAATAGCCTGTGTTACAAATTATATTATGTACAGATACGAGATTGACACGCAATTCGAATCGAACGTGTACTACAAATAACACAATTAGTCCATTCTAGGGTTTCGACTAGCAGGGAACAGTTTTCTAACTCAATGTGTATATTGTTACAATTACCACATACTGGCAGTGAAGGAAAATATAATTATAACAGATCGAGGAAACCCCCATTCGGGTTTGCACAAGCATGGAAGGTATAAAGTCCATTTAGGCTAAAATTGGGAGCCCAGCATTGGGATGTCATGGACTGTTATTATAATATCTGGACAGGCATGATATGATCTAACCAAGGCCTAAGTATTAGTAAGTATATTGGTATGCTTTAGATTGCTATTATTATCAAATACTTCACTTATATTGTTACAACTGCTTCGCTTTGCTACATAATTGAAGTTATTAATTCCTTATTATTTGTTGATAAGAGCATATTCTATTTACATGTTATCACCAAATTGTTGTTGAAATAACTTACATCCACATTATCAGATATCTCAATTAATGAATACCTAAATGAAAACTTTGTATTTACCATGTATGAGAATATCATTCCAGCACAGAACAAATTTAAACAACTAGAGATATAGATAATACTTTAGGCAATTATCAAGCCTTACTTACGACGGATTGCGCCACAATATTCATTATCTTGAATATTTCGGCTTACTACAGATTACATAATTAAAAAAAGTCACACATATTTAATAAAAGAATTTATTTATGAAGGCCAATGTTTGAGAGGAATTTCCACACTTTCGTTTTTTCTTATTACACGTGACCTTTATTTCAAAATAATTAGGTACTACACATAGTTTACATTCCAATGAAAATGTATATAATACTTCTCAAAAGGTCTTAACTTTAAAACTAGGTGTATCAATAAATTAAACATCCATTACTTACAATAACAATAACAACAGCCCATAAACTATCTCACAGCTGGGATTCCGCTCCCCATTTAAAGGTATATCCGCCACGCGTGTCTAAGGCATGTTTAACACATTGGTTACCTCCATGTGCTGGTTTCATCACGCTGTTTCCCTTCGTCGTTAGTACCGGTAATCGTAACAACATGCACAACTGCGTTAAAGGTGCGTGCTTTCGAGCCTGGACTGGAATCCAACCTTTTGTGCCCTTTAAGTTCAGGATGCGAGTGTGCTAACCACTAAGGAAGCTATCGGGGATTATAGTAAACAATGATAATAACTATTATAAATTGTTTTTTATTCTATAAAATTATATCCATACAATTTCCCTGCATCTATCTTTGATGCATTTTTCTTAAGGCATGAAGGCCATAAAAGATCATCCATTCAATAGAAATTGGCTATACTCACCCATAGACATTTACAGCACTATAATATAGGAGAGATCTTAATTTATGAGATTATGCATTATGAGGATGTTTGGTCAAGGGAAAATGACCATTAGTACTAAAAGCATTAATGTGTTAAATATGTGGTTGGTTAAATTAGTAGTGTAACATGACTTGTAATTCTGGCAGTCTTCATTTGCATTGAAATGTGCAGACCGGATTTCAACATGGGAATAATGTATATTGAACTTTATTCCTGAGTGAAAATGGCACAAAGTTGCTTCCTATGTAGTCTTAGCTATGTTCCACTTACACAATTCACAACATGAGATCAAAATTTCCCACTTTACTAACTATCTATTCTGCTGGTACGTTAGGAGTTACTAGTTGTGTAATTTCTCCCAATGTACCAGTACACTTGTACTCAATCATGCACATCTATGCAACATTACAAGAAAAACATTTCCATTATTTTATTGCGAACCTGGGAAACAAGCAGGTGGCCCATCTTATGGAAAGTGGTTACTGTCCCCTAAAGACATTTAACAACAATATCAAGAGCGAAACCAACGCATTACCAGCATTTAGGAAGCGATCAGGGTGCTGAGACAGATAAATGAGGCGAGAAGAATGGAATAAAAGAGATGGAATGTGGAAAATGGGACAGGAGTGGGAGAAGTGTACGACATACTACACATGTATGGGACAGTATATTATACAAACAGAAACTAACCTGAGTATGAAGGGAGGACCCAACACGCAGTTTATTGGTGGCCTGCTGGATGTTCCGCTGCACCGGCGGCTGCGAGTGCGGCAGCGCCGGGAACAGGTCGTCATAGGCATAAGAGCCACTGTTCACACTATTCTCATATCCAACATTATTCATTTCCTCAACATGCACAGGTATGTCAGAATGTACGGGAATCACATCTCCGACCATCATGGATTGCTGATGCATCATTTTCGTCTCCTCCAGCAGTCCTTTTCCGAGCCAAGTCGTTACAGTACTGTACAAAATAAAAATACACTTTTACATTTGTGGCGATGTCAATGAAAGGAATTGACACAAGTATTTAATTAATGTCTATACTTTGTATTTGAACAATTGTTGCTATTCATTATAAACCTTCACTCATTAGAATTATTTCTTGAATATTGAAGCTGCTTAATGGAATCAAGGTCACATGTGACAAAACATTTTCTTATATACAGAGTTATGTCCTAATAATTTCAATTTAATTACACTTGCATTATTTAAAAACCTATGTTTGTCATATTTTGATTTCTTCCATGTGAACAGAAAAAGTGAACTTTTTTGAATTATTTCATATTTATTTGGTACTTCTTTATAGCCTTAAAAACCAAACCAATTAATTAACATATTCATGTAGCAATCAAGTTATGGTAGATTAATGACTAATGCACCTGATTCTCAATCCAACAGAAAATTTTGTACACTTATATACTGATTATAAACAGTTTAGGCTGTTTTATCTAATGTATATATATCACTTGCTTTAGCCCGCGGCTTTGCCCGCACTAAAAAAGAATATGTATTTTATGATGTAAATAAAAAAGTTAACATACATTGTTAACTTTTTTATTAATATTAAAATTATTTTTTACTTTAAAGCATGTAATGATAAAAACAAGTAACGCCATCTACCAATGCCATTGACATGACAATGCCATTTTTAGTGCATGTGTATGGAAAATTTCGTGATAATCTATCACTAAATTAAGGGGTGTAATATCATGAACAAACAAACTCACATTCACATTTATAATATTCATTAGGAAAGAAACCACATACTATTTATGAAAGGAAACTACTATCAAGATTTATGTGAAACTTGTTATAGAGTACAGGTAAATTTTTCAAGTAGTCCTCCATTGCCAGTACCAATATAAGAAATAGTGAAAAAATATGCAAAGGAATCACATTGCTAGTTCTGTTAAAACTAAAGTATAAATTACATTTCTGAAAAATTCAATTACCCTAGTTGGGAGTCAAACAACTAATTAAAATAAAAACACATGTTGTATTATTACACTAACACATAGTGTAAGTTGTAAGGATCACAATTTCTGTAAAGAAATGTCAAACTAACAAAAGGGGTTGATTTAATTTAACAGAATGATCTAAATTTTCTTCAAATGGGCATAACTTTATGTAGACTTCTAACTTATATATAGATATTGATTTAGATATATATAGATTAATCTTTTTTTAAACAATTATAATTTGTTTGTTGTATAAGATACCCATGACAACAATATTTTATTTATGAGAAAAGTTTCTAGCCCCAGCTAGCAATTAGTCATTAATTATAATAGTGTAGTTTAGTAATTAATGAAGTAACATCATTATCAAATTATATTACCAAGACCATGTAATAATCTATTGAAAAACTGAAAAAGTTGATTGATTGATGGCTACTTCATTTGATAAGGTAATACATATGTTATCAGCAATAAAAAAATATAGTACACACAAAATTGGTGATATAATATAACATGATAGTTAAAAGTGCCAAAATTTTGTTAACATTTGAGGAATTCAAAAATATAAACTTTTGAAGTTTGTAACCATTTATGTTGTGGTCACTTAGCATTAGTTTTCTAATAACTAGTGATTAGCAAGTTAAAATTTTCAGGAAGAAATAACATAGTAACCAAACAATAAGAATACAAACAGGCAATGAATTTCACCTATCTCATATTTAGAGTAATAAACATTATCTAGTGAAGATTTATGACCACAAATGAAAAATGTGTCTCATCAAATAAATTAAGATTGATAAACAGATGTGTGTTTGCAAATGGAAACTAATCCACAGGACAGTTTTCAGATAAATAATAAAAACCAAAGGAGACTGAGACTTCTAGAGCAAAGGAATGTAATGAGTTGTTGGTATGGCTTAATAAAGTGTTTTATTTTTCAATTATACAATGAAAATTCAGTTATAAATTTTATCTGGAAGACAAGAAATCTTAAAAATAAGGTCACAAATAAAATAAAAAACTATTCAACTCCATAATCAATTATGTGAATGTATTTCAACAATTAATTGACAACACTAACACCATATGTTTAATTCATAGAAAATAATAAATCCAATACATTTTAAATCAACACAAATACGAACTATTAAAATCACTCTTATTGTTATACAATCTGGGTTGACCCCAGAACATATGAAATCATATCAAACTCCTTTCCAATTAGATGTAAAAATAATACATGTAATTTAGAACTATTCTTTGAACTTAATTTATTTTGCTGATGTTATGGATTGGTTTGGATATATCTAACCATGTCCAAATGAAAAGCTAAAATTTCCATTTACTTCCTTACCTCTACTGACAGATCTGTTTTGTATAGGAATATGCCTATATAGTAGTTAAATTATAGTAGACTTCATTTAAAAATGAAATGTACCAATTTTATAACTTTCATCTTGGTATATGCTAATCATGAAAATTATGTTTTATAAAGCATAGAATATTTTGTGAGAAATACCAATCAGTTAAAAATTCCCTAATAACAGGTTTTCTATAAAACCAGCGTGGCCGGAGTTAAGTGACGGCCGGAACATATGAAGCTCATTACAAACACATACACAACATAGTTAGTCCTTTTATAAACTATGATGGAAATAGGAAGAAATGTGAAAAGGACAACTAAGTTAAAATAACTGTTTGGTTTGGTTTGCTTTAAGAACAAGAGAGATAATGGTAAATGTATAAATTATACGCTCTACGAATATTGGCATCCCGTTTTTGATAATACGTGTCACCTTCTAGCACATTTGACGTGGAACTCATATTGTAAAATACAACAAGACTTACCAAATGTACCGTAGCCAATCAACCTGAAACTTTATCCTTTGGGCGCCAGGATCAGGGTTTCTTTCTCCTGTACGAGATTTACATGAATTAATACGAATAATACAAAACTAAGAATTAATTCTTAAAAACACACACTTACCCAGCTGCCAAGGCGAAAGACAGATAGTGTGTGAGTTGCCAACTTCAAAATTCAAGAGAGAAAAATAAATTATAAAAAATAAACACTTCAAATATTTGATTCAATAAATATTCAATATTTCTTTTGAATTTTTATCCCAGCCTTCATTAAAGAAAATAACCAGAATATGATTCTCTATTTCACAAAGTACTAGATGTATCCGCCTTTATTTTTTTATAGAATTTTAAATAACGCCGTATGTACATTGAGCCAAGGAAGGCCAGCAAACTCTCTTTGTTGGTTTTGTTGGTCTAATTTGTACGCTTAACGTAATTACAAAGGACACCATCGACTAAAGGTGCCCACACATTATGGGACGCATCATCACCTGCGGCTGACGAACGCATCCGAACAATGTGCACATCAGATCAAAACGGTAACATACTCTCCTGATTGCTTTCAGACGTTCGAACACTCAAAGTCACGTCCATGATTTTTGATTTATAATGTGTACACGTCAAAGAACTTTCCTTATCTAGATACGTTGTAACGTTGTAAGCCACGCCCCTAGGCCGAGCCCATTACCCGCGACCTATAAATGTCCACAGTTAATATATCATGACTTTAAACATTCGCCCCTCCCCACAACCTCGTCGTTCAGTTCCGCCATAAAAATAGAACGCTGTCTAGTTTATGTTAACCTAAACAATAAAAGAGTTTTATTGCAGAAAGCGATAATTAAACCTTTGGTTATTAGTGTTACACTCATGCTGTTTAAATAATGGATAAAATACCGAGAACACACGAAGGTATGTACGGTTGTGTAAAATATTTTGTCTGTAGTTAAGCATTTGCTTCTAATAGATTTGGAAACATTAATCAATTAAATATCATTAAAATACTATCTGTTACATCTTCGATCTATAATAATTTTACTTATTTAGCTTATTAAAACAATGATTTATTACACATTCTCACTGTTGTGGTTGTCACCTGTTAAATTGTTTTTGTTTTTGACCCCTTATACTGAATCCTTTTCCTAATTCCAATACTATTTGGTTGTTGTGTAATTCACATTATCATTTCAGCTATTGAAGCTCAAATACGGGAAATACAATCAAAGAAGAATGAGTTGCCAGAGAATGGGTCAAACAAAGGTGTATCATTAGGAGAACAATTCTATGATAGTGATATATATGATAATACAGGACAGGGGGGGAAATCAAGGTATGATGGGTATGTAACATCGATTGCTGCTAATGATGAAGTGGAAGATGATGATGTTGAGAATGTACCTATGTCACAGAAGAGGTCTGGCTACACTGCTCCTGCATCTTTGCTGAATGATATAGCACAGGTATTGCTGTAAAATTATGATCAATTTTGTGTCATACTTAGCGATGGGCGTTTTTGTTAAATTTTGTCATCTGATGTGCATCGTTAATTGTCAACCGCATCCGATGCCGGCATAATTATTTCTGGGATCAATATGATTTGTCAAAATTAGTTGCCGGCTAAAGTATCTGCAACTCTGCGTATAACATTGGATGCCTGTTGTCTAGTAGTTATGTAAATTAGATACAATATTTAAAATTATGACTTCTACTGGTATATTGTTTTAAAAGTGTGGAAGCTAAAAATAAACATAAGCTAATTAATATTAGTCTTTATTTTTAACAAAATTAGAGTTTACATTAAGAAAAACTAATTTTTCTAATTTGGAACTTGTAAGATGAGTTCTTAGTTCATTCAAAATATACCCGGCTTTGGAGAATATCTGTTCGCATGGCGCAGAAGTTATGATAATACTGCACCTCGGAACAGTATATTTCTGCCCAACATAGTATATTTTGGAATGACGAAGCCACCATTCAGTGGGATTGTTAAAAAATACATGAGATAATTTAAAAAATAAGTATGTACCTAAATTATTATAAAATTTTCTAATAGTTACGCACGCTCCTAGTGTTGTATTATGTTGATTGTTTGCCTTGCACAACCACCGATCGTACCGAGAGCACCTGAGAGTGAGCGAGCGAGCGATACGTTGAGTCTTCGGTTTGTCATCGTTGCGTTTTCCGTGGCGTGGTCAATGGTGCCCTCGCACTCGTTGAAGTTCGCATCGGATATTGCGGGCATCCGTTTTTCAATATATCGGCATCGGATGCCGGCATCGTTTACTGGCATCGTTGCTCAAAAACGTTTTTACAAAAACGACCATCTCTAGTCATACTTATAAGATGAATGGTTAAAATTTTAGATAGTGCTATAAGTGTATTGATTATCATTACCTTATGGTGATTTTCTGTGAATTAAATTCTTACAGACTCTGTAAGAATTTAATTCACAGAAATGGTAAAGAATGTCACCCAATGGTGTTCTTTTAATATTTTATATCTGTATCTGCTTTATTTTCCTGACTGCCAAGAAAGCTAAACTGAAAGAAAATTAATGGGTTCTGCTTGTTACTGAACTTAATGTGGGTATTTAACTTAGGCTTTCAGCTTATAATATAGTCTGTGAAACCAATGTAGAGATTACATTGTTTATAGTTTAATTTAATTTGTTTTCTATTCTCAATCTGGTTTCAGCCATTTTTTTACTTTTGACATTGTCTTTTTAGCATTTGGCTTTTCTGAATATTTTTTCTTTACCAATTATTATTTTTGTTGGGGTTTGTCTAAGTCTGCTATTTAGTCCATTTAGATATATATAGAATGATAATCAGATCATGCAAAATTATTAAGATGTTGGAACATCTGACAATCCATTGTGATCTCCTCTAATTACATTATTGCGTGCCCAAGAGATCTCACTGTAAGGCCCTCTAAGTGAAGCCTCTTCTACTGACACTCATCAGGCTAATAAACATGCCAGAACTAACTTTTTTTTATTGCAAGAGTTCAGCAGACAGTCAGATGGCCCACTCAATGGAACACTGTTACCATCGCCTATGGACATTTGCAACACCAAAGGTGATACAAATGTGCTGCTGCTCTCTTTAGGGAGACTGGTCACTAATGCCGGAACTCAAGGTTGTTATGGCGACATACTTTAGACCAGGGGTGGTAGCCATCCAGTCAGACAATTGCCCTCCTACCTGGCTGTGAGTTGTTTTGTCGCTTCTTTGTCTGTTGACAGGCCGCCCGGCTGCAGAAATGGTATTCTTTCTCCATTCCTGCACGGATAAATAATATATAATCTCATAAGAAATATTTCATTTTTACTTACTACTACTTTTACTGTTACTTCTAACATCATGCTAAACAAAAATGGGCTCAGTACTCCTGACTCTAAATAACTAACAGTTGAGATCATAATCACCTAACAACAGTCTGGGTTAGAGAAGGGTAGGTAATTTTTCGGATAAAGTATAGTCTATAAAAGCTTTAAACATGCACATATTTGGTATGCAATGCAACCTATGGCATAGATTTATTTACTTTCTTAGATGGTACTTTTCTTGCTTCTAAGTATTACAGGAAATTCTTTTTTATTTCTCTTTTGATACAATTGTGACATTCTTAGTCTATTTTCTGAATCTATTATTTGGATTTGATTTTTCAGAGTGATAAAGATTATGATCCATTTGCTGATAAAAGGAGACCAACTATTGCTGACCGTGAAGATGAATATCGTCAAAAGAGGCGAAGGATGATAATATCACCGGAACGTATGGATCCCTTTGCAGAAGGTAATGCAAAACTAGCCATTTCTAGTTTTCTGTATGTGATTAAAAAAGTACAGAAAATTACAAATAGACTTTATCCTTTAACTTTTAGAATAATTCAAAATGCCAAGAATGTATTACTAGGAGGTATGTATTACTTATTTTGAAGTTTCAAATGGTACATTTTTCTGGTTTCAATAGTGTTTTAGTTAAAGCAGAACCCTTATGAGATTGTCCTGTCTGTCTGTGTAAGAGAGTCATTATTCTTAAACTACAAAATACTATAGCCCTACAAAGATATATAGTGAAATTGTGAAAAAATAATGACAGTAACCATCATACATGTGAGTAGGGTTTGCATTTTTTTAATATACATTGTTGTGTGGGGTATTCTTAGTCGGATCATGGAAAAAAACAGCAATGTTCATAAATGTTATCTTTATTTAGTCAATAAATGATATTCAGTAATTTTTTAAACATGGGATATTGTCAAATTTCATGCTTTTTTGGATACAAAAGAGAAGATATTCTAGCCTGATAATAAATGTTTGTCACCTATGGGAATCCTTCCTCATACTGAGTGGCAAGCACTTAATGAATTGTTTTTACATAATTATCCATCCATTTTTAATTTTAATACTGGGGAAGTATTTTGTATTAAATTATTTTGTAATACAAATATGTTTGTTGAATATTTCTGGTTTAGCCCCAACTATCTATGTAATAAAGCTGCTGATTTATATTTCGAAAATAAAAAAATATGTTTATAAAGTTAAATAAATATTAGAACATACAGACTATTTTAAATGAAAACATCTTTGAATTTCAGGAGGTAAAACACCAGATATTGGCTCAAGAACTTATACAGAGATTATGAAAGAGCAATATTTAAGAGCAGAGGAAACTGAGGTAAATTTTCATATTTATTTCAACAGTGTTTCATAATATTTTAAAGTATTAAGTCACTTTTTATTATTAGTCATTTTTTATTGTTTTGTTATACAATATTTCTATAAATTTAGGTATATTTTGCAATTCATAATCATACTCGTAGTGTATATATGTTAAGGGAAAAATACTTCTGTCAATGAATATATAATTAATTATTCATATGTCACATTCCAATGTAACCAAAAAAAACACATAAAATTAGTAAGATTTTACCACTGTGATAGAAATATTTTTTATATAAGATAAGAAAGGTAATATTTATTACTATACAAAATGCTCTCTGTGTAATTACTGACAAATAAAGAATATGCACAATTTTTATAGCTAAGAAAAAAGCTGTTAGAAAAAGCTAAGGAAGGAACATTAAAACCTGTTGCACAAGCAAATGGAGAATCTTTGAAACCGGCGGCGAAACGCAAGGGGCGATGGGACCAAAGTTCAGAAGATACGCCGGTGGTCAAGAAAACAGTATCGGCCACACCAAGCTCACAGGCGACTCCATCTTGGGATGCTGAGGTACGTAAACAATCCCTATTAATATTATAAATGCGAAAGTAACTCTGTCTGTCTGTCTGTTCCGTTTTCACGTAAAAACTACTGGACCGATTTGGCTGAAACTCAGTATATATATATATATATATGTATTTTCGATACCGAGGATGAACATAGGATACTTTTTATCCCGAAAAATGGGATAGTTTCCGGGATAAAATGATATTTGTCTGTTTGTTTGTTATGCTTTTACGGAAAAACTACTGGACCGATTTGGCTGAAATTCGGTACGTATGTAAATTAAATATTGAGGATGGACAAGGGATAATTTTCCTTCCTTTTAATTTTTATAATTTTTCCTTTTTGGTCATTTTGGCCTATTTGATCATTTTGGCCTTTTTGGTCATTTTGGCCTATTTGGTCATTTTAGCCTATTTGGTCATTTTGGCCTATTTGGTCATTTTGTCCTATTTGGTCATTTTAGCCTATTTGGTCATTTTGGCCTTTTTGGTCATTTTGACAATGTCGTTCAGTTTGGCCTCTTTGGTCATTTTGATTATTTTGGCCATTTTGGTCGTTTTTGCCTACTCCGTCATTTTGGCCATGTCGGTCACTGTGGTCTTTTGGTCATTTAGACCATTTTGGCCTTTTTGGTCAAGTTTTGAAATTTATTTTGTTGACAGATATACGGGGGATGGTATAATTAGCGATATAAAATGAAGTGAATCTTCCGTGGGCCAATACATAAAAAATGTAATATAATATAACCTTTAGCACTTGCTCTATAAACAAGAGAAACGCACTAGCGGTTAACCCGCGGCGCAGCCGCGGGGTAAACTCTGGTATTTTATAAACGTTACAGTAATTTCTTGCTATCATGTTATTCTGTGATAAATGTAAAAAAAAGTACCTGTACAGAGTAAAATTTACATGATCCATACTCATTTACCAAAAATGGGTTGCAGAATAGATACATATGAAGAAGAGTAATCCAAATGAACGAAAATAAATTTATCAAAGTTTTATTTGCACACTAGGACATGCCGGTGACTTTCGTTCACTTGACTTGAAATTCCACGGGATTTCCGGGACATAAAGTACTGCGGCATTTTCAAATGGAAGTTAGCTATCTTTTTAATGAAAACTGTCGGAATAAACTAATTTTTATGCACTCAAACAACTACAAACTGCTACCGGAAAAATTAGCGCCGAATTCCTGAAATAAAAAATAACACTAGATTGATTAAAATTTGCCGTCAATCAGTGAAAAAATCTGTTTGAAATTTGACATTTTATTTATTCTGGCTATTTTCAATCATTCTCAGAGAAATTTCCGCAGGTTTTCGGGAATAAAATGTAGAGCAGAGTTTAAGTCTGAGAATTAAATGTCGATCAGCGAAAACCGCATTGAAATCGGCCCAATAGTGTTTACGGGAATCCCAAATAAACAGACAAGAAATCCAAAAAAGTTGCATCATTTTCTCCATCCATTATATTCTTTCATTATATTCAGTTGTTATTTTTAAATCGCTTTAATGTACAGACACGGCATGCTCAGAATTTTATAATATTATTGATTAGTGCTTCAGTGTTTTTGCATAATGTCACTTGAAAATATGTTTTTATTGTAATATTAATAATGTCTTGTAGAGAGGTGCTTGGGAGGAAACTCCTGGTGCAGCGGGTCGCGGGGGCGAAACGCCGGGTGCTACGCCGTCGGCGCGCGTTTGGGACGCTACGCCGGGCCACGCCACACCGGGGCACGCCACTCCAGGCCGCGACACACCCGCGCATCATGCGTCCAGGCGTAACCGTTGGGATGAGACGCCTAAAACAGACAGAGGTTAGTTAGCCACATGATATATAAATGTTATTCATTTCCAAAACCTAAAACTGGATTAATATACTCTTTAACTATTTTAATCATTAGTTGTATAAATACATGTATCTTTGAGCTTGCTTTATTAACTGTAATACATGAATAACACTAATGGTCTCCTTTATGGAGAGTTAGAGTAAGTTTGAACACTTCTTTATGATTCTCAAAGAATTGTTCAAACTTACTCTAACACTCTATGAATAAGATCGTAAATAAGCAAAACAGTATAGAACAACAATTCTTAGGAGTGTATTGGTACAGTGGCAATGGACTGTACTGGGCATTTTCTGGTAAAAATCTAGGGTATGGATCAGTTTACATATTATTATATGGTTGTTTGTAGTCATATCAGCAGCTAACAGTGATCCATTCTCCTTAGTCCGTATGGAACCTGGTGCCTTGATTGCTCTTCACTCTCACGTTTGTTCACGGAATGGGTTTATTCACATAATTGCACTCCAATTGGTATGTGTGTAGTGAGTCAAAGGAATTAGGGTGGACGTTACCATATTTATCATATAGTATATTAATATTTGTGTGTTGTATTACAGAAACCCCAGGTCACAACAGTGGATGGGCTGAAACACCGCGCACAGACCGTGGAGCTGGCGTGGATACGATCCAAGAGACGCCTACGCCTGGTACTAAGCGGCGTTCGCGTTGGGACGAAACACCCGGCGCTACGCCCGCCGCCGCAACGCCTACGCCATCTCACGCCACACCGTCACATGCTACGCCATCACATGCTACGCCGTCGCATGCAACGCCCACACCTCACACGCCAGTCTTTACACCTGGAGGGGTAATTATATTACTACCAAGTGATAGTTACATAGAAATAGGGCAGTTGCGTAATATTAAAAATAGTCCCAAAGATTACTATGTCTACTACTGTGCAATAGCGGCATTAGGGTAGAGCGACAGCCGTTTTCCTAAGAATTACATTTTCACTAACATTATAAATTCTAAAGGAAATGCCCTTAATTGTCAAGCTAACCGTATCTAAATCATAAAATGACTATTGCGTTATAGCTCGGCCTAACAACTGTAAGTTTTGTATGTACAAGCTTTAAGAATTCTATTTTTTTACAATCGTAATGCACGGTTAGCCTTATAGGCTATCTAAAGCCGGACTTAATGTGGTTGTGGTAAATACTTACTTGACCGATTATATTCAAATTCAAATTCAAAAGTTTTTATTCAAAATAAGTTCCACTGGAGAACACTTTTTGAAGGTCATACATATAGGTTAAAATTTAATTTTACTTCCTAGTCTATGTACACCGCTTCGCAACGTGTTATTGCTGTTAAGGAGAAGAAGCGGCAAGAAACTCCTCAGCAACACGTCTAGCTAAAAATTGTTTTTTGTTATATAATACTACATTTTATGCCATGGGTCAAACTTTGGTGCATACCTCTTGTTTAAAGAGCAGGCATTAATACAAGTTATATTGTTTCAAATTTTTATGTTACTGATATGCCCCTGGAAGAATCACTTCATTTTATATCACAAACTATCCCATCTCCCGTGATGAAAAGTACCTATGTCCATTTTCAGTATTAAAACTACTTGTGTACAAAATTACAGCAAAACCGATACAGTGCTCCAATAGCTTTTCCGTGAAAGTTTAACAGATAGATAGACCGGGATACTATTATATTTTCTACAGATGATGAGTTTTTATATCTATAAACTTAAGAAGTTATCTAATTACTATTGGTCTCCCATACAAACTTTCCCTTTTTAAACTGTTCTGGATTTATTTATCTACCCCTTGTCTATCTATCTGTAAACAACATAAATGACAAAAACGAACAAAATGACCGAATTTACCATAATAATAATAATTACATGGTTGAAATGGCCGAAATGACTAATTTGACTGAATTGGCCGAAATGATCGAAATTATCAAAATAACCAAAATAGTAAATTCCAAAAAAAACCTATCCTAGTTTCTGGAATATCCTTTACATAAATCTATCCCATTATCCAGTATGAAAAGTATCCCTTGTCCACTCTCGGTACTAAAATTACATATATACCGAATTTTAGCCAAATCGGTACAATAGTTTTTCCGTAAAAACATAACAAACAGAAAGACAAATATATTTTATTCCAGAAACTGTACTATTTTTTGGGATAAAATGTATCGTATCGTAGGATGACCTTGGCATCGAAAATATGTATATAGTGAGTTTCAGCCCAATGGGTCCAGTAAATTTTCCGTGAAAGTATAATAAACAGACAAACAGTTACTTTCGCATTAATAATATTAATAAGGATTTATGTTTCCACCAGTCCACACCAGTGGGGCTAAAGGCCATGGCCATGGCCACGCCGACCCCCGGCCACGTGGCTGCGATGACGCCGGAACAACTGCAGGCGTATCGCTGGGAGAAGGAGATAGACGAACGCAACAGACCCTTCACCGACGAAGAGTTGGACTCTATGTTCCCAGCCGGGTACAAAGTTTTACCACCACCTGCCGGTATGTACCGATTGTTTCAGTTAAGTGTCCAAATGAAATACTGTCGGCTAGGAATTCTGAACTGGTAACTCCATTTGTTGAAACCTGGTAAATAAATTCAGATTTGTATATTACTTTTTTTAACAGTAATGTTCTATGCTGTACTTTGTCTGGTATCAGAAAAGTGGTATACAGAAGTTACCACCAAGTTTTACTATGTGAAATAAATTCAAGTAAGACATAAATAACTCATGCCAAAAATGGTATCCTTCGATTAGCTTAGCTGCAGAAGAGTGCAATAAATAGTTAAGTGCATACTGTACACTATATTTCTGAGAGCAAAAAGGTGAATTTATTTCGGGCATATTTAAATAAATTCCAGTTTTGAACTCTGATGTATGCTCACCAAACTAATTAAAGGGAGAAATATCTTTCTTGGTTGATATATATATGTTTTTATGGTCAAAGGTCTTACTATAATAATTAATTTCTTAAATTGTTTTATTTAAATATGTCGAAAATATATTCAGTTTTTGATACTTCTCGGAAATAACGTGTTTACAGCAACATACACCGAAATAGCGCAATTTTCAACAAGATTTCAATATCCTAAATCAGTTTGATTTTAATGTCTCACAAATTTATAATAAATGGAGTTAGCGGTTTAGTTATTTAGCCGGCAATTGGCTTTCTTATACAAGCAAGAGCTGAACACCATAGTTATTAATTCAAACTTTAGTTTCAGGACACATGTATTATTGTCGTCGTCACTGGGATAACGAATCGTCGTAACTAATCATAATGAGATACATGTGTTGTATTATAAGAGAAATAGAACACTCTATTTAATGCTGAATTTTTCTTTCAGATGAATGATGACAATAAGGCTTTACGCTCTCATGCTCCCGGATATACAACGAGATTCTGCTTAGTTTTTGTCAGTAGCTTTCTTAACGCGTACTATAAATATTAAAGAAAAGAAAGCTTTTAACGAGTCGTCGTCTCAATGCTTGTTGATCCAAATCGATTTCTTAATATTTTCGTTAAGTGATAAAATTATTTACTTTATAGTAATCAAAAACATCTTGTCAGTTGTTTATAGTACTTTATTCTAAACATTAATTTCATCATCCGGATGTCCATAATGAGATTTAACATTTGAAATCTGGCTCGAAGGACCAAAAGTGATGAGTTTTGAAAAGTTAATATTTTCCAAATACAGTTTGAAAATGAATGAGAAAGATTATGAATGGATCTTGACACTTGGCAGTGTCCTTATCGTGCGAGTAGTATATGCATAGATTCGGATCGGCAAGCGGCGGGGCGCCGTCGGCGTCGGTGCGTGCGAGCGTGGGGCCCCGTTGATCGTGTCGGTTGGATTATGTGTTGAGCAGGTTACGTTCCGATCCGGACGCCGGCCCGTAAGCTGACGGCGACGCCCACCCCGCTGGGCGGTACCCCAATCGGCTTTTTCATGCAGACGGAGGAGGCGGGGGGCTCGGCGGGGGCGGCGGCGCGGCTGCTCGACCCGCAGCCCAAGGGCCCGCACCAGCTGCCCTTCATGAAGCCCGAGGACGCGCAGTACTTCGACAAGCTGCTCATCGACGTCGACGAGGACGCGCTCTCGCCCGAAGAACTCAAGGAGCGCAAGATCATGAAGCTGCTGCTCAAGATCAAGGTAATTAATACTCATCATCATCGGAGCGTTAATTCCCGGAACGTTTGCTCCGACACCCAGGGTCAACCTTTTTGCTTTTTCTTCTCCACTTTGCACGGTTTTCGGCACATGTCATCTTTCATAACGTTAAGCCAACATTTCTGGAACTTGCCCTACGACGACTCTATAGATCAACTAAAGCATTCAAATTGCTGACCTCTGTTATTATCACTAAACATAGTACTACAGCTTTTATGTTACTTTGGATATCAGAATCTGTTTAAACATGGCTTTGAGTATTTTTTTTTTGGTAGAATGTACTGTGCATCTACCACTACATAACATTTGTTTAAACTACATTCCCGCAAATAAAAATATTAATTGATTGTATGTAGTAAAAAAAAACTTTCAAGAAAAGTAGTTTGAATTAGTCCTTTGTGAGTTCAATGTATTTGTCTTCATAGTTAAAGTTTGTTTTATATTTTAGAATGGTACACCGCCAATGTGCAAAGCGGCACTCCGCCAAATAACAGACAAAGCCCGCGAGTTTGGAGCTGGGCCGTTGTTCAACCAAATTTTGCCGTTGCTCATGAGTCCCACCCTCGAGGACCAAGAGCGGCATTTGTTGGTCAAAGTCATCGACAGAATCCTATACAAGTTGGATGATTTAGTGCGGCCCTACGTACATAAGGTAAATCATACCACATTTAAGCTCTTTCAGGTAATCATACATATACAGGAGGCGACTCAAGGTGTCTTCTTAAGTGGGGCAGATGAGTCACATTCCTTTGTGTGTCCCTTTTAAATTTGCCTATACATACATGTAAAATAACTTCGCAGCTTAAGGACACTAATAATAACAGAAAAGCTGTCCAAGCAGTAGATACTCTCTGCCAGGATCCAATGTTTTTACTTACTGTGAAAGATAATGTATGAAGACACTGTATTGTTCACCAAAAATTAAAATTACGTTCTTAAAAACTAGCTACATTAAAGGTTGAACAAAGATAAACACTCAAAAAAACACATTTGAATCAAAATGATAAGATCAAGTGAGTTCCTCATACTTAAACTTTAAAACAAAGAGTAATGAATAAAATCGGCTCTATTTGTTGTAGTCACCTGCAGTTACCATTTTACTTGTAATTATTTTCAATGGCCGAGTTCAGTAATGGCAAAATTAATGGTCTTCAAGTCAAAACACTTTTACACAACCTATAATTCCGTTCGGCAGTTTTTGTTTGCGAAATAAAGCGTAGACCGCTTTCCGACTTGTAAATGATCTATATTGAACTTATTCGCATATGGAAATGCCAGAGTGTTGTTTGCTATGCATTCTTAGGTCTGTTCCGCTTACACGATTCGTACGCTGTTGTGCTCTACTAAAATTGGGCTATTGTGTAAGTACATCTGGAGGAATTATTACTTGTGTAAAACGGTACTTTTGATTATTAAAGCCGGTTAAAAAACTCTTGACATAAAGAGTATCTGGATGGTACTGGTGACAAAAAAGTCAATGTTACGTATTATTTTTTATATGTATACAGGTTAAATTACATGATAAATTAATAAACATTTTTAGATTCTAGTGGTGATAGAGCCACTTCTGATCGATGAAGACTATTACGCCCGTGTGGAGGGCCGAGAGATCATCTCGAACCTGGCGAAGGCCGCTGGCCTCGCGACCATGATCTCCACGATGAGACCTGATATCGACAACATCGATGAATATGTCCGTAACACCACAGCCAGGGCGTTCGCTGTTGTAGCTTCGGCTTTGGGTAAGTATTTATTACTTGTAGTTTTAATTATATTATTATAACTACATGGTCACAGCAATATTTAAAAAATGACACTAGGGCTGCCAATGTTCCATTAAGAAATTAAACTGAAAAAAATTCAACTCTTACATCCCTATGGTTATCCACAAATCTTCCTTTCAATTTTTATAATGTAAAAATGTCAGAAACACTTAACCAATTTATTATTTATAAAATATGTAAAAATACACCAAATTTATAAATCAAGTCTTGAGTTTTATATTTTAACAGAATATGAGCAGGAAATCAATATTATTTAAGGTCACGTGTTAACTATTACTATTAATTGATGATAATGGAGTTAACAGTTAAAGTGACAAATGAAAATACTGACATTGTTATTACTTTGTACAT
Source organism: Dendrolimus punctatus (assembly GCA_012273795.1). Taxonomy (NCBI): domain Eukaryota; kingdom Metazoa; phylum Arthropoda; class Insecta; order Lepidoptera; family Lasiocampidae; genus Dendrolimus; species Dendrolimus punctatus. Next base: position 10,232,021 of record CM022537.1, read on the forward strand.
GTACTCATGTTGTTGACAATTGTACATGCATTATACTTAAGAATTTTATTTGTAGGTATTCCATCACTTCTACCCTTCTTGAAGGCTGTATGCAGATCAAAGAAGTCGTGGCAAGCGCGACACACGGGCATAAAGATCGTCCAACAGATTGCTATTCTCATGGGGTGCGCCATACTACCACATCTAAAGTCACTTGTCGAAATTATTGAACATGGTATGTGTCATTTTGTATCTTTTCATTTGCCAAACATGTAATGCGACTCCTAGTAACCAGTGAGATATTTACACGTAAAGTACACATAAGATAATCTTAACATGTTTTATTGTCCTTGCATGTACCATGTGTATATATTATTTTAGTTCGCGACAGGTCTACATGGCAATTTTCTAGTGATGTAACGTCATATACCAGGTAGTCGATATCGATAATTTTTCTGGTATGCTACAAAATTAGAATTAATAATAAGAATTAATACTGCCTTTTTAAGTAATATTTTCACATACAGCCCTATCCGCTGTTTGATTAACAGGATATTCAATGTCACAATTTTCTAATACTTCTCTACTAATGACGAAAAGAAGTAATATTCAATATTACTTTTTTACTGTCTGAGTGAAACCGATAAACGCGTTCCATGTGCACCATTGAAGGCCAAGATGGCGCGGGTGCTGTGCGGGAGCGTCTTCCACGACTCACCTCATACCCGATGAACATATCGACCTGTGGGGAACTATATTATTAGTACAGAAGTTTTAGAACATTATATTATAAATAAATAGATAGTTAATATTTTATCGCTCAACAAAGTAAAAAATCACAATAAATACTTCTTGGAAAAACAGCAACCAGCCACTGAAAGTGACCTCTTCCAGGCTATATATTTATATATTAATAATAAAATATAGTTAAATAAAAAATAATTAATTTGTTATTATTACTAAAATATAAGTAATAATAATTATTTATGTATACATATAATTATTAATCACACCCTAAATTCTCATTTAAATAATTATTTATAACTTTTCGCCGTTCTTAATCAAGAATGCTAATGTAAAAAACATGAAGATTTTCTAAAATTGAATAATTATTTGTAAATAAACGGATGGATGTAATTAAACAGGATTGGTCGACGAGCAACAGAAAGTCCGAACTATCACGGCGTTAGCGAGCGCCGCTTTGGCCGAGGCGGCGACCCCTTACGGTATCGAGTCGTTCGACTCTGTCCTCAAGCCGCTGTGGAAAGGTATCCGCACGCACCGAGGCAAGGGGCTGGCCGCCTTCCTCAAGGCCATCGGCTACCTCATTCCGCTCATGGACGCCGAGTACGCCAACTACTACACCCGTGAGGTGATGTTGATTCTCATCAGAGAGTTCCAGTCGCCCGATGAGGAAATGAAGAAGATAGTCTTGAAGGTTTGACAATTTTCACACCTATTTTTTGTTCTGCCATGCTGACTACTGTTTATTACGAAAAACCAAAAATGTATATATGGCTACGTAATTCAAATAATTTATGCTGTAGATATTTGTAGTCGCTTTTTACACAATTAGAAACAATGAGACAAACGGTCGATGAGATTCATAATATTCAACTAAATGAGCGCAATACTCACACAAAAAAAAATCAGCCTTGATAGAATGATGATAGTCTGACGCTTGCAGAAAGTTCTTAATGTTTTAAGAAGAAAATATGGTATATGAGTGTACGAGAATATTCCCTCATTTGTGTTTATGAGATGTGGGCTTATGTTATGCTTATGTGCCAATTGGATCAACTTGACGGGGCGCAAAGATTCTAAGGTTTATCTCTAGTCTAATTGTTTATATTATTATTTCTTACTGTCAGATATGAAATTCTAACAACTTTAATTGATATTATAGTTTCTATTTAGTGAATATTAGAGTAATTTTTACTGGTTAGGTGAAGAAAATTTCAAATACAAATGTTGATAAAGGTTTACTATAATGATCATAGTTTAGTTGTCACCCTCCTTATAAATCCGTACATACGGAATTTAGTAATAAGTGGTTCATTATATGTACCGATTGTGTAGCTATAGAGGCATCTAATAAACAGTTAAAACCTAAAAGTCAAGGACGGAAGCACATAAATTACCAGTATTGTTATTCCTAGTTTATATTTCCTTAATCTAAGAATAAGGATATTTTATTACTAGGTAGAGCTCTAGTAACTTAATTGTTACTGCATCAAATATATGTTTTATATAGTTATCATATTTTCTGACCTCCCAAATTATTTCCAAAAATTAACAAAGACATGGTAAATTTTAGGTAGTGAAACAATGTTGCGGAACAGATGGTGTGGAACCACAGTACATTATGGATGAAATCCTGCCACATTTCTTCAAACACTTCTGGAATCACCGAATGGCGCTGGACAGGCGGAATTATCGCCAACTCGTTGATACCACTGTTGAGATTGCCAATAAAGTAAGTAGCTACATCTTCTATAAATATCTATAATATTATTTAATTCTATACACGCCGTGTCTATATCTCTGAGCTATTAAAAAAAATCTGGAATAGATTATATACGATGTAGAATATTATACGGTTTTTTTTAGATTTCATGTCTGTCTGTTTGTTCGCGATTCACGTAAAAACTACTGGGCCAGTTTTGATGATCGATAGCTAATTTTAGATGTAAACTCTGCACTACTGTTTTTTATCCTAGGAATCCTGCAAACTTTTTCTGGGAATGATTTTAAATGGACAGATTAAAAAATAATCGAGCCAATGTGATTTTACTGATCTATAGCAAATTTAAATGTAATAAAATTTGTGATATTTTTTCTTCCGGGCATCCAACCAGGATGTATTTTGTTTCGAAGTGGTCTAACCAGTAGACGATGGTTGGGCGAACAATGACAAATGTATATTATGTTTAACATCAAGGTTGGTGCATCGGAAATAATAAACCGTATAGTGGACGACCTGAAAGATGACAACGAGCAGTACAGGAAGATGGTCATGGAGTCGATCGAGAAAATTCTGGCGAATCTGGGCGCCGCCGACATTGACTCCAAGCTCGAGGAGGCCCTCATCGACGGCATACTGTACGCATTCCAGGAACAAACCACTGAGGTGATTATGTCCAATTTATATGTGTGTAATCTTGAATTTTTTCTTATTAAGAATTACATTCAACCACTATACAATGTAACCCTGAAAAAGCCTCTAAGTATTGTTTTTCTAAAAGGCGCCAACAATCTTTTCGTTTCCTTGTGTTGTGGTACTGAAATAAAATCACAAGACTTTCAACTAACATAATATTATTTAAAACATTCAACTAAACGTTAAAATAAAAATACTATTTATATAAAAATATTTAAATTTTTGACATAGATTCTTCAATAAAATTGTTTAAATAATAATAGTACTGACCTTATCTGACGTGCATGACACCTGGACTCAGACCATGCATAAATGTATAATGTACTAATTTTGAAAATTATTTAACAAAATCTCATCTCCATTATTGAAGAAATAGTTACCCGCCTATAAAACTCACGGACTATGTTGTTTTACTAAGATTTTCTTTTACCTACAAGAGGAGGCACAGGCTGACTGTCGCAACCCGACGCCCAATGTTTAACACGGCCCTGAATCATAAAATTTTGATTGAGAATCCAGTGGTGTTTTGCTATTTCCAAATATAAGAGAATAAAGATAACATTATCTGAGATCTAGGGGTTTTTTCACAGTTACATATTCTACTGGGCGATTGGGGTTTTGAATCTTTTTTTTTTTTTAATTAACTGAAAGATATATAATTTTTATAACAAACAGTTTGTTGTTGTCTGTCCTGATATTCTTTTATGCTATGTATAATTTTATAAAATTCTTAAGAACCGTGTCTGTACATTAAAGCTATTAAATAAAACCCGAAATGTGTAAAAAAAGGAACTAATGCAAACATGGAAAAAATAGAAAACACGACGTGAATATTTGTCTGGTTGTTCAGCATTCACGTAAAAACTATTGGAATTATTTCGATGTGATTTTCTCTGATAGACAGAAAATTCTTAGACTTACTCTGCCCTACTTTTTATACTGGGAAACCCCCTCGGGAATTTTCCCGAGAGCGGTTTATAGTCGTTCGGTTGCATAAAAATTAGCTTATTCCGACACATTGCTTACTTAAACGATATTTTACATTGTTTTTTAAATGCTGCGGTGCTTTGCGTTCCGGGAATCCTCGAGAATTTCCAGTCAAGCTCGGACGAAGTCACAGTTAATAATGATAATGACTGAAGAATCGAAGTGAGCACTGAATGAAATCAATATTGTAATAATAAATTTACAGGACGTGGTGATGTTGAACGGTTTCGGCACTATAGTAAATCAGCTGGGCAAGCGCGTGAAGCCGTACCTGCCGCAGATATGTGGTATAATTCTGTGGCGCATGAACAACAAGTCGGCCAAGGTGCGCCAGCAGGCGGCCGACCTCATCTCCAGGATCGCGGTCGTCATGAAGACCTGCCAGGAGGTACGTCAACGCCCTTTTCTCATTTCTGACAGACCACAATCATCCCGATGCTGGGCTTTTCACTTTTGATTATCGTGATGTGCAGGTCAAAAAGTGACAATATGCAAAATCGCACGTGAGCTCGGATATAGTGCCCAAATGGTGTATGCTTCCTAGAAAAGCAATTTTCTAACTTAATGTGCCTATTGTTACAATTACTTTTATTTATTTAATTCAATTATAATATCACCACAATATTAAATACATGAAAGAAATGATGATCACCCAAACAATAATATAACTTTGAAGAGTTCCTATATCCCATATGATTAGTTGATGCCTGATATGATAGTTCGAAGGGCGCGGGTTCGATCCTGACCGGAATGCATGACCCTCTTAGTCAGTTTTCTGATCTAATGTGCATATTATTACAATTACCATGTGCTAACAACGGTGAAGGAAAACATCGTGATGCAACCTGCACATCGAGATAACCGGTGTGTCTAACCTGCCAAGCCGCCCTGGACAAGCGTGGCGGGTATACTGTCCGTTTCCCCCTATAATGGGAGGCCCGAGCCCAGCAGTGGGACATTTATGGGCTGATATATTATTATTATTTGATACCATATATTTTAGGATAAACAAACCATTGTTGGCACTATTAATTTATTAAAAACATTAACAAATTAAATACTCCCTTAAGACAGCAATGCATTTGTAGCACCTTTGGTGTAGCAAATGTCCATAGGCGATGGTAACCTTTCCATCAAGTGGGTCGTCTGCTGAACTCCTGCAATAATAATAATAAAATATAATAATAGTATTGCATGGCTACAGAAAATATATTATGATCTCTTCATATCTATATACATATACATTTCTATAGTTTGTGTGAAAAACCAGTCATTTTTAGAGTAAGAAGCGCGAAATTTCGTGTACCTGGATCTAGTTAGAAACAAATGTATCAGTGATTTTGGAATGTCTACCCCATAATGTGATAAATAAGAACTTTTTTCACGACTCAAACTATAAACCTAAATAAAATAAATTACCGCGATTAAAACCGTTAAAACGTAGTTTTATTATGTGTACAAGTCGCGAAAACTTAAGAAAATATTACTCAAACTATGGCTATTTTTAATCTATGCGACCGAATCCGCAGGCAAAACAGCAAGTGTTCAATAAATTGATTGGATGCCAATCATTGGGTGGGGATCCAACAATGGTTGCTCTACTTTAACAATCGCGATATTTTCATATTCCAGGAAAAATTGATGGGCCATCTTGGTGTCGTTCTCTATGAGTATTTGGGCGAAGAGTATCCAGAAGTGCTTGGCTCCATCCTCGGGGCCCTCAAGGCTATTGTCAATGTCATCGGCATGACCAAAATGACGCCACCGATCAAAGATCTGCTGCCCAGGCTAACACCCATTTTAAAGAATAGGTAATGTATTATTTTTATAACGCCTTATTATACCTATCATAGTTTTAGTGCCACCTACACAGTTCAGTTATGGATTTAAACCATTCTCAAATCCACTTAAATATATACAAAAATCCTTACTTTAAGGAATGTTTCAACTTCATACATCACACACCTTCGATTGGACTCCTCTAATAACCCTCTGTTAAAAGCACCTGCACATTCTTAACATTTTACTGCCAAATCCTTCGCTGTGCAGGCTATTTGCCTTAGGATCTCATTACTCGTAGATGTCAGAAAAGTTAAATCCCTTGTTATACTTAAAAAAATCTGTCAAAAATCATTACCTTAGTTTATAATAAAGAATGTATTTTTCTATTCTTGTTATCTTTGCTGTGTACTGTCCACATTGTACTATTCTTCCTTTTTGTTTTTCTTCTTTTTAATTAATTATACCTAGACATTAGATAAAAGTATCCTCTCAGTCAGGTTGCCTGGAAGAGATTGCTTTAAGTGATAATGCTGGCTTTTATTTTGCCTTTAAATTATTGTAATAATTTGTTCTGCAATTGTTTATTTGGTGAACAATAAAGTGTTTTCTATTCTATTCTAAAAAATATATCAAAATTGGTCCAACCGTTTAAGAGGAGTTCAGTGACATGCATACAAACAGAAGAATTTTATACATAAACAGTGTGCATCATGAAAGAAAAAAACTAAATACGATATTCTCAATATGTTATAATCCAATTTATGTATGAGTACATATCATATAATATTAAGATCATTTGCATAAATGAAATTCCAGCACAGCTTTATACTGAGTTGCAAACCTCATTGGTTGCACATGTGGTACCTATACAATATTTTTAATGTAATTATAAAAAATGTTTGAATTGTATTGCTTTCTGTACTGTCAATATCCAGTTAAATATATTCCTACCTTTTATAAAATTTAATATTAGTTGTACCAGCGAAACTTGAAGCGTTGACCCGGAATGTAAGCTACTTCTGTATCGAGTGTCGGTTAAATTGGTATAGTATTTTTCCGTGATGCTAACATACAAACAACAAAAATTGTTAAAGTTACATCCGAAACACCTGGTCTGAATTACCCCGTAGCCTTCTCTCATTTTCACAGATTTATGATGGGCTGGGGTATAGTTAGCATTTATTTATTATGATGATTGTGAATGAATAATTCATTTATTATAAACAAACCCGAAATTTTTATATACAGGTTCGCGGGTAAAATAATAAATAAATGCGCCCTATAACTATACTATAAATAAATCGCAAAATATACTCCTAAATATTACTAAATGCTAGTCAGCATTGATTTCAAGTGTTAATGTTGTTTCAGACACGAGAAAGTACAAGAGAACTGCATAGACCTAGTCGGGCGCATAGCGGACAGAGGCCCGGAGTTCGTGTCGGCGAGGGAGTGGATGCGGATATGCTTCGAGCTGCTGGAGCTGCTGAAGGCGCACAAGAAGGCCATCCGGCGCGCCACCGTCAACACCTTCGGCTACATCGCCAAGGCCATCGGGCCGCACGACGTCTTGGCCACCTTGCTCAATAATTTGAAAGTGCAAGAACGACAAAACAGGTGAACAATATTTATATTGATAATAATAATAAAAATATAATATCGCGCCCATAAATGTCCCACTGCTGGACTCAGGCTTCCCATTATAGGGGGAACGGACAGTATACCCACCATGCTTGTCCAAGGCAGCTTGGCAGGTTTGACACATCGGTTATCTGGATGTGCAGGTTGCATCACGATGTTTTCCTTCACCGTTGTTAGCACGTGGTAATTGTAAATATCAATTAATAGAAATTACAAGTGGTGCATGCGTTGGTCAATGAACGGCCGGTGTCGGCCGCCGACAGCGTAGCCACGATTTCAATATTGATAGGTGACCTTATGTTATCCAATTAAATTATTTTATGCCCTTAAAAAACTAAACAATAATTCAGTTAAACTATGGGAATATCTATTACATACACCTTGCTAAACGATTTAAAGAACAAGCAGGACATATAACTAGTATTATCTGCATTGATAGTGACTTTAAATTATCGGGTGATTTTTATTATTATTAAGGAACTCACATAAACTATTACTTTATATAATATTGAAAATAAATTCTATAAAGTAAGGGGAACAAATGCCAAGTGCGGGTAGTCACGAGTCTTAAGTACCTAAAAAGCGTAGATTTCGTGAGTGTTTTTTTTTTGTCATTTTGATATTTTATCCGTGCAGGAACGGAGAAAGAATACAATTTCCTGCGGCCCGGCGGCCTGTCGTAAGAGGCGACAAAACAACCCACAGCCAGGTGGTAGGGCATTTGCCCGACTGGATGGCTACCACCCCTGGTCTAGAGTATGTCGCCATAACAACCTTGTGTTGTGTTCCGGCATTAGTGTCCAGGTTCTAGGCTCCCTAAAGAGAGCAGCAGCGCATTCGTAGCACCTTTGGTGTTGCAAATGTCCATAGGCGATGGTAACCGCTGTCCATCAAGTGGGCCATCAGACTGTCGGCTGATCTCCTGCAACAAAAAAAAATGATATTATTTTTACTTTACTAGAACTTCACACGCAGATTCGCTCGCGTGTATCCCGCGGAAAATATCTCATTTCCGAGATCAAAAAGTTTTATGTGATCATTATTAGATAACGCTCATATGGACTCAATAAAAAAAATCTGGAAATTACCTTCCTAATGAGCTCTGATCTGGTCATTATCAACATCAACTCTTGTTTGTTAATTATTTTATTAATTGCAAATTCTATCTCCATCAGGGTGTGTACAACGGTGGCCATTGCAATTGTCGCTGAGACGTGTTCGCCGTTCACGGTGTTGCCAGCTTTAATGAATGAATACAGAGTGCCAGAGCTGAATGTCCAAAATGGTGTTCTTAAGTCCCTTTCCTTCTTGTTCGAGTATATCGGTGAGATGGGCAAGGATTACATTTATGCTGTATGCCCATTATTAGAAGATGCACTTATGGACAGGTGAGCTATTTCATTTAATTGTTTTGATAACATTTTGGGAGTGTGATTTATTATTATTAAAAAAAACAATCCACCAAGCTGGATAGCCTATTTTTTATGATAAAGCTGTATACCATAATTTGCCACTCAGAGAGTTTGATTATAGATACAGTTTGTCCAGGAGCTTGTGATTTCGATGGCAACCATAATTGCTCTTCTCTACCGAGGTTGGTTGTGAGAACGGTGGTGGGCCGAATATATCGATATGTCTAGCTGGTCAGTCCACCTATATTAGGATCTACCACAAGGTCTCTTGCATTCAACTTTCCCAGTGACCATATCGTCTGGGTTCTTGCGGCTCTATGTGGCTAAAGTACTTCTGTAGTAATTAGCAGAAGAAGATGTAAAGACGTGCACAACGCAAGTCGCAATTGAGCAAGACGAATTTGTAAACAATACCTATGCTTCATGTCATTAAAGATTTATTAAGTGACTGGCTGACCCGGCGAACTTCGTACCGCCATATTTTCTGAATTCTTAAAAGACTTTGTTTCATAACACAAAAACAATATCACCATAATCGGTCCAGGTAATTAGGAGGATTCTAGAACCCGATCTCAGCGCCACCTACCGGTTCTAATTGCGAATCTAAACTATCCGGGAACCCACTCAAACACACAAAAACAAAATCACCAAAATTGCTCCCGGTGATTAGGAGGATTCTAGAAACTGATCTCAGCGCCGCCTACCGGCTCCAATTGTGGATCTAAACCATCCGGAACCCACTCAAACACACACAAAAATTTAATGAAAATCGGTAAAATCGTTAGTTATGTGATTATCAACACACATATAAGATTATTAAAGCTAGCAAAGTAAGAGCGAGATGAGAGAGAGAATGAAAGAGAGATGATTGAGAGTGTGGGCAATGTGCGCAGGGACCTGGTGCACAGGCAGACGGCGTGCGCGGCCATCAAGCACATGGCGCTCGGCGTATACGGGTTCGGGTGCGAGGACGCGCTCGTGCACCTGCTCAACCACGTGTGGCCGAACATCTTCGAGACGTCGCCGCACCTCGTGCAGGCCTTCATGGACGCCGTCGAGGGCATGCGCGTCGCGCTCGGCCCCGTCAAGATCCTGCAGTACGCCCTCCAGGTATTTCGCGCAAAAGGAATTATGTCACCCCATTCGAACTTACAGATATTTCTATTTCCTTAAACTAAATACACAGACATAATAACTAAACAAGTACTCTGGCCTGCCCAGAAAAAGGAGAAGACAGAATACTGCTCATGTTACCCACATTTTAATCTACCGAAAGCTGATGCTGCAGCGCCTCGCTCCGGATACTCCGCCAATACGTGATGGATATCTTCAGTTTACCATCATAATACTTTGACTTGTTTGAAGGAATATGTTCTGAGTGAATTCTTAGTAGAGCTACAATAGCTTCCTATCCAATTCTATGACAAAATGGTTTTGTACCATATGCCCTGCAAAATAGTGCTAGTTCATCAAAATATTCTTGCCACTGTTCTCTTATATGCACTTTAACACATCTCAATGCTGCTGTGTGGTTGGAGAACGAGAGTGGTACAAGATACCGTCAGTCGTGGCTATACTATCTTTGTACAAACGTAAATGTCGAGGGAACTTCCCACCGAAGTTTTCTCTCTGTGCTACGATATAGGGTTGTTTAAGTAGAGCGTTATAACAGGGTCTTAAAGGCCGGCCAGCAAACAGAACCCTAATGACCTCTTCATGTCTGTCCGTCTGTCTGTGTATTTCACAGATATGTTTCTCAAACTACTTGATCTACATGGATAAAGTTCAGCAGGAGAGTATTCTTTATATGCCACTATACAATGATGTAGTGCAATGGGGATTGTTCACAAAAAATTACCCTCTGATTTTATATTTTTATTACGTAAAATAGGGTATTTTAAGATATTAATTTGAATATTTTTGTATTTTAAGTGTTAGTTTTTTTATAACTATAATCGACTTTAAAATTATTTCTGCGATGACGTCATAAGGGACAAATTTACATTGATTTATTTGCCTAGAAATCAAAAATAATAAAAATAAATTTTATCTATATATAATCATAGTAATCTGTGCTACTATTTAAATGTCACTGTAATGAGTAACATTACGTATCGTGATCATTTTAGTGTTTTTTGTCGCTTGGCTTATAATTTTTCGTGTTTAACCATTATTATTTTCTATAGTTATCTTTAAAAAATTTAAAGTGGTCTTTAGGGAAAATCCGTGTTACACAACTTAAATCAATACAGTAATGTACAGCTAGAATTTTTTTTACACCTAAAGCAGGCAAACAAGCAGACGGCCCATCTGATTGGATTTAGTAAGGTCAAATAAAGGTCAAACGCATTTCTTACAAAACACAAGAAGATCGTACGTTTTTTGGAATTTTAACTAGACAGAAATGATTAGGGACACTATTCCTCGAAATGGTTTTTCAAATAGCCAGATTGAAAAAAAGTGAACAATCCCAATTGCGCAAAATAATTTACAACTTGCCTGCTGTTATTCCTAACAGACTTGGTTTAGTTTTGATGCAATGATGACCCACAAATTATTAACAAACATTGTAATAATGTAATTTATGAAGTAAATATGACACATTACTAAGTCAGACTTTCTTTGTAACAGGGTTTGTTCCATCCGGCGAGAAAGGTTCGCGACGTGTACTGGAAAATCTACAACACGCTGTACATCGGAGGGCAGGACGCGCTAGTCGCGGGCTACCCGCGGATACAGAACGACCCCAACAACCATTTCCTCCGATACGAACTTGATTATATACTGTAATATTGACATTGTGTGTTCAGGAGAAATTACATTGATTATCATATTATACCGAATTATGGGTAACATTATTTAATCTCTTAAACTCAGTTGTAAAGATTTAATTTTTCCGTTTGATTCTACTGTTAAATATTTAAAATCGGTTGAAGACAAAAATCGTTTTTTTAATAATTAATGGGTAATTAATATAACTAATTGCAAATAAACAATCTGTTATATGGAAGGAAAAGACATATTGTGCTGACCTCAAATAATTGGGAGAAGGTGAAAGAAAAGAAATACACACACGGTAGTATATCCCCAAACTAAACAACTAAGCCTGCCTTGAATATACTGCCCTCCTTATAGCAAATGGCAGTTTCATGAAAAACGCGGTAATCATATCTTTAGATATCAATACAGATGAAACATACGCACAAAAAAAAATCAAGCTTGATGTATTAGCGCCTTGGGATAAAATTTCTGCAAAAAACAAAAAAAATACGATTACAGGAAGTGCAATTAGTAGGGCAGTAAAAACTAAATGTTAATGGATGATACAGCTTTTTTAACAAGTGCCACTCGCTTTGATTTTTGAAGTACAAAACAGTTGAAATGCATTATCTCCCATTGTCCAAGTAATTAGAATTATTCAAATCTGCACTGTAAAATTATTTTTAAACTACAATATAAGTAAATACAGAAATGTTCTATCAATCACACGCAAAGTATTGGATGGATTTAGTGAATCTGAAAATTATTAAATCCAGTAACATTTCCCAAATAAATATGTTTAAACAAAGTGTAGAAGAGCTAGTAGTGCCTGCTGGATACCGATATATGGTGTCGGTTTATTTGTGCAGATCGATTTGCACACATTTTTCAATCGTATATATGGGAAAGTATTGCAGAATTTCGTGTTTGCGTGTTACTTAGATGGCAGTTTAACAATGTTCTGTACATATCCGATTTATAGTTACGTATATAGCAGGTTTAAGGACATTTTGCACAATTACAAACTATTTATAGATCAGTCACTTAAAAACCCTTGGAATGTTCATAAGAGTAAATCACAGATTTACTTTAAATAATGTTTCTCATAATAATATATTCTTATTGCAAGTCTTAAATACATAGTTCTAATATTTATTTTAGTTTCATTTATCAAACTCTTTCTGCATAATGTTGCAAATATGTATTTGCAATGCACATATAAGAATAGCATTAATGAGCGATTCAGTCGCAAAGGCAACATAGAATGTGCTTGGTTCTAGATCGAAATTCCCTATCTCTTTATACCTAAATGTATTATAAATATGAACCATCATGATCAATTATAAATTTCATTTCTACTATATTAGGTTCCATATTACGGCTTTGTTAATCAAATGTAGATACGGGAAAGTACACCATTGTTGCTACACTATCAATTTATTCAAGATATTAAGAAAGATTATTTTTAATAAATAAACTAGTATGGATCGATAATTTGAAGTGTCGGACAATAAGTTTCTTTTTCAAGCCGATAATAAAACATTTCTCAATCAGGTAAGTACAATTATTAGTGTTAACTTTGAAATAATGTCAAATCTAGACTTAACATTTTTAAAAGAATGTTGAATAAAAAGCCTGGTATTATTTTAATGATTATATTTTTGGTGTCCATGTCTCCATTTTAGTAAGCACAAGCTTTTTGGTATAAATATTCTGTAGTTGCTTTGAAATATAATGTAGCTTAAATCAGAATTACGCAATTATAACATTGACTAGACGAATATCATTTTTCGAGTTTTGTTTCTCTTAATATTAATAAATTAACATAAACAAGTATACATATTTATAAAACTAGACACTTAAAAACACAATAATGAGCAAAAATATAATAGAAAAAAATAGATTGTCTTTTAAATGTAACGTTATTATTATAGGGAAGATTACAAAAAAGCGAATACTTCCGTAAAATACTTTCCGAGATCATATTATGTAATTCAAGTCAAAGTAAAAATTCACTGGATTATAAAATCATGGCCGTACTCAGAGCTTGAAAAATAATTTTGACAAGATTTATAGGTACACTACGTACTCTCGATGTTTCATAATGTAATCTAATTAAAAATAATTACGCCCAATAAACAATAACCTACAGGAGGTCCACATCCTCGCGAGTATGGAGAGTGTGGAAAGTGTTCTCGCCAGAATGTGGAGAGGCTTTGAATATCCCTGTTCCATCTACGAAGTGTTATGACTGGCTAAATGCGTCATGTTTAGAGAGTTAAAAAATAACGCCGTTAACTGTCAACTTTTAAGCCATTACCAATGTAGCATCTGTAAGCGTGAGAGCTATAATCCCAAACAAAGAAAGAACAATGTCGCATCTCAACGCATTTAAATTGTTTGCTACATCTGCGTGATACAGTCATTAACATTATGCCAAGTGTAGCAGGATATTAGACAAATAATATTTTATGATCCCAATAAAACGTTTAAGATGCCTACTAACAAAATGCTCGATTTACGCTTTAATAAAAGATACAAGGCACAACAAGTACTGTGATCAGTAAACCCATATTTCATTTCTTGTATAATTATGCAGTGAATATATAAAGAATATTTGGAACTTATTTTTCGATAAATTCTTAACACATAGACATATTTTAAAGACACTCACATTTTCGTTAGAACTTCACTGAATTTCAATCAATGTAGGCACAATAAAAAATAAGAAACAATGTTCGCAGCACTTCTCCAGATTGTACTGAATTTTAAATTAATACAACAATATCAACTCTGTCCGTATTCCATCACAAAATAGAGAACATGGGTTCATTTATTGATTCCATTGCGAAGTTATATACGTACTTGAAAAAGGGATATAAATTTTATCCCATTGAATTTAGTTAAAATACATTCCAATAAATACTTAAAAAATAAAACCATTTCTTAATTTTTTGTGCCTTTTGTAAAGAACACAATGAAATCAGAAAATATAATATAACCAATTTAACAACAGGTAAAAATATTTTTTCACTTCATAATAAATAATAATATTTTATTATAAACTAATATAATAAAATATTATTATTTATTATCTAATTAATACGAATTTTAATATAAAGTATATTAAAATTCGTATTAACTGGTATTAAAATATCCATATTGATACTTATTGAGCAAAATTGGTTTCATAATGAATAGATGAATAATGGGAAAAATAATTCGTTAGTATCATTGAATAATTACATAAAATTGCAATCAAGTTAAAAAGAATTGTGGCCAAATCAAACAATTTCTTTTCTGCATCTTATTATTAGATTTACGCGATAACATTAAAAAGTTTTATAATATAAGCAAACTTTCATTTGATAAAATATAATATCACACATAGTCCGATAGAAAAATTGTTTAGGGTTCTTTAAAAAAATACACTCAGAATTTGTTCGTTACTTAATTTTACTACGACGATATGTCCAATGTTTCAACCCAAATATTATTAAAAATAAATAAATTATTGAAGCAAATAAATGACCCTGAGGTTATTAAGATTCATTGCCGTTCTAAAAATAGTAATAATAGATCTAGTAATAAAGTAATCAAAAAACCTGACAAGTATGTGAAAACGAAACAACAATCGTCAACTATTTTGTTATTTGGCCATATAGCATTTAATAGAAAATACTCTACATCCAACATCTATTTAATGAATTTTGTTCTAACATATTTTTTTTACATGTTTTTTAATTTCTATCATTGAAAGTAATTATGCTATAGTTCAAAAATTAAGAGAATGCATTAAAACACACTTTTTACAATTTTAGAAGCGCATATTTCCCCACCGACCTACTCAAGGAAAGAAAGATCAATAAGAAAAGTCGTTATGATAATTAAGGAACCCCAACACGTTAATTTATGTATATGTCACAGCCAAAGTAATTAATCCGGATATTATGTATAATATCTAGCCATTATGTATAAGGTCTACTCAGTTTAGATAAAGTGTAATTGACACAGAATTAATCACATTAACCAGCAATTATATATAATATCTTCGAAGACTTGGATAATATGACAAAACAAGTAGATATAGGTAAAGATCATAAAATTATGGGTATATAAACACGGCACATTATTTATTATGCACAAATCCGAACTTTTTTAATATAGATTAGAAGCGAAGCGGAGCAACCGCCTTAGCCTTCGTGGTTATATTTTTTTTAATCCACCCAAAATTAATTTTATATCTCAAGTAATAAATAAATGTGCCATATATCTATACCGCACCCAAAATTATACTTCAATTTGCCCAAGAGTTAAAATAACATTGTCATAGATAATAATTCTACGTTAATTAACATTGTTATAAAGTTATTTAACTTTAATTTATAAAGTAAATTTAAAGCTCACTAGCCATAAAACAAAATTTAAAAAAAAACAGTGTTCAATACAAGTATTTGGTATCACTCTTTAAAGACTACAATAATAAAATATTTAATTTATTACTTTGGCTAACTTCGACTTATTATGAATAATATCCGGATAAAGTGATTAATTTATCACATTGTCTAGTCAATTTGGCTATTATTTATAATGACCAGTCATTATTATAATGGCTATTTAATCACTATGGCTGTAACATATACATTTTTAATTCCCATTTATATGTAGAAAGGCCAATCTGTCAGTTAAATTTCATCCATCAGACATCCAGACAGACCCAAATGTTTATATGGATTCCATTTTTGACATCGAGTAACGTAACTTTGAAATAGTTTTCATTGATCAAAATGATGGACCATTATGACTCTGAGTACGGCGCTTAAATAATAATTATTTTATTCCATTGAGCTTCCCCTTGAGGATACGTGTGCGATTGCGCCGAACAAAACAGACTGCCATGAGGAACCGACTTGATTTTCCGCCGTGACGCCTAGTCGTCGCTGCAGAGACCCGTCCGAACACACCGCCCAAACATCATTCTCCATACATGACACATGTTTGAATGTCATATCACAATCTGTACACACACACAAATCAAACAATCAAGATTTGTTAAAGCTTTCTGTTAAAGACGTTGGTAAGCAATCTTCCCTTACTGATGGATGGAAGTGATAAACACAAATGATTGTAAATTGCGTTTTTAGAATTTTTGTCTGTCAGTCTGTTTGAAATTTTGTCTCGAAACAGCTCAAGAAGTTTCTAGGAAAATTTTATAGATTAAAACAGCAATTTTATTTGAAACTTTCGTGATGTTCCATTTGGACAGTCTCAGAATAACAAAGTTCAAAGCTCGCGCAAACGAAGCGGCCACAACTATTTGTTTATAAAAGCTTACCTGACATGTATTTCCATTCTTTCCCATCCAACTGTTCTTTCTTACATGACTCCGTACAGCAATACAACCATTTGCCAATAAGACCCATGCAGATCGTTGATTCAGTGACACACCTTTGGCACCAATTGACTTGTGACTATATGGGTAGTTGCATTTGGGGGCTTTGATTAATCTCCAATTTGAACCGCCGGGTTTCTGTTTGCTTACATCTTCTCTATAATAATTTCCCCTTTACGTCCAACAGCCCATACCACGTCATTACAAGTGCTTACTGCTATGAGTGAGACGGGACTGTTTACGTGCTCCCAATGCAGACCCTGATAATATGTTTGAAAGATTCCATTAACAATAGCCCACTTCATTTAGGTTATTTGTCCCCTAATCTGATAGATCTCAGATTAGGGGAAAAAACAAGATACAAATGACATGCAGTATTTATTTTAGAGAAACCCAAATCTGTGACTTTTTTGTTTTGATTTCTAAAGTTTGAATAAATTTAAATGCAACAGTAAAATTCCTGCATGTACGAGTATATTATGAATATGTCCTGAGAAATACTACATATATGAAAATTAACACTGAACTGGATGAAAAAAAAATATATATAACATATAAAATGTACAAAAATCATTAATGGCCAATTTCTATATCTCACTATTTATACACTTTCTCTACCATCGGTTGAATTTTGACATTAGATGTATGCAGCTTCTGTTTAATTTTAACTGATAGTAAGGCAAACGAAAGTTCGGTAAGATATAGGAACCAGACCTTAATCTCTAGATGAAACATATTCTACATATAACATATTCAATTTATTAATCTTTTTATGTTTATGTAATTGTGAGAAATTTATTTGGAAACTTACTGCTGGCGTTACAGTTGTAACTCCAGTCCTGTAAATGGCGTCTCCTGCTAATGTGATTGCCCATACTGACACGTCTTCACCATTTGACTGAAAAGAATTTGACTTTATCAATGCAATTTTATATCCTGAAAAAACTTAAACTATTAATATTTTCTTAAGTTTTCGCGACTTGTACACATAATAAAACTACGTTTTAACGGTTTTAAGCGCGGTAATTTATTTTATTTAGGTTTATCCGACGTTTCGGCCGCTTTTCAGTTGCCGTGGTCACGGAAGACAAAGATGACATTTGTCAAACGTGTATTGTCAAAGTTTTTATTCAGCCTACCGCCAACTTGTTCATTTTAATTATTTAGTTTTAATTTTGTTTATGGATATTATTTACTCTATGGGAGCCTAATCTAATTTACCACCGCTTCACAACATGTTGTGGCTTGAAGAGAAGAAGCGGCGCAAGAAACTCTTCAGCAAACATGCTTAGTTCTAAAAAAATTTTATATAATATTAAAATGAGTGGAAGGCGAAAATAAAAGAAATTATTAGTCAAGTTGGTTTGTTTCGTTGCACGCAGAAAGAGCTCACAGTGTCTTGAGGTCTGGCAGTTGGTTTTTGCTGGGTTTGGGTCTTAATAGTTTTGATGATTGGATCCCAAACAGGTGGTACCTGCCAACCATCTTCTCTATTGAAATTTGGGTGTTTTTTGATTTCAATAGCCTCACGCATCATTCTTGGTATGAAACGATTCTCTTTCGCGAGGATTTGTGGGTTATCGAATCTGATGTAATCTGAGGTTGGGTTTATCCAGCGTGTGTTCACTGATCGCAGACTTCGTAGATCTTGTGTGTTTCATGTCAGCAATGTGTTCTTTTACCCGTGTTTTTATGCTCCTCTTTGTTTGCCCAATGTATGATAATCCACATTAAATTTAACTAGAAATGTGTATTTTGTATATCTCTACACAATAGTGATAATAGTTAAAGTGTGAAAAAAAGTTCAGTCACAAATGGTGTAAAGTCACATATTGAACAATCATAAGCATGTTCCTTCCATAATTACTTTTATATTTAAGTAAGGCAGAGAAATATTATCTTGTAAAGTCATAAAAAAATATACACCCCTTTATTTTTTGAACCACAATGTCAAAATTCAGAATTTTTTTTTTAACTAGGTCCATTTGGCAGCTTCTAAGATATGCGATATTTTTAATGATAAAAACCAAACAGTTGACATTCATCGTCCCTAATGAACCCTTTATCGAAAGAGTACTGCCATGCTATTTCGACCATTTTTTTATATATTACCATATAGTTAAATGAGTGTGTCATAAAAGATATAAATGATGACAAAACAACTTTTTGTCATTTTTAAGATTACTGACTTAAGTACTCACTTACTCACCCAAAGTGCAATATCGATTAAAGCAGTACTGCCGGCACGTACCCATGGACCTTCGGTATTAATTTGGGCCTTTCTGTACCATCTCCTTCTACGTACACAGTCTGTAAACAACTTTTTGCCATGGTATGGAGCTGGGAAATCTGTTGCATACTGCCAACCATCACTGTCTACACCACCTGGCGTATTGTAATCAATCATCCATTCTGATATCTGTGAACAAGCGTTTTATTATCTTCCATATTAGTATATTTATATACATATAAATTCGAAAGTGAATTTTGTATGTATTGGTTCCACCTAAATAATATAATATAGTTATTATGATTATTGACTATGGAACTTTGGATAATGGGGATAAATATAATTGTTTAATGAATGAATGGAAAACAGTTTATTCAAAAATAAAAACTACTTTCTTAAAAACTTGGTACAATAAATGTTGACAAAAATGGCAGCCTTATGACCTATATAGTATGTATCGATATATGTATATGTATGTTAAGTTTATGTATGCATATCTATCTGTATGTAGTTTATAATGTAATATTTTTTTAAATAAGTACTTTTATGTAATAATAAGTTTCATGTACACAACCCTGCCTCTTGTCTTTCCACTCTCGCTATGACCCATAGGTTTGCTGGAAGAAAACTCTTTTAGGGTTAAGCTCGCCTTTGTACATCACCATTGTTGTATACTTTTTTGTAACTATTTTGTGTACAATAAAGAATAAAGAATAGTATAAGTGATCTTTTCCAGGATTAAGTATGTAAGTTTAAGTAAATGTTTGTCTTGAATGATGAGATAGTTTCTGTGGGATATGAAGTAAGTTTACATATGTTTACAGGAGCAAAGGAAATAAACACAATTGAATCTTGAGAATAGTTTTAGTTTTAGGTACAAATAAGGTGAAGTATCTGGACACACCAAGTACCACTCCAGAGGGCTTTAGCAACATCAAGAAGCTGAGAGAGATTTCCCAGAGGTGCTAAACTGGAAACAGTTACCACTCTTCTAACCTCACACACAGAAAAGGCCTTTTAGTCATTGAGTCACAGGAACAAGCAGAAGTGAGGAGTTTTCATGTAAAAGTGATAGTTAAGTATTCTCAATCAGAGGACTATTTTATAACAGTGTCTAACCATAAAGCCAACACTCTTTTATAAATACTTCTTACATAGTTTTTTACTTACCCAATGCCAATGGCGACTTAATAACTTAGTGTGCTCTCTTGTTCTTTTGTGCTTCCCTGTTATGTCACTCCACATATATCGATCTGTGGGTAGGCCAGTTGAAGTATATCCAGAAAGGGGATTCCATCTTTGGTTTTCATAAATGCAATAAGTTTGAGTATCTGTCATGGAATGTATACCATCTTTACTACCTAGACCTAAAAAGAAAAAAATTAAACATGCATGTACACTCATACACACATATTCCATTTGTATCAGTATACTCTCTAGTGCAAGATGTTATGTAAAAGGAAGTAGTTGAAACGTGTAAATGTAAAATATTATTACCTTTTAATATGCCACCTCCCCAACCACCTGTATAAACCCACACTCGATGATCATGGGATATACCCCAAACTACACCATTCTGGCAGCTTTCAACCCTTCTCAAGTATCCACCCATCATACGCCAGTACATTTCATCAGCCCCTATAATGACGCTTGTGGTTGAATATTCCATAGTATACAATTTCAAAGGACCCTGTACTACTACTGATGTTATATTTTCTGGGTTCAATCTGTGCTCATACAAACAATATAACTTATCATTTACAAATATCCTAAAAACTTGAATATCACATATAATTTTCATAGAGAACTCTTGACCAGGAGCAATAGGCAGGTCATGCCGTTCCTCAGAACCCCAATTTCCAAAAATCATAGAGTTGCAAACAACTGCATTTTCATCAAATCTTACATTAAAATGAAAGGGTATATCTGTGATTTCTGTTTCTATTTTGTGCCTTTGTTTTTTAACTTCAGGTCCTTGTAAATTTATGTAAAACCTTCTAATCTCATCAAACAAGCTGCCTGTTATCATTATTGTGCTACCTGGTGGGAAATTATTGTTCAAGTGAGTTGAAAAACCTGTGACAATGTTTTTTCCAAATACTTGAAATTCTTTGGTATAAGCACCATTGTTTAATTTAGATGGCAAAGAATCCCAATTTAAAACATCTCCAGATGAAGTCACAGCCCAAACAGAATTAGAGGAGGCTTTGCCAGTTACACCATTAATTTGTGATGTTATATCTACCAGCACACTTAACCATTCTTCTTGTTCCATTTCAGAAATAAATTGTATTTTAATTGAGCTCTCATTCTGACGAGGAACACATAATGCTATTCTAGGACATCCTGGTTCAGAAAGTGAAAAAACACTCGTAACTTCTCCAAGATTCAGAATAAATTTAATAGTTCCATCAGGCTGGAATACTGATAAAGTCCCTATGTTTTCTAAATCATGCCAATATAATGATAATATACATTCTTCCCCTGAATTATTTGTATTAATTAATCTTGCTTCACAACTTCGTGTCCAACCCTTTTCTTCCACTGCCAAGCCATAATGTTCCAAGTTCAAGTGTTTGTTGCTGTTTCTATTTTTCAAATTTTGTAATATAGAAATTCTCCACTTTGTTGTGATGTCAGTGTTATACACATTATGAGAGTCGGAAAACCAATGAGGGGGTTGCATGATATCTATAGAACAAGCTCCAGCTTGCACAAATGCCCATGTAGTATCACAGGTACCCCAAGCAGTTTGGCTTACTTCATCATCAAAGAACATCCCTGAGTCAACATCAAACACACTACTGTCACTATCGGGTTGCGCTTCCATGCCCACAACAGAGCCAACACTTCTAACTGGACTCCAAGCCCGTGGATTTTTTAGTGTAGTTTCATAACTTTTTCCTGTAAAGTCTATATTCTCTGTTGTTTTATTAGCCTTACTTCTTGATTCTCTAGTGGATTTCACTGGTAAAGTATGTTCACTTGGAGCAGAGTGTGATTCTTCCCAAGAATGGTGCAGATTAATGTTGGATTTTTTCTCTGTTGTTGTTTCACTTAATGTAGTTAGACTGTGATGCTTTACATTGGATGCAGATGAGACTACACTAGCTGAACTAGATGTGCGGCTAAGCTGCATATTTGCCTGAATCATCCTCCATCTTTTTCCAGTTAGTTCTGCTGGAGTTATACCACTACGCCAATAAATGCATTTATCAGATTCACCTATAGCAAATACTTGGTCATTTATTCCAACTGAGACTTGTACCATATTACCAGTGATTTCCAGCCATCCTGTACCAGTTGCTGCAACTTCAGAATTTCCTGCATTTATGCCTTCTATGCCTTTTCTAAACCAGACTCTAGTGTCAGAACTCACAGCCCACGCAGCATTGTATCCTATAGATATTGACACTAATTTTGCATCATTAGGAGATTTTACTTCTAACCATGCTTCTCCAGTTAGAGTATCTTTTGTTATGCCCTTTCTGATTATAACTCGGC
The DNA here is from genome assembly GCA_012273795.1 of Dendrolimus punctatus. NCBI lineage: Eukaryota > Metazoa > Arthropoda > Insecta > Lepidoptera > Lasiocampidae > Dendrolimus > Dendrolimus punctatus. Next base: position 10,254,868 of record CM022537.1, read on the forward strand.
CAGTCCAAAGTAGAGCCCAAACTAGGCCTGTGGGTCCCACAGAAATTTGTTTAATATCACAGTTAGGTGGAGTACTTATGTTGATCCACTTTTGACCCTCAGGTGAAGTTGTACTGACACTAGTCCTATACATGACTCTTCCATGAGCTGTTATGGCCCAAACTGATAGTGTTCCAGGGGAAGCATATGGCATTTGATTACCTCCAATACTTACATCAATGAATGGCTCCTGTGTTGGATCTTTGTGCAGAGGTGCAATGGCACACCATGAGTTCATTGCACTAAATTTTCTATATCTTATCCATTTCCTTCTTCTTACACAAGACTTCCATTGCTTTGTTGGTCCAAATTGTGCTGGAAAATCTACAGCATAACTCCAGCCATCATGATCTAAGGGTTGTCCATCTAATGTCAGTTCTAGTTGCCAGTCGCCTTCCCATTGCCAAGCCATTGATGGAAGTCTTATCCTGTCTATTGACCGGTCTTTCGTACCATCTAGGGATGAGAAGTGATATCGATCAGTAGGTAGGAGCCGGCCACTAAACCCTTCCAGTGGCAACCACCTCTCATTCTCATAAGATTCTTCTTTTACGCGAATAGGAATTTCCAAGCCATGAACGTGTAGATAAATCTGCCGATCGCCTCCTACTGCCCATAAAAAATGTGGTATTGCCGATAAAGTTTTGAATTCCAAGCCTAGGTACATAAACTCTCTCCAACACGACCCACTAGTAGGCAACGCATAAACTTTGCCCTCATTATTAATCGAGAACAGCAGAGAATTGCTTGTCATTATTCAAGATATATAATGCGAGGCGGAACAGATATTAAAATTGAATGTGCAGAATGTGCACTTGCTTATACATAGTAGTAAAAATGAGGATTATACTTCCACGCCTAACGATATAACATTTTTATATTTACAATTTCTTATTAAATTTTATTAGATTAGTTAAATAGCTTCACACAACGAACTTGTAACTTTATAACCATTCATAATTCAATTGATTTCAACTAAAACAAAATATTTTTTATCGCAGAAAAACAGAACTAGTAATCCCGCATGATCTGTCAGAGTGAGTGAGTGAGTGACTGTCAATCAATATACACAGATTACATATGCTCGTATTTATGGTCTAATACAACAGATAAAGGTTAAAAAACTCGTCGAGATTCCAGCGCCACTTGTGTATCAGGAGAGACTTGAAACTAAAGTTGACACAGCCGTGGTCATATATGTTACACTAGAGCCGTGGTCAATGTACGCTCGGAAGTTGATTCTGGCATCCTCCGGAGTGTGGCACTGCACGGTGCCCTCTGTGAAGCCATGCACTCGATCGCTACAACGGCGATGAGGTCCATACGGGGATACTGTACAGTGTCGTGGACGGCGGCGAAATTATTGGCAGGTGATCCGCCCTGAAATCTCCAGGGGGAAATGCTTGCCGAGGTGCGACGCTTCTGACAGGATTTTCATGCTAGGGGCCTGGTATATTGCTGGGCAGAGATTGAGGCGATCAGGACGCGGGAAACCTCAACCATAATCCAAACTTGGCAAAGAGATTAAGAGTCTTCTGAGGCCGGCGTTGAGACAGTGGAGGCGGTTCATCCCTACCTATTGCTATGGTCGCGCGGTAACATGGGACCCTAACCTTTAGGATGACGCAGACACTTACCGAGCACGGGTGCTGCGATTAATATCGTGTGATGTCTACCTTTCTATTAATATCGTGTGATGTCTACCTTCCTATTAATATCGTGTGATGTCTACCTTCCTCTTAATGCCGCGAGTGCGTCGCGCTAGTCACGTGCGCTGCTTGGCAACCTCAGAAGTTGGACCTCGAAGCCATCGCAGGCTGATTCGCGATCTCGAATCTCAACTTGTGTTGAGGCCATCCACCACAGCGACGATCATTGGTCGGCGGTTTCTTCCTTTTGTGATGCAGTAATGTCCCACCAGAAAGCCGCTGAGAAAGAAAGGGAGAGAGCCAAGCACGCGGTCCCCGGACGTCGTCGTCAGACTGTCCTCCGGAGACAGAATTATGCACAAAATCTCCTCCCGTGATTCTATTGCAGGCGTCCGCGCATTGTGGGATGCGACGGGACTAAACTCTGTTGGTGAAGTAGGTCACCTTGCTTCCCGGGGTAATCTAGGCTTGTTGCGCGATTGATCATGGGAGGCTCTTCGCTCATAACCTCATGTCTTTCCTTACAAGTGTGGGTACGGGACGCAGGTTTAAGTTTAGCGGAGTAGTTGAGAACGTCTATATCAGAATCTTCGCACATGCTGCGCGGCGATTTTCGTCGTGGGACGTTCCCACCCCAACATAGAGGGACTCAGTATGACAAAATGTATTCCCACAGCGTTAACAAAAAAAATAAAAAAATACCGGAATCAATGTGTCGTGTGAGTACTCAATCAATAGGCCATAATTGCTAACAGCTATTAAGCTGATAAGGATGGAAGGAAGTTCAATCATAGTGTGAATTGTATATATAAAGAAGTTGAATATGTATCCATACAGCGTTTGATATACGTGCGCTTGTTGGTTTTGACGAATTTGTGACTATGGTAATCCCTCGACTTCGTCTCGGGCTTACACTCGTCTACTCTTTTATAACGACCAACTTACGCACTATACTATACTCTGATCAAATTAGACGAAAAATTGGACATTAATTCGCACGCAGCTGAAAATTGGTAGGACCATAGATGATACACTATATACTATATATAGAGAGGTAGGATTGTTCAAAATACCATTAGAAATGAAATATGAAGTCCTCATTGATTGATACCTGGAAAAAAAATTACTCGGGGTCAAAAAAACGGGATTTTCAACAAAACGGTATGTTTTGTCATAAAATTAGCCCAGACAAAAATTGTACGTCAAATAATTATCTATAAAAAATTCTTAATGCCTCTTTTCTAAGAGCCACGATTTTTGAGATATAACGATTCAAAAAGTTGAAGAGTTGTGTAGTTTTAAAGTGAGACAAATGTATTGATCAAAAGCGCTTGCAAAGAGGTTCTATTATTCAGCTTATTTATTGTTGTAATGTAAAACTCATTGGTGGATTTTTTTCTTTTCACCTAAGAAGCTATTTTACTGTACCTTTTTACCGCAGGTACAAATTAAGCGTTGCTTGTACAAATTAAGCGTTGCTGTACAAATTAAGCGTTGCTTAATTTGTAACTTTCGAAAAATATATGTAAGAATTTTTTGAGCAAATGTGTAGAAAATAACTATTTTGATGCCAACACAGTATATCAGAACAGTAATGTATTCTAAGTAAAATTAGTAAAACTAAATGAGCAGCACGCAGAGTATTATATTTCTAGGGGTGACTCTTAATAATATATACCCACTGAATGTCTTGCTGCGACCTGGCGCAATTTTGGCTTAATTCAAAGCGCTTCCGCGTTTCCGAGTTGCCCAACATGTCTAAGCCAATATACTGAATGTGATAAACATTTTACAGGTTTCGGATCTGGTTTTGAGGTAGATTACAAAATATATGGAAAATAAAACGCAACTTTTAATAAAACATTTTAATAGGTTCTTTACAAATACTAAGATCACATTAATAAGAAATTCGAATTGCAACCTTTGAGATTACTTTATCACATTTTAGTAGTTTATATCTACTATGACTGTTTATGGCTATATGTATGTTTTCAAGATTAAAATTATACTGAATTAATAGTTTATAACTTCATTACTATGTGCATACTTGGTATTTAAAACAAATTATACACTAAGGCTGGTGTGCACCGACTTTTAACCGATGGTTACAAATGTATGCATAAACAGTGATTATTTATTTTAACCGCCGGTTAAATGTCGGTGCACACCAGCATAAGTACACTTTTTGTTAAACAACAATCTGTGAATAAGCACTTACTAAAAACACACCACTAAACATTATAAATGATTCATATAGAAAACAATAAATAATAATAATACTTTAAAAATCAGTATGGTCATACCATTTAAAAGTAGTATCACATTAGGATATAAGCTACATTTATGAAATAATAAACTAAATAATTTTTCTATGAATTTGCTATAAATATGAAGAAAATCTAACTTATCTTCATAAGTTGTACAGGTGTTTGCCCAGTTTTTAAATATATATCTTCTTTGTCCAAATGTTTCATATATGCTAAAAAACATGTCCAAACAAGACTACATACACTGATAAAGGGTACCCTATTTTTGGGAGCTATAAAGCAGAAGTTCACCAGAGCAACCACTGGCCACACAGAAGCACCAACCTGAAATGGAACAAATTATTAACAGTAATACATACTTTATTTTCATAAGAAAACTAATATATGCCGGCGACTTCGTCCACACTTGACTTGAAATTCCCGCAACACAACGTTTCACAGCATTTCAAAAAATAATGTAAGCTTTAGTTTTAGTAGAAACTGTCGGTATAAGCTAATTTTTATACATCTGAACGACTTCAAACCGCTACCAGGCAAATTCCTGGGATAAAAAATATCACACATTTTAATACATTAAATTTGCTATCAATCAGTATAAACGTTACAATTCATACAATTGTAATTAGATTTTTTTAACCTGGTCATTTTTCCGCATCATCAAATTCCCGCGGGGTTCACAGAATAAAAAGTAGCGCAAAATTTAAGTCTAAGAATTCAGTGAAAATCACATCGAAATCGGCCCAGTAGTTTTTCGTGAATCCTGCACAAACAGACAAGAAATCTAAAAAAAAACCCATAGTGTTCACCATCTTTTTTAGAGACTATTCCAGTTATTTTTGAAGTGAAACTTCTATATAGACGGGGGTCTTAACGATTTTTCGCTCACGAAAAAGTGCCACAGTCACGTGGTCTAATACTTACATTTTTAAACTCGTGATATCTTTCGAATGGAATGTCCGAATTGAATAATTCAAAAGTTATACAAGGTATTGAAGCAGTCTTGAATATAAAGTAATTTATTTTGATAAAGATTAATACCAAAATACAAATAAAGAGCCTTCCTAGCGGCGGCATTTTAATTAAATTTTAAAATAAAAGAACACTTATTGTGGCATAACTATATAGTTAGACATATGCTGCCGCGACACTTTTTGTAGATAATTATGTGTTCTGCAAAGTCGTACTACATTATTTCATTCTATCAACAATAGTTTTCGCAGTGCACGCGATTTTAAGTAGTTTTTACACCTTGCGTTATATTATTGGAGTTTTAATAAGGATCCCTAATTTTTTTGTAAATATAATATAGCCTTTGTCACCCGGGGATAGTGTAGCTTGCCAAAGTGAAATAATTTTTCAAAATGGTACAGTAGTTTTAGAGCTTCTTTAATGGAGGCAAACTTAAGTTTGCATCGAACTATACCTCTGCAAATATTTTCTTAACTTTTTGCATCTTGTACTCGTATACATAATAAAACTATGTTTGCTACCGCGCTTAAAACCATTAAAACGTAGTTTTATTATCTATGCCTCTTCTCTCCACGTGACTGGGTATCACTGCCACTATATGTGGTCTATGTAAAAAAAATAGAGTTTTTTAAGGAAACAAATTAACAACAAGAAAACTTTGCCAACGATTCAGTTTTTCGAAAGTCACAACAAAAGTGAACTACAACGAACGACAAAATTGTTGACGAAGTACATTAACAATCTGCCCGTAACACTTCAAGTTGAAATTTTGTTGCGATTCATTTTGTCACTTATCACTTGAAGATTTTCCACTTGTCCGTTACGATTCATTTTTCCACTTGTCCGTTGCGATTCATTTTTCCACTTGTTCGTTGCAATTCGTTTTCCCACTTATCCGTTGCCATTCGTTTTTCCACTTGTCCGTTGCAATTCATTTTTCCACTTGTTTGTTGCGATTCGGTTTCCCACTTATCCGTTGCCATTCGTTTTTCCACTTGTCCGTTGCGATTCGTTTTTTTTAAATAGCCAGAAGCCTTATAAATAGCATGCCGTATAAAGACATGGAATGTTTAGAATTTTTTATTATAGATTGTAACATTTGGTAATTTAGTGATATTATACTTTTAATAATACAAAATGTTATTTGATACCGCTTAGGTATAAACAAGCCATAGTTGTAGGTTTAATTTTTCCTTTATAAAAAAACTTATATGGTGAAGAAAACAGTATTAATATATTCAATTTCACATTTAAAGTCACCTTGTAAGTAGGCCAGAGTTTTGCCTTAACTTCTATACAAGCTTCATAAAAAGCTTTTGATTCCAGTAAACTCATGCCAAAGTAGAAGCTGCACATTGCAAATGGGGTGTAGGTCAAAGTTTCCACTAGAGTCTGAAAAACAGCAATATTTTTTTGGGTGGTTACCACATTGAATTTACTTAGTTGTGGCAAGTTCAATGTCATTATGATATATTAATATAGAGTATATTAAAATATCTACTTACAACAAGAAGCAAGGTACTTATACAAAACTTTTATCTATTAATTGGTTTAGAATACTTGGTACAATAACATTAAGAAATAGTGGCAGATTATGGTTGTTTATTTAGATTTATTATATAAATCCTAAATTATTTGCATATAAATCCTAAATATTAACTACTTAGTCAAAATAGAACTTGAAATTAACTTTGATTTTCATGATCCTGCAAAATATGTGATTTTCATTAAATCAAATTATATTTTTCATGATATGATGAACAATAATAAACACAAACACAAGTTTTTACAATAAATACAAATCATATGTTAAAAAACAAGCAAGGTCAACTCATTTTTTCACATAATTACCTTTATCAAACCTGCCCTTAACGTGTTCCCTGGCCACAAAATACTAGCTGTTGTAAGCCAGCAATAAAGTGTTGGTGCAACATAGCAAGACCCATACAGGCCAAAACGACCACATCTCCACCAATCATAATTATCTGAAATTAAAGTATCACAAGTTTAATTAGAACTTTAACACATATTTTAGATAATAGCTTTATATATTACACCAAATCTGTAGATGACACTTACCAATGTTTCTCCCTTCAAATGTTTGTTGTATTAAACTTGAAATTGGCCAAATTACACTGTATGATGCCATACCTCGCAAGAGCGGGTATTTTTTGAAAGCATTGACAAATTTGCTAAATCCTGGCATCTTAATATTAGTAGTTTCTTTTTTAAAAAGAAATGAATCTTATGTAAGTTCATTTTCCATTAGGCCATTAAAATTTCGCACCAGGAAACAACGTGTGAACGTGACTGTAATATCTATTTTGGTACAATGCCATACTACCCGGAAATTGGCACACTAGGGGAAATTTAAAAACAAAACGAGCAAACCAAAATTGTAAAATTATGGTCTAAAACACAGATCAAAAGCTACAGCTTCTAATCTAAATGATGGCAGAAATCAGGAGTATCAAGAATCACGATGCTCAAGCACATCATGTCATGCGCTGCGCATGACATTGGCATTCATATTTCATAAATTCATACATTATTATTCATCCTGTCATTAACAGTGTTGCCAGATGACCATGTCAATTAAGCCCCATTTTTTTTCAAAAACCCCAAACATAAGCTTTTTGAGAACAAAAACCCCAAAAAAGTTTTTACTTATTTTAAAGGAGAAATAAAAAAGCAAAACCACCGTCGTAGCGGAAACGTCACTAATGACGTCATCATTTTCGCTCACATGGCGCTCACAACGACCCGTGTCAATAGGTGGGTTAAATAACCATTCCACTTGAGTTTACGATTGTGACGCCAGCAAATAAGTGGAACGGGAAAAACCGCGGTTGTGAACCTGATCATTAGACATAGACATAGACAACGCTTTATTGTTCACCATAACAAAAATTACAAAAAAAATGCACAACAAGACTATAGTTACTTGGTAAAACAAAAGGCGGCCTTATCGCTAAAAGCGATCTCTTCCAGGCAACCTGACTTAAAAGGAATTCTTAAATTATCTATAATGATTATTTAATACAATAAAAGGAAAAATAAATAAAAATGACATACATGGACAGCAGATTACAGTCAAAAGTATAATAACTATAGCACATACATTATTGTGTAAGACTTACATAATGATGCCAAAGTAAATTTTTAAATATGGCAAAAGACTTGGCCTTTCTGACGTCAGTGGGTAAAGAGTTCCAAAGGAAGACAGCCTGCATAGCGAAGGAGTTGGAATAAAATGTTGAAGAGTGTGCAGGTGCCATTAACAGGAGATTATTAGTGGAGCGCAAACTGAGTGTATGTGACGTATGAAGGAAGTTGAAACATTCCTTAAGATAAGGAGGGGTGTAAGGTATAAACAATATACGATATAGTAACTTGAGAAGATGAGCATTCCGGCGAAGTGAGATAGGCAACCACTCGAGCTTGTTGCGATATTCAGAAACGTGGTCATATTTTTTTAAACCAAATATGAACCTTATGCAAACATTTTGAAGACGCTCGAGCTTAATAAGTTGCTCTTGAGTGAGATTAAGATAGCAAGCATCAGCGTAGTCGAGAATGGGTAGTAGTATTGATTGAGCTAGCGAAATCCTAGTGGCAGTTGGAAGGAAATTTTTAGTCTCCTAAGGGATGCATAGGATGCAAAAATCTTGCGGCTTAGTTCAGTAATGTGGGGTTGCCAACACAATTCCTTGTCCATTATTACGCCAAGATTCTTTACTTGATCGCTTATAGGAATAGGCGTATCATGAAACATCACATCGGGAAGCAGTGAAAAATCTATTTTTGCTATGGCTCGCGAGCTACCAATGATGATGGCCTGAGTTTTATTGGGATTGACTCTAAGTCCATGGGAAGTACTTCAGTTATATAAGCGGTTCAGATCATCATTAATAAGCTTAATAGCGTTATGTACGTTGTCTTTAGGCCACTAAAATTCCGCTGCATAATCAAGTTCGATTTTGGTTTCGGAGGACGCACATTGTAAGATAAATAGATCATGTCATGGTAGGAGAAAGCGTTCGCCAAATATTGACCGTGTTTAATAACATGAGAGGGGGAGGATACTAACATTAAGTCTAACAGAGAAGCTGTCGTGTTAGGTAGCTTGTGAGTGGCACTAAGGGGAAGAATTGACATATTAATAGATTGAATTAAAGTTTCAAAAATTGCACATCTGTGGTCGCGTTTGAGCAAACATGTATTAAAATCCCCCATAATAATAGAATGACTATATAAAGGCATGAATGTTTCCATTAGTTTTTCAAAAGATGAAAAATAGTTTACTCTCAAAGACGGGCTATAATATACGCCAAGCAATACTTTAGTATACCCCAGAGAGATATCTATTAAAATATGTTCACCTGCATCCGGGTCTGGTGGCTGCGAGTGAAATTTGAATGAAGATTGGAAAACTCAGAAACTATAAAGTCAGAAAGGTTATAATTGCTGTCTTCAGAATCATGACTGTCTGACGAGCATGAAAAATATTCTGTATCACTATTGGTGTCTAAATTGTATGCCATACAAAAAAATATAATAATAATATAAGTATATAAAGCCTAAAAATACAAACAATATTTCTAAATGGTTAAGAGTAAACAAAATCTTTTACAGTCACCTGCCATTTAAATAGTGCGTAATTAACGTGAATAGATAATACAATGAAGTTAAAAAATATATTTAAACAAACACAATTAAATTTAAAATATCCAACTATCGAATTTGTTATTATTATCATTATAAGTTTCTACAATAACCATATAAGTTGAAAGCTTTTAAAGCCGTTCTAAAAATACATACAGAGACACCTTTTTACCTTTATTAAGTACAAACGTTCCCTGTTTACAAAGAAAGAATAAAGGGCAATAGTCTACTGTTTTAATTTAACAACTATAGCATAACATTGATCTAACAAAAGAATTAAAATATAATTTGTAAACAAAAAAATGTCGTCTTAATCAAAAACACAAGAAAAAGACGGTGGATGGAAAAAACCAACAAGATTGTAAGTCAGTGAGTGATAACGGCGCATAGACGAATGTTTATTATTGAAAGTGTATATTATTTTTTTGGTGCAATACGACGTGTTTTAGGTATTGTGATAGCTGGTTCTTTCTCAACAGTTGTCGCAGCCCGCTGGGGTGCGTGCATAGTTATATTAGCCAAGTCCTCTTGACAGTCGAGGCGGTGTTTGTATCCATCAGGGGAAATAACGTAAATAGAGCCGTCTCGCGTCCAGCATTTAGACACTCCTAGCTTTTTCCTAGCTTGAAGGAAGAGCTCGTGTCTAGTTTTAGTCAAAAACTCAGAGATTGTGACACCAGTAGCTTTGAGATTAGTCTTTGCAAACCAGATGTCGTTACGTTCATCCATGTCACGAAGCTTTACCAATATAGGCCTGGGTTTCCCACCAGAGGATGGTGGTTTACCCATTCTGTGGCAGTGATATACACGTGAGGATTGAAAACTATCCTGTTTGAGTTGATTCACAACAATTTTAACTACAAGAGAGCAAGTGTCTTCCTGTTTTTCCTCAGGAACTCCATGGAATAGGAGGATTTTCTTTCTGCTTCGCATCTCTAGTTGATCTACAGTACGTGTTAAAAGTGCTGTTTGATCTTGAAGAGTACGTAGTGCATCCATGACAAAGATCTTGAAGGCAGCAAACTCAGCTGCCAGAGTACTAATATTGGGAGATGAAGATGATGAGGAGTTACCTTTTTTAAGTTCATTCTCGAAGGCTTCCATTCTCTGGATAAATGTAGTACTTAATTGTTGCAGTGTGTTCATAGTGAAATAACTTTTAACTTTCTGTCTATTTACGTGAAGTGGATTAAAGAGAGGAGAATACTAGCAGGTGAGAGTTAATTTTTAGCACTTAATCATAACATTAACTGTATAATTTAATTAAATTACAATAAATTAATTTCCGATACGTCTTAACTTTTTCGCAGTCTACCGTCAATCAATCGTACCGTCGATCATTGTGATTCTTTAACGGAAAGTAGCCTATGAGATGCGACTCATACGAATAGAGACGGCATAATAAATAAATAACGTGAATGAACGATAGAATGAATTGAATTATTAAAATGAACTATTGAATTGAAGTATGATTCACTAGTAGAGTATAATTCTAAGATAAAGTAATAATACCGTATTGTGACTTAGATATAATAATTGTAGTGATGAGAATTGCTTGTAGATAAATTATTGATACTTAAAATATATCTCCAAATTTTCTCACAACAAAATATTTCCCCCCGAATGTCCCCCAAAGAATCTTACCCCCGAATTTCCCCCCCCCCCCGACGTCAAAAAATCCCCAAATTTGCAGGGGTTCCCCCATCCTGGCAACAGTGGTCATTAAAGTCATAGAATAATGAAATGTCTATTGTTTTTCAAATTTGCCACATAATAATGAAATGTCTTTGTTGTTGTTTATTTATTCGCCACAAAGGCAGGTAAAGGAATCTTAGTCCATACAGCCAATTCTGATGTTCAATAGGTCTTCGTATAGTAGCGCAGTGGTATTGCAGGCCACAACCAACGCCTTTCAATGGAGTTCTTGTGAAAACTCGAAAGGCCACATCTGACTATACACATTTCTCACAAAAATATATGTCGGCGAACCATCGCCAAGGATAATATATTGACAATGACACTAGCGGAGTGTTACGTCTATGCTTCGAAGCGACCACCCCAAAGAGTATATTGAATATATGGAGAGGCCACCCTAAAGACAGATAGACATGTCTCGAGCGTTGTTGATCAAAATAGTACATTGATATTGGATATATGGGGTTGTGTGGTCGCAAGGGCATCAAGATTGCAACAAATCGCTATTATCAAAGTGCATTGTGATTTAGAAAGTTATTTGTGTTTATTTGAAGTAAACATTACATTGGCAAGGATCACAAAAGATGTCAATTCCATGAATATACCCATACATCATGCCATGCCATGATAACTTCTGATGAATAGGCTTGTCATGAGCTTATACGGCTCTGACGAGCTTACATATATAATTTCTACTCAAAAACTATCAATATCCTACAACTATTGTTCATTTTAGAGTAATTATACACATTTTTAGAAAATAACACTGCACAGCACAACGTCTCCTTTCAGTTCCCGCCAAAAACTCGAAATGTCTGATGATGACCTACTGTTCATAAATATTTTTTAGGCATTTATGGCTTGGCAACTTGGCCTTTAAGCCAGTATTCTTAAATGTTTATGCTACGATGCATAGACTATACTATGGCTATATACTACGGCTATGTTCCAGACCGGACTCACAAAGTCCACGTACACAAACACGATTTATCCCGTTCCACTTGCTTGCGGACGTTACAATCACTCCCCCCTTTGAGATGGCTCGTTGTGAGCGTTTGTGGAAAGCCTTTGAACTGTTATACTTACAGCTTACAACTGGACACTTATCTTCTTCAACTATTTTCCTTGTGAGATGATTCTCCTTATCTCTACTACCCTCCATACTATGGATACAGTATCCTGGGCTACGTTCCGCTAGGGATTCACTACGACCACGTTCACGACTGCTATTTATCGCGGTCCACTTGCTTGGCGGCGTTACAATCGTAAACCCAAGTGGAACGGCTATTCGACAAACCCCAAAGAGTGTATACCCACCCCTTGACATGGGTCGTTGTGAGTGTTGTGTGATCGAAAATGATGACGTCATTAATGACATTTCTATTAAAGTAAAACTAATAGAGGCATAAGTTTATAATATGAGTTTTATTTGTAGATTAGATGTTTTACATGGAATACAATTTTTAAAGAAGTGACACCTTCAGTTTTGGTTTATTCTAAAGATGTCAAAGCATACTCCTTTTATCTAAGGAGGTTCAGTATCTTCACTATAAAGAGTATATACAAACTCTAACATCTTCTCTTGAAGCTAAGGAACAGCAGAGTCCTTAAATGTGCAGCCCAATCTCACGACAAAGCATAACCAGCCTTGGTTTATACAGTGCCTTTGTGAACATGTCCGCAATTTGGTTTTCTGTACCAATCTTTGCAATCATCATAGTTCCATCAGCTATGGCTTCTCGTATAAAGAAATGTTGTAGCTTGATATGCTTGGTTCTGTTGTGGAATTCATATGGTGGATTCAGTGCAAGCTTGATGGCAGATTCATTATCCACATGGAGAACAGGATTTATCGTTGATTGCTCTATGTTTTCAATCAATCGTTTAACCCATATGATTTCTCTTGCAGCTTCACTAGCTGCCATAATTTCGGCTTCTGTGCTAGATATCGCAACTGAGGTCTGTAATTTACTCCTCCATGAAATAAGACCTCCGTAAACACATACAAATCCTGAAGTCGATCTTCCAGTGTCAGGGTCACCACCATGATCCGCATCACTGTAACAGATCAGCTCTTTCTGCATGCCTCTTTTGTAGGTAATGCAGTAATCGCGAGTACCATTTAAATATCGAAATATTCTTTTCACTTTTAGGATATCTCTTTTTGTAGGAGCTTCTAAGTGTCTGGATACAACACTAAGAGCATAAGCTATATCGGGCCTTGTACCCACCATCAGATATGCAAGAGCTCCAACCGCTTCTCTATAAGGAAACGAATTGCCTTCTCCAGCATCTTCTCTCAATTCGGAATCTTTGAGTATAGGTGTATCAGCAGCCTTACTATTCTGCATACGGAATTTTTCGAGTACTTTCTTGGTGTACCCACTTTGATGTATTTTGATACAATCTTCCTCTCTCACTATTTCAAGTCCCAGGAAGTAATAGGTATCCATGTTACTTTGGGATTTTATTTTAAATCGCCTCTGTAAATTCTCTAGAAAAACATCGATTAGCGCTTGTGACGTCCCAGCAATCATGCCATCGTCAACATATAGGGCTAGAAGTAGCCTGTCTTCGCCTTTTTTCATAGAGAATATGCAAGGGTCTTCTCCAGGTTTAAACCCTTCTTCTAACAGATAGCCTTTTATGCAATTGTTCCAACACAGCGGCGCTTGTTTAAGTCCATATAAACTACATTTCAATTTGCATACGTTGCTAGTCCCATCGGTATATCCTTCTGGCTGTTTGGGGTAAATTTCTTCCTTTAATCTTCCATAAAGAAATGCAGTAGATACATCAAATTGCGCAAGGATCATGTTATCTCGAGCAGCAATACTTATGAGCGTCCTGATTGAGCTCATTTTTGCGACTGGGCTAAATGTTTTCTCATAGTCAATCCCTTTCTTTTGAGAATAACCAACAGCTACAAGTCTGGCTTTATACTTATCGATATTTCCATTCGAGTTTCGTTTTATCTTGTAAACCCATTTAGTTGTAATGGCTTTGCGTCCTTTGGGCAATGGTATTAAGTCCCAAGTATCATTATCTTTTAGGGAACTTATTTCATCATCCATAGCGTTGCGCCATCTACTTTTATCAACAGACTTCATCGCATCTTTGAATGTCCTTGGTTCTTCTTCATGATCATAGACCTTTTCAACACAATTAAGAATAAATTCATCAAATCTGTCAGGTGGTCTGATTGTTGAACGATCTCTTAAAGTCATTCTACGTGGAACTTGTTCTCCACGTTGATCAAAATGAAAGTTTTCTTGAGATGATTCTTGAATAAGAACGTCTTCTCTCAATAAGTCATCTCCAAACTCATTTTGTAGATCTGTATCACGATGCGGTAAAACTCTTCTCGTTGATAAAGTAATATCGACATCAGAGTCAGGCTGAGCACTATCGAAATTAACGGAGTCATTAATCGGTACATTTGATTCAACAGTTTCTTGACTGTGTGTCATCTGTGAATCTTCTTCTGGTATGATAGGCTGTATCTCCTGGTCAATAGAGGGTAATGGTATCTCAAAAGAGTTTTTGTCTACCTTAGGTGCCTCCGTTGCTGTCTGATTCATAGGTTTCTCTATGAGAGGGCGTTCATCAAAAATCACGTCTCTTGATCTGATAAGCCTATGATTTTCTTTAGACCATATTCGATAGCCATCATCTCCATCATAACCGATTAATATTCCTTTTTCAGCTTTCTTACTGAGTTTCTTCCGTCTTTGTTTCGGTACGTGCGGATAACACGTCGATCCAATTATCCTTAAGTGTTTGATGCCTGGTTTCTTTCCAAAAAATAACTCGATAGGTGACTTTCCTTCCACTGTTGTTGGTCCCGTTCGATTAAGTATATAAACAGAAGTATTAATTAATTCCGCCCAAAGACCTTGTGGTTTTTCATCATGAGCATGCATCATTGCCCTAGCAGTTTCTACTATAGTCCTGTTATCTCGTTCCGAGCATCCATTTTGTTCTGGCGTATTCTGTCGAAATGTATTGCATATCTGCTCATTGTCGAATTCTCCTCCATTATCGCTTAGGAAATTTTGAACAACATGGCCAGCAGTTTTCATGTCAGCTAGAAACTGTTTAAGCTTTCTGTGAACTTCGCTTTTGTGTTTCATGAAGTAGACATGACGATACCGAGAGTAGTCGTCCTTGAAAAGAACAAAGTATCGAAATTTGGAAATTGAGTACATAAAAGGTCCACAAACATCAGAGTGAATAAGCTCTCCAGGCTTTGTCGCTCGTTCTCGTGTTCCGAATTTCAACCTGTGTGCTTTGCTGTTGATACATCCTTCACATAGTTCTGTATTGCAGTCCAATTTTATGTCAAATTCCTTTTCTACTATCTTTTTTACATGTCTTTTATTCTGGTGCTCAAACGTTCATGATACAATTGTAATGATTGTGAATTTGTGATAAGACTTACTTCTTGCTTTGGTGTGACAATTTTAACGTTAAGTGCATATAGCCCACCAAGCTTTCTTCGCTTTCCATTCACTATTTCTCTACCATTTACCTTCAATGTACATGATTCTGTATGGGATTCGAATATACTATTCTTTAGTTTATCTTGAGCTGCAAGAACGGAAAATAAATTTCTTTGTAATGCTGGAATATACCACACATCTTCTAAAAGAATTGATTCGACTCGTCCCTTTACATCAGCATTGAGACGTATAGATCCTTTGCTAATAGCGTTGATTATCTGTCCAGATGCTGTAGTGACGGTGTGATTATTGTGAAAATATTCAAAGCTTTCAAAAAAGTCAGGCCTATTTGTAACATGACTAGTTGCGCCATTGTCTACACACCAACTATTTTTGTCTGCTTCTACTCTATCTTCAACTGACATAATTGTTAAATTCATGTTGTTCACACCACTGTTCGAATTCTTTGGTGGTCTGCCGTCGGAAATCCATTTATGACATTTTTTGATAATGTGTCCGATCTGTCCGCAATATTTGCACTTTATTTTCTTTTTGTTAAAGTTGTTCTTGCTCTGCTCGGATTTTACTACAAGAGCTTTCATGTTAGTATTACATTCTGCTTTATTTATTAGCACTCTTTCATAGGCACATAACTGTATAGTCAGATTCTCAATGTTTCTATCCTGTTTTGCCATCAAAAGCCAGCTCGACTTAAATGCAAAAAACTGTTCCGGAAGTGTATCCAATATCTTGCATATTACTAGGATTATTGGTAAATCGTTTCCTTCTAATTCAGTATTCAGGTCGTAGAACAAAGATTTTACTGCAGATATATGTGTGGTCATATCATGCTCAGGATCTTTTTGATAGCTGAAGAACTTCATGCATAAGTCGTAGCTCTTATCTTCAGTAGCTCCGTCGTATAGCCTTGCAAGTTCATCCCACATATCCTTTGCTGTGTTGAATCTCATCATCTTGTGCAGCACATCCTCAGTCATATTTGCCGAAAGTACTAATTGTGCAGTGTTATCTAACATTTCAAAATTGTTTGACTCCTTTTTAAATTTATCCAATGTTTCGGGTGTGCCCAATGCCCCTGGATGATTAGGCATTTTGATTGTACCCCTTATGACATCCAATGTACCTGGATAACTTTTAAGTAATCGAGTAATCATGAATTTCCACGTTTGCCAATTTTGTCCATCCAATTTATTAATTTCGATCTTT
Source organism: Dendrolimus punctatus (assembly GCA_012273795.1). Taxonomy (NCBI): domain Eukaryota; kingdom Metazoa; phylum Arthropoda; class Insecta; order Lepidoptera; family Lasiocampidae; genus Dendrolimus; species Dendrolimus punctatus. The sequence goes on from CM022537.1 coordinate 10,271,821, forward strand.
GCCCCAGCTACAGACTGCATGATGACGATCGTAAATTTTACTATTGTAGAGACAGTTCGACTTTTACGTATAATGCAAGATTCTTACTTTAGTTTTTGTATCCACTCATAGAATTTGGCCTCAGGCAACTTAGCGCTCTGCTACCATATTAAAGTAAAACTAATAGAGGCATAAGTTTATAATATGAGTTTTATTTGTACATTAGATGTTTTACATGGAATACAATTTTTAAAGAAGTGACACCTTCAGTTTTGGTTTATTCTAAAGATGTCAAAGCATACTCCTTTTATCTAAGGAGGTTCAGTAGCTTCACTATAAAGAGTATATACAAACTCTAACAATTTTGCCACGCCCACAACGATCGCGGTCGCCTTGTAGAATGGCTAACGAAGCAGTTTGGGCGTTGTAATGTCAGCTACAGATGGAACACACTGCTAGTGGTTTGAACTAGTTTGCGTCCTAGTTGCCAAGCCATAAATGCATTTAAAAAAAAGACTAGTTTGAGTTTGTGTTTGTATTTGTAGTCAGAGGAATTTGAAATTATATATTATTTCATATTAATCTTTTAAACCTAAACTTATTGATATTTGATTATTACGCGCATAATTATCCAGGTTCAGTTGTCTGAAATATATTTTGATTGTATTACAATCACATATAATTTACAATGCCTGTTTACTATGAATGGTAAATTATTCTATCATTTGCACTTAAATGTTATTATTATGAATGAACTTTGTATAAGTTAAAATATTTAATTTTCTTATAGGAAATCCCTGAAAATTCAAAAATCGATTAAATTAGCTCACGAGTCACCCAGATTTGAAGTATCAAACCACCCCTTAAAAGCTAACATTATTACTATGGTAAGAATGTCTGGATTTTAGTGAGTTTTCTATAAACGGGTATTTGGTTTTTGTGTTTTTTTATAATTACATAACAAGATATCTATTATCCATCTATGCAGCATTTTAGATGTCATTGATTCCCCATTCTTATTTTTCTTATTATATTATAAGTCTATAAGGAGCTGATAAATTTAGCATTTTAAAGTGATTAAAATGAGTTAGAAATTTCTAATATAATATTTTGTTTACATAATATAATTCTTATTTTGGGTGCTATATAGTTATAGATCATATTTGTTTATTGATCGAGATATAAAGTTACTTTTGGGTGGTGTAAAAAAAAAAACTACATAGGCTAAGGCGGGAGCGAATCAAAGTGCATCTACCACCTTATTATGGGTAGTGGTACATTATACTAAATATGTGTAATGTAATGTGTAGTATGCATACTGTAACAAAAAATATGGTTAAGCTTTAGATTATTGGTCACTGAATTTTAAGTGGTGGGGGTGGGAAGGTGGTGTGTTTAGGAATGTACTCTCGGATGTCTAAATTGACTAGACTAAAGTTGCATAACCTTATTTATCTAACATATTTTTCTTTTTCCCATTATTCATTAAAAACTTGTTGGTGGACCCTAAAAACATGTTTCATAGCCAAAATTACAGATCTAGTATCCATATATAAGGCATATGTATACACCTCATATCAATTTCCCTTAATCTCATACCAGTCTGTGTAAAAGCGCACCCAAAAATATGAATATGAACCAGCCTATAAATGTCCCACTGCTGGCCTCGGGCCTCCTATTATAGGGGGACCTAAACAACATATTCCACAAAATATGTATATTTGGATATTTGATACAATTTATGTTCATCATTCATCATCAATGTCAGTGTCAATACTTTTATATGTTCAACACAATACCATAATATATAGAAACAACAGCATCTCATCCAACTTGTATTGGTTTGGAAGGAACCAAAGAGCATGCTTGATTTGCATATTATTACAATTACCACCAGGTGTAAGTAAAGAACATAAAAATGGGGAATCCTGTACTGTCACTATCACTTTTGTTGTAATACTTGTTTATAATATTTGTTCTTTTATATTTTCATAGTATCATAGCAACCTTTGTTACCTGTCTATACAAAATAACTCTTCAATAAAGCATACATGAAGAAGACTATTTTTAATTTCAACACGTTATCAGCACGAAGCTCTAAAATTTAGCTTAGCTCATGTTGAAAAGTTATTGAAAATAAGTTGTAAAGTTAGTGTGTAAAAATGCAGGCTTCTTTGAGTCTATCTCTTGCTATAAAATTATGTACAAGGGAAGACTATTCCATATGGAAATTTAAAATGAGGAACCTGTTGCTACACAAAGACCTTTGGGAAACTATAGAAGGATACCCAGAAGGTAACAATAATACCACGTCTGAATTTGTAAAATCTTGAAACGACCATAAGGCTCTGTCAAAGATATGCCTAACACTAGATGGGCCAGCGATTACCCATGTGAGGAGTGCAACAACGGCAAAAGAAGCATGGAATGCCTTAAAACTGGCGTATGAGGTCGCGGCATGGGTCAGAGATTAGCCTTAGAGAGGAAACTTTACATATTAAGTCTTAACGACTTTAATAATATTGAGTCATATATTAATGCTGTACTGAGTACTGCTCAAGATTTGGCTGACATTGGCAAAAATATAGAGGATGCGTCAATTGCAGCTATTCTTTTAGGCGGTCTAACGGCGATGAACCCTTGATTATGGGACTGGAAAACAGTAACGTCGACATTACCTCAGAACTGGTGAAAACCAAACTGTTAAATGAGATGTCACGAGAAATAGAGCCTGAATCCGCCTTACGTACTAGCACTAATATGCATCGCATTAAACCAAAGAAAATGAAGATTATATGCTATGATTGCAAAGAACCAGGCCATAAACGTCCAGATTGTCCGCATAAGAAGGCAAAGTCAAAGACAAGAGAGTCTGCTACACTGACTGCCCAAGCTCTTAGTGGAAATGATGTACTGAGCATGAATAAATGGTTGATAGACTCTGGTGCATCTAGACATATGACTTCTAGATCAGATTGGATGGTTTCTATTAAACCGCAGAATTCTGGTAAAGTAACCATAGCTAATGGTGAAGAGATTGATTGTACTGGCGTTGGCACTATTTCCATAAATACTAAAAATAATGTATTTGATAAAATTTCAGATGTTGCATTTGTTCCCAACTTAAAAGCTGTGAAAAAAGTAGTTGATAAGGGTTATACTGTTATTTTTGATAAGAATGGTTGTAATATTTATGATTCTAGTAATTTTTCTGTTACAGGTGTACCTATTTTGCATGGTTCGATTTGTGGTAGATTATACACTTTAGACTGTAGTGTTAATATTCCCGAAAAGTTAAGCTATAATGTATTGCATAATGAAGTTATTAGTGATACACAATATCAACTTTGGCACAGGAGATTAGGTCATTTCTGTCATTATTCAATGCAATCGCTTAAAGGTCAGGCTTTAATAAATTTTAATAAAGTAGATAAGGAACCTTGTGTAGCGTGCATTGAGGCAAAGCAGTCGCGAAAGTCATCTAAAAGTGCTTCCTTTTCAAGAGCAACAGAGCCCCTTGGTCTCATACATTCGGATCTGTGCGGGCCTATGTCTGTAAATTCTTGGCAAGGTAATAAGTACCTTTTATTAATTATTGACGATTTTTCAAGAATGATCTTTGCATATTTCATATCTTCAAAAACAGAAGTAAAAAGTAAGTTTATATCTTTCAAAGCGCTAGTAGAAAGACAAATAGGAGCTCGTATTAAAATATTACGGACCGATAATGGGACAGAATATGTAAATAGAGAAATGACAGATTACTTAAGTTCTTTAGGTATAGAGCATCAAACGACCGCGCCTTATAGTCCTCAATCTAATGGACTCGCTGAACGTACGAACAGGTCGATTATAGAAAAAGGTCGTTCTCTGCTGGCTGATAGTGCTCTTTCAAAGGCATACTGGCAAGATGCTTTTGATACAGCAGTCTACTTGAAGAATAGATGTCCTCATCGTGCCCTAAAATGTAAAACACCTTTGAGAAAATGTATGGTCATAAACCTAATTTAAATTATTTAAGAGTGTTTGGCTGTAGAGCTCTGGTCCAAATTCCTTCTTGTAATAGAAAGAAGTTGGATAGTAAAGCTGAAGAGCAGGTTTTCGTCGGATATACGGAAGATGTAAATACTTATTATTTTCGTAATGTTCATTGTCCGAGAAAATTAATTATGTCTCCGATGTTTCTTTTTTTGAATCCTGCTTTACTGATTTAAAGAAAAAGGAAACTAAATCAGATTTTTCTGCAGATCTACCTATTCATTTTAACATCACTACAGAGCAAGTTCCTCCTGGTATAGAAACTGTCGAAAGTGAGCAGTTGGAAGAGGCTGAAAGTGATGATCAGGTAGAAGTTTCAGAAAATGAAAATATTCAGGTCTCAGAGATGACTGTAGTGGAACCACTTGCTGAGTCAAGATATCCAGCTAGGGTAAGAAAACCACCCGATTTCCTAACTTATCAAGCTAATCACTCCTTACAAGCATATAATCAACCCGGCAGCTATATAGAAGCCGTTCGTTCCAAAGATGCTGATAAGTGGAAACAAGCGATGTTAGATGAATACAAGTCTCTTCAGAAGTTAAAGACTTGGAAGTTGGTGGATAGACCTAACAAAAAGGCTATATCCTGTAAATGGGTGTAAAAAATTAAAACGGACGCTCTTGGCAATATAATAAAATACAAGGTTTAATAAAACTACATTTTATTAAGACATAAGAATGATTATTTTTATTGACAATTATACACATTATAATTTTATATGAAGTTCGAATATAGAACATATTTAAGAAGTATTTCTTAGAAAGGAGATGTAACACAAGGCAAGGTTAGTGGCAAAGGGTTATAGTCAAATTGCAGGAATAGACTATGGCGAAACATTTTCTCCAGTAGTCAGAATGTCTTCGTTGAGAACTCTGTTTGCCCTTGCTGCTGAAATGGTTTTGAAAATGCGTCATTTGGATACATAGACACTGCCTTTCTCAACGGTGACCTTGAAGAGGAGGTTTATATGGAACAACCTGAAGGTTTTTCACATAATAATGACAGTAAGGTTTGCTTGTTACAAAAATCTTTATATGGCCTTAAACAAGCACCACGAGCCTGGAATATAAAGTTAAATCAATCTTTATCTTCCTTAGGTTTTACAAAAACTCCGTCAGAACCTTGCGTATATACGAAACTTTTTGATAAAGAATTAGTCATACTGGCTATATATGTAGATGACATTATTGTCTTCTATCAAAGAGAATTGACTTTTGACAATGTAAAGTCGGACTTACAAAAAGCTTTCAGTTTAAAAGATTTAGGTAAATTAAATTTTTATTTGGGTATTAATATTACTCAAGAAAATGAGCAAATCCAAATAAGTCAGAAAACTTACATAGAGAAATTATTGACTAAATTTGGAATGCTAGACTGCAAACCGGTAAGTACGCCACTACAGAACACTAAATTCGATACCAACATTGGCAGTAAAAGTAAATGTGAAAATGAGTGTTCTTGTCTGTATCAGGAACTTATAGGTTCCTTGTTATTCTTAGCCGTCAATACTCGACCCGACATAGCCTTTGCCACCAGTTTTCTGGGTCAATTTAGTTCCAATTATAATAAAACCCACAGGTTAGCTGCTAAAAGGGTACTACAGTATTTGAAAGGTACTATGAATCACTGTATAACTTACAGAAAAGTTGGAAAGTCGTTGTTTGGCTATACAGATGCGGATTGGGCTAATTGTGAGCGCACTAGACGCTCATATACTGGTGTATGCATGTCAATGGCGGCTGGTCCGGTGTTCTGGGAGAGTAAAAAGCAACAGACCGTAGCGCTATCGTTTGCTGAAGTAGAATACATGGCCTTGACTGCAGGAGCAAAAGAGGCATGTTATCTATGAAGATTTATTTACAAAATAACAGGTAAATTGAACGTTGTTGAGATCTTCAGTGATAGTCAGTCTGCGTTAAAGCTTGCTGAGAATCCTGTCCACCACAATCGGACCAAGCACATAGATACACGATTTTATTTTATTCGTGAAAATGTTGCTGATAATATTATAAACCTGAACTTTGTACCCACAGAGTCAATGTGGGCTGACATATTAACTAAGCCATTAGGAAAATTTAAGCATCTTGAATGTGTTAGAAACTTAGGTTTGTCTTAAAAAAAATTATGGTTTTGTTGGCCCCAGTGTCTGTTTGTAATCAACAATGTTTATTTTTTTAATCTTTTACACATTGCTGATTATGGGGGGTATGTTGTAATAGTGGTTTATAATATTTGTTCTTTTATATTTAAATACTAGAGTTTACCCCGCGCCTGCGCCGCGGGTTAACCTCTGGTGCGTGTCTTTTGTTTATAGAGCAAGTGCTAAAGGTTATATTATATTACATTTTTTATGTATTTGCCCACGAAAGATTCACTTCATTTTATATCGCTAATTATACCATCCCCCGTCTATCTGTCAACAAAATAAATTACAAAACTTGACCAAAAAGGCCAAAATAGTCTAAATGACCAAAAGACCACAGTGACCGACATGGCCAAAATGACGGAGTAGGCAAAAAGGACCAAAATGGCCAAAATAATCAAAATGACCAAAGAGGCCAAACTGAACGACATTGCCAAAATGACCGAAAAGGCAACAGTGACCAAATAGGCCAAAATGACCAAAAAGCCAAAATGACCAAAAAAAAAAAAAAAAAAAAAAAAAAAAAAAAAAAAAAAAAAAAAAAAAAAAAAAAAAAAAAATGACCAAATAAGCCAAAATGACCAAAAAGGTCAAAATGATCAGAAAGGCCAAAATGACCAAAAATGTCAAAATGATATAATGACCAAAATGACCACATAGACCAAAATTACCAAAAAGGCCAAAATTACCAAAAAGGCCAAAATGACCAAATAGGCCAAAATGACCAAAAAGGTCAAAATGATCAAAAAGGCCAAAATGACCAAAAAGGTCAAAATGATCATAATGACCTAAATGACCAAATAGGCCAAAATGACCAAATAGGCCAAAATGACCACAAAGGCCATAATGACCAAATAAGCCAAAATGACCAAAAAGGTCAAAATGATCAGAAAGGCCAAAATGACCAAAAATGTCAAAATGATCATAATGACCAAAATGACCACATAGACCAAAATTACCAAAAAGGCCAAAATTACCAAAAAGGCCAAAATGACCAAATAGGCCAAAATGACCAAAAAGGTCAAAATGATCAAAAAGGCCAAAATGACCAAAAAGGCCAAAATGACCAAAAAGGCCAAAATGACCGAATAGGCCAAAATGACCAAATAGGCCAAAATGACCAAAAAGGCCAAAATTACCAAATAGGCCAAAATGACCAAATAGGCCAAAATGACCAAAAAGGTCAAAATGATCAAAAAGGCCAAAATGACCAAAAAGGTCAAAATGATCATAATGACCAAAATGACCAAATAGGCCAAAATGACCAAATAGGCCAAAATTACCAAAAAGGCCAAAATGACCAAATAGGCCAAAATGACCAAATAGGCCAAAATGACTAAATAGGCCAAAATGACCAAAAAGGTCAAAATGATCAAAAAGGCCAAAATGACCAAAAAGGTCAAAATGATCATAATGACCAAAATGACCAAATAGGCCAAAATGACCAAATAGGCCAAAATGACCAAAAATGCCTAAATGACCAAATAGGCCAAAATGACCAAATAGGCCAAAATGACCAAATAGGCCAAAATGACCAAATAGGCCAAAATGACCAAATAGGCCAAAATGACCAAAAAGGTCAAAATGATCAAAAAGGCCAAAATGACCAAATAGGCCAAAATGACCAAAAAGGCCAAAATGATCAAATAGGCCAAAATGAAAATTATCCCTTGTCCATCCTCAATATTTAATTTACATACGTACCGAATTTCAGCCAAATCGGTCCAGTAGTTTTTCCGTAAAAGCATAACAAACAAACAGACAAATATCATTTTATCCCGGAAACTATCCCATTTTTCGGGATAAAAAGTATCCTATGTTCATCCTCGGTATCGAAAATATATATTTACTGAGTTTCAGCCAAATCGGTCCAGTAGTTTTTACGTGAAAACGGAACAGACAGACAGACAGACAGACACAGACAGACAGACACAGACAGACAGAGTTACTTTCGCATTTATAATATTAATAGGGATTTTTCATAGTATCAACATATCATAGCAACCTTTGTTACCTGTCTATACAAAATAACTCTTCAATAAAGCATACATGAAGAAAACTATTTTTAATTTCAACAACTTTGTATAGAACAAACTTGGTGTCTGTTCCTCTTATTTGGGAGATTTTTATGACTTGATATTTTTTTAATATTATTAATTATTTGTATGTTATATTTACAGAGAGAAAGCTCAAGTGTAAGTTTTATGGACCATCTCAATAAGTGGAGTGCTGGTTTTGAAGAAATTGATCCACTTCTGAAGTTCGAAAGAATGGAGTTAGAAGAGGTAATTAAACAAATATTACTGATTTTACTGTTCATTGTTAATTTTAGTTTTTTCTTACATTATTTATTAATATATAGATAGTATATTGCAGGATTTTCAACCAGGACCTGTGGGTAAAGTTGATGATTTTGTGACCTATTCTAAAGCATGGAGTATGAAAAGAACCAAAATACTTAATAAATATACAACAGGAGAGAAACTAACTATTGTTAGCAGTTTCTTACCTGGAGGTGAAAAAGGTAATCTCAGTTAAAAACTATATCAATTACTTCTAGAGATTTTACTAATTTAGTTCTTGCATAAGTTATGAATTATTAGAATAAAAAGATCCAGTTTTCTGTAGTTTTATAACTAGTGAATTTCTTAAAAAATCATTAATATCTAAGCTTGTGAATGAAGCAACAAATTAGAAAAATGACCTCACTTTCATAAATAAACAAATAAATTCATTCTTATTAGTACTGAAATTAATATATAAACTATTTTTTAATGCAAATTAAACTTTTACTAATACAATATTTTTCTTCTTTTATTTTTGGTTCTGTTTTAAGTTAGCTCTTTTTCAGCACTTATTAGACAGGTATCGAATTTGAATGAAAAAGTAAAGAATCGATTGGAGCAGCTTGATGATTTTGATGAAGACTCTGTAAGAAAAACAATGGGATTGAGTCAGCAAGAGTTTGTCATTAAAATAAATATGCTTAATGATGAAATAAGGAAGGTGATTTAAGAATTAATTTATAATCTTTCTACTTACTAGGTGTTTTTTACTATCTATACAATTTTACAATTTTCTGTCCTAAAATCTGTATTGCTCAATATACCAGAAATTATGCTGGATTTTTCCTGGGAGTCCTTTACAGTTGTTAGTATGCATATAAATTTGCTTATTTCAATAATGTTTTCACCAGAACTATTATACTTTCTTTTTTAAATGCTTTTGTTGTACATTATATACTGGGAATCCCATAGGATTTTAGTCAAGTGTGGTTTACAGTTTAGTGTTTAAAGCAGTGTTCCCCAAACAACTTTTTTGTGTTGTAGACCCCTTGCTTACCATGTTTTTCCGTGTTGGGTAGACCCCCTACTTACCTGATATTGATTTCCTGTAAATTTCTAACTGTAGTGAAGTTAGTGTTAAAAACTTAAAGTAAAAACACATGTTAATTTATACATTTATTAATCGAATTTAAATTAAAACTACTCAAAATAAAATTTTGTATCTGTTATGTAAAATATACGTAACATTAAATAAACATAAAATAAACTATAAATAAAATAACATAAGCAATAAGTCAATATTTTTAGTGAGAAGGATGAACCTGATGCTTTAATAATAAATTATCAACATTTGGCGTCAATTTTGTAAGGGTTAATCTTAAATCTCCTCGGCTAATGATGTCCAGCCTGTTTCTTTTTTTCGTTAGGAGATTGGTAACAGCGCTGAACCCCCTTTCCACTAGGTATGACGATGGAAAGGAAATTAAAAATTTCCTCGCTATATTCCATAATACGGGATAAGTAACGGGTATGTTGTTTTGCAGCCAGAATTGCTGATATCCGTTTTTAAACTGAACCTTAAGTTCTTCGTTTGTACTTAGTTCAGTCAGTTCCTCTTGTATTATGACATTCGTTTCTTCTATGTCACCATATGGATTAATTATCCACGGTGGTATTACCATAGTCAAAATATCCTCAAACCTAGATTCAAAATCTGAATAGAGGGCATTTAAATGTTGAACGTAAGTTGAAACGTCGTCTTCCTGGCAGCTTGTCTGTGACAAATTGGGGAACTGAGAAAATTCGCCCCGTCCAATATTTTGCTTCATTAGTTTAACTCGGGCAAGAAACGCTGATAAGATGGACTTTGTTTTAATCAAATTTAAACTGTCGCCTTGTAATTGCATATTAACCATATTAAATTTTGTAAACAAATCTGTTAAATAGGCGATGTCTGTTTTCCTCTTCATTAAATTTTGTTTTAAAATTTTATCTTTAGTATCCAGAAATTCTAAAATAGTCTCAAAAAGTGCAAAAATCTTGTCAAACCAGCCTTTCGACAGCCAGCGTACTTCAGTGTGAAGAAGTAATTGATGAAAGTGTTCGTCATTTTCTGCACACAACTGCGCAAATAACCGCGTATTCAACGCGTTGCTTCGGATTCGGTTTACTGCATCAATGACTAAATGAAGTGATTCATGCAATCTAACACTCAAATTTATAGCAACTAAATGTCGATGGATGACGCAATGTATTGCTAACACCCCTGACACATTTTGTTTTAAATAGCTTATAAATCCACGATAACGTCCAACCATGGCAGGTGCTCCATCTGTAGCTACTGATATTATATTTGATAAATAAATTGCTTTTTCAATGAAGTAATCCTTCAAAACATGAAATATTGATTCACCTTTAGTGTCGGTTATCAAAGTTCTTGCGAAGAGCAGTTCTTCGTAGATTTCTTGATTCATAATAAAATGAACATATGCCAATAATAATGCTGCATTATCAGGTAAAGTTGATTCGTCCAGTTGTATAGAGAAATGGGTCGTTTGCAAATAATTACATAAGAAGCTTTCAATATCAGAACTCATTTCATCAATACGTCTTTCAACAGTATTGTTGCTTAAGGGAATTCTTTTAATGATATTAGATGCAGGTTTGTGTAAAACAGTTTTTAAAACCTTCAACGGCTGGCAAAATTAACTTCTCTCCGATAGTATGCGGTTTTCCGGATTTTGCTATAAGTAACGAGATATTGTAAGACGCCCGCAAACCATCATCATTTCTTTGTGACGTCGAAGCGAACATTCTGTCCAGTGTAGGTCTCTTCTGAAAATTATCTTTGAGTGTTTGAAAGTATTTCAAATCTTTCTCTGTTTTATCAGGGTGGCATCTTCTCAGATGATCTTGCAGTCCATCTAGGTTTTATAGCGTCATTGCCCAAAACTTTGTTGCATAAAAGGCACGTAGGCGATTGTTTGTCCGGCAATGATGGAATGAAGCCAAAATTTCAAATAATCAACACTGTACTGTCTACATTTCTTTTTAGATTCGGACATGGCATCAGTCATCTGTGGGCAAAATTAAATTATTCAAATAAGATAGAAAATCCAGCAGCTGTATATTAAAAATATTTTTTGATTTTTCCGAAAACATTCCATAATTCGAACATCTTCTTGCAACATTTAGCTCGAATTACAAAGATTGCACTGTAATTATAATACCGATTGCTAAAACTTTCAAAAAGAAACTATTGAGGAGTACTCGTGTAATTTTGCATGATTGAATATTAAACTACTAATAACTAAAGTCATGATTGGCGTAATTTATCTATCTTTGCTAACTACGAGTACAAAACTAAAATTTAATAAAAAATTATTTACTTACTTTTCTCCAGCACTCTCAAACAAAATAACACTGACTCACTAAAATTTGTGTGTTATACTATCTGTTTATATTTTTTAAAATATTTTCTTAGCACTTTCCTTATAAAGATTCAGGAAACGAATAAACGTATTTGTCCCACATTCGTATTTATAGAGTGACGAATTGAACAAGTCAGTGCAAGGTAGCGAAGCTCTGAGACTGCGACTCTCAGGTTTTTACAAGTTCAAAATGTATTGCGACCACAAAGCGAATACCAACATCCTACAACTTACACAATTTTATAAACATACTAGCGGCCCCAGCAGACGTTGTCCTGCTCTGAAAAAATATGACCCGATCCCAGCGCCACCTACCGGTTCCAATTGTGGATTTAAACCATCCGGGGACCCACTCAAACACACAAAAACGAAATCGCTCCCCGTTGTTAAGAGGATTCTAGAACCCGATCTCAGCGCCACCTACCGATTCCAACGGTATAAAAACTATCCTATCTTTAAGTTGGATCAAACTGCACACGGTGTGCAAATTTGATTAAAATCGGTTGAGTAGTTTAGGAGTCCATCGCGGACAAACATCGTGACAGGAGATTTATACATATTAAGAAGATATAATATTTTTTTTACCTCATAGATACTTTTATAAATAATGTATATGTTTTGATATTATAAGATAGTATGATGTAAGTATATAGGTACTATCAGTGTATGTGTTGACACATAAATGAAATGAATCCACACACATAAATCAATCCACTATCGTGGACCCCCATTTTCATTTCATGGACCCCCAAATTTTTTTTCGCTGACGTAGACCCCTTGCAGGTTGTCATAGACGTGTCGATATAGACCACTTTGGGAATCACTGGTTTAAAGCATCAATATATTTCATTTCTAGTTAATCAGTATGTATATATCAGAATAAACAAACATACAGAGGTCTATAAACTATATTTTATTTTTATAGATGATAGTATTGATTAATGAGTATGATGTGTTGTTACATATAAACAAATGAATTAAAACATTTTCAAAATTGCATTATGCAGTATTTATAAACACATCCATACTAAAAGTATTTCAAGAGAGCAATATGAAAGACACCTATTTTACTGTACTTATTCATCAATTTCATTAATACCTTAGTTATGGAATAATAAAGTAGTAAGTAATATTCTTATTTCTAGGCTTGGGACTCAGAGCAGCGGGTGAAAGCATTTAAAATCTGTATCCAATGTTCTAAAATGTTGTGTGATGTTAATGTAATGCAATTTTATCCCAGCAAATTTATTCTCATAACTGATATATTGGATACATTTGGAAATTTAGTCTTCCAAAGGCTAAAGGAGAAGAGTTTTGGGTAAGCATTCAAAATATACATACTGCTTAGAACTCTAGAAAATTACATTTTTATAACATATTCGAAATTTTAATTTATTCTGACAGAACATACAGTGTGAACTGAAACCTTCTTTTCAACTCAAACGAGTTGCTTAAATCAGTCAACCCTTATTACTATATTCCAAGTAGGTTGGCGGGATCATTACGGTTAGACAGGCAAAAAATCTAAAAAAATGCATTGTGATTTGCATCGTTTATGTAGTCTTTTCCTATTTTTTTTTAAATACGTTAAATATAGAGACATGGAATGTTGTGAATGTTATTAAAATATTATAGATATTACTCAAAATATCCCTGGAAACTAATAGCCTTTCATCCTAATGATACTTTAAGAATGGTGATAAATATATGATATTTTTTATCCCACACATTGGGATAATTTCAGTAGGATATAGTACCAAACCTTCTGAAGGTTGATACAATAAAAGACCCTACAAAATAAAGTGCAACTCAATTATTCTTTACTTTGAATAAAAATATTTTTTCAAACAAATAAATTAAATCAGTTTTAATTTGTAAGACTTGTTTTTGCAGAAACATAGACATAAAGAATGCTTTTGATGTTGACCCGAAGCAAGTTCCAGAAGTAGCAAAGGAGACCTGTCAAAACTGGATGTTCAAGATGGCATCCATAAGAGAGCTACTACCACGACTTTACATGGAATTAGCTTTATTGAAGTGCTATGTATTTATATCGAAGGAAGATGTGAAACCTGCTTTAGCAAGATTGACAACAATGATTAGAGGGATCGGCATTCCCCTCGTGTCCGTTTATTTAAGGCTGTATTTATGTCATGTGGCGTCTAAGCTTTTAGGCAATGATAGTGCATCATATTTTAATGATAACTTGAAGGAATTCCTTGATGAATATCAACAGGTTTGTTTAGTTCTCCTTTGCCACTGCATTTGTGTAAGTCATATTTATAAATGACGGTGTTTATGAACTTGTAAAAGAATGTTATATCTATATGTGCGAATTCATACATACTTAAAAACATTCCTCTACATTACTGCCTCTGGCGTGACCCACGAAAACAACAAAAAGTTAACTAAATAGTCTGGCGATCCCATAATATTTAGAAATATTATTTATTTTATTCATAAGTTTGATTGAATTGAATCTTATGTATCTTATCTTAGTTTCTTAACAGTTTGCGACCTCCATTAAAAAAAATGCGACCCCCACAAGGGTTCCGATCCCTAAATTGTGAACATGCTCAACATAATTATATATACTGGTTAAGTGTCAGAACCGTTACTGTAATTGTTCTATTTTTCCAGATATTCCAACCAATGATGAGGAAAAAGTATGAAGCTCAATTACTGACCCTCGATAAGTATTTGAGTTTGTACACACCAGCTATAGATTGGTTGCTTTATGGCACTTTAAAAAATCCTAAAGAGTGTAATGATACTCTTCTAGAGAAACTTCTCGTAAAGTGTTCGGAAATTGAAAACAAGTATGTATTTTTTGTAACACATTTCTCAAAGAATGCATTTTACGAAGCCTGTATACATTGTTCGAAAGTAAAAATTTCGCTCCATACAACGGAACGTCGCGGAAAATAGGTACTTAGGTGAAAAAAAATACAATTGGCTGTGTCGCATTATGAGAATTAATATGCTAAATAATTTTTCTCACTTTAATACTAAAGAGAAAATGAGACGAAAGATGTAGTTCTAATTTTGACCGCGCGCGTGACGCCATTTGCAAATGCGCACCATTTTCATATTAGAAACGTCAAAGATTGTAGCGGCTTTCCGGCTGATATTATGTTTATTTCATTACCTATTGTACTGTTTTCTCGCAAATGTGTTGAACTGTTGAAAAATATTGTATGACACACATGCGATTGTTGGTTTTTATAAACTCGTGACTAAGGTAAGCCCTCGAGATCGTCTCAAGTTTGTAAAAACCAATTACCCCATCAGTATCACAAATAACTAAAATGGTTTGTGTTGCTACCTCTTTTCCGCAGCATTTTTTTTTAACATCCTGCACTTATCCAACTTGTATTAGAGAAATGTTAGACACAAAAAAAATATAGTAATAACTACATATTATACAAATAAATTACTCGTAATCAGAAATGAACTCGCAGATACATTAACCCAAGTACTAAAGTAAAAATTACTCACACTGCGCTGACGGTTAATGAGTACGACCGCAATATTTTATTATTACGAATGAGAAAGAAAGAGAACCCAAACATTTCTGATGAATATTATCTTCAAAATTACTGTTTTCACAAAATTTTCAGCAGAGTATCAATTATGAGTTGGAATTTCCAGTCATATTTTTTGGTTTTTTAGTGAATTACTGCTGTGTTGTACGATTAATGAATTCGACTCTGCTAGTATAATTCAAAAGGCTTCAACTATTTTGGAAATCATACAAACTTCTGCTGACAATATGGGTAATGTGAACATTTATCTATCAAAAATATATCCCTTTGTATATGTTATGAAATTAGTATTAATTATTTATTTAGGTTTATGGCTTGACAGCTAGGCCTTTAAGCCAATCTTAGTTCTATAAATCTTAGTTTACAATATAGTTTCTTTATTTTCTTAAGCCTATGTGTAGCACAGCTGAACAGTAGGTAATCAGCTAGTCATATAGCTAGGCCATTCAACGGAGTTCTTGTGACAACTCAAAAGGCCACATTTGACTATACAGTTCTCATTTCTCACAAAACACATTATTACTACTCAAAAACTATCAATATACTACAACTATTGTTCATTTTAGAGTAATTTTACACATTTTTAGAAAATAAAACTGCACACCACAACATCTCCTTTCAGTTCCCGCCAAAACTCATTATCATTACTATCAGCTTTATTTTTCTTTACCCACGGAAAGTGCACAGCTAGGCATGTGAGTTATTATTAAATAATTGATGATGAACAAAATGCTTTAATAAACGTCTAAATGGTTAATAATCAAAATGCGTATTTGTTTCGATAATGTCATCGTGTTTTAGTACATCCTCCTTAAATTTCTTGTATTAAATTCTCCGTAATTTAACATGCCAGAGCTTATATGTCACTTAATTTCCTATTTGATCAAGAAACCGACGAAAAGCTTTAATACATCTTTTTGTGATGTTAGGTACCTGGTGAGGTGTCATAGAGGCCTTTTTTCTTGTTTTGCTTAGGTTTCCTTTTAGAAAAATTTAATGAATTATACATACATACATAACTTCACGCCAGGTCCCTTGCGGGGTAGTCACGAACAACAGATCGCCATTTAGGCTTATTCTTACACACCGCACTTACTTCTTTGACATTCATAGCTCTTGTCATGCACGCTCGTCTGTTTTTAAGGCTTAATGAATTATATGTATTAAAAAAGAAATGAATAGTTTACTAAAGCGATATACATTTTTAAGTACCTCGAAATTGAGTTTAGCTTGTAAAATCCTTTGCAAACAGTGCTTTATTTCGCAAATAGTGTTTTACCTTGTTATTTAATTTATTTGCAGTGATGTTAAACGACACTTTACACTCCCTCGGTGAGCATTTGTGCACTGCTGATAACTACAGGCTGGTTGCTTCGGAAGCTTTAATACAAACCTGGTGGAAAATAACTAACAATTTAAAGTCCACTGTGGGCTTTCTGCAAGTGTTAGAGCCGTGGTTGCACTTTGCCTGCACACATTTATCGGTACGATATGATTGCTTGCAATCATTTATGTTGTTAGACTACATTTTATAAAAAAAAATGGTACTATAATAATTCAGTTTGTTTTTAGACTCAACACGTCAACATTATATTACGTGGTACTATTCGTTATATGATAAAATGTGACAAGTATCCTGACGAGCACTATGGCCACTTTCAATCTGTCGTGAAACGAATGCTCAAGGCCATACCAGATGTCGAAGAACTGTTTTTGATGGTAAGTTTCTATTCCTAATAGCAAAAGTGAATTTGTGCTTTTTTTCTAATGCTTGCTTAGTTAATAAATCTCATTAGGTTGACAAAATACAATTCTAGTAAAAATCTTGCCATATTACTAGTAAAAAGGGTCGTGTAATTTTTGATATCGTGTGATTTGTTTTCCTTCGCCACTTTCCCATTTGCTGCCGTGGAAGTGGTCATAATGGAAATGAGACAGAAATAAATAAATTTTCCCAAATGTTGCAAAAGTTAAATTAAAAATCTATCTTTACTAACGACATTTAGCGAACAAGATGTAACCCATCATGTATGCAACACTTTCATGCAGCGGTCGGTAACACATGGCCCGCAAGCTGCCTCCATGCGGCCTCTGACTGTTTTATAAATAAAACTTATATAGGTAGCTACCAAAATTAATAATTATAACGTAATTATTAAGTAGGCGGGAAATTTAAGCAATCGTGCATTACCGTGAACATAATAATACGCGAATTGAAAAGGTTTGCTTGGCAGTTGATTACACTTGCACTTTTTGGTAGTACTTATTTATGCGAACAAACTTTTTCAATTCTTAATTACAAAAAAAATGCTTCTCGTCTTACTTAAGAGCTATTTTACGAATTGCAACTACTAACATTAAAGCTAACATACAAGAAATAGCCGCCCAAATACAGCCTCAATTGTCATACTGAACTTTGTAGTTGTATATACTTTGTGGTGCATGTTTATTTTTTTTTTGTTATTTTTGCTCATTTCTTTAAATAAAACACTAAACTGTTTTTTCGTTTTTAATATCACAGTGCGGCCCGCCATTCCCAGGTTTTTCAACCTAGCGGCCCCTGCCTGCTAAAAGGTTGCCGACCGCTGTTTTGAAGTATTCTTATTTAAGACTCTTGTATATTGTTGTAGTTTGTGTTGTACTCGTATGTGTAATACGATAATGCTGTATAACATTAAAAACATTTGTTCAATTAATGTTTAGGTTAGATATACCTACTAATTATACATTTTGCACAAAAAACAGGACGCTTTCATGCCTCTGCTTGAGCTAGTACACACGTCAAATGCCCGTACGTTGCTGGCAAAGACAGTCCTGACAATTTTCTTTTCAAGATATAATGGTGTTGCTATAGAGGATCATATAGTAATATCATCTTTGATGAGACTATGTTGTACGTTACATGATTCGATAAAGTAAGTTTATACGCTTTCTTATTTATTTGAAATATTCTTAGGGGATGTGGGACTTTATAGTTGTTATGAGAATTAAAAATTGTGTTATTTAATTACAAAAGAAATTTTGTTGGGTTTTTGTAATAAAGTTTAAATGAATATTTAAATTATTGAAATTCAATGAGTGTATGATGTTCTTTTCTTAGTTCTATTGTTTTTAGGTAAAATTAAATGAATACACCAGGAATAAGTTCAAATTACAAGTCTCAAGACATCAGTGTTTAAGTAGTTAACTTTTGTTAGCACTTTTGCCATTCATTTCACTCATTTAACATTGTATGACTTCAGTTTGCAAATGCACTTCGACGTGTGCGAATATGTTTGAGGCCAATAAACTTAAGCAGTCAAGCGACGATTACGACACGAGCAAGACGTGTGTAGTACATTCGATAAGCGATACAGTGACGGACTTTGCGCGTGTTATTGGATCGTGCAGTTTGTACTGTTTGTGACAGGTATATTTGTACCTGTGTTATACGTGTTTGTATAGTTCTAATAAATTCTATAGTAATTCCAACGGCATTTAAAATCCGAGTCCTGTAGCTCGTAACAATATAATAAAGTCATGCTAGATTAGTAGCAGAGGCACTCATCTCATTCAAATGAAGTTAATAGGAATTCTGGCCAACGAACATGAACCACTTAACCGGTTTTTCTTATCTAATGTGCATATGCTTGCAATAGCCATATGTTGACAGTGACGGCAAATATTTTCATAAAATCTGCGCATTGACACAACCGATGTGTAATACCTGCTAATCTGCTTTGGACAAGCGTGGTGGATATACTGCCTGTTCATTTTTTTATGTATGAAATAAATTTCGATGTAACGATTATGATTTTAGTACAGGAAGATCTAACAAAAACTTGGTTTTCAGTGCTGTAACAGTAGAAGATGAGATTAAGCTGTGTAGTGACTTGATAAATAGATTTGTCCAAGTTGTTTCATATCAAAATGATCTCGAAGAACAGCTAAATTTCTATGTGGACTGTAGATCTTCGTTTATTAAACTTGATGCTGTCCTAGTCACACTCGTGCATGTAAGTTCCACTCAAATCTTACTTTATGTTATTAGTAACTAGGATTTTAAAAAAAAAAAAATTTTAAGGGGTATTTTTTTACAAATATAATGTAGTTGATTTAGTGATAGTGAAAGTGTTATATTGAAAAAGAACCATACCTATAGACTCAATTTGTAATCAGTTGTCCATATTTCCTTAACATGAAACATTTGGATGAATAAACCCATTATGTCTTTCACAGTATATCGCTGGAAACAATCGCTTTTCATCATTCGCTACATACAATTGTTCCTATCTGTCTATATAGAGCACAACAGCTAAATCATATGAGATACTTGTCATCATAGAAATCGTCACAGCCTCCTTGATTTTGTAAGGGTCGTACTGCGTTATGACCTCATAACTCTAACGAATCAATTAAACAGTAGTTAAAATTATTCCTGTGACGAAATTTTAAAAGTAAAATGATGGGAAGGTATTTTTACAAATATTCGTTTTCGTATTCCTGATGTAAGAATTTGTTATGAGTTAAATGCACAATTGTGTGCAGTGCGTGAACGCGCTGGCGGCGCGTGCATCCGGTGTCAAGTGCAAGTGGCTGCAGCGCGCCTGCGTGGCGTACTGCTTCGTCACGGTCCCGTCTCTGCGCTGCACTCTCGCCAAGGCCCACCTCTACCTATTGTCCGGGCAAGTGGC
This sequence comes from Dendrolimus punctatus, assembly GCA_012273795.1. Classification (NCBI taxonomy): domain Eukaryota; kingdom Metazoa; phylum Arthropoda; class Insecta; order Lepidoptera; family Lasiocampidae; genus Dendrolimus; species Dendrolimus punctatus. Next base: position 10,291,918 of record CM022537.1, read on the forward strand.
GTTGCTCAACAATTGCATCGGACAAGGTAGTGCATTACAGAGGTTCACTTATGGTTTCATTCGTTTCATATTTTTCATTTCATTTATTTCTATAAACTTAGGTCTTATGTATAAAATAAGTTAAGGAAATTTTTGCTCGTCATTTTATTTAAAATTCAACCGTATTCGTGTCAGTCCACTTAGTGAAGGGTTCTATGATGGTGATGCACATTCACTGCTTATGTTGTCTGGCTACGACACCGTAAAGTCCATTTAAGTGAAATATTTCGTAAGCCAAAAGTTTTTTAACGGATCTTGTTTGAACCTATTTTCGTTGATTGTTTTAAGCCCACCTAAAAGACCCCATTTGTCCTTGCGCCACAGTTCCAAGGAACACCCCTTACCATCTCCAACAGTATCGGGATTCTAGTCTAACGAACGACGTGCAGTTTCGGGGTCATCTGGAAGGCAAGGCTAAACTTGTCTCAAAAAAGCTTGGTGTGCTAAACCGGTCTAAGCAGTATTTCACCCCGCGGCAAAGACTTGTGCTTTACAAAGCACAAGTTAGACCGCATATGGAATACTGTTCATACCTATGGGATGGAGCACCCGCTTACCAGACCGACCCCCTTGACTCCATCGAACGTCGCGCTGTTCGTATAGTCGACGATCCCATACTAACAGGCGGCTTAGAATCGCTTAGCCTTCGGAGAGACTTTGCGTCCCTCTGCGTATTCTACCGCCTGTACAACGGAGAGTGTTCCGAGGAACTGTTTTATCTGGTGCCAACACCTAATTTTTACAACCGCACCGCTCGCTACCGACGGGATGTTCACCCCCATTTCCTGGAGCTCCCACGCTCAACTACGCAACGGTTCTCTAGAACGTTTATACCGCGTACAACAATGATCTGGAGAGAACTTCCCGCCGAGGTTTTCCCTCTCCGCTATGACATGGGGTCGTTTAAGAAGGGCGTCATAAAATTTCTCAGAGTCCGGCAACGCGTTGGCAACGCCCCTGGTGTTGCAAACGTCCATAGGCGACGGTAACCACCTTCCATCAAGTGGGCCGTCCGCCTGTTTGCCTGCTTCAGGCAATAAAAAACAATATTTAAAAAAACCTTGAGATTTTCAGTATTTTCTATTCCGTGGTTCAAAGTTACTACTACACCGTCGTGTTACATGTAGGATATGCTTTTATCATACGTTTAATTCTTATAGATTCAGTAGTTTTTGATAAAAATTACTATGCCATGCAAATGGACAGATGAACGAACATGTCGATTGTATAAGGACTCACAATGTTGGTAAAAACAGAGTTTAAAAAATAAACATTGTTGATTTATAATTAAGAATTGTGTATGTAAAAGATTTTAAATGTATGTGTAGAAAAATGCCACGGGCACAATACATAATTTCGTGATAATCAAAAACAAAATACGTAGATCACAACATTCGTTTGGAGAAATTAAAAAATATATCTCGAGAAAAAACTTATGATGAAATTTAATTAGTTGTATAGTAAGATAATATTCTTTTGTCCACAGCGGAGGCTAATTTTAAAGCACTCATTGGCCTTATACCGGATATACCGGAATTTATTATGGAGGATGGCCAGAAAAAACCCACAAATGTAAAAGTGTCTGGCATCTTAAGCGACTTTTTATCGACTCTACTGATCTTGCCTGTACGTGTGAACACATACCATTACATACCACACAATGTTTTATTAGTTCATTTCGTATAGTTTCACTTTAATGTAATATTTTCGCGCATGAAGAACAGCTAAAGATCCATAAACTATATACTACCGCCTCGTCAAGTATGTCAGTATCAGTTCAGCGAAACTGGAGATTGACTGACGCCCAGCACCGGATATAACTCGAAAGGCTACAGTTAACAAAAAACGTCACATTTACAACATAAACACTTTATTCTTACTGAAAAACTATAAATTCCCTAAAACCTTTGTTCATTTTTAGAAAATTATACTGCACAGCACAACGTTGACATTACGTAACGTCAAAAGCCTGCCAAAGTAACCTCCAATTTAATGGTCTCGAAAATAATAACACTATAGGTTAAGGAAACCATGCTTTTAAATATATAAGTTTTTGTCTTGATTCAGCTTAACTCTGTTCATTGTACAATATAAAATTATTTTAGGATAATTTGGACAGTAATTGCAAAGCTTATATACTAAGTGGGTTAATAAAAACTATGGATAGAATACATTGGAAGAAAACAGATTCACTATACTATACAACTATGCTGCAAATTTTAGATTTATTATGCGCGATGACGCAAGAGAATTATGCCTACAACATCGAAGCAGGTTGGTGGGTTTTTTAATAAGATCTAAAGTAAAATAATATATATTAGTGTAATATACGCTGTTTTGAAACTAGAAGCTCTTGTAACCGCCGTTGTTATTCAGCCGCATTTGGGCACCGTCGCGGCTCACGTGCACGTCTATAATTTGTGCTGGGACACATATTAGAAGTGAAACTTCAACGGACAAGTGGAAAAACGAATGGCAACGGATAAGTGGAAAAAGGAATCGCAACGCAGTTGAAACGGAAATACTCTTAAAAAGCATATATTTTTAAAGAAAATCTTGTTGCGGCTAATAACGCACGCCATCGGACGCGGAAGAATCACCCTAACACAGTTTTGATGATATAAATTGACCGAATTTAACCTCAACAATAATATTACGAATGATTGATTTTGACTTCATATAGATTTCGATATGTAGAAATCAGTTCTTGTGAAAAATATTGTTATACGAAACATTGTCTGAATTAAAATATTTTTTGTGGAACATGCGTAATAATAAGTTATTGTTGATATTTGTGTAATAGAGATTGGTTCTGAGTAAATTCTATTAATATATCTCCTCAAAAATGCAGTAATGCCAAACTAGCTAGTAAGCCCTACTTGGGTAGCTCCTTAATATAAAAATCGAATATTTCTACATTGTCAGATATTTTTGTATTAAATAATTTTATTTTTGTGAGTGTAAGTAGGAAGTAACCAGTCAATCTTTATACATTTTTATCTTGACTGAAATGAAACGAAAAACACAGTAAATATACAACAAATAAACCTTGTTGTGCACATGTTATTGCGTCATTTACCTTATCAATGTGAGAGCATTGCCAAAATGCATAAAAATTCAACATCCGTTGAATGGCTGCCAATGTACATCAAATATCAGTATTATACTAAACATATTTTTAGTCGATATCATGTGGCATATGAATGATTGAGTAAAGGCAAAAACATTTGCCTGCATCCATATAACCGCAACAGATTTCAGTATAGCCTGGTAATATACATATTACCAATCTGTTCTGATATGTGTTGTGTTACACCGACGCGACGTGTAACATGATAATCTTTTTCTGCTTCCTTTCTAAATATGACTTTGCATGGCATATTTATCTAGCCAGTGCCGAGTGATCCTGAACATTTCACTTATAAAATAATTTTCAAGCAAATAGGTAACAGGCAAAAGTCGGCCCCATAAATCTTATTACTCCAAATCGTGGCACTGACTGACTGACGTCAATTTCCGGCTTTCATTTGTCAATTTGAAAATAGTATTATATGTAATAGTTGAGATGATTATTTAAACAAACATCAAATTCTTGTATAAAAACAAATAGCATAGCAAATAAGTTTAAATTTTGACTTTGATATTTCTATCACGTAAATTATATTTCTTTAATTATATTTGTTTATTACAGTTTTATCAAATGATAAACTATACGGATCTGACGTGGAATTCATAGAATATATTGAAAAATATGCTACAAGTATATGCCAAGATCTGTTAGTCGTATTAAAGACGCTTGGAGACAACAAGGAGACTAAGAAACAATACAATCTGGCTTTAGAATTATTTTGGCGAGTGATACGTAGGGGCGACTTGCAAGAACGCCCGATGTTCAGCCTCGCTGCCAACTTATGGATGCTTTCCCAAAAATTACAAGATTCCAACAATAAAATTGCTGTAAGTTTTGTATCATCTCCAAATATATGAATTTAGGTTATTGTTAAAGCTAGCAGAAAGGTTTGTCAATTCAATAGATTCGCAAAAACTAGAGGTGTCAGCCATTGCATGCTTTGGCCTCAAAGGAATTGTTCTCAGTTTTTTTATAAAACTATTATGTAGGTAGCGCTTTACGCTTTAGCTTTACATCTTCTATTCAGAACAAAAACGCCTCCTTTACAATATGCCCACTTACACGGCAGTAAGTTTCGTGGTAGAGCCACGCTGGTATTGCTATCTTCGGTTTCACATAGTCGCGCTTTCCACTAACTTAGCCACTTTCCTACTTGCTACCGTGGAAATAGACATAATGAGAAGCAAAACTATAAAAAAAGTATTAAATAGCTACAATATCATATATCCGGATTTTTTCAATTATGATGTCGAAAGCGTTTTGGGAAAGACATTATCGTGATCAATGCGCATAAGAGATTACCGAAGCGTGAAGTTCACTAATTTATCTTGAATAAGCCATATTTACAGTTTTTCTGTAATTAGTAAGAAGACGCCAGCAAGACGTTAATATCCGATATTTATTATCTTGCGCTAATAGTTGTTTTTTTTTACAGAAAGCAATCATGACAGTATTGCAACAGGATAGCACACCAATCAGTCAGCAACTGGTGAAAAAATTAGAAGAGGGTGTGAAAAATTAGTGAAGAATTATAGCTTGTTTCTTCTTGTAAATATATTTGTAAATAATTATTTTGTAGTGGAAGTTATTGTAATGTAAACAATGTAACATCTAAGACTAGTGTGCTTAGACATTTAACCCATGGTTAAAATAAATTAATCGCCAAAACTGTATGGCTAACCACCGATTATTTTATTTTAACCGTCGGTTAAGTCTTAAGCTTATTGGCTAATTTTATATCAAATATTTTTTTTAGTTACTATTTAGTATAAAATAAACTGACGGACTCATAAACTGCATCCAAGTTCAGGATTACTTTGAAATGATTTTTTTAAATAAGTATCCAAACTTTTTAGATTAAATTATATAAATATGGAAAGACTGGCTCTTAATCTCAAAAAAAAGGAAAATTTGAAAATAGAACTGCAGTAAAACAAATGAATATAGCCGGGAAAAGAAAATTTACTCGTAGTATCAGATTTCGTGTTATTTATAGCAAAGTTTTAAATTGATTCTCATTGATTTTTTATTCTTCTGTCAATTGAATTATTGTTACCAGCAGAATTGTTGGGTTAGTTTTTTAACTCATCGAGAGTTTTTGAACCATAAAATGGATACTTCGTCCGAACAAGCGGCTCAAATTGTAGCATTGGTGCGGGAGGGCTTGGATCATCGAACTATTGGTAGAATTTTAATTTAAACCAGTCTACGGTTTCTAGAATATACAGAAGGTTTGTGGAGACAGGTTCTTACAGAAGGAGAAGTGGTACAGGCAGGACTCGAGCAACCACCGGTCGTGATGACCGATTTATTGTTACAACTTCCCTGCGAAATCGTTTCCTCACGTCTGTTAACATCAAAACAGAGCTTAATGAAGTGCGTGGAGTAAACTTGAGTGCACGAACAATAAGAAGAAGGTTAAAGGAAGCGGATATCACCCCTTTTAGACCAGCAAATTGTCCAAAGTTGTCTGTAGCTCACAGACAAGCTCGCTTAAGAATTGCGTGTGATCACCTGAATTGGACAGAAGAGCAATGGACCTCCGTATTGTTCAGACGAGTGTAGGACATGTTTATATGGTCGCAGAAGAGTCTATCGTCGACGTGGGGAGCGATATGCTCAAAGTTGCATTGAGGAGCGTGTTCCTTTTGGAGGCGGTTCGTGTATGGTCTGGGGTGGCATATCGATGAACGGGCGAACAGAACTTGTGTTCATAGACATGGTCCGTCAAAACGGTAATAGAGGGGGTTTGACTGCACATCGCTACATAACAGAGATCTTAGAAGATCACGTGCCTTACATGGGATTCATAGGCGAAATTTTTTCTTTAATGCAGGATAATGGCCGGCCGCACGCTGCTGCACAAGTTCGACAATATTGCGAAGAGGTTGGGATACGTACAATGAATTGGCTAGCACGCAGCCCGGATCTTAATCCCATTGAGCATGTTTGGGACAATTTAAAAAGAGCTGTATATGCGAGAAACCCTTTGCCCACGACAGTGGCAGCACTAAGAACAGCACTTTCAGAAGAATGGGACAATATTCCGCAAGATCTTTTAATAACCCTAATAAAATCTATGCGGAACCGATTAGAATCCGTAATAAGGGCACGTGGAGGTAATACACCTTATTAAAACATAAATAAACCCTTGCATAAAGTTTGCGTCTATTGTTAAAACCAATTTTTTAATTAAACCAATTTTCCTTAAATTTCTGTTTTTTCTTCAAAAAAAGTCTTAAGGTCCTTTCCAGTACACAAACTTAAACTTATGGATATGCTATATGCTATATGATATATACCCTACGCTGTTTTAAAGTTCACGAACCAATCTAGAGGTTTCAATTTAAATCTGTATAGAAAGTTTGCATACTTGGTTAAAATATTTATTTCAAAGTCGTCTATTACTTTGATGCAGTTTATGAGTCCGTCAGTGTATATGTAAGTAGTTGCATATCCTCTAATATTTATGTATACCACCTTTGACCAATATAATATGTTTTTATTCCTGCTACGGGTTGTCTGGAAGAGATCGCTTCTTAGCGATAAGACCGCCCATTGTGCACATATAGAATATTTTTAGGCTATAAGTTCATCTGTGTTTTCTGTAATGGTGTACAATAAAGTTAAAATTACAAAATAATATTAATAAATTGTTTTTCTAATCGATAACTTGCTCTAATTTCGTACCTTAAGTATAATGATGGCCTCTGCACTCTAGTGGCCTGAGCGTTGGTGCGATTAGTTCACTTGGATGCGCAAGTTCCGGTTTCGATTACCGGTAGTCCAAATTCTTAAATAATTCTTCCTCAAACTGGTTTGTCTGGTTTGTAGACATCAGCCATATAGTGTATCATCTATGCATCAGCCAGTCTATGAAAGGTAGGAGTTTTCAATCAGTCCTAGTGCTGTCCATTGTATATAAGTAATAAAGAAGCCGTAACTTGCATAAACTTAGTTGGGCATATAAGGTTTATTTATCTGCACATATAAAAAATATTTATGAAAAAAAAATGTATATGAAAAATGAAGGCAAATAATAAAGATTACCAATACCAATTACCAATTTTCCTAAACCTTTACGAACTACCTGAGTCTCAAAAGCATAGTAAACCTCTACTGATGAAAATCTCTCTTCTTTCATCTCTCTCAACCTATTTATTTGGGGTCGGCACAATGCCTTTTCTCTCCACATACCTCTTTTCTGAAACGCGTCCTCTGTCACACCTCTAGCACAACCACTCAGCTAATGAAAGTATTTTTATGCAAAACTAGGATATGCCCGCGATTTCTTGACGACGCGACTTGATATTCCCGGTAAACAAAGTACCGCAACATTTAAAAAATAATGCAAGCTAGTGAAAACTGCCGGAACAAGCTTTTTATTCACCCGAACAACCACAAACCATTACTAGAAAAATTCCTGCGGATTCCCAAGATAAAAGGAGCGCAGATTTTAAGTCGGCGAAAACTGCATTGCAATCGGCCCAGTAGTGTTACGTGAATCCCGAACAGATAAAAAATTGCATCGTGCTCACCATCGTTAATATAGTCTATTTCAGTTGTTGTTTTAATAGCTTCAATGTACAGACGGCTTGTTAACAATTGTATAATATTATCGATAATACATTTTTATACTCGCTGTCCCGTATGCGAGGATGCAGGGTCGAAGGTGAATAATCAAATCCGTACTTTAGTTTTTAAGATCTCAAGATATTGATATTGAGCAATGGCCCGTCATCCGCCATTCGGAAAATTAATTATACACCATTATTATGATACCATACGTCTACCACAATGCATCTTTTTGCATACATGTATATATTATGTATAGACATGTAAAGATTTTCTTTATAAGTCCATATATATGTACCTACACATCTTAATGGGCATGGAAATTTTCAGTCATAATAGTTGCTCCTCACTATCATTTAGGAACTGTATTGTTGTCGGTGGAGCCTCCTCCAATTCTATCTCTATTATGGGCCAGCTCTTTTACTTATTTGTACGATACACACCCACTTTTTCCTTAATTTAACCATGAATTCTGACCTTGGCCGTCCCAATTCCTTAGTCATTCTCGTTATTCGTATTTCATGCAGAACTTGTTAATAGGTGTATTGTTGTGATGTAAATTACATTTTTTTTAATAAAAAATGTTATGTTTTTAAAACCAGCTGTTTGGATTTGTTATGGATGAATGGACATACAATTCATTTTGAATTAACTTATCGTCTTTTTTGTCACAGTATTAAAATTAACGCGTTGTTGCGCTGCTTTAAGCATAAGACATCGACTGCTTGTGGACGATTGCAGACCGGTGAAGATGGTGACCCCAGCGCGGCGGCCGGTCGCCGGATGGAGCAAGCGGTTAGCGGACATTGTCCGGCAAGACACGCTTGAGTGGTGCGCGCGCTCTGTTGCACCGATCTTTCACCTTCGCAATATTAGACGCCTATAAAACGTAGTCATTTCAATATTGTCACGTTACTTTCATACCGACACAAACGAAGAATACAACGCGTTCTATTGAGGAGTAGCGGCCGCTCAACGACCATATTTGGGTTCACACCCACAGTCAAAGATGTCTAAAATCGGGCGTTTGGTAGGCTTTTATTCCAGTTAATAGAGCACGTGAGTTAGCTAAAATGAGAATATTTTTTAAATGCGTATCTATCTGTTACAGTTGTTAATATGGACCATTTGTGAAGGAGTGTTAGCCGAAAAAGAAGACAACGGTTTCGTTCAGCCGTTAGATTTTGGGGCTATATTTGAAAATGCAGATTCCGGTTGGTAGATTTTTAATATTTTAAACATAACCCACACGAATCAGCTATGATGCTCGCACGCTAATTTGCAGTAATTTTTACACGAAATGTAATCTTTTCAGGCATAACTTCGCTGGCTTCAAATCCCATTGCCGCTGCTGTGCTTAAATTAGATAAGAGCCAATATCCTCAATTGTTCGACACTGTCGTCAGTAGTTCAATCGATTCCTTACAACGGCGACTAGCACCCGCAGAAAATGCGTTTTCGGCCGAACATTTCGGTTTTAATCCTATTGCTAGTCAGGGTTTTCTCTCGCCTAAATCGGCGAAATTGATCGAACAACCTAAACTACATCAAGCGGCGCCACTCGTACAACAGCTCGGGTCACTAAGATATGACATTCGTACAGTGCATGACGCGGATTATAAAGTATACAAACCTGAAGAGAACGAACAAGGGGAGGAAATATTGGCAGCTTTGAAAAAAAATCCTACTGTAGCAGCATATTTTCAACCTGCTATAACAAATGTAGAAGTGTCCCATCCGTTAAATTATCGGAAAGAAGAACTTAACGAAAGCCTTGAAGATGAACAAAACTACAAGCCAAATGCTTATATTCCAGGATCAGCACGAATTCGACGATACACAAGCGGACGAAAAAGAGAAAATTTGAGGAAAAGCAGTGAAGAAGATGACCCATATAATTATAAAGTAGACTATATTTCCAAGCCTAAAGCTTTTGATAGTTCCCTTTATAGTAGCGCTTATAAAGAAGAAAAGGATCCGAACAAAGACTATGAATATCCCTATGGTTATGACTCTGGCTATGACCATAAAGAATATGAAAGGATCAAACAATTATCAGAGAAACAAGCAGCCGAAATAAAGCAAAACCCAGGAAATTGTAAAGAAGTGAAAAAAGACGGCATGTCTTGCATGTCGTGTAAAGATCCAAAAACTGGTGGAAATTATGAATCTTGCTCATATGTAGCAGAACCAAAAAATAATAAATATGCTTATTCAAAGGAAAGGAAATTCGACAGTAACGACGAGCCCGACGAACCTGAAGCAGATGCAAAAGCAGAACAACCTCAAAAAGCTGCGAAATACGAAGAAGAAAAAAATGACAACGAACAAAAATACGCTAAAATAACAGCAGCAGAATCGGAACAACCTTATGCCAATTATAAAAGTGATGACAAAAACGGAAATGATTCCGGCGAAAAATATAAAGCATATTATGTGCATACCTCTAAACCGACACCAAGTGAAGCGTTACGCGCCGCCAGTGATGAGGAAAATCCCAAAGAAGAAACTGAGACTTTGGTAAAACCTTACAATTATAAAAAAGCTTTGCCAGGTTTCTATACCGACAACGAGCCTAAAAAAGACGTAGAACATGTATTAGCAGAATTCAAGAAGAAAGACAGATCGACCTGTAAAAAGGTCCAAAAGAATGGAATGACTTGCTTCCAATGTATCGATAAAAATGGGCTGAAAAATGAAGAATGTATGTTTGTTTCCGAGTCGGCACCTAAACGCAGCCATGTAGCTTACCAAGAACTGAAAGAATTTACGTCCAAGCCAGCGACCATTAACGAGGGTAATGAAGGTGCTGAAAGCCAAACAGTTACCACTAGTGCTCCCGCAGTACAACAGTCAGCTGCTTATGTGGTTGATAATACTAATTATGGAAAAAAATTAAAACGTAAAAAAGCCGGTCAGAACTTAAATGTAGCTGCTTCGAACCCAGCCGCAGCTCTAACACCTTTTCATAAAACTCAAACGTCACAGAAGAGCAAAAGAAGCATATCTGAGGCTGAAGAAGCAGCACATATTGTTGACGAAACTGAGATAGCGCCTGAAGAATTCGCAGGTGTCGACTCCCAGGGCGCTTACTGGGCAGAAACAGTTCCTCGATATAGCGCAGCTTTGGGTGTAACTTTGCCTGAATTTATGTTATCAAGGTCAGAACACGAAGTTTCATTTGACGAGATTATAGCGGGTGCGTAAAGTATGGCTTAACTTATTAGCCAATACAATCAGCATAAATAGAGCGTGTCCGTTGTCCAACAACGCCTTAGATAAAACCAAAACAAAATGCAACGAATACATTTGTTGTGTAATAAATAAGATTTCACGAATCGGCGTGCTGCAAGTCTTACTCGAAAATTTTAAAAGCTGTTTATAAAATTTATTTGCTATTATATTAGTTAAACTATTTTCTTGTAAAATTTGCACTACGTATCGAATATTCATATGTAACGAATGATTCATATGTATTGTATTCATTATTTTAATGACTGTCCAATTTATCGTTATATTTGTTGTTAACTAGTTTTATGGAATTATTAAAATTGTTATGGTTATGATGGCAAAAGTTTTCATTTATCTGAAAGACCTTCTGGTTTTGTTATTTAATTTCTATCTCATTTAGTTTGACAATAAAATATATGTATTGAAATTATTAATAGAAAAAACTTAGCAACTTATTGACAAAAATGTTGCAGGCATCATTTGCAATAATGCAATCCGCATGCTTTTTTGAAATAAGACGAAAAACTATAATAAAAACTCAGAAGTTCTTTGTTCATTTCCCGATTTAATTTTAATTATATTGAGTAAGTGTAGTAAATCAATGAAGTTGATTACTAGACGAGTTCCTAAAGTTTAATTCTGGGAATGCTCCGACCTAAAAACATGAATAACGAAGTTAGTATTACATTGAGTTTAGTTACTGTTGGCATGGTATTCGGTCAGCGTTCTAGTTGTCAATACAGTTTTTAATGTGCCTATTTTTGCTGGTAATTGTCCAAGATGCGTACGTCACTAAGGCACGGTCTCGCATCATCGCAGGCTACTAGTCTCGGAAGAAAGTAATTAATTTCAGTCGTAGTCTACCCATGCAACGGTACACTGTTCTGCAAATATAAATAAAACTGTATGATATTAAAAGCTATCAATAAACGTATTTACATTAGGTGGCGCATCTGTTTTGTGCAGTGATCGTGGTGGGCTGTGTATCATCAGTGCGCGATTCAATACTTCGGATCTTGAATATTAATGTAAGTGGATATTCATTTCGGATCAAATATTAATCTAAATCCAATCCAAACTGTGTTTACCGTACCTACCTTGGAAGACAAAGAAAATATTAACGTTTAGAAAATTTGAATTTGTAGAACGCCTACGTATTTTAAACGGTGAGAGTAAAGTAACAACCCACACTCGTATCAATGGTGAAATTCAAATATCTATACTTTGATTAAAACAACAGGCAGTTATTGCAATTTTTCATTGGTTTGATGTAGTATCAGGGTACTAGATTTCCCTGATTTATTAAAACAATCGCTGTAACGAAAACAGAAAACACGATGCTTGTAGCCGAGGTATAAAAAATGATAACTTGTCTCTTTGCCAAATACTGATTCAATAAAAACTGGGTTATTTTATTGCGCAGTGTTTTTCAGGCAGGCTCGCATCGGTGCTTTTGAGATGTTTATTTTTACCCATCTACTGAGGCAAAGAATGCGTAATGATTTGGATATTACCAATTAATTAAATGAGGCAGTCCCATTATAACGCATGAATTTATTTCAATAAACGAAAATACCGCTAGCATTTAGTATTCAGTGATTAATATTAAGTAATAATCAAACTATATTTGTGATTGGGTATGATGGAATGGACAATCATATATTTATACAATAGTAGTGAAGGTGTAATTCTATTTTACACAATGCTGTTTATATAGTTGAATAGAAACTTTGGTTTGATTATATTGTTGCAAGCTGATACTAATCCTTTGCAGGGGTCTTATTACCCCTTTGAATTTGATCGTTCGCGATAATGTCTTTGTTCACGGCGCCGTAAAAGGTGATAAAACCTTCTTGCCTCTGTTAGTATTTCAAGCGAATTCTGAAAGCCATTAAGCCGACCATTTAACGCTTTCAAGAAACAATGGGTTGGTAGGCCACGTTTAATTTACAAATTTATGAGGGTCTTTCAGTCGGGAAATGGGTCAGTTAACAACTAACTTATAACGGCGAAATTGCATGATTTATGTGATAACGAATTTGCTTTATAGTTAATTTTAGTTGTATTCGGCTATACTTGTAAGTACTGTGAATTATGTGTGTGTACTCCTATAAACTGATAATTCCAACTGCATTTTCGAATTTACATCCTAGAAATCCCCTACAAATTCGTTATAATGTTTAGATTCTAAGCTTGTGGCCCACAGGCTTCTTTGTAATAAAAATATACGAAAAAAAATTCTCGGCATCCTGTTTCATCTTGCAGGAAGTTCCCCCTTGTGGCAGAAGAGCAATGTCAACTCCCAACTTTATCAATCGTATAGCGACATTATTATTTTAGCTATTTCTACAATACAATATAACTGTATTGCCACTTTAATAATTAGGTTTTCTTGAAGATAATTCAGTAGCAAATGTCCAATAGCTTACTATCGGCTAAACAACTGAGTTCTTGTGACATCACGAAAAACTGAATTTCAATAAACAGTTTAAATATGCCACACAATCACAAGCCTTGCTTACAAACAATTAATATCCTACAAGTATTATTCATCTTTAACCATATTTAAAATTTATTTGATAATAGTTGTAGAGTCATAGACTCGTAAAGTACAAAATAATAGATCAATTCAGATTGGGTATTGTAAATTAGTTTTTTAATTTCAGGTTTACTCATATAATTTAAATTCGGGAGTATGTAGTTAGTAATAAAATAGTTGAGCAGGGTGACATTCAGAAAGTTTTTTATATTTTTTATTGCAGGAGTTCAGCAGACAGGCAGACGGCCCACTTGATGGATAGCGGTTACCATCGCCTATGGACATTTGTAACATCAAAGGTACTACTAATGCGCTGCTGCTCTCTTGAAGGAGACTCGAGCCTGGTCACTAATGCCGGAACACAACTAAGGGTTGTTATGGCGACATACTTTAGACCAGGGGTGGTAGCCATCCAGTCGGGCAAATGCCCTACCACCTGGCTGTGGGTTGTTTTGTCGCCTCTTACGACAGGCCGCCCGGCCGCAGGAATTTGTATTCTTTCTCCGTTCCTGCACGGATAAAAGTTGGGTTCACGTAGACCATCTCGCAATGCCTGAAGCCTAAAGCCTGCGAAAAGTGCGTCCTATAGTGACACAAGTCCATAAAATGATGTTGAATTTAGATGAAATTAGAAACAGAAGCAGCCAAATGCTGGGGTGGAGACCGCACTTAGCCAAAGATATCGGACCCTCCCGTTTGTGGACCAACAACCTATCTTAGAGGTAGGGGCTGATATAGAAAAACGGAGAGCTGGGATATGAGTTGCAATTTTGGGGTAATCTACGTATAACGATGGAAGAAAGTAGAGTGACTACGAGTAATTCGATTTTATATTTTTAGAGTCCAATCAAGATGAATTCAGAATCACTAGAATACGACGAAGAAGATTACGTCGACGTAAATTCGTTGCCGCTAAAGCCGCCACAAGCACTGCTCCCTCCTGAGAAACCAGCGCGGCGTCCTTGGCATCCAGTCATGTGGGACAACTCCATCGTCGGGTTACCGATGCCTGATCATTCAGGAAAAGAAGAGGTAAGTATCCAAGGTAAAAACTTCGGAAGTTCATTTAAAAGCTAAACATACCACGCAATTACTAAGTTAAACATGACTTAGGTCATTGCTCCATTTTTAGGGTTCTGTTGTTTGCCATTTTGGTAAAAACGGAAATATCAGAAAATCGTTGTTCATCTGTTTGAATTCGTACATTAGGTATACATAGGCCATGTTGATTTATTTTAAGGCAAGACAATATATTCCAAATGCAGCTTCACAATGCTGAAATGAAAGTGGGCCTAGGTGTTCAAGGTATTGTTAGAGATCTTCAAAAATCATGACGATGTTCGTTAGTGACTATGTATTCAAGTCAATAAGTGTGTTTTGTTTTCTTTGTGTAGCTTTTAAGATATGCTTTTTAAAGTTGCATATATATATACATTGAATTTATATATATACCTAGTTTCAGGCTAAATCGGTCCAATACTTTTTTTACATGCAAGCGAATAGACAGACCGACCGACCGATAGACAGACATGAGTTACTTTCGCATTTAATATTAAGAGGTATATGTATACGTTACGTTATCCAATAAGCATTCGTGCGAGACGAAATTAATATTAGAAAACCAGTTTGGCAAACAGTAATTGTTTTGAAGTGAATAATTAACTATTTCAGTCCATGAATCATGTTTGATTACTCAGCGCACACGAAATGTGCAGTTAACTTAATTAGAACAACGTAGTGCATTATATCCATTTTGTATAATACCCGAAACAGTTGGCAAATGTTTGAAATATACACAATAACTAATTTTCTACCGATTTAAATCAATTTTAGACCGTTCGGATGATATTTGTCGTTTAAAGAATGAAGTGACAAAAGTGGTCGATGTAAATATAAAATCGAATTTCTTAGTTTGCGCCATTAATTAATATACATTTCAAGACATCTTTCTCTTCCATGACCACGGCTACTGCAAAATGGTTGAAACTCGGAATTAAAATCTTACAAAATGTCGCGTTTAGAACTGTTAAAACGTAGTTTTAATATAAGATCGAGTCATTCTTCTTTCAGTCCTACATGTTTGACAATTTAATTCATTTGGATGATCCATCTAATGTCAGCATTGCTACAGAGGTTCCATGATCTTAGCATCCTTATTACTAATTTGAAATAGCAGATTGTTAAACGAGAGGTGAAAGTGACCTATTTAAACGTGAGATAGTTTGGCGCAGGAGTGTAGCGAGGGCTCTAATAGTGGAGTGCCTAAATAGGTCTTTAACCCTAGATTAACACTCTGCTTTTCATTTCGAATATGAGGAAAGTAAATAAAAACTGATTAGTTAAAAAAAATGTGTGCGTGTACTAGTGTACACACGTAAGAAGTGAAACTTCTTTATGACCTTACTTTTCGAAAAATGATCTACTATATGCAACTTTACATAAATTGGTTAAATAAATAAAGCTCCTACTACGGTCGAATCGACCGTGTTAGGAGCTTTTGAGATAAAAAATCACACATTTAATTACATAAAATTTGCTATCGATCCGTAAAAATCCCTTTGGAATTTGTTTTTTTAATCTGGCTATTTTAATGATGCACAGAAAAATACTCGTGGGAGTTTCGATAAAAAAAATACGCCGATTTTAAATTTAAGAATTAGCTACCGATAAGCGAAAACCGCATCGCCATCGGCCCATTAGTGTCTTTTTTTTTTGAGGCGAGGGAAAATGCTTAACCGATTTGTGCACACTCTGGGCCGCCGCTAGGAAGCGGCATACATCGATCGGGGGTGATAACACTAGCAATAGTATGCTTTGTTTGTGCTCCGTCCGCGATGGATGACACAGAGTAGTGTGGAGACTCCGAGCGATGCCGCACGGGCGAGCAACCTCAATACCCACTAAAAACCCCCTCCTCCCTTTGCGACCCCGCGCTTTTGTTTGTATTGGAAAGACTGAGATATAGAACATAGTTACGCAACAGTCGATCCAGCGCAATAAAGTGCCTGGAGTGTGCCCCGGGAGAACACACCGCACTTCGAGACGGGGGCAGATGAATCCCTTGCTTTACCTAGCAGTTAAGGGCCCCCCGTACCGGAAGTAATGCGCGTACCTGCCTCTCCGGGTGCCAGCTGAAGGCCGGCGACCTCGAGAAGAGATCGTAGTACGCGCCGAAGGACTTCGCTCCCCATCCTTTTCTGCGGCCTCTTTGAGAGACATTACTGCCTCGCAAAAAGTAACCGCAGCTTCCCAGCGGTCGTCGCTCTGCAACATCGGCCCATTAATGTTTACGTTAATCCCGAACAAACAGACAAAAATGCATTGTGTTCTCTGTGTTTTTTTTACTACTATAATATACAGCAGACAGGCTCACGGTAAACTTGATGGAAAGTGGTTTCGTCGTTTATATGATACAACTAGTACTAGTAGAATGCTTGTCGGGCCACCTTGTCCAATGTCTGTCCCATTCACGTTGAGTATAGTAGTGGTCTTAAGGTTGATTTCCACCAAACCGCATCGTATCAGATCGGAAAGGATACGAAAAGACGCGGCGACAACCAAACGCGTCAGGTGGGATGTCGACGCATCCGTCTCTGCACCCTGCTCAAATAGTTTCATTGCTACCATGTTGATGTGTTCTAATTTAAAGGACTTACATTACATTTTTATTACAAATATTTGATTGAAAAATGCTAAAAACTAAATAAAAAATATTTCGTAACGTGCTAATTAAGCACTTTCATTTAATACCTTATTCGATTATATTACTCCACATTTGCCGTATTGCCCTTTTTAATATTAAAAAATTGCAGAGTGGCACATTACATTAAAATTTACTACTCAATCTGGTTCGTGGTATTGGTAGCCGGTTGCCAGTTTGCCGCTCGGAACAGGTACCCCTTTCGCTCCTTTCCTAAATCCAGCCCTGCCATAAACCTTGATTTAACATAATGTCAGTTCACTCAGAAATGGTTTATCAAATAATCTGTTCTTAAATTAATAAAAGGTTATATAAAAAAGGTATTTGTTCTAGGTGCAAACACCATCGAGGGAGTACCCGCACAAGCAGCGCATACGCAACCTCAAGCGATTGATAGCGGAGGGTAAAGTCAAACCTACACCAGAAACGCTTATATTCTTTTTATGCAATAAGTTCGCCATGTCTGAGGAACGACAAAATAAAATCTCGTTTTAATATCTATATTAATTAAGAAATGTGGTGAATTTGTATTATGTGTATATTTTATGTATAAATTAAAAAAAAACAAATATATAAATTTAAAATATCTCGTTCAGTCTAATTAATTAATGGACTTGTAAATACAAAATAATATTTTTAATATCTATCTTTGTAACTTTAATGTTTTTATTAATTACAAAATATGAAATGCAACTTAAAATTTTATTCTATTATGAACATTAATCCTCTCTTCAATAAAAAAAATCATCCATGTATGGTAAGTATACAAACAAACGCGGCTCACGTCCGCACGGAGCAGCCGCCGCTGTGGGAGGCACCCGCACACAACACATTCTGATCTCAACGTAACACGTAAAAATACGTTTGAAAAATTCAAGTCATTTTAGTTACATATACTTTATATTCTTCATAAAAATTATCTACACACAAGACTTTTAATATAAAACAAAATCGAGTTTATCCAAATATAACTTATAAAGAAGTATAAGGTCGAGACGGGGGCGGCGCGGCCTTCTATAATGTACAAGGGGCGCACCCCGGCCGGCCGCGGCGCCCCACCGCAATAAATTAAACCGAGGTAAACTAAACGAAAGGGAACGCATCCGAAACGAGACGAGGGGGCTCCGAGTCCGTTTATTGCGCACACACCGCACACTGGGCCGCAATGTCTATGGGGTGGGCGCAACGTGCGCGGGGCGCTACGTGGGCGGCGGCGGGGGAGCGGGGGCGGGCGGCGGCGGCCCACTGCCCCCCGCGCCGGCACCCGCCGCCGCTTCCTCCTCCTCCTCCTCCTCGGGGTCAAACTTCAGCATCAATTGTTTGAACTGCAATAAATAACAATTAAGCAGAGTATCATACCAGTTATAAGTAATATTTGCAAATGTATTAAATAATTAACTTAACAGCATGGAAGTAGTTTGAAAATAAAACCACACCGCGGAAGTAGTCAAATAACCGGATTCCAGGTTTCGAGGCATTTATTAAAGAGAGAACGGATTTAGGAAATCAAGTAGCCGGTGGTGAAAGTTGGTACATTAACTAGTGACAATCGGATGCAATCTTTATCTGTCAAATAACTGGAACGCCAGCGCCGCCCTGGTGGCGCTTGACAAAGTATACGATGTGGTAATATTATCGACCCACGGAGCTGGCAACGACACACTTTGGTAATTTTTGAGTAATGAACATAAATTAAAGAAAGTTTCTTTAATTTGTGTTCACGACGGTTTCTTCAAGAAACCCTCATGTGTGCCATACTTTTGTTAGGTGAATAAGTGGAGTTTTTATAAAGATTGTAACCTTGTACTGAATCATAATTAATATTATATTTTGCATGGAGATGAATTATGATTTCTGGCAGGTTCCTATATATTGCCGATAGTTCATTTGCCTTACTATCGGTTAAAATTTGACATAAGTTTTATACAAGTAATGTCATACTCCAACTGATGGTAGGGCAAGTGAATGAATAGTAAGATAAGTAAAAGGCACCGGCCCTTAATTTCAATCATCATGATACACCCACCAAGTTCAAATGCGGAGAAAATGTATACCAATCTCCATCAAACTAATATTTCAGTTAAAAAACTGTATTAAGAACTAGGATTCGCGATTTACCTTGAGTTTTAGCATATGCATGCTGAGCTCCCCGCTCTATATCTCAAAAACGATTCAATATAAAAAATTGGTCATGACAAATTTATTAGAGAATTGTATGCACCACAACTTTTATAATAAAATACAAAAACGATTTGAAGCACAGAAAAGGAGATAGGAGCAAAAAAACTGATTTTTGTGAACTTAGACCTTAAATATTTCAGATGCCTTAAACATGACCTTCTGTGACTTTTGATATAACATTTAGAATGCCAAAATAAAGGTTCCTGCATTCAGGTTCTTGTTTTATTCAGACATTAGACCAAGTGACTGGACTAGCATTAATGCAAATATTTTACACACTACAATTGCACCAATGTTTCGGTTAGACACGTTGGCTTCACCCCTCGCGTTGCATACGTCTATAGGCGACGGTAACCAGTTTCTATTATGTGGATCGTCTGTTAGCTTCGCAATAAGAATGCAGGTGTGTTGGAAGGATACCTCGAGGTAGTCGTCGACGAGCCGCCGGCGCGCGCGCTCGTCGAGCTCGTCGCCACATTCCTCCTCCAGCAGCTGCGCGATGGTGGCCTTGGGCTCGAATATCGGCGCCTGCCGCCTCGATATCGCCTTCTCATACACTTTCACGCTCTCCGACGGCGAATACTGGTTGATTTTCCTAAAAGTTACCAACGGATGTTTTAAAGCTATATGTATATATATATATATATATATATATACCCTGCATCTACTTGTAAATTCCTTATACACGAAAGATTTGCTATTCAATAGCCTCTTTGGTCTAGCAGCTTGTTATAATTACAGGTTTACTCGGAAGAGTAAAAATATCATAAATATACTTTTAGCTATTACTATCTGCTATTTTGTAACCGTCCCAGAGTCCTACTTTGATTATTTATTACTCATAATTCAACTGTGACTTGTTACCGTAACTTGAGGTTAAACAAAATGTGTGATTATTTTACAATTTATTAATAATCTATTAATTGTTAGGATGGTAGACAAAAACACTTGGACTATTGGGGGGAGGGGAGAGGGACGACGACAACCTGAGCTGCCACAAAGATATAATATGGGGATCCAGCGATGTAACATAGCCAGCCTAGGAACCTTACCTATAGACTTCAATGATCCAAGCTCTAACTCTACGTATAGTTCTAAGAAGGGTTATAACTAGAATACAATATAAATAAAGTTTCCTTCGTTGTACTGGTTTATAATTTGATGTAATTCTACTTATGTTATAAAATCACATACATTATTCTATGTATATCAAAAGGCCCACCCATACACATTTAAAATCCAGTCCATTTTAGACACATTCTCTTGGGACGTTTATGTTTTTAAAAAGGGTTTAGTTTGCTCTCTACAATAATTAAATTATATTTTTTGTTCATGAATATTTTCACTTTCACAATATAACATTTTATACTGACAGTGGATAAATGTGAAAATGTCACATTGAGAATGTGAGTGGTGTGAGCGTGTGAAGAGTACTAACGCGTCAGTGAACCCGTAGAGCTGTTTGAGGTGCTGCTTGAGGACGAGCAGCAGCAGGCAGCCGCGCGCCTGCCGCATCGCGTCGCGCAGCGGCCGCGTGCTCTCGGGCAGCCGCGCCACCAGCGCCTCGGCCTCCTCCTCCTCGTCCTCCTCGTCCAGGGGCTCCGGCTCCTTCTCCTCCACCTCCGTCTTCGTTAAGCCCTGTTCGAATATCACTTTTTCAACTGTGCCTTTGTACTCTGTCCGGTATGGGACTTACTATATTGTAGGCCATTTTTTTCTCAATGTTTTTATACCGCCACCCAAAACCAAAATGTTAAGTTATAATTAATTAATTGTAATTAAAAGGTCGCACCCTTCGTTACAAAATTATAATAATAATTTATAATTAATGATTTATATATACACTTGAAACTTGAATTAATTAAATCTTTTGTATATACAAATAGTTTATATAGGTGTCAATCAGCAAAGACTATTTCAGATATTTTTTTTAAACAGCTTCAATGTACTGACACATGTTTAGAATTTTATACAAAATATTTTTATAATATACAATTCTTAAAAAAACAATTTGATATATTTTTGATAATAAATTAAGTCATGTAAAAACTATAAATACCTCACGAAAAAGCTGTAATAAATTGGAGCCCGATGTCGATATAATAATATCTATATGATGTATAATAAATAGAGGCTCGTCTTGTACTTGATATGGAAAGTAGCTTAAATTGTCAGCCAAATACAACATCTGATCCAAGGGCGCAGTCTGGAATAAAACAAATTAAAATTATTCAATTAATGTATTCCAATCTTATTTGGAAGAATGGAGTTACACAGATTTTATATTATTATTAAACTTTGAGCAATAATTTTAATTCCCAGTTTCTTGTTAACTATGTTATTGTTTGAATGAGAACAAGGACGTCAATCACTTAAATCAACAGTTTTGTAAGTAAACTAACAACTTTACTAAGGCAAAATAAATGGAAATCAATCTTTAGGCGATTTTTCGACTTGATGTGCATATTGCCACTATAAGAATGTGCTCATAAGGGTATAAAACTTTCAGTGTTTCCTGATTCCAAATCCATGTCCCAACCCTCTATCCCTTATCTCCTGCCTCATCCTCCTAACCTATCCTAAAGGCTGGCAACACATTGGCAATCCTCACAATAAAAAACATAGCATAATAATCCGCAATAAGGGCGGGTACATGGTTCCCTCCCCCATAATGGATCCGAAGTGCTGCAGTGGGTTTGTTACGAGTTGTATTCTTTAAGAGTATCTTACCGATACGTCGTCAAACTGTTTGAGTAGTGACAAAACCAACGCACGCCGCTGCGGCCTCGTATTCCTCAATAGCGAATACAAAAAACCATTCAAGACGTCGGCAACTCATCTTGTTCCTTTTTTCTGAAATCCAAAAAATCAACTATATGTATTAAGTATCAAAATAAAAAAATCAACAATCATCATCATCCGAGCGTTAAATCCCGGTTGCGTTCGGTGCGTTCACTCCGACGCCCAGAGTCCATTTTCCTACTTTTTCTACTCCACTTCGCGCGATCTTCAGCATCCCCCGTTTTGAGACCATTGGTACACATAAGACTTTTCACAATGTCAAGCCGACATTTCTTGGGCCTTCCCCTTCGACGGGGACCTGGCGGAGGCGGCATGGCTAGACATTTGTTCCCCACATAATTAGCCGGTCTCCGTAAATCGTGGCCGTACCACGTTTTACGGCGACCGGCTAATAAAAAAAACTAAAGTGGGATATATGTAATATGTAATGATTATATAGGAATTAAATGTAATTACAATTACTTATAATTAAATAACAAAAGTATTTAGGTTGATGGCACTTATTAGAACCAATCAAAAATATTCTTACATATAAAAAAGTGAATACTAAAATAATAATAATTAATAATAGCCTTAAATAATAATTAATTTTTAACTTCGACGATTTTTTAGTTTATATACAATTTGACTTGATGTGACGTATTAATTTACTACGTTCGCACAATCTGAGCGTCATTGGCGCTATGTAAGATAGTAAAAATAACTATGTTAACCTTTTATGTCAACTGACTTGCTATAATTTCAATTCTGTATATCAAAGGTTCAAGACACAAAATATTTATATATTCAAATATGGACCTACATTTTAAGCCTTAAGCCATAAACAGTAGTTTGTATTATGATTGTTTTCGGTTCTTTAAAAAAAGTTTTTGCTTGCTACTGTTATTATTCTTGCTATCTGCAATCAGTGGGTATGCTTGAAGTTCAATTATTGTGGAAAAGTTTATGATGGAAGGTGATTCTTAAATAAAAAAATTAGACAAGTGTTAAGATTATGCTCACCTAAATCCTCTAATAACACCTTTGGTGGCCTCTGTTTGTAATATCTTCTGCAGCTGATATGATAATTTGATCCCAAGTTGTGCCTTCATGTGGATGAATCCCGGGTACTTCTTATCTATCTCTTGGAGATTTTTATCTGCTGTATGTGACACAGTCACTTCTAAATCTGTACTCATACATATTAAATACGGGACAATCTGAAACCAAGATTAATATAAAATAATAAATGATAAAATTAATTTTTAGTCAAAACTATAAACATATTAATTTCTCACTCCCTGCAAACCTTCCCACCAAGTTCGCCAAACTAAGTTCGAGGCTTTCATATAGTCAATTTCTGCATCAGGAAGCATTCCATAATGATCCACTACATTATATTACCCATAAATAAATTAGACATACCCCATACTTCAAAAGATAGTCAACAGACCTTATTCAAAAGAACTTTCTTAATAGTAGATTGTTACAAATTACAATACTTACATATTTTTTTTATAATAAAAAAGAAAAAAGAGAGCCTGAGATAATATATAAATAATTATGACGAAAAAAATCTTTTAAGCTAGATATGTTGCTGGGGAGTTTCTTGCCGCTTTTTCTCCTTTGAACAGCGATAACAGATAAGATGACCTTCAAAAAGAGGTCCCCAATGGAACTCATTCTGATTAAAAACTTTTGAATTCCACGTCGGGTGAAAGGTCTATTTAGGCACTCGAACGATTAGTGCGTTCGCTATGTTCGTGTGTCAAATCTTCTCATACCTAAATAGGACTGTCACTTTTCGAATAATAATCTACTATTTCAAACTCTACCACTGAATTATTAATTTCCCACTCTATTGTTCATAACCAGAGGGGAACACCCCTTTACGCAATTTTGGAAGTTTATATCTCACCACCTATTATTGATCTAAATAAAAAAGTGAAAAATATTTTTTTTAAATATTTAACTAAAGATTAGAAAAACTACAGACACCATCTGCCTAAATAAACTTAAATATTTTTTTAATAAGCAATTCATGTCGCCCTTAAATTTTTTTACAGGGGAAATCCGATTGAAGACCAGGGAAAAGTGGCAGCCCGTGTGTGGGATTCGTCTGTGCACTCTTCTACAAAAATGGCAGTCATATACTACATAGGCATATGATTCTGTTTTGGCTATTTGGTTGTGGAATCAAATGGAAAAATATTTAGAAACTAACCTAATAATATAAATTGTCTTAACTTATACCCAGATAGTCTAGCATCAGTAAAATTTTTCGGAGTTTTATCAGAATAACATGTCAGCCAAACCATCACCATCATATTTTTAGCCTCAAATAGTGAGATAATAACGAAAGATGTACCTGTACAGGATGCACCAAGCCCTGCGCCAACACCAACTGTACAACCTTCATGGCGCTGGAGCGCACTACTGTGCTCGGATGCAGGAATGAACCAAGAATCTCTTTTAGGTATAATTGGATCACAGTCGACGCCATACCGGAAGACACGTCACCCATCTCTTTCAAATTCTCGTGTTTTGACCTTTTCGACCCTGCGCAAAATCAAATTACATCATGAATATCTATACCACATTCTGGAAATCGTGTACTAATTTATCAATTTTCCAAACATCAGAAATTAACATAAACATAGATACAATTTTAAAGGTAAACCAAAAAAAGGGTTGGATATATTGTATGAAATAGGATCAATGATATTTTGTGTTGTGACAGAGGACATGTTTCAGAATAAGTAGAAGTACGGAAGAAATACTAATTGTTCTGACCCAAATAATTAGAAAGAGGTCAAAGAAAAGAGAAAGAGCAGCTTATCTGTTATCCAAATAACAAAGAAGAGTATTTATATATACATAAGTTTGACGTTTTTCGACTTAATAAATAGGGTTTCCAGGACAACACGCAAATGTATGATGTATTGTATATCTACACAGTACGAATAAAATTTAATTGCGGCTCGAGAGATATTTAATTCCATGAGGTTCTTTAAGTTCAGTCAAGTGTCAACATTTATTACAACTGACCAGTCCAGTGAGAGAGTAACACTATCCCCACAGCTTTATACATACTACCCCCTTGAGCTTTATACTAGACAATAAAGTGTGCGAACTTTAAGGACCAAATTGAGTTTCACTCATAATATACAAAAAATAATTGAATATTTATAAGGTCAACCCTCCCGGGATGAAAAGTGTTATTTTCGGTATTCAGACAGACAAATAGTTAATATCGCAATTTATTTTATAGATTATGAATTTTGATATCTATAAACTTGAGAAATGATTGGTCACAAACTTTCATCCTCTATTCCAATCTGTTCTAGTTTTATTTATCTATCCTCCATCTCTCTACCTGTGAACTACATAAACGACCTAAAGTACCAAAGTTACCAAAATGACGAAAATGTCACATCACAAAAAACTACTTTCTGGGATATCCTTTACACACAAATCTATCTAATTATCTGGAATGAAAAGTATCCCTGGTCCAACCTTGGTATTAAAATAACATATATACCAAATATCAACAAAATCGGTCCAGTACTTATTCTATAAGGGCATAACAAATATATTGTTATCCCGGAAACTATCCCAATTCTCGGAATAAAAAGTATCCTATTGACAGAGTTACTTTCGCATTTATAATATTAAATCCAGTTGTTTTTTTAAAATAGGTTCAATGTTCAGATACGTGTAAACAAAATTAATAAATGCATATGGTATCATTTAATAAAACAATTGTTGAACAACCAACACATACTATCGATATAACATCCATAGCAATAAATCAGAGACGACATTGAAGTAGTAAACAATAATAAACTTACACTCGCTATCCTGTCTGATCATCCTCTGCTCCTCCTCTTGTAAGTACATTTCTATATTTCTCAGTACATCCGCCTTCATTTCTATAGGCGCCAGATCAGACGTTAAAAGCTGGTGGTAGAACTCTTTCAGTTCAGGCCTTAACATGAACTCGTAATGCCTTACGCACACTGAACCCAACGCTTTCAGCGTGTGCGACACAAAGTCCTCTTCTTCAAGCCCCACAAAAAACATTAAAGTTGTGTACACTTGCTCCTTTATATCAACCTGAGGGAGAAATCTAACGTAAAATGTTTATATTGTAGATTATTTGTTTAGGATTATTAACCTATTACTAAGGTCCAAATTTAACTAATTTTAAGTCTTCATACAAATTGCATCTCTTTTACTGGGCCAAATGTTAATTTATGGAACATTAAGACATTTACTTAAAAATAATTAAAATTCTGGAACTGTTTTTCATCATACATTTTTGAAATTGAAACTTCATTCTCAGTTATGAAAGCTGAAGAATATTATAAAAAGTTTTTAAAAAGTATGTTTTAGTACAAAGGCAGTTTTAATGATGTACACAAAAATTTTGGAGTACAATTGGTAATAATTAATATCATTGTACTTACAGGAAGCCCTTCTATTACTTTTGCTTCAGTGAAATCAAAGTATCGTAATAACAGACCGACGATGAAAAGTGCTCGTCGAAAGTGCGGCCTCGTGTGTAGTGAACGTGTCATTTCTGGATTCCGTTGCCAACTACTCTTCCATTGCAAAAGCACACCTGAAAATAAATATTATTTGTTATGATTTCCATAAAAAAGGCTTTTACGGCTTTTTGTGATATAATTGCAAATAATAGAAGAGCATATTTGAACATTACTCAGGCATGAAAATAGTACTATTCGTCCCTGGGAAACAATTTTCCCTGCTGACAAAAAAAAAGTAAAAAACTATACGAACCATAGATAATACATGCGACTCATGACTCAAATATTGACGACAGCCACTATCAAATTGCGGCATATAGAATATAATAGAAAAATCACTGACCAACAACACACTGGCTAGTAGAATTTCACAGAAAAGAAATTTATTTGATGTTTCATATGTGATATATTTGATGAGTTCATCAGATTTAGATATCGATTTAATGCCTGATTTGGTTAGAGAAGTAGTTGTTTGTTTAAGCTAATCAGTTTTTATTTATTTTCTTCATATACCAAATGAAAAGAAGACTGTTAAACTCAGGTGAAAGGCCTATCTAGGCACTCGAACTATTAGCGCCCTCACTACGCTCGTGCGCCAAACGAATCTCATTTCACTTTCACGTCTCGTGTCAGTCTACTATTTATCTTTGCATGAAGAGTGTGCCTTGCGCGCGCCCACCTATATGTGTTATTTTCTCTAAAGCAATATCTACACATAGTGAGTTGAAAGGCTGTATTAACTTCAACTCACATTTTACGACAGGCTTAAATAGCTTCCATGTCTTTACTTAGAGAAATACAAAGAATTGGTTATATATAAGTTTAAATGTAAAGAGAATAAAGACTGACCATGGTATTTGTTGAAGACGTCGCGTATGAGCTTGTAGTTCCGCGTGAGTCGGTTGACGATAGCCGCGAGGCACGCGATGCACGCGGCGATCACGAGTTGGCCGCGCTGCAGGATCAGCTTGACGGCATCCTCCTCCAACTGCGCCAAGAACACCTCGCTCGGGTGCTCCATTAGGGGCACCACCAGCTCCAGCGTCAGTGCCACGGTCGACATTATTTGTTGCTCGTATTGGTTCTAAACAACAGTCGATTGTTTAAAAACCATAGAACACTAAGGCTGGTGTGCACCAACATTTAACCGACGGTTAAAATAAAATAATCGCTGTTTATGCATACAGGTTGATCGATTATTTTATTTTAATCACCAGTTAAATGTTAGTACACACCAGCCTTAATATGACAATAGTTTGGTTAAAATGTAATGTTTATATTACATGGTGCAACCAAAATGAATCAATTTTAAGTTTACATCGATTATTCTGTCGCTTCATTCCAATGGGAAGACTTAAATATCATATTTTCTTAATGTTTCGCTACTAGTACATACACGTGATAAAACCGTTAAGACATAGACATAATAGTACCAGTATCAGTAGTATATTACACAGTTCAACCAGTCTGAATCGATAAATGACAGTCAATAACACGAATGATCCAATTTCATGTTCACGTGGAATACTGGTTACTTCATAAAATGAACTCTGAAAAAGCCTGTAAATATACATTGTACACTCACGAAATTAAAATGTTTGTCACCTTAAAGTCGACATTTGCTTGCACAAGTATAAGAAACATTACTGTCAACATTTTATTCAACGTTGTCTTTATAAATAATATCTATGCCCGCGACTTAACTTTGACTTTCCTGCCTTAGAGTTTATATTCTTTTGCAAATTCTGGAAATAATCAGTTTTAACAAAATTAAAGAATTAATAAAATGATTTAAATGAAAACTTTACTTACCTGACACTTTAAACTTAAATACGGTTGCAAAGTCAATGCGTGGTTGACCAATAGCTGCGGCCTTATCTTTGCAAATAAATGCAACGTGGACAAACATGCAAGAATTCTTTGCGAAGAACTTGAACCTGTAAAAGATGGAAGTTGGTATAAATGAGATAAAATGAATACAATTTCTACAGCAGAGAATAATTCATTGACAATGATACACATTCCTGGTAACATCAATCAATATGTCATTTTTTCTAGTTGTTTATGTCTTGATACAACTGAAACTGCCTTCAAACACAAAAATGCAATTGACAATGCTTCAATTAATTCAAATATGTCGGATTAACAATTCTAGAACACAAAATTCACATACGAGCATGTTTTATTTTAGTTGGTATCTGGTCTATTTGGACATGATTATAATGTAGCTAAAAGTGATCACCGGCAGACCACAGACCTAAAAATTGCCATAAAAATGTATTTTTACCTTCTGTGCTGTTTTCTTCTAACTGAAGTAAACTCTCTATAAGGCAGTCGACTATTTGTTGGCACGCCACTAACAGCGACTTAGGCGGTTGATAAATAATTTTTGTGGAATCGTCTTTATCCTCTTTAGGTTTGAATAACTGTAGAGTTTAATTTAATACATATTAGTTACCTTAAAAAATCTGCCAAGTGCAACCAGATAAGGGTTCTGTAGAGACATGAACATTAACTTCCTTGTTTATGAATAGTCATACGAGGTTTCTATGCTCTTAAAAGCTGTGTACTGCCTAATTAATTTTTTTATCTCACTTTCTTTCTCCTTTTCCAATTTATTTGGTGTCGGCACAATATGTCTTTGCCTTCTATACTCCTATATTCTTACAAACAGTCCATCTCTTTCTCGGTTTCTTTACAATTAGCAAATATATTCTGAATATGATTATAAAAACACTCTTGTTAACTTGTTTTAAACAACCCTATAAACCTCATATAATTATTTAGTTTTGTCAATTGGCTAAGCTAAGCAAATCATAAACCACTTGAAGTATCATGGTTAAACCAGTTTTCATTGATAGTATTTTTATTTATAGCATACATGTATTGAAAGACGGATAGATGCACTTAAGGGGCCATGTACCAATTACGTCACACGAATTTCAAGATTTTTTGACTCCTCTTTGTCGCAGCTGGTCACATTCGCGAGATTCCTCCCTCTCTAGTAATCATACTAGGGAGGGAGGAATCTCTAAATATAATTAAAAAAACCATAACTTACGCTCATCAATAACTGTTGAAACCATTCAAGACCCATATCTCTTGAAGAGATGACCACATCAGTTATGTTGAGAACCTTCCTTGTTAAGGGATCGGCTGCTGCAGCAGTCATATCCAAGGCCCCTGGTCTAGCAGTATTCGCACAAGGACTAAACCACATGTTCTGAAATACCTCCATGACCAACTTTCTAATACCCTCTTCATCATTAACCCTTCGAATCATTTTCACGCAGATCTCGGGTATTTTTGGAAATTCGGGACATTCTATGCAAATATCTTTGAGGATTTTTATAACTCGCTTACGTACTGAAACACCAGTATCCTGTAAGAAATAATGTAAGTTTAATGAAATTTTTGAGTGCATCCAAAAAATTATGACTGAAAATCTTTAGTTGACTTTAAAAAGGTCTATTAGGACTTAGTTTTAATTACATTGAGTTTTATAAAATTTAAGTGAACTTGCTGATTTTTAATTAGTATCATATTGATGACGGAGTTCGGGAATGTTCGCCGCCCGTATCAAAGTTGCTGGGAAGGGGTCAGGAAGACAGTGTTCTGGGATTGAGTCCCCAATAGCTCAGGTGATTAGTTCGTTTTTGGAAGTGCACTGGTAAAAATAGCGGTGGTTTTAGTAGGTATCCAGCAAAATTGCGAGTCTCACGCTAACTCACAGCTGTCCCCGAATAGTTGGATGTAATGCATAAATCATTTCAACCACCAGAAAAAAAGAGATTCTTTGACAATTTCACAGTTATATTTATAACTAATTTTAATTAATGAGAGATTGTTGAACATATTATACTGTCAATTAAAGCCTGGCCTTAAATTTGATTTTTGATGTGTTTCTTTCTTAACATTTCACAAATCAAGGTTTTAAACTAGGAATAGGGACGCCCGAGCCTAACAGTGAAATGTTTATGGGCTGATATCATAAGTGTAGTAGGTTAATATTTACTGTGAAGGTATTAAATATAAATATGGGTATTTTACATCAAAAGAAATGCCATTTACTTCGAATGTGTACCAATTTAATAGAAATATTGTGGAATGATATAATGACTTACTAATATTCTGTTTGAGAGCATCCCGTAATACTTGTCGATGAGGTCTGGCCTGCTGAGCACGAACTTGCCGACGAGGTCGACCGCCGCCTCTCGCACTGCTGTGGACTGGTCCAGGAAGGAGCGGTTCACACCGATCTGCATGTCGGGCCTCGCCAGAACCGCAGGGTCCGCCTCCACAATCATCGCAAGGCACTTCATCGCCTTCGTCCTTATTGCTATGGTATTCTCACAAAGTATTACTAAGATCTTCCGTAAGTATCTATCGAAACTTTGCGAGAAAGACCTCTTTGAAGCAAGATATTGCGATATTAACTCTGCTCCACCGTAATCGATGTATGATTGCATCACTTGCACTTGTGTCCCGCCCTGATATCGGAATGGCCTTATTTTCTCTAGAAAGAAATTTTTTCGTCGCTCTATCGTCTTGAATTTTTCCGCGGATATGACAGCACTGTTATGTTTTTTGTCTGATTTCGATTCCTTTATCCGCTGTCACTGTCGTCGTCGGGTTCGGACTCCTCTTCTGACGATTCGTCTTTGTACCGTTTCTTTGATTTGTTCTTCGTCCTCTTTGTAGGTGACGTACTTTTAGGCTGGATAACCATATCCCTATACCATTGTGTAATGTAAAAATGCCTTGCGCAATTCCACGCCTGGTCTTTTTGGCCATTGATCGCAAGATAATCTAACAGTACTCGCTGAAGGAATTCCGTTCTTTCCTCATCTTCATCCAAACCACATGTTATATTCTGTTAAAAAAATATAAATATATCAAATAGAAAAATTTGCAATATTATGGTCAGTCGGATTTTCGTGTCAAACATGAAATACGTACATTTTCAAAAATACTTGATCTTTGTAATAATGTCATAAAATGACTATGTTATAGGACTGAATCATAGACTTGACAATTAAAGCCTAGAATGAAAAACTAGATAGATTTCATTCTTCCCTTTGAAACTGGAAAAGATGTTGCAAAATACTGCAATATACTTTATTTTAATTTGTATCAATTTTTTATAACATTCTTGATGAAAATTTAGTTTGAATAAAAACCTTTTGAAGCTTTAGACAAGTTGTACATTACCTGCGTCTGATTGCCGTCTTTCTCCTCTTCGGCGCGAATATCTCTTACAACCGCGTCCATCGTAGCAAGTTTAGCGCGCGAGTGCACACTGTCACGCCGCAACCGCGCCGCCACTAAACCTAAGTATTCCAGTGATGCTACTCGAACTGACATTTCCATTGATTTATCAGACATATATTTCACCTACAAATAAAATACAATGGATATGATCGGTGCAGGCATCACCTGTACTGCGTGGTGCAACCGGCGCAGGGTCTAAACCCTCTAAGTTACGGAACCACCACAAATTTGTTGTCGAACACACACCTCATTGGGAAGTAACACAAATTTGTGGTCAAATGCAGATAATTAAAACGAATCTAAAACTGATGCTTCCTCCTTCTATCTAGATAGAATATGTATTAGAATAAAAGAGACGGTATAATTCTCTTGGTTTTGGCGCGGCAATTTTGATGGTAGCTGGTAGATTGTGGTCAAAAATTATGATAAAGACCTCCTGATACGATATTATTATGGGCAACTTAATTAGGGCTACGACTATAAACTTG
The DNA here is from genome assembly GCA_012273795.1 of Dendrolimus punctatus. Taxonomy (NCBI): domain Eukaryota; kingdom Metazoa; phylum Arthropoda; class Insecta; order Lepidoptera; family Lasiocampidae; genus Dendrolimus; species Dendrolimus punctatus. The sequence continues at coordinate 10,324,403 of CM022537.1, forward strand.
AAGTGATGCTTTGTATTATATATATTTGTATTGTATTATATATTTGTATCTTGATAAAAAAAAACTGAGTATTAAAACATTGATTTTTTACACACTCTTATCTAGTAGATTTAACAAAAAAAATTACCTCCTAAAAATGACATAAAATACAATGTGGACTGTCCACATAATATAATAATGTGGATACAAATTAAATTATTTAAATTGTAGAGACTACCCTGCAATTTGGTACAATCAATCTACAAAACTAAGAAATGTACTACTTACATATTACATACAAATCTTTGAGTTCTAATACAACAAAAGTTTGATCTGGGTCCAAAAATTGGCTTTATCCACTAAAATATTAAAAATTCACATACCAACATAGTTCCGAGCAAACTAAGCAATAGCTCAGTTGCTGGCCACTCTGGTTTATTGACTGTGGTGAGTAGGTCGTGAACGAAGTTTTCAAAGAGGGGCCTGAAATCCACCTCCTCGGAGCGGCTTCGGCATTTATTCAGGAATGATGTTAGGAATGTACCTCCCACACTGATCGCCGCCTCGTACTTTGATATTATTAGGAGATCTTTATCTACATGCTGCCAACAACATTATAGAACTGATCAACAATTGTTTTATATAGAAACAAACTAAACTCATTTAATAGATTTAGTAAAATTTTTAGAACAATTGTATTTTAATAATTAATGAAAAGAAAAATAAACATTGAATATTTATGTGGAATATATTTTGGAACAAGTAAGTTTCTAGAATACAACTTTTCGTTTATGTTTGTCTGATCGGGTATTCTGCAGAAAATTAGTAATTAGATACTAAAGGAACACAAATGAGCTGTATTTTAAGTTAGGACATTTAAATTTTTTATCCCAATGAAATACTTGTATAAGATCTACAAGAACCAATTTTCTAGTGCAACTGGTAAATAAATATATACACCATAGTTATCAGTTGTTAGTATTATAGAAACTAGTGAGCCAGATAAATAATATGTATTTTTAATAATTAATATTATAACAATATTTGATGTTCGTAGGCTATATATTACATTTATTATGTATAAATGTATGCAATTGTCATAAGATACATAATTTCTTTTCCATTGTACGAGCTAGGCGGACAGACAAACAGCCCACCTGATGGAAAGTGGTAACCTTTATCTATGACATATGTAACACCAAAGGTGCTACCAGTGTACTGCCAATCTCTAAATGGAGATTGGAACCTGACCACTAATGCCGGAACACAAGTGAAGGGTGTTATGGCGGAATAACTACACCAGGGGTGGTAACCATCCAGGCAGTCAAGTACCTTAGCACCTGGCATTTTTGACGCCTACGATACGACGTCCGGCTACAGGGATTATATTCTTTCTCCCGGTCAGGAATGCAGAAACGCAGAATTATCCAACAGGCATGGATAAAAAAATAGTTGAATTGTATTTACTCATTATTTAATTAAGTATTAGAACTGCACATATATCCTTAGGTACTGGCATTAACAAAAACCAAATACTGATTAAATTATTCATCACTTTAATGTCGCTGCTTTAAATTGGATACAATTGAAGACATGAGTGGATGAAGGTGATAAGTCGCATAATCCCAATTCTGAGTAAATCGAGATCAAAGTTTTAATTTTATTTTAAACTGAACTGAAATTAACACCTTTGCAACTCTTTATTTTTTTAAATATGCCTTATGTCTATGGTCTAAGGTCTGTAGTCATTTGGTATCGACTTTTAACCTTCATCTACGCAAAAAAGCAAAAAACCGAATATGCGACATATCACCTTCATCCACTCACGTCTTCAATTATTATTACGCTATGTGAATCCGTGACAAGCAACGTTTCGCGTGTGGTGTGCAGGTGTCTTTCACTATAATAGATTTGGGGCATGATAGCATGCTTAGTACAAATTTAGAATATCAAGTAAGTGAATTACATAGTAAACAAAATTTGACATTGTATTAACAATAGAGAATACATTAGTAGAACACATAATAATTTATCATGACAACTTTAAATTTTGAGTAATCTAATATCCTATTGAGAAATTCAAAAGTAATACTGATTTGTTTATTATGACACAAAGATAGATACATTCAAAATTATTAATAATAGAAGCAACACAGAAACAAACTTACCTTTTTATTTTCCGATGTCTCGGCATGTTCCTTATCTTTATCCTGAGACTTACACAAAGTCTCCGGCAGAGTAACAACACACTGTACAAGCTGAAGAACGAGGGCAGTCAACATTTGAATGTGTTGATCAGAGCTTAGTTGGAACGAGCGTAAGTTGTGCTTTGAACTAGGTATACGAGCTATCGACGCCAGTATGTCTTCTAGTAATAGTCGCCGATGTTGCTCATATTTCGTAAAAATCTGAAAGCATAATAACATCAGGGCATCAAGAGATTTTTTGCACATTTTAATTGTAAATAATATTGAAGATTTAATTTTGTGAACAGATGCATAGGATCCAAAAAACCATCAGTAATCTGTGAAATGCATGGACATTAAATAATTTACTTATAAGTAATGTGTATATGTCCGGAAAACACGAAAGCTCCCACAGCCCACTGGACACCAAATTTAGGCATATAGTGTAAGTAGTATGTAATTCAAAGAACAGTTTTATTACCGTGGTGACCAACTTTAGCGCCGACAACTGCAACTCGCTGACGTTTTCGACAAAAAACGGCGACACGCCGACAGTGGACGCGTGCAGCACCGTAGTGTCCGTCAGGTGGTGCGCGGCGAGCAGTTCCGCGAGCAGAGTGACGCACTCGTGCGCGTGCGTGTACAGCTCACGCACGGCACGCGTCGAGCCCGCCCCGCTGCGCCGCGGTCCGCCGCCCGCACCGCCGCCGCGACGCTTGCGACCATCCACTACAAACCATACACAAGTTTCATTATTTTTTTATATTTATTTCATGCTATCTGCGATCAGTGAAGCAGCAGAAGTTTTGTGAAGAGCATGTAACGCTAGAAGCGGCCCTTAGATTAAAAGATCCTCTTTTAACGAAATTTGGAATTCTTGGATAGGTCTAATAAGTCTCGACAACTATGAGTTGAGTATTATCCCCGCAAATTGGTAATGCGCCTTGCCGCCATGTTGGTGACGTAACCGTAGCCGAACACTCAGTACCGTAAGCATTACTGGCCGGCAAGTACACGTACATATCGAGTTCCTGATGACGTCACATGAATATTAATTTGACAAGGTTCCAGCGCATTAGCAATTTGTGGGGATAATATGTGATACATCTTACAATAAATTCTAATACTTTGTTTATAAAAAAATGGAAAATTTTAAATTTTTACTTTTAAAATATCATGATAAAATATAATAGTTATATACTACTTGCCTCGTTAAAACTATTATGACAACTTGCTACAGTCATACAAAATCTAGGAGCCGGCAGCATTTTGTAAAAGTGTTTTATTGTCATATCCCTACTGTGATTATAATACATAACTATTTACCCCATCAGGAATCAAATCTAAGACCAGTAAAACAACTCAGAACAAGAAAACCAAATCACTTTTATATAATTTTAAAATGAATAGATTAAAGTTTAAAAACACATTTGAATAAGAAATTACCTTTTTTCTTGGATACAGTCTGAATACTATATACAGGATCATAAACACAATAAATTGTGTTGTTCAGTTGAAATTTTATAAACATAATAATTCTATCTATAACATCTTCTAGGAATATGCGCTTCGGCATACTGGGGGAGGTCATTATGTACAGGGAGGTGAGACACGCGTCCGACGCGCACATCACCCTTTCCAGCGCGGACTCTATCCAGATCTGACGCATTTCCTCGCTATCCTCCTGCAAATTTAACAATTCATCACTATTACAATATTCTTACGCGTTTTAATCATGGCTCATTAAATTCCTAATTAAGTTTTAATGGATTTAATTTAGGTTGTAATTTTTGATCTGCTCTTTTGAATGAACACTTTTCAGTAGCTTTTTCAGAATGACTTGAAAGAAGTCAATCAGTGAAGTCAAATGTGTTTGTTGTAGACATACGCCGGCGGTGCACCATAACACAATTTCGAGTTAACTCAACTGGCGCAATTAGTTGCTCTTGCGTTACTAAAAGTTTAGTAAGAAAAAGTATTTTTATCCATAAAATATGGAAATATTGTTACAACCGACAAAGACCAATTCACACCTGCAGTTTATTACCTTTCCGTATTTGGGCTTCTTTTATTTACTTTGGTTTAAAATTTGTATTTAGAAAAAAAACAGCCCATTGTGTATTGTAATTTTTATGATATTCACTACCCAGGTGTAGTTCTTGGAAATTTAGTTAATTCGGTCGAGTATTGTGTCGAGATATATTGTATTTGTATAAGGCGATGCCCGAACGGAGGGGTGGGGCGGTCAAGCGATAATCGCAAGCAAGGCAAGACATATGTACATTCTATATAGTGACGAACTTTGCGCGTGTTATTGAATCGTGCATTACGTTTGTACTGGTTGCATTCAGTTATAATAGTTATAGTTCTAATCATTTATATAGTATTTCCAACGGCATTTTAATTCGAGTCCTGCAACTCGTAACAATATTTTTCGGTTCAAAATACTTACAGGGTCGCCGACGAGGGACATCTTTTCAGCAGCCCTAATATTTTTCTCTAATATATTTAATAAACGAACTAATCGGTCTGATGGTATTGCTTCCATAGCACCAAGATTCTTTAATTTAGCTGCTTCTGAGCACAACTCTTGCAACTGATATCGCGGTAATAATAAGTCTTCTGGAATATCTGTACCTTCTGCAAAAAAATAAAATATATTATTATAATATAATGTAGAATAAAAGAAAGGACTGATGATAATATTTTGGACCTTTGGAAGTTATCTGCCTTACAAAACAATTGATATTGTGATCAAATTAGAACTAAAATAATTTATAGATTATTATGGTTATTTTAAAGGTTCTTTGAGTCTATTTCCAAAGTGAAATTTTATTTACAGGATTATGATTTTAGTCAATTCAATGTATTGTAGCATACAACAGTAGTGAAGTAGAATAACTTAAAAAACTTTAAAACACGTAATTCACAAAAGCGACAAATATATCTAAAGAAACTAATCCTCAGAAATAGGTCCAACCTTATGAAGCTCCTAAACCGTAATATTTAAAATAACATTATCACCACCCCAGCCTAAAATCCCAGTTATATTATAAGCTTTTGTTTTAGAGCACGAGATTGCTTTTCCTACTCCTGCTAATTTACTTCATATGATCGTTGGCTATTTCAAATGCGGAATTTCCAAAGGCGTTTCGTCCGCGTGTATCCAGATACCTGTCTACTCCCTCATTTTCTTGAAACACAATACATACTACAGGGAATATATCAAAGCATATTATATTAACTTTAAAAAGTAAAGACGTAATGAAATCCTCAAAACAGTGGGCTGAAGAATAACTAATTTGGAACTCACCCATTTCATCCGTAATAATAACATCATCGTCTATTGTCTCGAAAACGGATTCAATTAATTTGTTAAATCGTTGGTAAGTATTAGTTTCCATTAATTCGTCAACTGATAGCATTTCTAAGACAGGTACTAATCTCCTTTCAACTTTTCGTAACTTCGGCCGCACTGGTAGAAAAGAAGAAACCCAAATTAGATTTAATCTTAAAACAGCTTTAAGTATTTAGTATTTGATTATAAAATTCAAATCCAATATGTGATTACGATACCACTTAACTAACACAAAAACACATGAACATCTCAAATCAATTATTCATACTATTGTATAAATGAGTACTTTGTCAGTTCTTTCTTCACAGCTTATGAAATTGTTATCATGAAATTTAGTAGATAAGTATGAGAGAAACTGAATTAATTAACTATTAATATATGTGGTATATACAATTTATATAATATTGGAGATAAACAGATTATATTTAGCCTAGAAAATATGATCGTTTTTGTGAGATATGGCTGTGTAATTCTAATGAACATTGAAAATATTTATTGTAGACTATTGTAATGAAATTTTAGACATTATATTTTATAAAAGAATAATTTTACACAGATCTTTCAATCATGATACATTTTGACTTTACAGATTGGCATGGTATATGCGAGGTTCCACTAAATAAATTCAATACATTGGTTCCATACATATTTGAATTACAATGAAAGTTTATTAGTCTCAAAATTACCCTTTTATCTTTGATACCGTTTTTTTCAGTGTCAGGTAAAAATAAAAATAATCTAATTTTTTTAGAGATTTGTTTGTAATTTCTGCATAACAATTCAGAACAATTAATTGTATTAGTTGAATGAGTTACCAATAGCAGCCTCTGACTCCCCCTTCTTGCTGGCTTCTTCATGCTTTCTTTTCACTGCTTCCCAGTTTTTCTCCCTTGCAATATCAATTGCTTCTCTTTCTTTATCGACCGCAGGTGTTATGCTAGATTTCGCTTTTAATGGTGCATTATCATCAGAATCTGATTCTAATGTACTATTTTTTCTTGTCCTCTCATCATTTGAAAATTCATGTTTTTTTAATATCCCCTCCTAAAACAGTTAAAAAATGTAGGTACATAGTTGAAACCAGCATAAATATGACACACATTTAAAATTTTATTATAATAAGCCATTCATCTTTTTAAATTTCAAATATTATTTTGAACAGTTTGTGGATTTATCTGTTATGAAGTATATATAAACATTGTAGTTTCTGAATATCTTAAGTAAGACACTAAATAAGCCCGAGGCAAATAGGCGCCCGAAATATCACAGTCACATTGTATTAATTAGTTGAAATTTCCGACATGAACAACGAATTAATCCTTTAATAAACATTTTAACAAAATTGGGTGTTTGAGAATAAATCTGCAAAGAAAATATTGCTCTCCAATTTTTGTCAAATTTCAAAAGTAAATTTATTTTTCTACTTACTGATAAGCGGCCAAGTTTAACTACTGGGTATCTGTTATTGACAGTGCTGCTATTTTTAATGATGTCCTGTTTATCTTGTGTGGGTTGCGCGGACGTGTAGGGCGCGCCCATCGAGGGCTGCGGCACTTGCGGCTCCTGACGCAGCGGTGACGGCGCCACACTAGCCTGTGCGGGTGACTGCCCTGTTACCACATTCCCATCTAAAACATTCATTTCATCTTTTCAATGAGACTCTTGGTCGTTTGCAAGACAACTCAGTAATAATAATTAATTTATTAAAAATAATGTCTATACACAATCCAATCACATTTTCTTTCAAGCCGCCAAATTGGTAAACAGGCAGACGGCCCAACTAGTTCAATGAGATTACTGTCGCCTATAGACGTTTGTAACACCAGAGGTATAGCCAGTCTGTGCCAACCTTTATGATGAGACGGGATAAGAGGGGTGGTACAGAAAAGCTAAGCCTGGAGGAGTTAAGTATTAGGAACATGGGGTAGGGAAAGGGGGATATCGACATTCGGAATTTTCACTCATCGCATGAAATACGATTAGCTCTAAGCTAATCGTTCACGCCGATATTCTGCGAGAGTGCGGTATCACATTGGTCGAGCCGGTCTTAATAGTAAGAGCTATAATCAAAATAATTATTCCAACACGGCCAAACACATGACCCCACGTTCCACATCCTTACTTCTCACATATTTTTGGTGAGATCCTCGAGAGAATGTGGAGCAACTAACTAACTGAAAGGAATTTAAATTAAATTATGCTAACACTAGGATATTTTCACACGTCATTATTTCAAGAATATTTCCTGCAGTGGAATCTCCATACTACAAAAGACAAGTATACCAAAACTCACGTAAAAATGAGCCCAGCCTACCTGGGAGGCACATTATAAACAAACTCACTAATACATGTAAGTGGGTGCCGAGTTGCACTCATTTCTGTAACAGAGGTAAGTCCCAAACTTCTGACCGATTTTTGATGTAATAACCACAAACATTAAAGTCAATAAAAAACTGCAATGTCGAAAATAATTAATCTGTTACAAAATATACTGACGAAAAAATTTCTTGAGATCACAATCTATAGTATAATAGGTTTCCGTAGTACGGGCCATTTCTAATGAAAATCATTTTTGTTTGGCTAAGGATTCTAATTGCAAATTAATCCCTATTAATGTTATAAATGCGAAAGTAACCCTCTGTTACTGTCTGTTACGCTTTCACGGAAAATTATTTAACCGATTTGGTTGAAATTCGGTATGTACGTAATTTTAATACCGAGGGTGGTCAAAGGATTTTTTTTCATACCGGATAATGTGTTAAATTTATGTACAGGTTGTCCTAGAAAGTGGGACAGGTTTTTGAAGTGAAACTTCTATACAGACGGGGGGGATATTAGAATTTTTTCCGTCACAAAAGAGCGTTACGGCCGCATAATTTTATGCCGGGAGGGGCCACCCATGCGCCCCCTACTCGGCGACTTTGGATGCGGGTGACGGCCTTATAGCCTCCCCTGACCGTCACCGGCGCCGCGGGACAAATGGTTGCCCCACGAACTCAATGATCGCCAGCGCGAAGTTCGCTTCGAGACGTGCCTTCCTCTGCTCAACAAGCATACAAACTAAAGAATTTTAAACCGCATTGTTACCTGCGACGAAAATTGATTATATTTGACAATCGCAAGCGCTCAGCAAGTTTGTTGGATCCTGGTTTAGCACCTAAACGAAAACTTATCCCTAGAAAAGTGATAGTCACTGCTTGGTGGTCTAGCATGCGTTATCTATCACAGCTTACTAAACGGATTACGCATTACTGTAGATATGTACTGCAAAGACCTAAAAACAATGATGAAAAAGCTAGCATGTCTCTAAATAGCTTGCTCATCTCCCCTACTTCTGCACGACCTCGTATTGCACAGTAACAGCCCACAAGTTACAAGACCTGGGATTGGAAGCTCTCTGTGATCCGCTGTAATTACCAGACCTCGCACCTACAGACTACTACTTTTACCGGAATTATGATAACATCTTGGTGGGAAAAATTTAATGTCCGAGAGGCAGTACAAAATGCTTTTGAAGAATGCATGCCTCCCATCCAACTGGATTCTTCAAGAATGGCATCAATAAACTTGTCAATGCATTGGCAAAGATGCATTGATTGCATGGGTGATTACTTTGCTTAAAAGAAATAAAAACATGAATTTATTTCATAAAAAACAGCAGTTTCATAGGTTAAGATAACTAATATTATTACCTTGTTCAAATGCCTTCTCTTGTGTTTGCACTAACATTTGCTGATCTGGTTGATTTGATGGTGACATGGCTAATGGGTCTTTCTCTTCACTTAAATTAGTACCAAAACTCCTATTGTCTTGATCTAGGCTGTTATAAAATCCACCATTCTGAGGTGTGGGACACGAAGTGTTAGATAAGGGACTTGTGTAAATATTAGAGGTATTTGAACTATTCCAGATGGGTGATGCGTTATTATGCGCTGTAATTTGAGTCCCCGGTCTCGCTTGCGACGGCGGCGACCCCATGTTCACGTGAGGTGAAGATTGGCATGGAGGAGCTAACAGTTGCTGATTTGGAATGGTTGCTGAATGTATTGCTGTGCCATGTGACGAGGGACTCGATTGGACTGTGTTGTGTGATGTACTATAGTTGTAAGCATCCGATGGTGACATCCCATTGAACTTGGCAGAATGTAAGTGATTGCCCCAATGATTTCTTTGTTGTTGATCAAAAACATTAGGGTTTACACTCAATATAGCCTTTAATAATTCAGGTGTAGCTTGTTGAGGTGCTGGGCTGACTGCATTTGGTATAGTGTCATCTTGAGGTCACTGAAAATAATTTTTAGCATTAAGAATAGCTATCGGCTATATTATTGTAAAGTAAAGTAATATATTTATAATGCAAGAAAACAGGTGTTATTACAAAGGCATTTTTTAATGTAGGTACTGATATATTTTGGCCACTTGGCAACAAAGAATGTTATAAACATATAATCAATATTCTTACATGTGCTGAACGGACGTTTGCATAAGAGACTGTAACAGCAAAGAGACCAGATTTTCATCTCTTGTAGCAAGCAGGATTGCTGCCTCTTCAGCAACCCGTGGGTGAAACAATTGTGATTTATTGTTGAGTGTTGATGGCAGTGGTGTTGGAAGTGGTAACACAGGTAGTACTAAAACAACAGAAAAATACATTTGAATGAACTTACATTACACTGTTTCACTTAATAATCCATGTTGCTAGACAGAATCACTGGTCCAGCAGTGAAATCCATACCTGTACTTCTAAACAAATAACATATATATTAAGAAGGACAATTTAAAACCCATAGTCTGCTGTATTACTACAAAATTGGGTATAATTTATGATTCTGCAGCTAATATAGATATTAAATAAGATGTTGAGTAAACAGGTCAATTTTTCAAGTGAGCCAACAGGGCCAAATCCTAAACTATATGTGGGACATTCAGAAAGTTTTAGGGAAAAAAAAATTCTACAGTTAAATATTTTTTATTTAAGTCTTTTCAAAGTACTCTCCACCAGCCTCTACAAAATTTCATGTGTCAGAATTAGTTTTCAATATACTTTTGCCAGTCTGCCACAGACATCTCGTTTATAGCTTGCTCAAATGCTACCAAGCATCCGGCCAAGAAAATTGTATATCTTTGAGCTGGTTTTTTATTTTCTAGAATAATAAAAGTAACACAGTGCTAAGTTAGGGCTGTAAGGAGGGTGACTCAGGAGTTTGACCAGTTTGCTGTCCAGGAAGTCTCTCGTTTTAAGTGCGGTATGGGCAGGCACATTGTGGTGGTGAAGCAGTAGCCCTTGGAACCCTGTTTGGTTGCTTGTTGTTCACAACAATACATATATATATATATATATATATACCATTCAGTGTTGATGCTTTTTTGGTACCATTAAGGATCTAACACCGAACACGGTGTTGCAAATGTCCATAGGCGATGGTAACCACTCTCCATTGAGTGGGCTGTCTGCCTGTCTACTGAATTTCTACAATAAAAAAAATCCAATTGCAGTATGTGCTGAATCTCTTGATATGTAACTCGCCTATTATTTTGGCATGAAATTTTCCACTGCTAGCACATTTTCTTTGACAAATGCAATGTGACCACTCCTTTCTTCATCCCCCAAAGTTTCAGGGGACACTTGAAATCATAGTGCAAAAATGTTCCTAGTGCAGATCCATTTTTCAATGAGACATGATAATTTCTATTAGCTCGCAAACAATGTGGAGGGAAATTTTGAAATTGGAAAGTACCTATTTTTAGTTACAAATAGTCATACTTTAAAAATAGATTATAACTGGCCAGTCTCTCATAAATAAAAACTTTTTCACAATACTTTCTGAGTGGCCTGGTATAAAATTGCTAAATTGCAATTCATGAAAAATACTCAAAGGAGTCTTGAGGCCAATTTTGATGAAAACTTTTGAAACTACTGATTTTTGAAATTAATATTTATAATTTCAAAATTAATAATTAACTAGCCAGGAATCAAATCAGCTGATTTTGGGAAAAAATTATGTCCTATATTATTACAGCAGTAAATAGTTAGTAATAAAAGAAAAAGTGGTATCATGTCTCACATAGAAGTGAAACAACTGGACCATAATAGAGAAGATTAGAAGAGGCTCCAGGGCTCTTAAATGATAAATGAAATAAATTACAATAGTTGGTAATAATAATGGCTTATAAGAATCAATTTCTGTGTAGGAATGTCAAAAGGCCAACTATATGAATGGGTTGATTTTTGATGGTTAATCAATTCATATTTTTAAGTATTCCATAGCATGTGCCTTAACATATCAAGTTATTTGAAGCAATGTTCATTTTATTAACATATTTCTTTTAACATTATTATCGACAGTAAATTTAGAACATGAAAGTGAACTAGTGATCTAATTTTAAAATAGTGGAATGATTCAATTGGTTATATTGTGATGCCTAGGTATCCTGTGCTGTATAATTATCAAGTGGTCCTAAGGCATTTTTAGATCTAAAAAAACTATAATCGGAATAAAATAATGTGCATTCAAATTAATCTTAATTTTTATACATTTAGTTACTATAATATGTTTTCATAACTTCCATCTTGGATAAAATATGGTGTGACGCAAGTTAATGATTAATTAATCTAAGGAATAGATTTTTTTTCTAAAAATCAAACTTTTCCCTTGGTCTGCCATTTACATTCCTTTACAGAAATTGTTTCTTATAAGCTACTCTAACTACTGGTGTTATAATAGTGTAATATTTAAAAATAAGCACAAAATTTCCAACTAGAGAACTGATTTGTCAAAAATTGGGTTTCACTTTAAATTTTATCAAAATTGGGATTGAGTTTATTTTTTGTTACTTCATATAATTTAGGATTTGGCCTTGATTGCCATTTGGCAAAATTCACCTGCATATGGCTAGTTGGGTGGGGTATTATGAACAGATCTGAATGTTATTAACATAGGTTAGAAGGCTAAGGTGAGATTGAAGCGAAGCAGAGCTACCATGTTAGCCTTAATGGTAATTTTTTTCATAACCACCAGAAATTCCCTTTCTACTCAAATAAAAAATGAACTATACAGTACCCAAATAATGAAAAAATCCTATACTATATGCATGCAACTTTTTCCAGCTTAACTCAAATTTCCAGAGGATTCCTGGGACACAAAGTATCACAGTCGCATTAACACAAAGTATTTAAAAAGGAATTTAAGCTATTGTTTGAGTGGAAGCTGTGTCGGAATAAGTTACACACCACTTTCAGAAAAATTCCCACAGGATTCCCATGATAAAAAATTTCATACATTTTATCAGATAAAATTGGTTACCAATCATTGAAAAAATTACATTGTAATTCAATTTTTTTAATCATTCCCAGAAGAAAATCTACCGGATTCCCAAGATAAAAATAGTGCAAATTTTAAGTCTTAGAATTTGCTGATGATCAGCAAAAACAGTATCATAATGGGCCCAGTAGTTTTTACATGAATCCGGAACAAACAGACAAGAAATCCAGAAAAAAATGTACTGTTTCTTCTAATACCTCTAATGCACAGACATGACATTTTTAGAATTTTATAATATTATAGATAGATATTTTTAGGTTTATAAGATCTTTGGTGTGAAAAGATAACTTAATGTATACATATGCATGTCATTTTAAAGACTTGCATACTTATTTAAATAATAAGTTTTTATTCTATTAGCCAAGTATGAGTTACAAAATATATATTAAAATATTAACCTATATCTAGAAAAATTGAATTGCATATACAGGGTTAAGTATTTAGTAAAACTGAAGTTTATAGGCATCCCTACATATATACATTAAGTAGAATATATATAATGGCTTATAATTTTGGGTTATGTTATAAAAATCAAATATAGCCTGTTATATTTTTTTAATTTAAATAAGTAGAATTGATCTTTACTCAAAATTAAAAATAAAACATTATGATATTGCAGTAGTTTAGAATAAAAAGTACCATAGTTCATCATGCAAAGAATACTCACAGTCTGTCAAGCTGGCTACACCTGCTAATGTTGTAATAGGGACACTAGGGATATCCCTCTCATTCATCTTGATCAAGGTGTTTATTTTCTTAGATTCACTAATTCTTTCCTAGAAGTTAAAAAGAAAGTGTTTGCTTTTGGGCTACAAAACACACCATACGAAATTGTTTGCGTAGTCGTCGAATCCATTATCGTTTTACTTTCTACCCGAGCAACACTTGACACAACAGACGATCCAATTTATTATTTGGGAAAAGTCTTTAGTATTTCTTTTCAGTAATATTTTATTTCAAACTCGAAGATTGTTGTGAAAATGGGGCAGCCGTCAATTTGATGCTTTGTTGTGCGTTGTGCATCAAAACGAAGGTCAGCGCATCTGTACGACACTCCCATTAAACTCCATTTAATGTAGAATTGGCACACGTTTATTAAATTCTCATATGTTAAACAATAAATACTCACAGAAACATTGTGTTAACTATTTCTATAATATTTATCCAGGACAAATCAAACATAATCCCTACATTTAGATAATCAAGGAATTGTAGATTGATGTTGCCAGTGGCATTGACAAACCATAGACTAAGCAAAAATGCTTTTATTAAAAAACAGATTATACACTCGTTTATATTTTGACCACAGCTACGGCGGCAGGTAGAAAAGTGGCAAAGAAAACGGTTAGCGCGAGTATCTAAGCGCAACTCATTTGCTATGTAATATTATAAACATTTGATACAAGAGTTGCCCATTTCCCTCGCCATTTTCTTGCCTGTTGCCGTTAAAGTGAGAATAATGTAAACAAAGGTATCAGAGTAAGTCTAGTATAAGCTTCTCAATAAGCCAGGGTAAAACTAGGGTCATTTCAAAATCATGAAGCTAAAACTGCAAAATCAAAGAGTACATTGAATGTGCTAAATAGTCAATTTATAATCCGGAAATTTAGTATGCCATAATGTCATAGTGACATTAACAGCATTTTCCTCTGATTTCTGCACCGAGAATAGAATAGAATTTACTCAAAAAAAATCGGTGTATTCAAAGTGAAACATCGATATGAATAATATCAATATTTAAATGATAAATCGATATTTTTTCGATGTGACGTTCTTAAGCATAAATGTTTAAATATTCATGTGAATAAATTGTTGAAAATGACTTTGAAATGATACACACCTTTATATTTAGCATCTTATGTTCATGTGTATGTAACTAAACTCCCTTAAGCCTATGTGTAGCACAGCTGAACTGATCGCAACGTACAAGTAAAAACTTCAACTGACAAGTGACAAAATGAATCGCAACAAAATTTTAACTTGAAGTTTTGCGGGAATTTTTGAATTGGACAAGTACATTAACAATTTTCCACTTAGCCGTTGCGATTCATTTTTCCGCTTATCCGTTGCCATTCGTTATTCCACTTGTCCGTTGCGATTCGTTTTTCAACTTGTCCGTTGCAGTTTCACTTCTAATATGTGTCCCAGCACACATTTCGATTTTTATTTTATATATTCCAGCTGTATTTTTTAAATAGCTTCATTGTACATGCACGTCATTTTTAGAATTATCAATATTACTAGCCGTCTCGGCAGACGTTGTCCTGCCCTGGAAAACTAAAATTTAGAACCCAATTGCAGCACCATCTACCGGGTCAAATTATACATTTAAACCGAAACCTAAAATCTCGAATCCACCTGGACACACATAAAAAAATGACATCAAAATCCAATCGATTTGAAAATGAAAAAACTATATTGTAAACTAAGCCTTGGCTTAAAGCCTAGCTGCCAAGCCATAAACCTAAAGAAATTAAATTGGTGGACGGTCGGACCAGCGCTGCCAGATGGAGGGGATGCCCTGCAAATTCGGGGCATTTTTCCACGTGTGGGGGGAGATTCGGGGGTAAAGATTCTTTGGGGATTTTCGGGGGCAAAGATTCTTTGGGGATTTTCGGGGCAATATTTTGTTGTGAGAAATTTTGAAGAGATATTTTAAGTATCAATAATTCATCTACAAACACAGTTCTGATCACTACAATTATTATATCTAAGTCACAATACGGTATTATTACTTTATCTTAGAATTATACTCTACTAGTGAATCATACTTCAATTCAATAGTTCATTTTAATAATTCAATTCATTCGTTCGTTCATTTAAGTTATTTATTTATTATGCCGTCTCTACTCGTATGCGTCGAATCCTATAGGCTACTTTCCGTTAGAGACTGGCAATGATCACATTCACAACTGCGGCTTTTCCCGTTTCACTTATTTGCTGGTGTCACAATCGTAAACTCAAGTGGAATGGTTATTTAACGCACCTATTGACACGGGTCGTTGTGAGCGCCCCGTGAGGGAAAATGGTGACGTCATTAGTGACGTTTTCAATTCGACGGTGGTTTTGCTTTTTTCTTTCTCCTTTAAAATAAGTAAAAACTATTTTGGGGTTTTTTCTCAAAAAGCTTATTTTTGGGGCTTTTTGAAAAAAATTGGGGTTAATTGACATGGTCATCTGGCAACGCTGGGTCGGACCGGAACTTGCGGAGAACCGGTATATCTAGTTTTTATTGTGTAAATTGTTTTGCGTTTCGCAATGAAATATAATTGTAATGATTCGGTTTTGTGGTACATCAAATATTTTGGCGTCCCGTTAACAGTAGGAGTAGCAATGTATGGACTATGTTGTCGTATTACTGAAAGAAAACGCCGCGCAGCGTTAGAAGGAAAAGTGAGTTTAGAATTGTAAACAAGGGTTAATTAATTGTTTTACATATTAAACGTTGTTATGATTTGCAGGTTGTAGTTATTACTGGTGCCAGCTCTGGCATTGGAGAAGCCTTAGCACATACTTTCTATGAACACGGCAGCAAAGTTGTTCTGGCGGCCAGGAGGAAAACAGAATTGCAAAGGGTCAAACAGGAACTCTTGTCTAAACCCTCGGTAATTATACCTAATTTTCATTAGCTGTGCAACTAAAGGGGGTATAGATATGAGACACTTTTATTTATTATTTGAGATATAAAGTGAATTTTGGGTGGTTTTAGAAAAAATGGGTGTGATATAGAAATAGATAGGGCACATTTACTTTGAGTAATGGGAGGGGCGGAGAGAATACTTGAGTGTGGTATAGTTTTAGGGCATATTTATTTATTATTCCTATTAATATCATAAATGTGTAAGTAACTGTATGTCTGTTCAGTTTTCAGGGAAAAGCTATGAGACTGATTTTGCTGAAACTCAGTATATTTATATTTTCGATACCCAGGATGAACATAGGGTACTTTCAACATTTTGGGCATTTGAGAAATTTTGGTAATATTGACTCATTTTAGTCAATTTGACAATATTGGTGATTTAGGTAATTTTATTTATTTCAACAATTTCAGCGATTTAACCATTTTGGCCAATTCGGCTGTTTCAGTCAGTTAGTCATTGTTGTCATTTTGTAGTTTACAGATAGACTGGGGATAGATAAATAAAACTAGAACCGCTTGAAAATAGAGGATGAAAGTTTGTAGAGAAGACCAATAATTTCTTAAGTTTATAGAGATATAAAAACTTATAATCTATAAAAAATGCAATAGTAACTTATCTGTTTGTCTGTTAAGTGTTCACAGAAAAACTACTAGGACTACTGGATCACTTTTGCTGTAATTTTGCAAAATTGTATATATATATGTAATGTATACTTTAAAGTTAATTATCTGTGTATATATTTCTGTAAGTAGTTAAATTAAAGTGTTTGGGTCAATCATTCATAAGTTAATAAAGGCTGGGACTGAAAATCAGTGCTGCGTCATCTCTTGTTGCAGCACAACACTGAGCTCGGCCCTTGTTGCCATAAATGTGGTGTACATTTTTATTTCTTATGATTATTATGTATTCATGCCTTAAATGTTCAATGTATAATTATTAATTTATTTTTTTCTTTTCCGTGTATACATATTGAAGATTTTCCACTTTTCTGTTGCGATTCGTTTTTCCACTTGTCCATTGCGATTTGTTTTCCTGCTTATCCATTGCCATTCATTTTCTCACTTGTCTGTTGCGATTCGTTTTTCCACTTGTCCATTGAAGTTTCACTTCTAATATGTGTCCCTGCACACATTTTGGTTTTTCGCAGGTTTACTGCAAATTATGATTTGATTAGGTTAGGTACATTTTAATGGTGTAATACGCTACACACACACACTAAATATTTTTTTACGTCAACAGTTTTGCTGTTCGTTGTTATTCACTTTTGTTTTGACTTTCGAAAAACTGAACCATTGGCAACGGTTTCTTTTTGTTAATTTGTTTCCTTAACAAACTCTATTTTTTTTTTCATAGACCACAAATAGTGGCAATGATACCTAGTCACGTGGAGAGCAGAGGTATAGATAATAAAACTACGTTTTAACGGTTTTCAGCGCGGTAATAAACGTAGTTTTATTATGTATACGAGTACAAGGCGCAAAAAGTTAAGAAAATATTAGCAGAGGTATAGTTCGATACAAACTTAAGTTTGCCTCTATTAATGTCGGGTCGGAACATCGCATATTCCGATGCGCTGGACGCGATTTTAGGTATTAGAGGGATGAGGTACATACTTGCTCGCCGTCTCGCTCGCTTTCTCGTTTACGGGATTTCCCCGGCGTTCGGCTCACTGGGGCTTCAATAGCGCTTTCGGAGATAGATAAAGCGCTTTTTAGGGCAAACCATCTCCCAATTCTATTAAACAACTTCTAGCGCAAAATCTTACGCGTTTTATAATATGCACATATCCAATTAATTTTAAAGTAAATATATGAATATCTGGACTAATATTATTAAGAGGAAAGATTAGATTGTTTGTTTGCATTGAAGAAGCTCTGAAACTACTGAACCGATTTGAAAAATTCTTTCACTGTTGGCAAGCTACACTATCCCTGGGTGACAAAGGCTATATTATATTTACAAAAAAATTAGGGATCCTTACTAAAACTCCAATAATGTAACGCAAGGTGTAAAAAATACCTAAAATCGCGTGCACTGCGAAAACTATAGATGATAGAATAAAATAATCTACTACGAATTTGCAGAACACATCATTATCTACAAAAAGTGTCGCGACAGCATATGTCTACCTATTATAGTTATGCCACAATAAATCTTCTTTTATTTTAAAAAGTTAATTAAATTGCCGCCGCTAGAAAAGGCTCTTTATTTGTATTTTGGTATTAATCCTTATCAAAATAAATTATTTCATATTCAAGACTGGTTCAATACCTTTATATAACTTTTTGAATTATTCAATTCGGACATTCCATTCGAAAGATATCACGAGTTTAAAAATGTAAGAATTAGTGACGGTGACTACGTAACTGTGACACCTTTTCGTGAGCGAAAAATCGTAAGAACCCCTCTATATAGAAGTTTCACTTCAAAAAACAAGTACTTATCCCTTCTGCAACCCCTATAACAACAGTACACAGACTAAATGTTACAAACCGAGCGAGTGTGCCGTGGCAGGGGTAGGCTAGTGCAAAAACAGACTGGTCACCATTTATTCATTAATAACTATTTAAATGTAGATTTCTTTACTTTTGATTGGATATATATATTGAGTTTCAGCCAAATCGGTCCAGTAGTATTTTCCTGAAAACGGAACAGACACACAGACAGACATAGTTATTTTCGCATTTATAATATTAATAGAGATGTTGCAATTATGTTGTACTTAAAAGATATTGTTCATTAGTATAAGTCAGTACTTTATTTCTGAGAATTGAATATATTTTTTAATAATAATATAAAATTTTGTTTATAGTCATCTGTAACCCTTGAACCAGTGGTTTTGGAGTTAGATCTTAGCATTATTGAAGAGATTGAGCCCTTTGTACAAAAAGTGTATGAAGCGTGTGGAACAATTGATATCTTAGTCAACAACGGAGGAGTGTCTCATAGGGGAGCTATATTACATACCAAAATAGATGTATATAAATCAATAATGTCTATTAACTATTTCGGTTCTGTAGCTTTGACTAAAGGTAAGAAGACACTTCAAAATTAATGAAATCTATAATATTACAAAATTGAAATAATTCTCCATCTCTAGGTACATCGAAGCTACAGTAAAACCTCTGTAAGTCGAACTTGAAGGGAGACACCAAAATATTCGAGTATAGAGTTTATAAATAGTTGACAAAGATAACCTCTCCTGCTTCTTACAGACGCGACCCGCAGTCGTCTAAGTAGTACTAATAACTAGATGACCCCAGAACGCGGTTGTGGGAGGGGTTATCAGCGACAAATCCTCTGCGCACGATTTATAGTGTATTCCAGTTGTATTATTAGCTATCGATCAGCGAAAACCACATCGAAATCGGCTCAGATGTTTTTACGTGAAGCCCGAACAAACAGACCAAAAATCTAAAAAAATGCATCGTGTTTTCCATCCTTTATATAGTTTACTATACAAGTTGTTTATTTAAATAGCTTCAATGTACAGACACGGTTGTTTTTTATAATATCATAGATTTAAGGATCCCAAAAGTTATTGCAAAATATCAATCAGCACAAACAACTTAAAATGCAGGGTACTATTTATACCCATTTTTCAATGTCAGTGTCTTCTGTAACTTTTTATTAATTGTATATTTATTGTGATTCCTGGAGAAAAGTAATATGTACATTATAAACATTATAACAAATATACAGATCGTCAAATGCATGAATGTTTCCTTTGCCTGAACAAGGAAATAAATGTTATTTTATTTTGCTTTTTCAGCTGTGTTACCAAGAATGGTGGAAAGTAAAAGTGGTCACATTGCCTTTGTAAGTTCAGTACAAGGACTAATTGCTATACCAGATCGGTCAGCATATGCTGCATCTAAACATGCCATGCAAGCTTTTGCAGATTCATTGAGAGCTGAGATGCATCAATATAACATTGATGTAACCATATTTAGCCCTGGATATGTTAAAACTGCCATATCAGTAAATGCTTTAACGGGTTCTGGCGATGGACATGGAGGTAAAGTAAAATATATCATATTTTAACAAAATGTGTGAAGTATTAATATTGTTTCGTGTGCAAGACTAGAATTAAAATGCCATTAGAATTACTATAGAGTTTGTAGAACTACAAACACGTATAACATTATAACAAACATGTATATATTACAGAAGGTCGTAATTCAATAACACGCGCAAAGTCCGTCACTAATAGATATTTCCGATATGTACAACACGGTCTTGCCTTGATCTTGGTTCTCGCTCGACTAACCCTTCCTCAATCGGGCCATGCTTTTTAAGTATATAAAAGGAGACAACCATAAAAGAATTTAAATGTTATTAGTTCAAATGCCGACGGGTAATAAATATGCTTTGTTTCTGATATACAGGTGGGTTTTGTGTTTGTTGGGATCCAAGTTGTAACAATATTATGTGTTTTTAATAAGCTGCATACATTATTTCGATGTTTCAACTGATATGTTTTTTTTCTCCTCTCTCCGGGCTTACGAGATTGCCAGGATTTATTATCTTTTGGTTTATGTTTTATTTCTTTCTTTCGATCTTTGTCTTTTTTTTAATTCTTTTTATTTTATTATCTTATCCTTTATTGACAAAAATGAATTTACAATGCTCTTAATTATATTACAATTTGCTATATCTAGTATTTGACAATTTTGTTCGTGCTGATCTAAACATGTTTCTACAAATTATTGCTATTGCTTGTTTTCTTAAGACTATTGTGACTAAACAGGCATTTTCTACTCTCTAATTCTTCCTTGCACATTCAGCAAGCTTCTTATATGCTTATGCTATCTTATCTAATATTGTCTGACTTAGTACTATTATTTTATGTACTAACTTATTTGCTACATATTTTTGTGTTTTTTATCTTTATTTTTTTTTGTATTGGCTTACAGTCTATTATTGTTGCTAACTAAAATTATCTGCGTTTTAAGCATATATACCTAAATATATGGTCAATCCGCTATTTAGGTGCTTAGTGTCTTATTTCTACTTATTACATTTTTGACTATCCTAATGCAATATCCTATAAATTCCTCTACATTCTTTTTGTCATCAGTTCTGTCATATTCTGATATTTAATTTCCACACGAAGCTTGCTTTCGCATTCATACCTCTCCCGGGAATATACCGGACACCAGAAAATGAGATGCGGGACGTCCTCTTGCGTGCTGTTGTCACAGATGCACGAGGGATTCTCTTTGCACCCGAACCGGTTCTGGTACTCCGAGAATCCCCCGTACCCTGTGAACAGCTGGGTGTGCAGATTGGTTAAGCCAATCTGCCGAACTACCTTATAGGCCCGCGAGAATTCAGGGAAATAGAGTTTCGTGACGGATGCCGTTGACTCTTGACAGTATCTCCGGTTCCATTCGTCAACCGTTCCCATGCGGAACTGTCGTTTGACGAAGGAAACCGGACACTTGTCGTAAAGCGGCTTCACTTTCAGAGAAAGTGCAGCCACTTTCGCCAACTCATCCGCCCGCTCTTTTTCTCTGACGTCAACGTGGGCCTTCACCCAGTACAGGCTCATTTCCTTACCCTGGAGAATACACCGCCGTATATTCTCCCTCGCTTCAAATGCCAGCGGATTCCAACTGATATGTTGCCTCATGTATTGGTAACATCTTCACAACTGCCTACGGATCTTGTAGGACTTGTAATATTAGTTTTGATGATCCAATCTCGGCGAAAAACAACTGCTATACAACAGAACACTAAGTATAGCATAGCATCAGTCTTTGTGCGTGAATCGGACTCAACCCACCTTATTGATAATATTTTCCTTTTATTCTATCACCCCTTGTAATCTATAATCTAAATATGTATATTTGAAATCCACGTTATTTATCATGATATCTCAGGAACTATAATACCAATAGAGTTTAAATTTGGCATAGATCTCCCTTTCGCCAAGTAGAGGTCAGTTAAGAACGGATGTTACGTTACGCGAAGCGGGCGGGTATCAGCTAGTATTTGTAAAAGAGTAGATTATTTTTTATATGGCTCATTTTCGGCCGATGGCCCATTTCAATGCGATTTTCACTATTAAATAGCAAATTGTCAGATTTAAGGGCAATTCTCCTTGTTTTTGTGTGATAGTCTAACACGCGTCATAGGCCGTTTCCAGGGTTTTATAAACTAGTGCTTGATCATTCATGTTTGACTACGAAACTGATTAGCGCTCATTATTGTTATCAAGAAAGTAGTTGAAATGGAAAGCTATATTTTCAAAAAAAACCTAATTGCCGCCATTGATGTAGGAGAATCACCCTTAGAATCTGCAATACTTGATATTCCGGAAATCTCGCCCTGTTTTTCCCAGAAGCTGTTTAAAATGGCTAGAATGTGTTTTTTTTTATTTCGATGCCATTTTTCAGTGCTATAGAGCGAATTCTCTGTCATAAAATCTGTGATACTTTATACCCTTTGCATTTCGCGGGATTTTTCCCGGGACCGATTTCAAGTTGTTAGGACACATAAAAGATAGCTTATTTCGACAAAATTTAAAATGAAACGATTGCTTACATTATTTTTTATATGATGCGGTGCTTTACATCCTGGTAATTCCGCGTATTTTTTTCCGGAGGTGGTTTAAATAATAATAATGTTTATTCTCACCTAATAAAATCCCAAAAAAAGTTTTGCTATAAATAAGTTTTACTTATACGATATACACATTTTATAAAATGGAGCAGAGGAGGATAGGAGTCCAAACTGAGAATGTTCTATGGAAAGTCTTGATTTCCGCCTCTCGTACAATACATCTTTCATGCAATCTTTCTTTCATCATACAATCTTTCTTAAAAGGCCCAACTAGTGAAAAATAAAAATATAAAGTGTGCATTTTTATGTTTAGATGAATAAGCGAATGCATGCGGAAGTGCGCACGTGCGTTTGAAAGGATATGTGTTTAGTAGTAAAATGGCCAAGTTACTCAAAAATTGACTAATTCGAATAGGATTTCCAAAAACGATAGTTTGTTCTTTTTTAAGTCCTACGGTACTTTATATACTGTTAAACCCGCGGGATTTAGAGCAGGCTCGTTTTAAAGCGGTTTTCTCATATTGATAAATGATTTTATGACTTGTTACTATATTATTTTAAGATTGTAAAGGTAATGGTTATTTAAATATGTTTCAGTCATGGATCCCAGTACAGCAGCGGGCTTTACACCAGAGTATACGGCTAGAAAGTTTGTTGATGCTATGGTGGCAAAGAAAAAGGAACTGATCTTAAGTCAGTTTTTACCAAGGCTTGCAATATTTTTGAGGCATGCCGCCCCATCTGTTTACTTTTGGTCTATGGCTAGGAGAGCAAACAAAACTTCTTAATGGAAGTTGTAAATTAAATGTAAGCAATTGCAAGTACATAAGTACACTGTGGAGGATTTCTTGGCCCAGCTTTAATCTAAAATTTATTTATTTAAAGGAACAACAAATACCTAAAATATAACATAAAATAAAAATTTACAATAAAATCAGGTTATAATATTGAAACTAAGAACATTTATAACATTAAAAATAAAAGAAGTACAACAATATTAACAAAAAAAGGATATAAAAATTTATAGAACATAATGGAGAAGAAAGATAAATGTTAGATTATTTATAATGACAAGAGATGTAAAAAGTTATTTCAGACCGAGTGTAGTATCAAAGTCAGTTAATATAGACAAAATGGACCTTTTAAATTTGGCAAGAGAACATACAAAAGTATCAATATTATAAACTGTTTTATGAATGAATCATGCGATGGTCTACACAAGATAGTCCCGAGTTAGTGCGACATGTGCCTAATGCAAACAACTTCTTAGATCGGATTTCACTATATTCGTCTATCCCACGGAAACGAAAATCTTTATCGGATTTTTATCATATTAAAGATAGCTCTGTGTTAACTTTTATTTAAATCCGTTCAGTATTTTCACATTATACTCTCTAACAGGCAATCACAGAAATTCTAAAAATTAATATTCAGCCTCTGCTGGTCCGAATTAGTTCACCTGATTTTTTTATTTTTTAAAATTCGTTTCATTCAAATTTAACCTCGTTCTACAGATTCATTATATATAGATAGATTGTCATTCCTACTATTCTTTTATGATAGTTGCTAATACTAATTATAATACATCTCGTTTTTTTTAATCCTTTATTTACGTAAGACTTTTTCATCTTTATTCATAAATCTGTAGATTTTGTATGATAATCGATGTAAATAACATGTCTAAAATATAAAACGATAAACCAGTGCATATACTCGTATAATCCCTAAGACAGATTTTATCCTAACCTGTCAACAGTGATCGATGTATTTGTAAGTTACTTACTCGTATGTACTTTGTAATTCACTATTGTTATTATTTTTAGCTTCATAATCTGAACAACCGTGGTGGGGGACTATTTTTTTATTGCATGAGTTTAGTAGACAGGCAGACGGCCCACTTGTTGGTAAATGTAATGTAATGTTGAAAAAATACCATCGCCTATGGACATTTGCAACACCAAAGGTGTCACAAATACGCTTCTGCTCTCTTAAAGGAGACTGGAACTTAATGATTAATGCCTAAACACAACTTAAGGTTGTTATGACAGCGTATAGACCAGGGGTGGTAGCCATCCAGTCGGGCAAATACCCCCCCCCACTACCTGGCTGTTTTGTCGCCTCTTACGACAGGCCGCCCGGCCGCAGGAAGTTGTATTCTTTCTCCGTTCCTGCACGGCCCGTTTCTTTTGCGCTGCTTTAATTTTCAAGCCAATACCTGTTGCGAAGCGGTGATGAATTATATTAGGTTCCCATACAGAGTAAATAATAACCATAAAAAAGTAAACTAAATAATGAAAATGAACAAATTGGCGGTAGGCTAAACAAAACTTTTATTTCGTTGACACTTGACATTTTTGTCTTCCGTGATCACGGCTATTTTAAAGTGGCCGAAACGTCGGAATGACCAAAATCAAATAAATTACCGCACTCAAACTGTTAAAACGTTGTTTTATTTGTATAAAATCTAACGTAGATTATATAGATAATAATACTAGCCGTACCGTATCCGTGTGTATATTTGAGCTGAGGCCGCTATAGTCAAATTGGGGACCGCCAAGCTTTTGAAAGTGAGTTGGACGGTAACATCTCTGGTGTTGCAAATGTCTATAGACAACACAACCATGCATCAAGTGGGCCGACAGGTTGTCTGCATTGTAGTAAACGAACACCTAAAATAATGTTGCAGCCTGCAGTACTTAATCTGTTTGTCGTGTGGCCTTTACGAAAAGAAAGGTTGACTATGGGATCAAGGTCATTATAGTAGTAAACTACAGGTAAATAAAATTATAATTCAGTAATAGTTAATGGTTTTATTATGATAACAGTGTCAATAGTCTAACACCTATTGAATCTCTGTTAGCATTGCTTTTTCACAGAACTTTCTAGAAACTGCCTATCACATTTCAATAACTAAAAGCTCTCTTAATAAGAAAATATTTGTACAGGTCTAATTCTACTATTCAATAACATAATTTACTACAATATTTCTTTACATCTTTCTAACTACAACAAATAATTACATTATTAGATTTCAGGTGATCATAACATTGCACAAATAAGCACTATTTTTTTACAATTTCATCAATGTTTCTAAGATGTAAGCTCATAAATAGTATAAACATACTCCATTTGTTATATAAAGCTAGTTATAAATTAGCTTTTTCTCAACAAAACGGTGGACAAAACGGGGAAGTAACACCATTCAAATATGATCATTTACCTTTTTAAGCTTACAAACTGAAAACTATTTATTTAAAAATATTATAGAGTCTCCATAAACAAATAGCAGCTGCTGTTACAGAAATTGTATTATGCAATATTATTTTTCTTTTGTTATCTGTATGTACAAGCACAACTGGTGAAGCTGAAGTCAAGTCACTCAATACCGGTAGAGTGGATAAGTGACGTCGATCCTTTTCTTCCTGATATTTACAACAGGGGTCCCATTGCCATGATAATGTATAGCATCCAGCACATAGAACAGAAACAATCCCAAAAGGTGTGCAGGCCAGTGAACTCCATGTCAAACCTGTAGATGGAAACATTGATGGTTAACTATCAAGAGCTAACTCAATTTACCAAAATGTTAAAAATACCTTTTAACTTTAGTATATGTGCAAATAAAAATATAGTTCTGTTGGTTTAAAATACAAACAGGAGATAACTGAGGGGTGAAGTTTCAAAGCCCCCAAAATGTTTTAAAATAATTTAAAATGGTATTTTTAATTATTGTGCGGTTAATATATGCTATAAGAGAGATTTAATTAATAATTTGTTTCTTGCATCATCCCATTTATAGTGTGGAAAATCTTAAATTTTCATTCTGTATTTCTTATTCTTTCATTTTAATGGATTTTGAAAACCAACTGACATCTTTCAGGAGTTTTGCAAATAACCCTATTGTTTCGTGGACAGCAATATGCGATAAATCCTAGAGTAGAGTATTTAAGTATAAAGAAGTAATATTTTCTTAAGTTTTCATGAATGGTATGTTTTAATGGTTTTAAGTGTGGTAATTGATTTCATTGTTATTATTCCTATGTTTACTCCATGGGAGCCATAAATAATAACCATGCACTAAATAATTAAAATGAAGAAGTTGGTGGTAGACTAAATAAAAGGTAGCAATGTTCATTGATACTTGATATTGTTGTCTTCCATGATCATGGCTACTGAAAAGTAGTTGAAACTGGTATAATAGAGACTAAAATAAATTACCGTGCTTGAAACATGTTTTATTATGTATACTAGTGTGAAAACTTAAGAAAATATTGTCTTAGACAACTTAAGCCGCATCTAAAGCTAACATTACAGTAGGAAATGTTTTATATTTATATATTCATCTACAGACAAAGTTTAAAGAAGGTATAAGAGTCAATATATTCGTTTGTGCCTAATGACTATAAAGTATTAAACAGATTTATACCTGGTTCCTATCTCTTAGCAACAGTTCATTTGTCTTAGTATTGGTTAACATTTGATATAAGCTGGTTAACATTTGATGGAGCTTTAAAAAAATTTACATTAATGGACAAGTAATGTTAAAATTCAACCAATAGTAAGGCAAATGAATGAATAGTAAGATACAAGAATCACCCTACAATGAAGCAGAGCAGCTTACATCCCAGACCGGCATGTAGGTAGGGTGCTTTTAATCAAGAAACTATATCCTTTGAGTGGGATGAACAGTTTATTATTATACAATGTGCTAGGGGTCTTGTATGACATTGTCACTGTATTTTAACAAGGACCTAATGTGTAATTGTCATTAACAACAGTTGGCGTATTGCAATATTATGACCGATAATGATTAGATCAAAGGCCAAAAATTGGTGTTTACCCTACCTGATGCGATACTGCAGAGTCCACTATAAACAGAAACCTTATGCAAGAGGTTTCCTACGTATATCCACCGCGCAGTTTCTTCTCCAAGAGGCTCTGGTTCTATTACTATAACACTCACACCAGCCTCAAGTGCTCTTTCCAATTCCATTTCAAATTTGATGTGGGCATTTTCACTATCATACACTTCTCTTATGATCGCAACACTAGATGGCTTTAGATCGCTAAAACAATCCAAATTACTTATTTGAGTATGTTTGGAATAGCTAGCTGAATTATAAAATCGGTAAATAACAAAACTCGTATTGAACAAACAGTAAAATAACAGGGAAATTTTTAATTCTTTGGATTTTCACAATATTTACAAACCTGTCACTTTCATCACCCGCCATCTTATCTATAGACAATTATTGTTTTTATCAATGTATAGACTACAGAGCATTAAATTATAATGTTATAAGGCTACGTTCCATCGACTTAACGACCATGTTCCCGACCGCGATTTACCCCATTCTGCTTGCTTGTCGGCGTTACAATCGTTAAACCAAGTGGAACGGCTATTCGACCCACCTCTTGACATGGGTCGTTGTGTGATCGAAAATTATGACCTCATTTTCGATCACACAACAGATTTCGTTTTTGCCACGACCACAACGACAGCGGTCGCCTTGTGGAACGGCTAACGCAGCATTTTGGGCGTTGTGAGCTACTAATGCATAGATGATACATTATATAGAGATACTAATGGAACGTCTGTATATTCATCCAGTATATTATCGTCACTTAGAGGCCCACTCACTGTCCCACATGGCAGTTCAGCAGTGGGCAGAGTTTGCAGGACTCAAGAGGCATCCTGCTTTGTGTTGCTAGACTTAATAACGATTGAGTAATAATAATATCCTCGCGCCCACGGTCCTTAAAAAGCACTTCAATCAAATAGTGAATAAAGCCCAGCACTAAATCCAATTTCACCAAATGAACGCCTAGGGTACTATTCTAAGTACCTCAACTTTAACCATTGCTACTAATTTCAAGTTACCACTTTTTTATAATGTGATGTCTCCGAAAGTATGTTCGAGGATTTTGCTTATGTCTGACTAAGCAACATACATACATAACTTCACGCCAGGTCCCTTGCGGGGTAGGCACGAACAACAGAGCGCCATACAGGCTTATTCTTACACACCTCACTTGCTTCTTTGACATTCATAGCTCTTGTCATGCACGCTCGTCTGTTCTTAAGGCTCCTGACATCACCTTCTGCTAATAGAAGATCAATTTGATCATGGAAGGTGTGTCGTGGCCTTCCGCGACTTCTGCATCCATCCACTTTTGCATTGTATATCTGTTTAGCCATTCTTTCATCATACATTCTTTCCACATGCCCGAACCACTAAGCAACAGTGCCAACAAAAACAAAAGAAATTTGTATTTCTTGAATTCACATCGAATAAGATCGTTGAGTATGAAATAAACCATAATGTATGCATGAAATCTTCACGATTTGTTTTGATATGCTTATTAAAAATGGGTGCTTATATAGAAAATTGATGTTGTAAGAAGTATCTTGTTTTAAGTCTAGTGCTAAGTACAACTAAGTAAGTAAGCAAGTTAGAATTAGTCTACCTCATTAAGAAAATCGATCAGTTACACTGAAATGCTTGGTAACTATTAGGATTACTGGATCGGGTTTGCGGTAATTTAGTTTAAATGTAGTTTTAATACCGAAAACGGACATAAATACTTTTCATTCGGGAGATGGGATAGTTTGCTATATAAAATGAAGTAAATCTTCCTGGGGCAAATGGCACTAACATAAAATTTAATACTATGTATTAAATTTTATCTGTATTAAAGCCTGCTGTTTAAGCAAGAGGCACGCGCCAGAGTTTGAACAGCGGCACATCCGCGGGGTAAACTCTAGTGTCTTATAAGGAAATAGTAATATATTATCCCCGCAAATTGCTAATGCGCCTGGACGCCATTTTGGTGACGTAGCCGTAGCCGAACACTCAGTATCGTTAGCATCACTGGCCGGTGAGTACGCGTACATTTTAGTTGCGGAGACGTGAATGTTAATTTGACAAGGTTCCAGCGCATTAGCAATTTGCGGGGATAATACGAAGCCATTTTTTATTGAAGGGAACAAATAGTACTGCCAATACTACTATTGTAGGATATCGACACGACTCGATTTCTAACAAATGCTAGACGTAATAAATACATACATACATAACTTCACGCCAGGTCCCTTGCGGGGTAGGCACGAACAACAGAGCACCATTCAGGCTTATTCCTACACACCTCACTTGCTTCTTTGACATTCATAGCTCTTGTCATGCACGCACGTCTGTTCTTAAGGCTCCTGACCTAGTACATGTATACATAAAATACTATTACAGATTACCAACGATAGAAACACGGACTCGGATTCTAAAAGTGCAGGTTAAAAATTCCCGATTTTAGAATAGGATGGTGACCGTGCTGAGTGCGTTAATATAATGTATGGTGCGTTATGAGCTCCCAGGTGCGGTACAAGAGTTTACGCACACGAATTCTGCAAAAATCCTTTACTTAATTTGAAATTTTTGTTGGCATAGGCTCCGTCTACATATTAATGACATTAATGGTCTAAGATTATAGAAGTACTAGCTACAACCCGCGGTTTCACCCGCGTGGTGATCGAAAATCGATATATTTTGGGTTGTTCACACTATATGTTTATAAATTATAGCCTATTTGTTATTCGGGTTAAAGAACTTTATTTCTCATAAAAGAATTTTACAATTCACTTAAACTATGAGAACAATTTATAATATAAGTTGTAATTTGTAACGAGATAGAAAGCACAAATACTAAAAGTTGCAGGTAGTTTTGATTTATTTTTTTGTACATGCAAGTTTAAGTTCCTTCGAACCAAAAGCAACAAGGATATAGATTCCGTGGAAGTGTCATTGTATAATTTATTCAATTTTTATAATATATTTATTTTTACATGAGTAGTGTTTTATATAATAATATTTGCAGTTATTGTATTTATATATATTTAGTATTGCGTTTTTTTTTTATATATTTAATTTTGCTAATTTAAATGTTTTGTAACACATGATTTTTAAGGCATTTTTTGAACACGTTTATAGATTTTGCTTCTCTTATGGTTTTTGGAAGTTGATTATATGTTTGGGCTCCTTCAAATAATATACTGCTTTTACCGTAATTTGTTCGGGGAGTCGGGAGAACTAAATTATCTTTATTTCTTAGAAGAATTTTTTGTATTTCGCGCCTTTTGATAAATTTTATGTCGGAATGAACTTTTTTGTTTAAGATTTTATAAATTAATGTACATATGTTAAAAGTATACTGTTGTTTGATGTTCATTATTTTGGTGTTTTTGTAAATTTCATGTGTAGGCGTTAGAAAATCAAAATTAAATAATGATTTTATTAGTTTATTTTGTGTTACTTGTAATCGTTGAAGGTTTGTTTTAGCTGATGAGCCCCAAATTTCTATCAGGTAATCAATTTGCGGCTTAACCAGACAATTGTAAATTGTATAACGTACTTGACGCGGCACACATCTTGCAAAATTTTTTAGTCTACCTGTTAGAGATCTCAATTTATTTTTTATTTTATCTATATGTATTTTCCATGTTAAATTAGTGTCTAAAATAAGGCCTAAATATTTTTCATTGTCTACTTTATTAATAGTTTGGTTATTTATAGATAAAGGAATGTAGTTATTAAGGTGTTTATTTTTTGCCGTAAAAACCATATAGTTTGTTTTAGCTGTATTTATCGTTAACAGATTATACTGAAACCAGTCATTAAGTAAGTTAAGATCCCTTTGTGCTTCGTCTATTAGCGTATTAATATTATCACCAAAATAAAATAAAGTCGTGTCATCAGCGTATAACGTGATATCACCATTTAAACCTATGTCGTGTATATCGTTTATGTAGACAAGAAACAGCAGCGGTCCTAGAATAGATCCTTGCGGCACTCCATAAGCCACTGTTTCAAGTTGACTTTGAGACTGGTTAATTTTTACTATCTGTTTTCGATTTTCTAGGTATGACAGAAAAATATTGTAAGCAGCTCCTTTTATACCTATTTTAGCTAACTTTTTTAGAAGAATTTTGTGACTGACTGTGTCAAATGCCTTTTTCAGATCTATAAATATACCTAGTACTACATTTTTCTTATCGATATTAGTTTTTATTTTAGTAACAAGATCAATAGTGGCTGATAACGCGTTTGATTTAGGTCTAAAACCGTATTGCTTAGCGTGCAAAAATTTTATGGAGTCTAGAAACTGTTTGAGCCGCAAGTAGAGAACCTTTTCAAATATTTTGGATGTGATCGGAAGGACCGATATCGGTCTGTAATTTCCCGGGTCTAACTTTTTACCAGATTTATATATCGGTGTAACTTTAGCTACTTTAAGGTTGTCCGGAAACTTGCCTTCATTTAGACACTTGTTAATACAATTGACTATCTCATTTCCAATCAAAGTTTTAACGCTTTTAATGCATTTTACTGATATACCGTCTATTCCTGAACTAGTATTTGTGCTGAGTGTGTTAATAATTTTTGTGATTTCTTCGTAGGACGTATTTTCTAGTGAATATAACATCTCTGTAGGGTTTTTTGAGACTGACTTCTGACCAGGACAAGCGTTGTAGCAATGGTATTTTGCAGGTATTTTATTAGCCAATTTCTCACCAATAGTTGAAAAGTAGTCCACAAAATATCCGCAGATATCATTTTCTGTCTCGAAACTTTGATCTCCTATTTGTAATTTCAATGGCAGTAAATTATTTTGAATTTTGTTATTAGCTATATTATTTATTAGAGACCACATCTTCTTAGGTTTCTTTTTAGTACGTTCAAAAGCGTTATAGTAATAGTCCTTCTTTGCCTTTTTTATCATATTGTATACGTTTGCTCTTGTCTGTTTTAATTCGATTCCTAAATTCTCGTCTGAAGGTGTTTTCTTGTATTTGTAATATAGTTTGTTTCTTTTGTGAATTAAGTCTATTATTTCTTTGTTTATCCAATCTTGTTTAGGTGGGTTTAGTATTTTCTGTTTTGGTATTTTACTTTCAGCTATATTCAGTCTTAGACGATTTTCCAAAATGCAATAGTCATCATTGTTTTCATGATGATGTGTTGTTATTATGATGTGTAAGCTATATTGTTGTAAAGTTACAACAAAGTCCATTCTATCCTTTTTGCGTGAAAGAGTAACAAACATACACCCATCCATACATACTTACAAACTTTCGCGTTTATCATATTTATAGAGATAGAAGAATAAAACTACTACTATTAGTACTAAGATATGGTATCTACAGATAGATTTCTTTAATGGTTGTACATAATTTACTCCTTTTCATAAACAAAATACAAAATAAAACTGTAATTTGGATGACATTTTAATAATAATTTGTTCATTGCTTACTTTTAAATAGGA
The DNA here is from genome assembly GCA_012273795.1 of Dendrolimus punctatus. Taxonomy (NCBI): domain Eukaryota; kingdom Metazoa; phylum Arthropoda; class Insecta; order Lepidoptera; family Lasiocampidae; genus Dendrolimus; species Dendrolimus punctatus. The sequence continues at coordinate 10,357,770 of CM022537.1, forward strand.
ATCAGTAGCAATTTTAGCAAAACTAGAAACCTTTTATAACTGACTTTTGTGGCTTTCGGCCTGTTACTCGGAAACTACTGGATCGACATGGATGTAAGACAAAAAGGTGTAGTATTATTTATCGCTGCAAAATTATTTAATCAAATTGCGAAAAAATTAGAGGTGTCCGCCATACACGTATAAAATTGTACCTGTGTTTTACCATCGTCGATTTTTGACATTACTTGTATGTATGTCTTATGTTCAATTTTAACCGCTCGTAAAGTTAATAAACGGTTAATAAGATATAGAAACCGGGCATAACGTACGTTTGAGCCTATATATTATTCCGTATACTGGTTATAGGCTTTTAGTGTTCGATCCTACGGTGGATGCTTGTTGTCGCTACGGCACTCTTCACAATGCGTGTCCGAAACGCACAAGGTCGTATTTTTGCTTATCGACATGATGTGAAATTTCGTTATAAATTGCCCAGTAATTTAAAAGCTTTAATTCTCCTAATAGGTATTCTCCACCACTCACCAATAGTCGCCCACAATTGCCGTTCTAAAATCCGTTTACCCGTTTAGGCAAAGGTGAATGTTGCGCGAACTGACTTGATATGAACAAACATGAAAAATCACTGTAACACTATCGAATAAATTTTAATCTTAGACTATAAGCTTTAAGTTTTAAATTCACTTAAAGATTTTTTGACTGTTACGCCTTTTATGTATGATTATTTCATTTAATGCTAACTTAAGATACCTTCTATAAAAGGTGCGTGTGGGTGCAAGGTTGACCTTATAGTTACTGCCCACGAAGGTAGTTAGACATTTGTATGATTTCCCGACATTCATCCCACTCTCCGTCCATTATCGCCATAAATGTTAAAATTAAAAATGTTATAATTCGACACAGACACTGACTAAGTGATGATGAGTTCTTTGCCTTGTTTTTGGGTAGCTTTTTTAGCATTGCGCAAGAAATGTTTCGCATTAAATAATCTTTTATGCCATGGCAGCTCAGTGGTCAACGTATCTGCGTTTCATGACAGTGATTCGGGTACGAATCCTACCAGATGGCATATATCTACCGCTTAAGTAGTTTTATCGTATAAGTAGGATTTGCTCATGAATTCGTCCACAGAGAAAACAACCGAAATTAACGGGAGCTAGACCGTCCGGAACTTTAGTTTTGATATAATTGAATATTTAACTTCATGCATAGTATTTACTAGCTGAGCCTGCAACTTTATGCGGCATTATAAATTAGCTTGTTATTCCGAAGTGATAAGCTATATTTCGAAGTACTGTAAAGTTTTATCAAAAATCTGTTCAGGCATTTTTGTGTGAAAGAGAATTAAACATCCATCGTCACAAACTTTTTCATTTATAACATTGTTACGAGTTAGCGAAACTCGAAGTAAAATGCCGTTAGAATTATTATAGAGTTTATTAGATCTATACAAACATGTATAACACAGATACAAATATAACTGAACACAACAAATCCCGAATGTACAGACGACATGCCCGTATCGTAATCGTCGCTCAACTGCCCCCTCTCTCCATCGGGCCATCGTTTTATACTTCACAAATGCAAAAGAATCCGCGACACCTGGTTAATGATGCTAATGAGCGAGTACAATAGGACAATAGACTATTTTCCACAATAGTTAGAAACTTATGCTAATAAATAAGTGAACAAAAGAAACGATCGTAAAAGGATTACAATTACTTCAAATGCAGACAAGTAACAACATGTCCTTCTACAGATCTGTACGTGGAATTTGTCTTTGTCGGCGCCTAGGCTGTAACAATATTAACAGAATATAATTCATAGATAAATTATAAAACATGCTCTACAGTACACCACAAGTATTCTCTATGTATGTGGATTATTTTATTAGATAAGCCAATCTTATAGCTAGGACTTGCTTATGGAGACATAATAGTTCTCTTCGCTTAATAAGAACCATTATCGTAGACCTCCAGTATTTAATTTCTTTATAATTACATCTTGGACTCCGCACTCAAACCTTTGGTGGTCACTCTAACCACATTGAAATGTAATGAAATATTTATTCTTGTAAATGTTGTATAGGTATATAGGTCTTATTCCTAGAAATACATGGTTCAGTACATTTTACTAGTTTCAATGGTGTGCAAGTAAGCTTGATCTTAATAGTCATTATTTAAATAGTTAGTTCCTATTTATTTTATTAAGTACCTTTAATGTAACTTGAATAATATTTATTACCAAGGATTGGATATAATTTGATGACTTATAATGATTCGGATTTCGTCATTTCGCTAGGAATTCTAAAATATCAAGAGAAATGTTAGGTTTATGAACATATATTAGTGCTCGCAAGTCTCTTCTTTTGTTTGAAAATATTTTGACTTTCACTTTTCTATGTAAATCCTTTACTTGTTTCCATTTAAAATTATGCACGGAATGGAAATGAGAAATCTTTGTTCTGAAATTCCAAAAGTCGGTCGCAGAACAAAAGCTTTTGTTTTTTAATAAAAGACGGAATGAACCGATTTAATATGCATTGTGAATACTAACTTATTAATCAGTCAGTAAATATGTTTAATGCGATAAAAATCTTAGATGAACTCCGTACATCTGTTGCATTCCATCAAAATTCCCATTACAAGTTTAAAGTATAAAAAATGTGCCTTTCTTTATTGAGTTACAATAGTATTAAAATTGACATCAAATTTTACATGTAAAGGTCTATCAGAAGCTACATCACATACATCACACATTAGGGAGTGTCTGTAAAATGCTATCATTAATCTTAGTTTTAGGCGCTGTCACTGCCAATATACATTCAAGAATGTTTATAACAAAGTTATATATCTATTCTATTTTTATTATACTATAATATTGTAAAAGTGTAGTCTTTTTTACATTTTTGTGTTTGTCTATTTGTTCGGGATTTTCGTAACAACTACCAGGCCGATTTCGATGCGTTTTCAGTGATCGATAGTAAATCCCCGGACTTAAAATATGTAGTAATTTCTATCTCTAGAGTCCTACGTTAATTTTCTTGGGATTTGTATAAAGTACCCAAGTCGAAAAAATGAGAAATTTTCACTCATCGACAAACTTTTTAATAAAACAACTGTAGTTGTTTTATTAAAAACTTTTCATACTAAACATTCCTCTATATATAGAGGAATGTTTTGTATGTTTCCAAAGAATAAACTCAAAATATTGGCCCGATTTCAAAAATTCTTTCATTATTAGAATGCTACATTATCCCAAATTAATAAGGCTATATTTATTATTAGAAAAAAATAGGGATCCCTACTAAAAATTCTTCATTGTAACCCAAAGTGTATAAAAAATAGTGTGTGAGTAGGTCCCGGAAGGGTTTAGAATCACTATTAGATCTAGTAGTTGGCACTGGAGTCGGGTTCTAGATTTTTATTTTTTCAGTCTATGATGAGCTTAACCCGAAGAAGTTTTCCAACAAACCTATGCGTCCAGCAAGAGGGTTGAAAAAAACTGGCGGGTTGTGATTGTCCTTCTTCAAGCTGTAAGAACAGCGGTATTTATGATTGATGATTAACTATGATACCATTTCTTGAACACCAGTAAATGGCGACACATGTTCGCCCCATGTTTAAAAAATACCTGTCTACAGAACACAGATCATATCTATATATAAGGTACACTAATTTTGTTATACATACAAATTATTCAACTCAGTATTAATTTAGGTTAATAGAAGCAGTTCTTTATCGATATATTTTTCATTAAATTATCTTCTTAATATAAGTATTATTAACATGTTCAAAAATCGGGAGTCGGGAAAAAGTGTATTTAAAATTGATATACTACGTCGCTAACATTAATTTTATCCTTTCAAAATTAAAATGACAAACCATATTGGAACTCTCTTCAAAGCTATACTCGATAAATACCTGTCCTAATTATTACACCTGTTATTACTTAAGTGACGATAGAGTGACAATTGTTGGTTCAATTGAACTAACATTTCTTAAATAAAACATGTGGGGTATATAATATCGAAGGAAAATGTATAACTCCAATTTGGTACGAAATGTATATACAAATAAAATTATTTACTTATTTCCTTATTTGTTTCAAGACAAAGAAATGCTGCTGTGAAATTGTAAATATTCGAAAGTGACACGGTAACTTAGCAATTTGTATTACATACTTGTAGATGTAAGTGAATGTGTATACAGACTACGCAAACATTGTTTCATCATGTTCAATGTGAGGCGAAGATATGTTGAACTGGACCGAGACAAAGTTTATCCACCTTTTACATTTTTATTGACAGTTTAATATTATCACATTTTATTTACTTATTATATTCCAATGATGAGTAACACTTGCAAGTATACATAGGAACAACAGTAAAATGTAGGTATACGATTTATGACTAGGTATGTATTTTCAAGTAAGTAGCAGTACAGCACACAACAAAAGGGTCCCTGAAGAAGTGACAAAGCGTTGTATTATTTAAGTACAGAATCATAAGACGCATTTAATAGAAAATATTATACCATGTCTCATACAGTAATTAAAAGAAATTGATTCTTATGCTCTAATTCCAGATATTTTTCCATGTTTACCTACATTTGAAACTATTTTTGTTAGTGATAGAAAACTTGGTCCAATAGTTTATATCAATCACAGATAGGTAGTTTGGACGTAAGTAAATATAATATAATCTATAATTCTGTTATTTCAAAAGAAATTGCGAAATTTAAATGACAACCGATATTTTTATGATATTGTGCATTTGAAAGCTTGCCTCGAATTAGCTCCGTAACACGACAAAGGTATTAATGAAAGTTTTAAGGATTAAAATAGACATCAACGTAACATCTTCTTCTTCAGCCAGTCTCTATCCACTGCTGGATGTAGGCGTTCCCAAGTTTGCGCCACATATCATGGTCTCATGTTTTCCTCATTCAGCTTCTTTGCGCAGGTCGTCAGTCCTCGAGGGCGTCGTACGCTTCGTTTGTTGAGACATGTCTCGAAGCTGTGACTGACCCTTTGTCACTTTAACTTGCTAATCTTGCAAGCTATATCGGTTACCTTGGTTCTTGTACTTCTCTTACAATCAATATGAACTGTATAAATATGGTTCTTAACTTTAAGAGTTCTTAACTTGATAAAAAGATTCTTGCTTTCTTTACCACATAACTCATGGATTTTTTTGTTAGCTTGTAATGCAAATAAATGTCTCATCTTATTCGTGTCTCACGGGTATAGCAACTTATTGGCAGCGTTCCATTAAAGGTACAAAATTCCATGCAAATGCACACATTAGCTGAACTGCGCTTTTGGTTGCCGAGTTTTTGTGAGTACATGATTTCTTCTTAAGCGCACACAGAACTCTTCTTAAGTTTTTCTAAGCCAAATCTTTTTAGAGTTTGATCCATCATGGACGCTATACTGACTGGGAGGGAATAGCATTGTTGGACTAGTGTTGAAATTCCGATGGCAAGTTGGTAGGTGGTAATTAACTATCCCGGTATTCCAAACAGCTGACATTCACCTAATAAAAATTGTAAGCTGCTAAATCCCTAGTTGGCATCACAGTCTCTCGCTTATGTTTTGTTATTTAAATCATAATTTAATTGAGGATAATTGATTTTCTCATATCAACTCATCTAACTTATACCTGATAGGCTTTGGAAAGGCAACCTAAGAGACTAATCTTAAAATACTGTATTAGCGTAAATTTAAATAATACTTTAATAAAATAAATTTTATTAAAAAAAACGTTAGAAATAGTAAAAGTCTATTTGCTATAGCTAGCCAATTATTAAATACGCTTTTCTGGTGAAAATTGTTTATAGTATTGAATAGTATAATTTGACATTTCATGACTATAGTACTCGTATAGAATATAATATGTTTACATATCTGCATTGTAAATGCTTTTGAGAATAAAGTGACGCAATAATAAATGAAGATTGATAATATAATTTATTATTATAGATTATATAAAGTAGTTTAATCAAAAGCTGTGGTTTACCGCGTTCCACTATGATATGATATGGCTCCCATTGTGGACGGACTACGATGGAACGGACGCGGGTAATGAACCCGGCCATCCGCGGGATTCACGATTTACAAGTGTGCGCCATGCAGCCGCGCGCCTCCGCTCCGCCCGGCGCCCGCGCCACTTCCGCCCGTGCCCTGCGCCTTGCTTGCTTCAAGCTCACGAATTCGTTGTTCCCTCAAGCATTTCACGTTACGATAACAATGGATTGGCAGGTATTACATTATCCCTTTATTATAAGAGGTTCGTGTTGGGTTTACTATGAAGATATTTTCTTATAGCCTATAAATATCAAAAGAAATAATGGTTCTTTATAATATCAAATGTTCATGCAATAATTTAGAAACAACTTCATCAAAATTGATAGCACTAAGCACTAACACAACTAAGCACTTTCTCGCCTAACTTATGGACTCCCGAGGAAATTATTTCATTTCCAGGACATGATGTTCATTTCTATGGAGTGAAAAAAATGGTGAAATTATTTGTATGGAATATCTAATTTGTTTGGTATTGTCTTTTGCAAAATGATCTAATCGAAAGTAACTAACTGTTGGTTGGTTGAAGCAATCGCAATAAAAACAATTATTTATTATTTATCACATTAATTTTAAATAGGATGGTTTACAAATGGCAGACTTTACTTATACTAAAATAAACATTTTCTATTTGTTCAATAAATATTTTGATGCGAAGAAAGTCACCTGAATACAATTTCGGAGCTATTTTGAGTCTTTAAATAAGTAGACACTCTATTTGTAGTTTTGTAACGGTATAAAATAAAAATGATTAGTTACTACTGTAACGAGTTGAATTGTATTTAGTTAAAATTTGCGAGTAATTGTGATTACTACTCTGCTCGATTGATCATCTCTCTGATAGACAAGCGAGCACGGGTAGCGACGAAACATCTACTTCGGCTTTGGTTCGATGTGCATGTTGTAGTAGCTTTCTAGGGTGGCTAATTGTAGTGCAAGAATAAATAACCTATAATTAATTGTACTTAATTAATTAAATTAGAATTCCCTTGGAAATAACACGCGCAGAATAGGTAAATACATTTCACAAACAACAACTATTCGGGACTGTGTTTAACTACTAATATAGTCCAAAAAATCATGGAAAGATTGATTAGTTGAGTTTATTTACTACAATAACAAATTATAAAGTTATGAAAGTTTAACTTAACCTCTGCAATGCACTTCAAATTCAAGTGTAGTATAAGAAATTACATAAAGAAATCTAGTTGGAATATAAATCTAATTGGAATGTTGTATAATTCCAATTAGATTTAGAGAAAATCAGGTTTTTCTAAACCTATACCCTAAAAACACCTTGTCTGTGTAAAGTCCTCTCACGGGACTCACAGACATGAATATTTTACATTTTGACATGTCACAGTTGAGAGGTAAAATGATATAATACAATATAATAGTTAAATGTAATAACTTGAATTTTGTTCCGTATCTTATAATTAGTATAAACTTGTGATGAACACTTATTTCTCCCAAGACCCTTCAGACTTTTATATCATATCTAAAGTTGCTTATATTCCTGTCAAAGTTACCTTGCTTGAATGATAAACCAGCTGTTTCACCACTGGACGAGTAATATAACTACAGACTTGTTTTATAAATATAAGAGTACCGTTAATTTACTCTTTTTAAAGTCAGTATCTATGTGCATTTATGACTATCTTTGTACTATGTGACATGGATACTATCTATCCTCGGAGCAACAACTAAGCGACTGGAATATAATGTTCTCGCAGGACGAATGTGGATTAAAATAAGCACCTAATACCAGAACATTAAGTATAGTTTCCTGTAATTTACAGTTTAGTTTAAATTCAGTGTTATTAAAATGTAAGACAGTCGTGACTTAGGGGAAGATAAAGTTTATACGCATAAAAAATACAAATGGCTAAGTTACTTAAGTCAATTCCAAAACTTTCTTAATAGTGTTTTAAAGGTTGCATCGGCAATATCGCTAGAAAGTGAATGATACTGGATTTCTTGTTAGGCTTTAAGATTATTAGTCTTCCTATGGAGTCATCAAGGATCAAGGTGTTACTTCTTAAAATATATAGGTACATTATATTAATTACTGACGAATACTAATACTCATTAGCCGACTGCAAAAAAGAGGGGCCTCTCAATTCGTCTGTATGATTTCTTTTGTATGTTCGTTACTTGATTCTCCGTCAATTGCGAACAAATTTTCAATTTTTTTAAATCGAGATGTTCCCAATTTGGTCCCATTGTCACCATGTCCAGATCTGACGAGTTTATTACAAGGAATTAGAGAAGAAACCGACGAAAATTGATAACAGACTTCATCGTAACATGGTATCTCTGTCAATTCTACACTGATTTTCAAATTTTTTACTCGTAAGTCTATACACCTGAGATGGTCCCATAGTCACCTAGTCACGATCTGATTTGTGGATCGCAAGGAAACGGAGAATATCCTTGTTTGTTTTTTGTTTTGTTGAAGAGTGAGATGGCAAATTTGTATGCGCGTGCCAGTTGTAAAATTTTATAGGTGCCTAATATATTAATCGCTAAAGCTATTGAAGTATTTACGCAACTAAAAAGTGTTTTTTAACAAAAACATAAAAGAATAACAACAGACAAGTTTGTACATTTACAAAATATAGTAATTTTTATGTTCTACTTGGTACCGACTTCTAGATGTTGTAGAAAGTCGGTTAAATATTTATTAAACCAAAAATAAATATATAAAGTATGAAGTTGGTTTATTTTTATTAAAAAAATATTAGTATTTTAGGCATGATTTAAGCTTGTGTTGTCGTTATTAACATTTTTACTACTTAGTGTATGTATTCGAAACACTAATGACAAGACGCGAAGTTTATGAGTAAAATAACACATAATAAAATTTATTTGCATGCGGAGAGAAACTAAGTTTTCTAATTACAAATAATTGAAAAAAACAATAGACAGAACATTAGAATAATGATAAATTTCTATTGAGTTTATTGCAAACGATTTAAACTATTATGTAGGTATGCACTTTTGTTCATAAGGTAGTACTAAAAACCATTAAATAAGAAGTAATAAAACATAGGTTCACAAGTTTTATGAACATTGTGATGTTTTACACGTGAACTTACTATAAATATATGATTTCAAAATCATTATTCTTGGGGCACCGGCATACCACGACATTATACACAATGTTGTTGCATTTATAGACGAACAGAGCTTATCTCGGGGGTTTTATTGCGTACCTACTTTAATTCCGCATCTTGCTGGAACTCTAGCATTATCTAAGATGAAAAGAATATCTTTATTCTTCTCTACATTATTATTACAATAGATAATATGCAAAGTGTTGCATATTATCTATGAAGAGAACAAAACAAAAAATAAATAAAATTTAGACAAATATGTTTTTCATTTTGGAAACCGGAAGTAGTATTAATCAGGTTATTACCATTTAAAAAGCGTTTACAAGCCAGATCAGAGAAACGGAAGCAGTCATATCCTGGACGTCGACATGAGTGGAGTGATGTCTGTATATAATTATTTAAATTAGAATTTCAAAAACGTCCATTACATGAGTCATCATCCGATAAAGACGTTTATCATTTAGATTATGTAATCGATATTGTAGATTTTCTAACAAAATCCTGCCAATCGAATGTACGAGTATATAACATTTCGTTTGATGTTTCATTGCTCTTTTCGTTAGAATCAATTATAATATATCCCAAGTTTAAAATGTAGTCAATAATATGTTTATAAAATGCTTGAAAACGTTATTTTCCGTGACCACAGGTAATAAAAAGCACCCGAATCGTCAAAATAAAAACAAATATAATACTGCGCTTAAAACCATTAAAATGAAGAATTACTTTATCTTTACAATTTTAATTGTTCATACGATGTTTTATATTTGTACACATAAACGTATCCTCAATTTCTGTGTTTTTTTATGTTTTAAAAAGATTTGTTACACGATGATTATTGGTTTGATATTTGTTAACACCATTTAGTTAGTAACTCCCTTATCAGTAATGTTCATGCGAGGTTTATTAAAACCTTTTATTTTGAATAATTAAACAATTATTTAAACTTCTTCAACGAGCCTGTAAACTTCTTATAAATATTACGTATCCGGAGTAAATGTCGTTATAGTATATGTTACTATGAGATGTATTTTCACATCTGTTCACTGGCTGTTAGGATGAACATTTCCTTGAGTTCACACTCAACGGGTCTCTAGAACATTTCCTTACGGTGTTTTCCTTAACATTTAACAGATGCTTATGTCAACAATAGGACTAGGAATATAGACATAAAAACTACTCAAGAAGATATCGGCGATAATTTGAAGCCACGTGATTGTAAAGAGACGCGGATGCGCCAATGACTTGCACGACGTTTTTGTTCATTTATTACGTATGTATTAATTTTATTTATGACGATAGATACGAAATATATGTAGGTAACTAAGCGCAAAATGATATGATATTTTCTTTGATTATATACAATAGCAAGTTTCTCTAAACTATGTTGAAAATTAAAGAAATTCAAATGATACGTCAACAGGTAATTATCAATCTAGGTTTATAACTGAATCTGTATTATACTACACATATTGATTCATGAGTAGTAGGTATAGTGGTTGTGACTTAGCTAAGCTAAGCTTTATTCGCAGGCACAGAGAAAAAATACAATTTCTTCGGGCCTGGCAACCTGTCGTAAGAGCCGACAAAACAACTTACTACAATTTACCCTTTTGGATGACTACCAGCCCTGGTCTAGAGTATGCCGCCATAACAACCTTGAGTTGTGTTTCGGCATTAGTGCTCAGGTTCCAGTCTCCCTTTAGAGAGCAGCAGTACATTTGTAGCACCTTTGGTGTTTGCAAATGTCTATAGGTGATGGTAACCGCTTTCGATCAGGTGGGCCGATTGCCTGTCTGCTGATCTCATGCAATAAAAAAAGCTCAAGATTTTGACTCTCTTCCCTTCTTCTTCTTAGCGTAATAAGTCCGGGATTACATATAATACAAGGTGTGCGATATGCGGGTGCCAGCCGTCGACCACCTCTTTTCAGTGGATACCCTCTCTATTAAGTTTTAAAGCTATAGAAAATATTTTTCTAGTCGATAAGTTTGAAAACAATGCTTTTATTTGAAATCGCAGTAAGTATACCTAATAAAGAAATGCTACAGATTATAATCTTCATTAAAATGATGGAACGCGTCATCGACATCCGGCATGTGTAGAGTGAGCAAAACACGAAGACAGCCGATGGTGTCATAGGCAGAATATTTATGACTCATAACACTTGCTGTTATTAAACGTAGTTTGCACGTAACACCGAATTGATTTCTCTTTTTAATAACATGACACAGTAATTGCATTAACGACAGTGGTTCTACTAGTTTTATTTGCGATTTTTTGTGTGTTTTATTAGAGTTTGTCAAAATCGTACGGAATCGTTTTAAAATCCTCATATTGACAGCCTTTAGGAAGAGGCTGGCAACGCGTTGGCTTCGCCCCTGGTGTTGCAAGCATCTATAGGCCATGGATATTGCTTTCCATTACGTGGGTCATCTGCCAGCTTTGCAATAAAAAAATAGGCCAGCTTCACAATAAGCTGAGAAATGAAAATCAGTGTACGTGAGCGTGCGAAACTGTGGGAAATCATATGATATAAAATATTTGCTACTAAAGATGTAAAATTGTATCTTATTAATTGACTTAATAATGGGGTTAATAACTTAAAAAAAATACCAACGAGAATTAGTTTGAACTAGTTGTTTTTTTGAGACTTTTACATTTTAGTTTTTTCGGGTTGAGTACCCAAATTATCATTTGTCACTTAGTCTCATTAAATCTCAAGTACGTAATATAACATTTTGTTTTCATATTTACTAACAATTATAAAATTACACACTATTGAATACAATTTAAGAAAACTTATTTGTATTGTATTCTACCCATAGTCCCTCAAGACTTTAAGGAGAATACTGAGCCCAGATCACCGTCTTCTATGGGTAAGGTGCCCAGAAGGCTGGCTACGTTTCCTCGCTGGATCGCCATACTGATCCGTTGGTCGAGGTAGGCACCAGCGTTCTGATCACCTGAAGACTCAATGAGTCGTTTCGATAAATTTTGGTAGAGGCTCATGGCCTCAGGTTTTGTTATATTTTCATATTAGTACATAAGAAAGCAAATTTTTCGTGTCTTCGTGACTACAAGTCGAACTTAACATACATATTGTTTTATAATTATAAAAAAACTTTTATTTCAGAATTAAAGTACAATAGTATTATTTCCTGCAAACGGTTATAACAAGGTGGTACGACTAGGTGCGACATTCAAGAATCTATTGTATTATTATTTCTGGCTTTCGGGTTACCAGCACTAAAATAAAATTATTGGTGTATTAACCGCTGAGCAATTATTTTGATTAATTTCAAATTCGTTGGAATTGAATGTTTTTTTATTATATTCACATGTAACAGTCGTGGTAGTTTCGTGACTAGTGCATCTGCATCTAATTCCAATGATTTGGGTTAGAAATCACGCCAGGAACAATACACCGTTTAGACAATTTCAGTTTTACGTATAGTTACAATTGCGTCATGTCTACTGAGAAGGAAATCAGAAAATATACACGTCAACGTAATCAATGTGTGAAATCCGTCAATCAGCTTTCCACAAGTTCCGTTCCATTATAAACAGGCCCAGCTTCGAGCCAATAGTAATTGGAAAAAAACTGTGCAGGACAGGGAAAAATGGCGTGTACAAGACTCACTTTCGGTTGCTGAAGCAATTAAGTATTTAAGTAAAAATAAGCCGGGCAGTGGGATGTTAAAGGGTTAATACTTCTACATACATTTAAATGTTGCTTACAATATAATTAGTTATGATAGTATTGTAGGCAACATGTAATTGTAATGTATATTAAATAAAATCCACTATAACATATATTTTATGGTTGTGTTAATAGCAGAGCAAACATTCTCATTTTAATTAAAGAGTCAAAAGTTAGATTATTATAATTTTTACATAAACCAAAGTTTGGGTAACAGAAGCATACTATACAAGAACCTGAAAAAAAAACCTAGTTTTTTGGCCGATGTAAGGGAAAATGCTTTTATTTCTCAAACAAACTGTGCCAGCGAAATATTATTAATGTTATCACGACGACATTTATTAGTGTATTGTAATAATGTTGTGTGTAATGTAGCAGGAAATCATTTAATTGATTAAACTTTTTGGCTACAATCGTTTATTCCCCGAAAACAACGTCTTTTATCGGGATAAAAATTATCTTAAATGTTAACTTAATATAAGGTCTGTGTCGAGATTTCATTTAAATCCGTTAACTAGTTTTTATGTGATGCTCTAACAGGAAGACAAACAATTTTTTGCATATTATGTAAATTCAATGTACAAACTCGAGATACCCTACAAGTTTATCATGGTATATATTATTGTAAACTAATTTACAGCAATAAAATAGCATACTATTAAATACTACTCTTTTATTTTATTATATAATGGTATCCCTATTTACACTGGTTTGTAGTCATACCGCCACGGTCACTGGGCACCGTGACCTTTCGCTCAATACCTATTTACCAACATTACGTAAGCAAGTGTCATCGTCGATAGGTTATATGTAGATGTATCTGTGTGAACATTAATTCCTTAATCTCAGCACAAGGTTAACTTTGTGTGATCTTCAGCAAAATTGAGCTTGGTATTTGTACTATTTGTTCTTCGACATATTTTTGGTATGGCCAAGAAGTGAGGGGGGTACGTGACTTATATAAGTAGTTTTTATGTTTTATTGATGAGTTTACTTAGATTGATCTGAGATTTACGTGGAAAGATCCCCGCTATCACTTCCTTAGATATAGGTAACTTAGAAAAAATCCTTACATTAACTATTGAATTTAATTTTTTTTTATAATTTTTTTATAGCTGGAGTACAGCAAACAGGCTGTGCCAGAGTTTTGCGAAACGCAAAATAAGCCATGGCGCAGCAAAATCCGCAAAGCATTCGTTAACCTATTATACCCTGCGCCCGCTGGCTTTCATGGCTTATTTCTAATCAGTCACTCTCGTTGCCGTGAATAATTCCCAAAATACTTCTGTGGCAACGTCCGAGCAGTATATGCTTATATACTGCGAAGGTAAAACATTTTGGCACTACATTAATTCATAAAGTTAATGTAGTTTCCCATCGGTAAAGATGTTATGAGTACCAACGGTTTCATTACGACAGATATGCTATAGCTGGGATAATGTTAGTGTCAGTGACCATTTCCCGCAGATATTGCCAAGGTTGCTTTATTTGAGACGCGACATTGTTATTGAAGTTAAACAAAGATGGAGATAACTAATGTTGTTCTAGCCTCATTTGTGTAAAACCTATTTTTTCTTATAGAATAATATCTTGAATGTGATTTTTAGTTTTATGTCGAGTGTTTTTTTGTCGAGTGAAAAATTATTGAGAGATACACGCTTATAAATATCCATTGTTGTTCCTATTAAGTTTATATATTTGAAATAACAAAAAAGCAGGATATTTCTATATAAAATCACTATATCTCTCTTCAACGAACACAACACATGTAATGAACACTAATGTAGCTAATCGGTAAAGTGTTATTCTTTAAAGAAATAAATAAATCGCATTGGGTCATAGTCACTAATGTAAGAAAGGTGGATGAGGAGCATTAAGGATAGTATGCCTATCGGATAGTCTCCAAATTTGTTTAGCTTCAGAAGACACATACAATGTATGTTTTCGCATAAATAAATACATGACAAAACTATAAAACAAGGTGGAGAAAAATAATATAATGCTTTAAGCAATAAGGCCTATTATTATTTCTACCATGACAAAATCGAAATTGTGTATTTTTGAAATTGTATATTTGGTGAGCAATAAAGTTTTATTTATCTATCTATCTAATAATGAACTAGGACGCTCCGTAGTATTAATACGACGAATGACAAGGTTACTTTGGTAGTTTGTATCTTGACACAAAAAGTAATTCCAAAATAGAAGTTTTATGAATTTAATTGGCGAGCTAGTTTTTATGTCCATTTTCCCACATAGAATGGAATTGCATACTTGCGTTTAAAAACGTGTTTCTCATAAACTTGATAGATGTTAGTTGTTAATTGGAAAGCGGATGATACAATTTTAAGTTAAAACAGATTTTTAATCGGATATTACACAATCTGTTTAAGAAACTTTGCTCTGGAAAAAAATTGTTAAGCAATAATTTGCCAAACATGAATATTTAACGTCATAAGTACTTATTAACGAGTTACAGTTTATGTATGTCAGCTATTTACACTGTTAGGTTTAGGTACTACAGTATAAAAATAAACTCCCAACTGAAGCTTTGCTAATAAGATACTCAAAAAAAAATTGTTTATAAAAAAGTGTTGTAAACATTATTTAAAGCTGGCAGCGCTTTGGTTTTGTTTTAGCTTGTATACATTAGTATAAAATCATTTATAATTTTGCGATAAACTATTTAGTTTACGCAAATCGCAAGTTATCGCAAATTTATAAATGATTTTCTGAAAATTGAACTAGATACCACTTATTGTATAATATTTTAAACCCATCCCTATAACATTTTGGAACCAGTAATGGTCATTCAAACAGTATTCTTTCATTAATTTAAGAAATTACTAGCATAATGTGACCTCCCAGAAAATTTATAAACGCTATTAGTCATTCTGTCTGTGAGTCGGTATTTTATTACACGAGAAGTTTTTATATTCTTTATATTATTATCTATCTAAAATGTTAATTTTAATTTGCAATTAATTATAATTCAAATTGAATACAACTTGAGACAAAGGTTGAATACTTTGACGTACACACGAACAAAAGCGAGAGACAAGCAAGAAACGATGAGACGTGCTCACAGACTCGCAGCGCTTCGATATTTATCGGGTAACAAAAAACGTTTCATAATGAAGAGATACGTATCGGATACTTTCATTTAACCTGTAAAAGAGCGTACTGTGTTTTTTGTTAGTATATATACAGGAGTATATTTATAAGTTTTATGTAGTTGTAATATAATTGATAGAAGGAATGTATTTTGTTACAATAATATCATCATCTTAGTGTTAAATCTCCTTTAGGTTCGGAGAGTCCGCTTTCCTAAGTTCTCTCTTCCTCTTCGCGCAGTTTTAGGCACTCTTTATTTGAGTTCAACATTTTCTGGACCTGTCCCTTCTTCGGAGTCTCGACGGGAGCCTCTATATATTTAGTTATTCGTTCTCCAAATGACCAGCCAGTTTTTTTTTTGAATGAATGAATGAATTTGTATTCGGTTTTCATAAAGTGGCTGTACCAACGTAGCATACGTAACATAGTATATGCAGGTGTAACGCGATGGTCAGGAAGAGGCAATGGATGGAAAAAGATAATGAGAAGAAGAAACAAGAAAAAGCTACTAAGCTGATGGCAATGTTCGTCTTTTTAACGTTCGACTTCAGAGTGTTGAGCATAGACGCAAAGATACCAGACTTCAGTTTTCTCCCGAACATAATTTCCGTAGTATTCTTCAGAACTGCACGGAATGGTTTCTTCATTTTACCATGGTACGTCCAGACGCAGACAAATAATTTCGGCCAGGACGAAGCGCTTCACTTTATCTTTTCTAGTGCTCATTGCTGAAGGGTGGATTAATTTCAAGGAGTCGGTGTTTCCTGAAAAATACAATCCAGGAGTCTTCATTTTTTTAACAACTGTACGAACTCGGCTTCCGTACCCTTTTCTACAAGTTAATATTCGAAGAAAGTTTTTAGAATTTATCACGCTTCTTGGTTATTTTTGTTTTTGTTTGTGACATTTAGTTAATGATATTTGTGTTGTGGTGTAGAGTGAATCTGTTACATGCTGGTGTTGTGAGGAAGTGCCTGTGTAGTGTGTGCTTTATGTCTATATCTATATACCTATATATTACCCTAACTAGTGCCATGTGTGTTGTTTTTTCCTTTCTGTGTCTTGGTTTGTTTGTGAAATGTGCGTGTAATGCAATTCGGTGGTAGTGCGCGTTGGTGTGAGTATGTTGAGTCTTAAAATTACGGATGAATAAGTATCTTCTATGTATGCGTGCTTTATCGTAGACTGCGTCATCACTCAACATCAAATCCTGTAACCGAGTAATCCCTGTAAGCTACAAGAGTGCCGATTAGTGATGACCAGTAAAGTATTTTTTGTTACTTTATACAGTAAAATAACTTGCTTATGTTGAAAACCATTACCCATTTTTTGTTAAAGTATTAAAATTATAAGTAAACTTTTGTATTCGGTTATTTTGTGTCAAAGTCATCATCAGCGTTTCATACATCTTTAAACAAAATGTATCGATATACACATTTGCTGTGTGTAATTGATTAATTTCACGCAAGTGGAGACATAAGTTATAATTAGTATCGTAGTAATATTGATCAAAGCAACCGTGAGATAATCTCGGATGATATCTGGCCGCGGTCGAGCGCGGTCCATTTTCCCAATACACTCCATTGTTGTGTGACGGATTCGGTATTCTACTTATTATTTTGTAACGGCAAGAATTTGAGTTAAAGCTCGTGTGGCTAAGCGAGTGCAACAACGTACGTTGATGATAATAATAATCGTTTCACAGTTACGTCGCTATAAAAGACTTCAACGGGTCCAAACTAACTTATATACTTTGTAACTTTGTTTACATTTCCCTTGGTATAAATAGTACCAAGTACTTCAATTTATTTTAATGGCAGATTGGTTAAAATATTTGATTGAATTATTGTATTTTTAAATAAAATCTCTGTTAAGACAATATGTTAAAACACTTCGTAGGTACTACAGCACAATCATTTACACGTATCTACTTCGTATTGAATTACTAAGATTTTAACAGAAGAATAAGGCTTTTTAAAAAGGTTTTTAATACAACCTTTTGAGATCTTGGATATCAGTAACAAGAGAGTGCTAGCCAAGATAAGTAAAACGAGCCCTAACACGAGGGGTCTATCTTGTTTAGTAAAGGTGTTCCTATGGCCACCGTCCGACTCCATCATCAGATCAGCTCCATGGTACCATATTATTGCATTGCCACACGATATACATATGCGTGCAAAGTTGCAGCACAATCGGAAACCGGAAAGTTGGTCAAATTTAACTTGCAAGATGCCACCCGAAGTTACATGCATAGGTACATCCATTGCAAGTTAAATAAAAGCTTGTAACAAATTGGAAATGTTTGAATTTGAATAAAATATTGTAGGCCCTAAGACCAGAGTAAACTGTGGAAAGTTCGTTTACAAAATTTACCCTAGGAGCTTCATATTCGAGTGAATTAAACCGCCATAGAGTCAATAATTATCTTTCTCTATTTCGTGTAGTCAAGTATTCAGTTATCCTGTTATAAATAAATTTTATCCTACTTACCATAAGCTTGTAATACATCGGAAAACATTTTCATAATCCAGCAATACACATTCAATACACACAAGAAGGTGAGTGCAATGTAATTTAAATTCCGCATTTAATGCTTCACTGCAAAATGTGCATTCAACTCAGTACAATTCAACTTTCTCGAGAAAACTTATCTCATAGGCCCAAGATATTAATATGCTAAAATTATAGTCTTCACAAACCTTGCAGAACGAGTTCTGTATAATAAAATTTGTATTTATTTAAGCACTATACCCCTCTCTTTCAAGTACGATATTTTCCATCGAAAGTTTACCTGGAAGACATTGCTTTTATTCTACCTATGTGAAGTTCGCTATCTCGCTCGTGCATTACCACATGTTTAACCGACTTTCAAAAGGGGGATATTCTCAATTGACTGTATGTTTTTTGTGTTTGTGACGTAATTTCCTCGTCAGTTTGGGGGACGATTATCAGAATTTTTCTTTATTCGAAAGTGTAGTCCCATTACCACTCATTTTATTTCTAAAGCTATCCGAGTAACTATGAAGTAAACTTTTTTAACAAAACACAACAAATATTTTCTACATCATATAATCAACTAAAACATATAATAACAACATCAACATTGTAGAATGCACCTTCTATAAAATGTTATAGAAGATATTTATTTCTCGCTATTTAGTTTGAAGTTAGCTTTTATTTTTGATAAACAACAAAATTTACTTTATTGTTGTGTACTGTTTTGATTTGTTGAAGAAAGAATTGATGAATCTAAACGAAAATATTACTAATAATTTTTCATAAATAATTACTAGTATTTAAAGTATTATGTCAATTCAAAAGTCTACACTTGTAAACATAATCGCTTAATGCTCAAGATAAGCGCAGTCTTACAGCCTTTACTTAAAAACACGCGATCGTTGAACTTCCCGTGAAATACACCTAAATACTTCCAAAACTGGTCTCACCGTGTTTATTGTTTAATTAAATTATGAACATTTCTCACCGGCTACCGGTGTTTTATATAGTGGTCACATATTCTGAGTACCTACGTATTCTAAGTCGTGGTAGCGCACCCGTCCCAAATACAAAGAGCGCGGGTTCGATCCTGGGCGGAACGCATGCACTACTTAGTCATTTTTGATCTAATGTGCATTTTGTTACAATTACCACGTGCTAACAACGGTGAAGGAAAACAGCAAGATGCAACCTGCACATCGAGATAACCAATGTGTCAAACCTGCACAGCCGCATTGGACAAGCGTGGCAAGTATACTGTCCGTTCCCCCTATAATGGGAGGCGCAAGCCCTGCAGTGGGACATTTATGGGCTGATTTTATATTTATATAAGTGTTCTAAAATGTTTTAGACAAAACATGCAAGTCACTTCACAGAGAATCATAATATCGGCAAATAAATACACATATTGTAATTCTTCAATTAAGTTACAGGAGACGTGATAATTTCTGTAAGATATAGAACCGATCTTCAAGCGGTTTCATTCTCTAGACATATGTATGTATAAATCTATATACTAGTAACAATGTAATATTAATAATAACATAACGCAAAATTAAGACTTAAATATCACATCGAAATCTTCTACATAATTATAAGAAGTAAAAAGCTATAAATTAAGTTTTAATGTATTCCATGTAAATTTACATATAAGGTGTGGTTAGATGATGTCAACATTACGGTTATTAATTTTCTCTGTTATTTATACAATTCGATTCTTGACAAATTTTGTGCCATTATTAACTAGATTTTGACCGATCGATTTAATGTTGTACATCGTATTTAAAAAATTTGTAGGTACATGAAATCTTTATTATTAATCAACTTAAACACACCTTATACTCAAATATTAAACAAAATTAACTCTATAAAATATATAAGTATTTAAAATGCCATGTATTAAACGCAGTGATTAGTTAAAATTAGTTTTATTATGTGTACTAGTGAAAAATTAAGAAAATACTATATCATGTATTAACAAGTAATTAATCTTGTGTTCAATAAGAAAACCCATAAAAAATGAGAAAACATCGTGGCAATCCAAAGCCATTTAGCACGTATAAAAGCTTATAAGAAAATGCAACTTTTGAATTTGTTAGTTTATATGATTGTGCTTAAACTCAAAATTGAATACAATTTTAGTATACCAGTCTTATTTTTCTGTAGTTAGTAGGTCATTTCAATTGTAGAAGACGTTAGTGCTTTCATTTTAATTCACAGAATTTAGAGTTAAAGTCAAAATTACGCCTAAACAATTTAAATATTACCTTATTATAGATCGACAAACACTAATATCTGAAGTTATGGTTGTGTTATGGGTTATATAAAATGGACCACATTGAGGTGGATCCCAGACGCCCAGACCATTGTAAATAACGGAAAGTTCGTTTATAATAATTATCATGCCAGAAATCGAACCCGAAGATTCTGCGTTAAAGTGAGCTCGGTCAAGCAAAGCTTTCGCCTACTCAATCAGAGAGACCCTCAAATTTGATTATTCTTTTTGGACGTTATTCTGAAGCCGCGATCAAATAATAAATAAAGATTTTAATATAACGATAAAATGTCCTGAGTGATTTAATTGGAGCTTTGCCTTAGTGACAACCTCATTGGTAATGTTCTTTAAGTTTTTGGCGAGCTGAAAGATTTCAGTTTACCTTCGGACTTCTCACTATGTGGAGGATGGTATTAACGTTTTCATTATGCCTATTTTAAACACGAATAGCCCCTAAAGATTTCAGCGTCTTGTCCATTAGGGGAAAAAGCCTCGCCAATTCCACGAGCATTGGCAGCTGGCGGTCCACCAGTTTCGTCATCTACTGGGGAATCCAGCTCATGACGGCGCCAACTAAGTTTGGTGCTCACTGGAGGTTAGATGGAACTGGCACACGCAACATGAGAGATCCTTTACAATACTATCAGTAGGGTAAAACATGTTAAGACACGAGGTATTCACCTATGTATACTGGTATATTACCCTTAATTTTTTAAAATACGTATATTCATATTCACAACATCAAAACTTTCACAGAAATTTCTATATATTTTTTCAATTCAAAATTTGAAAGGATGCAAAAACTAGTCCACACAATCAGGATTAATAAATCAATGTTATCTGAGTTATGGCTATCTTTTCGCGAAACAGATTGGCAAGTTTCTATAAATTAGATTTGACATTTACAAATAACTTGAGCCTGAGATGGGCTAATGAAACGAAGCTTATATTTACTTACGATTTGTTTGTTTTTTACTCATTATTTGTTCACGGGCAAGGTTAAATAATTACTACCTCCTGTTGTAAATGCAAATCAATTCTCATAGCTATTTTATGAATTACGTGATGTAGATGTAAAGTAAATTATATACTAGCTACTTAATTGATTTCTTTTTATAATGTTCAGTAAAAAAAAAATATGGTCGCAAATTAATTTAAATAATATTTTAACGTCAGGGACTATAATTTTTCTGCTTTATAAGGTGAGCTATGATTTAGTTCCTTAGGTTACTTTAACATAAGGAATACTATTGCTCAGAAGATTTATATGACATGTTTTGTATTGTGAGATATGACAACTTTATTCCTCTAATTTGTTAGCGTTAATTCCTTTTATTTTCGATACTTTCCAATTCTCCATTGAAAGAAGGAGTATGCTGTGTTATTACGGTAGATATTTTTTAAATAAAATTGTGTAGGTTCGCGTTTGACCGACATTACAATTGATGTCAGGTGGAAATGAGTCTAAGACGGACTATGCTCACCTAGAAGATACTGGTTCACACGAGACATGAAGACACCTAAGTTGTATGTTTCATGAAAAACAGTCTATGTTTAAGAGTTCTACAACTCTTCAGTGGTAATTTAGGATCCGCGGCGCCTAATGTTTGCTGTATTTAATTGAGCAGATTAAAGGATAGTAATGTTTATTAAACTTAATGTAATATACAGATTTCAAGACAGACAAGATAGGACAAAAGAAAGACGAGTGGTGTCAAATTATTTTTTAAAATGAACATCTGAGGTGCCACGTTAAGTAAACCACATAATTTTAACAATAAAAAATCCATCAATTGCTGTTATAAGTTCTTCCAAACAATATTTTATTATTTAATAGATGTTTAACATTATTAATAAATGCTCGCCGTTCAAAACTTATGCTTCATTTATTTGGACGAACGTCGCGACGACGCGGGCGCAAGAAAAAGCGGTCGAGGTCCTTGCCTACTTATGTTGTGTATGTGCGCTTTGAACGTGCGCTGGTCGAAGCCATTTCTTATTTATTTCTCAGTATTGCCTTGCAGTTCCGTCATCGTTTGTCTTGGTGATATCATCAGCTTCAGCTTGAGCAATACCTACTAGTCGTGAAGTCGTGTCACTCGTTAGCTTATCCAATATGCGAATATATATAGATATATTTATCGTCATATGCCGCCATCCATCCTGCAATTAGGCATGAAAGATTACGTGTTTAGATAAAAAGTACAATTGAAACTTAATCGTCAATAAATGATTGCACGTCGAGTTTTATGATTGATTTAAAAATAGCATGCTTGAAAATGCATATATATATGAAATATGTAAGAGATTTTCTAAGTAATTATACCCAAGAAATAATTAAAATTAACAAAATGGTAAAACATGATTTATAATAATAAATATGTGCATGTCAATCGCATAAAAGTTTAACGACGAACCACATGCCATATTCCCCCCATAAATGTACAAATATGAAATTTACATTCGGTGAGAAAGCTGAAATTCCAGGTTCAGGGTTCGAACCTAGGTCATAGGAATAAACTAGTAAGTTTTTTTTAATACATGGAGTAATAAATAAATGTTATGTAGATGAAACATGCGGCTTATTGTTTTTATTTATCCAGTAATTACTGGTTGGCTTCGTACGTAGCTACGTACGTAATGCTTTTATACAAATAAAAGTCTAAGAGGAACATTGGTTCAATATCGTAGTCGCAAAATTAACAACGAAAACTTATAGCGAATATTTACTGTGAGTCTAATGCTTAATTTTTTTGTAGTTTTGTTGTCAGATGATAAATGATTTTTGGGATTACTTAGAGATTTTGGTCAAAATGAAAACGTTTTAACTCGCGTTTCGTGTTCCAAGAACAATCTAAAAAATCAAGCGGCTGTAGAAGGAGTAACACTAGCATCACAGGCTTTTTTTTTGTAAAAATTTAGGCTTCGGCGTTTTTTAATACGGATAACTCGATTTGTCTGGCATCCATTCATCAGGTCCAACATGGTAAACATGAAACCGTCTCGGGAGTATACATACTTACCAGTAAAGAGAAAAATTGAAATCAATACATTTGACGAAGAAATCGTAACATGCATATAAAAAATAAGTGCCTGTAGAAAATGTATTAGCTTCACGCGATTAACGAACATACAAGAAAAAAAAATGCAGATGAATTGAGAACCTCCTCCTTTTTGAAATCGGTTTAAAATCAAAAAAATATTTATAATTAAAGTTAGTTTCAAATAAGTCTGTTCGGATGTTTTTGATTCAATTAAAGCTTTGCTAGGGTTACATAGGCACATAACAAACAGTAGAAGTTCGTCATTTATACGGACCTCTTCAATATAAATATACGGTCCGATACATGGCCAAATTCAACTTTTTACTGTCATATGCTACATTTATACTTGCAAACCAAATTGCGTGCAGCATCGTCAAGTATTTATCTTGAAGGCACACAAGAAATAACCCAAACTTTTAAATGAAAAAGATTGTATTTATCATAGCAATACGTAGTATTTTACTTTGACTCGGGATTGAAGATCCTAAAGTTATATTTTTAATGGGCTCTCAAATACACGTATGTGATTAACTTTCAGAGTCCTTGGAGAGAATAAGGCGTTTTTTTATTTAATTTTGTTGGAAGAAACGAAGCGCAGGAGAATGATGTCATATTTATTTCTGTATTAGGCTAATATGGGGCTAATCCTATTCTCCTCGGATATTACTCATAGCTTTTTCGTTTAAGCACGTCTAAAATATATTTGTCCAATACACTATTAATTAGCAGTCGAGGTTGTTGAGTCTGAGACTTACGTAAGCAGCGTCTATATAAATGCAATTAACCTTTTAAAGCCTTTTTAATTGTCATTTGTTGTTCAAGTTTGAGAATATGAGAATATTCGCATTGTAATGTTTTGTAAATTGTTTTAATTTAAATCAATTTTAACTTTTCCTCATAACAGAATGCTTTGTCTACTTTCTGATGGATAGAAATCAAGTGGACTTGAGAGATTACTATGACTAGGAGATTGACAATATACCTACTAATTTGGAGTTGAGTTCACTCTATCTCCTATTACCTCCAAGAGGAGGAGGTAGAGCTCCGTACAGTGTTGTACTTTAAGGTCGCAAGTATCAAGAGCCCTATATGCTTTTTTATTTTCAAAACCTATTTTTCAAAAATATGACTAATAGTCCGCTAATTAAGGGTATAAGAGGACGAGCCTTGAAGTTTATTTAAGGCTAATTCCTAGTTGTGCCTCTGGTCCATATACTTAATTTCACACTTTTTCTAAGCCCAATATAGATGTTTTAAAAATGTCATATATCAGCTTACCACGTCGTTTTACAAGTGAAAACTTTGAATTCCTTTACCATTAAACTACCCACTTTTTTGTGTCGAAGTATAATATAGTTAAAGATTACTACCTCAAGCTATATATATGTTATTGTTTACTTTTGAATGTATATAATATAATATGTGTATTTATTTTAGTATATATATTATCATATGTATTATTATTTATTTTTTAATTAATAAATGAAATTATTGTACGAGTGCTGGTTTAGCAACTACCGACTTTTGTTGTCCTTCCTATACTCCATCCAAAGTTTGTCTGGAAGAAATCGCCATGAGCGATAAAACTGCCGATTGTACTTGTATTTAATGTTCTTGATATTATGTAGCATTTTTGTACAATAAAGTATATTCTATTCTATTCTATAATTAAATAACAGAATAGAGGCAAGATAATTTATTTTAGGTATTTACTTGGTAGTAATTGAAAAGCTAATGTCTGTCTATACGTCAGACAATAGAATAAATAATATATTTGAATATATTATTCTTATGCTGCCAGTTCTTCTCATTGTATCATCACGTAGATCGAACAGTTTTCCTATTCAAAAAGGTTATACCATGTTCATTCCCACTAGCAAAAGTACATACCAAATTACAAAAAAAAATGTACTTCGACCTCACGAAGAAAGAACAAACAAACATACAAGTTAACTTTTTAATGTATATGTTATATACTACCAAATTAATGTTTATTTACCTTACTTTCACTGTTAGGCTAGATTGTTGGTCATGTTTCGAAACAGGAGAATTATTCATAACATATTTTATAATTCTTTAACAAGGCTACATATCCAATTAGTATCTTTAATAACATCTGATCATTAAAATAACCATTATGACTTCATTTTTCTAACACACTTCATATAGTCATATAGATCACAATAATAACTTTGTAATAATGATGATATCATCATGAATAAACTTGAAAAGGATAAAAGTAATTTATATCGTACATATCTTTAGAGAATAATTCTACTAGAAACAGAACATAACGAAGTTCTGTTTCTGAAGAAGATAATGATCTTTAAAAAGTAAGGTTTCTGTCAAAGTATAAACTAAATTAACGGCGAGTAATGTTTTCACCGCTAAATTCAATTTGGATTATACTTGCCTGTCTCAAACATATAGTAATTATATGTGTATATAGGGTTATAAGTTTGTATTATTATAATTATGTAAGGTATCTTTTAGAAACGTAATATTAAATCTGCGAATGTGTCCAAGTTGCCTCAAGCTCTTGGAGTTTATTCACCACGTCCTTGTCTTGGATGAACGTTTTGTGGATGCCCCTTAAGTTTACATTGCATACTATAACACCATTATCTCCGTCACATAGAAGTCCCAAGAGTTCATGTTTAAGCTGGTAAATTGAAGTTTAGCATCCCCTTTGTAATTGGAGAGAATTTTCTTTATTTTTTTTTATTATCGGAGTTTAGCAGACAGGCAGACGGCCCACTTGATGGAAAGCGGTTACCATCGCCTATGGACATTTGCAACACTAAAGGTGTTGCTATTCTCTTAAGGGAGACTGGATCCTGGTCACTAATGCCGGAACACAACTCAAGGTGGTTATGGAGACATACTCTAGACCAGGGGTGCTAGCCATCCAGTCGGGTAAATGCCCTACCACCTGGAAAAATGGGTACGTGGGACTTCAAGGCTATTAAATTGCCCAGTCTACTCCCTAAAAATAGAGCATGATCGTCAAGATCTTACTGATGCGCCATCGGTACTGCATTACTGTTTGTCTCAACGCTATGACTCAGAAATGCTCTTAGTGATTTGTCCTTTATACAAATAGTTTAGCTGAGAGGGTAAAATCTCAGACCTCCAACTCCTCGCTTCTCTAAATCTTTGATGGAGGTAGAAGGTCTGTAGAGGGACGTGGCTCTATTTGGTGCATTCGTGTTGCTGCCTCCTTTCTCCTTCATTCAGCTACCTCCTACGATGCGAGATCCGTGGCATAATGCTTTCATGTACCTTTCTTCTTCTTGATCTTCTTTCGTATTTTCCACTCAAAGACCAAAGGTATTAAAATAATAAAAATGTCGAGGAAGCAACATCATTTGTTTTTTTTTGTAACACAATTATAACGTGTAACAATTTTTGGCAAAAACTTATTTCCTGATAGCGATTAAACGAGTCTTATTAATTTCAAGGAAAACTTAGTATGCTGCGCACACGTTCAATTCGGACTCATCAAGTAATTTTTAGAAGTTATTTCTGTTTTGTATACTTGTTTGGCTGAAAGTGTGTTTGCTTGCTAGTACGTGGTTCAGCGGTAAAATAAATTTTCGCTTGATTGTTTTAATTTAAAACAATTATCTAGAATATAATAGAACCAGTCCTATGCTAAATATAATAAGATTCAGAATATAAATGCACCAATGGTAGGCTTAGGTTTCCCTATTTTATGGGAACAGTCGATATAGCCTCCACGCTTGTTTAAGGCAAATTGGCGGATTTTACGTACCGGTAATCCCGAAAAACCAGATTTCTCTCTATACTTTCCTTCACTGACAGCAAGATTTTGTTGTAATTTTTTTTTATAAATTGGAATAAAGTATATCAAGAATACCGCATTTACATTAAAATACAAACTAATATTATTATTGCTTATTTTACAAATTACCTACAATAAAATTTACCTAAAATGTAAAATAAAATTTACAGTATTTACACAGTTATTATAACAATGAACATAAATCTTCAAATTAACCTTCCCACATTAGAATGCAGATATAAGAGCTTAGGAAACTGATTGTCTACTTCAGAATGTGGAAATGTCAGTTGCAGGCCCGTAGCTGTCGTTTGAATAAGGGGCTTTTATCTCTCTCGTAAATTACTATGCAACATCTGGGCTACCTAGCATTGCATACACAATACTCTGTAATAAAAAACCGTAATGGGCGTAGATAAAGCGGGTGTACATTAAGCAGATCGTCGCGTGAGAAACCATATTCAAGAGATCCAGACCGGCCCGTCGAGTAGCCATGGTGTTTTTATAGATACAGTAATCTAATTACAGGTAGATTGCAAAGGTCGTTGCCCCACATCACGCCCTAGTCTATGCATTAATGTAAATGTTCCTCGGTTCGCTGTGTACTTGCCGACTACTATTGTAGAAATTTAATTAGGTACTGTTTTCTACTTGCACGCAAACAGTATTTAACAATAAATCGGGTAAATACTTGTTACAGTAATAGGTTCTATGAATATAAAAATATTCGTTTAATCGAATATAGAGAAATAAGAAGACAGAACAATTTTTTTTTAAGAGTTAGCAATGAAAATTTATAAAGCAATAATATAAAAAACGTTTTGAAATAATGTACGCAGCAATTTCAGTAAATGAGGTTTCACTTAGCCTATTGCTTTGTCGGAATACTATGCATCAAGAACGCTGATTTTTCACTGCAAACTATCACGATACAAAAACATCTCAATTATAAACAAATGAATTTAAATTTTACTATAATGACTATATATCAAATAGTATCTATTTTTTTAAGTTTTCACGACAAGTGTACATAATTAAAACTAAGTTTTAACGGTTTTAAGCGCGTCATTTTATTTGGTGTTTATATTGACGTTTCGACCACTTTTCAGTAGAAGGCTTGATTAATATATAATTATAAAACATATATTATAGAGTTAGGAATAAAAATTGTGATAATATAATAATATTACATACCCCATCATTATCTTAAAATCACTTAACGGATCTTAATGTAATTTTTTTCTATCACAATCACCTCTTGAATTTATCAGAATCCTCCACCTGTCACAATTTAAACCAAGAAGAGGAAGAATAGAAAAAAAATTAAGGTAGAATTAAAAGACTGGTAGGGCAGACACGTTTTTTTTCAGACAAAATTATATTCAGAGAATATTATTATTTTCGGTTAAATGCTTGTCTTAGGGCTCTATAGAAAAATGATAAAATTAGTAGGCGTTCGATTCGTCTAGAATACTCTTTACTATGTACGGATTGATACGCATCAGG
Organism: Dendrolimus punctatus; assembly: GCA_012273795.1. Lineage (NCBI taxonomy): Eukaryota > Metazoa > Arthropoda > Insecta > Lepidoptera > Lasiocampidae > Dendrolimus > Dendrolimus punctatus. Next base: position 10,386,907 of record CM022537.1, read on the forward strand.
CCAATTCATTGTCAAAATTTCTATGCTTTGAAATCGACTTGACCTCGACCAGCGTATAAATTGCGTATTCTCAGATTCTAATACAATGACAATTCACACATCTGTTACCCCGAACAGTAGACTTGACCATCACAAGTTCGATACGTACTATGACGTATTTGTAGTTTATTTCTAATGCATTGAAATTTTCTATGTACATATAGGTATATGTACGTATACTTGAGGATATCTTACTGATATGATAATAATAATAACCATTTTTAATGTTTTCATCAATTTCTCTATCTGGTTGTCTCTGTATGCCACAATCGTTCTTCTGTGAAACCGATCGATATGGATAGAATTAGATAGAAAAATAGATAAGGATATATAGCGCTATATAGTAGTGTAATTTTTTTTGACGAGGAGAAATCCACTTGCGAACATCTCACCCTGTGAGGATCACGATGAGTGCGTCTGGAGATATTTGCTAGCGTGGCGCCGGAATACCCATTAAAACTCCCTGTACCTTCCAGTCATCTATAACCTGGGAGTGGGAAGTGGCTACCGCGTCGACCCTGGCAGACAGAGGTGTAGTTTTTTTTGTCAACGCTGGAGGAATGCATTTGCGCATATCCTCAGACCCGGGGGGATGACACAAAGGGGTATGTGGGACCGGCTGCTGGTGTTGGACACAAGCCTTAACATTAGAACTTGCAAGCACCGACCGCCAGACTACCCACTAAACCTTCCAGCGTCGCTCCGCATCATGATGAGGCGTCACGGGACCATAACCACGGGTATGACTGCCGTGACATCTCGATGCAAGCCGACAAGGAGATCTATTTCTGAGACTAGCACACCTCACGGCACTGAGTCCCCCGAACCCCCGTCCCACTATGCGTTGTATCTAGTGAAACCTCGAAACAATTAAAAATTATGGATATAACAAAATATTTTCAACTAAAACTAGTTTAAACAATATCCTTTAAGTATTTTCGACAAAATATTTTTTTATATCTACGTAGATAAATTATGAACACAGTAGATCCACAGTAGATTGTTAGCTGTACGGAATCCTTAATTGTTTTTGGAATGCTACGCAACTGCCGGATTTTATTCTAGAATAGCCCATAATTCAAAAAGAGACTATGCAAAATTGGTTTATTTAACCATATTTTATGTTTTCTTGTTGTCTTTATACATATGCTGGTCTAAAAAGATCAAGTTAAATTTAGCAAAATTAACAATTAACAAGGTGTATTTATTGTCTTGACAACATAGCTAAAAGTTAAATAACATTGCGCATAATCTAATAACATTGTTTTTAGATTTTCATATATTTTTGAGCGACCTTTGTTCATTATCTTGTTGTTGGCAATGAATGAGTCATTATTTCTGTTAGTTTGGGTGACAACCCTGAATATTTATTGCTCTGAGACTTCTGCTGTGAATAAAAGCTGTTTTCAATCGAATAGTGTTTTTCTCATCAAAATCTTTTAAGCATGCAATCCATACTAATTTTATATACACATTACATACGGCGTTCTGCTTGAGGCTAAAAGGAATTAATTGGCTTGAGGATAAAAGTAAAATATCGTAAGGTAGAACGATGACCAACGCAAAATCTGCTTTTCCATCTTGTGATCAAGGAAAATAATAGAAACGACGATCACCCACTAAAAAAGGTACGTCTATAATGTTCCTAAACCTAAGACGGTATTGTGTATCATTCTCGAGTTTATTCCATGTACAACAACGACTCGGAGGGAGGGAACTTCTCGCCGCGGTTGTCTCTCTGCACTACGACATGGGGTAATTTAAGAAGGGCGGTATAAAATTTATTCGACGCCAGCAACGAGCTGACGATGCCCATGGTGCAGCTAATGTTATAGGCGGTGGTGAACACTTTCCATCAGGTGGGCCGTCTGGCTGTTTACCAGCTTCTAGCTTCTGGCAATAAAAAAAACGGTGTGACCGTGAGAGGGAAGCCAGACAGACTGGCGCCGTTACGCGTTACGTCACGAAGCGGTTTACCCTCCCATGAGAAGCTATCACTTTAAAAATCTCTCGAGTTTTGACTTTAAACGTAGATTTTTTACCAAATTATTCAAAACTTTGTCTATAATATAATACATTTGCATAGCGGTTGAGTATGTACACAATGGATTTTTTATTGCATAAGTAACAGCAGACAGATATATGGCTCACCTGATGCTAAGAGACTACCATCACTTATGGTCACTTGCAGCACCAGTGTTACAAATGCGCTGCTATTTTCTAGTGAGAGAGTGGAACCTGGTTGCTAATGCCGGAACTCAAATATAAGATTTAAAAAAACAGGTTGCCAATTTTTGTTTGACTGTAAGATTACACGTGTAAATTATTCAACGAATTTAAATAAAACTCGATAGAATGTCTTTTCTTGCGATACCATCTCCGGGCCTGGAGGGCTTTACACCGAGGGACTCTTGAACGGCTTTTTGCCAAACGCAACCTCTGACCGGAGGCCAACAATTATGTCAGTCGTCAAACTACCCATTAAACCTAAACTTGCGCCCCTAGCACGCACGTTTTTACAGGACGTCACAGGAACTAGATCAATGCTCAACGCTTAGGACTCTTTTATCCCAACAAATGACGTTGTTTCTCTGGTGTATGTTCTTAAACGTTACCCGTCGACGGATGAACATCCCAAGGTCATGTCATCAGGGTCGTAGACGACGTTTAAGAAGTCACCCCTGGTATACGTTGTCATGGAACGCGAATGAAGTTTCGCTTGCATATGCCAATTGAAAATAAATTTATATATAACGTACAAATTTTTGACAATTAAAAAGAACAGTAAGTAGATGTTGGTTATCACTATGGAATCTTGTATTGTACCTGACACATAAGTTGATTTTCAAATAAGTTATTTCAACTGATTTAGTCCAAAAATGTATTTTATATAATTAATAATAATGGGAAACTAAACTGGTGCAGATATACTTTAGAGTCCAGAGATAAACATATGATTCTTTTGTCTTACAGTGAATTAAATATCACCGAAAGCTTTTCAAATTTTCTATAAAATAGTCCGTATCCGTGCCTTAAACCGTAAATAGTACCTACACATTTTTTCATAACCACGAAACAAACATACTTAACATGCACAAGTGGTCCTGCCAATGCACAAATACGTGTAATTAGTATTTTAGTTCAGTTGGTTACGCGTGTAGACAATGTAAATTTGGAAAAGGTATCCAGTTGAACAGACGATCGTATCTGTATAAGTATGTTACCGGTCCGTTCAAAGATGCGTTGCGTAAGCTCTGATTTCGACACCGCGGCCGGCGGATATAGCACGGGGCCGCGGGCCGTCTTTAGCGGCTCACACCCACACCACATTATTTAAACAGAACTGCCTGCATGCACCACTTGCTAAATGTTTAAGCAAACTAAATGAAAGAATTCAAATAATCCAAAACACACGTTATCATTCGACTATCTATCGTCAATAGCTTTGTAACTTTTTTGTAGTGTCCTTCTATGAAGTAAACCTATACATACATGTGTATATATAGGTTATATTTTCTTCATCTTTATGTATCTCAGGCTTGTGGATTGTGTGAAGGATGATATGATGATAAATGGTGTGACGAAAGATGTATGTCAGTATAGGGGGGCGTGGAAGAGTAAAAAATAATATTGTGCCGATCCCGTATTAATTGGGATATGGTGAAAGAAATGACAGAGAAAGAGGCTTCCATTATATTTATGTTTTCCTTTTGCCATAACCATTTGAATGATTGAACTCTTTCCTGTAGTTTTATCAGAGTGCTATAAAATGGCGCTCTTCAAAAAAGGCATGAACATATATTTTGCCAATTTGCCGTAAACATACAAAAATATAACCATTTTCGCAAAACTCTTGCACTCTTATGTAATCGTCACATCCTACTGAGGGACAGATGTACGCAACTCTAAAACCTGAATAAGGAAAATGAGTGATGAGTAATTATTTATAGCCGGTTCTTACTTCATTCACTTGTTTTACCATCGGTTACATTTTGATATTACATGTTATGAAGCTTATGTGAAATTGTAATTGATAGTATGCAAATGAATGGTCGGTAACATATAGGAACCAGCTATTAATCAATACAGTAGACGTCACATAAGTTAACTAAAATTTAGATAAAAAAATCTCTATGGAATGTCATCTTAATAACTTTTCACGTTAACTTTAAAGAAGATAGAATATTTTATTAATAAATCGATGTTGATATGTATATCAAACGTATATATTTGAACTACAACAGTTCAATCCGTGTAGAACCTAGACAAGAACTGTATTATCGTGTTCACCTTTAGCATATGGGCGATTATATTTGCATCGTCTGTATGCTAATGAAGATATTCGTAAAAGGTAAATTATAGGTAATCAACTCATATTTACGTTAAACTTAGATAACTTGAATGTTTTAAAGATAATAACGAGCTGTTTAACAGTCATTACTATAATTAAATGTAAAGTTAATTAGACAATTTCTGGGGTTTCAGGACGACTTAGACAAGCAGAACCTTTAAGGATCTGGGGCTTTTTTCTGCTATTTCAATCTTGGCGTTGCGAAGATATTCAAAGAGTGATTCCATTTTGATAGTGCCAATAAATCGTATTCTACTAAATCCACAATATCTTCTCGATATCGCAGCGGTGGAATAATAGCAGAAAAAAGTTGGTATTGCTATTAGCACAAATGGTGCTAGCCGAAATAAATATTGAAAAATCACTACAATTGTAAACATTTATTTGGCGAATTTTCGCTTATAAATATTATAACACACCATTGGAAAGAACAGGATACCGAATTCAGGCAATCCTACGATCGAGATGATGGTTTCTGGCGATTTTGACGAGATGTATTATTAAGCATAAATAGGCCGCCGTCCATAATGTATCTCGGTGGCACGTATTGTATTGTACGTATCCGTAATTGTGGATTAATTAAACTTCGAGTGTTTAAGGATGGAATATTTGTAATATTCTTCCATCTTAAAGCATCTTAAAAGTTTTCCCGCCTGGGCTAGTGTACAGCCTGGCACGCCTATAACCAACATTAATTGTTCTAAATTTGTATATATTCTTTGTATGTATCGGAAATTCTTTTGGTCGTGTAGAACTTTTTGATTTTTGAACTATCATCTCTTGGCTTTGTAAGTGTTCCACTACATGTGTACATAGAGTATCGTTAGACAGGCCTTCCAAGTAGTTTTTAAGTTATGGTGTATTTTTCATTTCACGGTAAAGTAGCCAAAAGATAAACGAACTGAAACGCACATAGCCTATTTTCAAATTGTTATGCTAGCTTTTTGACGCTAAGTGATTAGCTGAAAACAAATGAAAATGAAGTTAATATTGGAAAATGGAAATTGAATTGAAATCTTAGAAATTGCTAAGTGCCTATTTTGATATCTTGTAATTTTGAAATGCGTTTGCTATCTCTAATATATACAATTCTCGTGTCGCAGTGTTTGTAGTTAAACTCCTCCGAAACGGCTTGACCGATTCTCATGAAATTTTGTGTGCATATTAGGTAGGTTTGAGAATCGGACAACATCCATTTTTCATCCCTCTAAATGTTAGAATAGTAACTTGTATATTTTTAGATAAATGTTATTTTTATATGATACAGCATTAAAAAATACACAAAACTCTAAAATTTCAACCCTCTACGATCAACCCCTATTTTTAAATAGCGATATCAGTACTGTAATCATTTAACTTGCCTAAAATGACTAAAAATAATTTAAAAGGCAAAACAACCTTTGCCGGGTCATCTAGTAATAAATTTATGTTTCGGCATAATTAAGAAGCTTTACACCGGGCCTTGTTTTTGTGCTTATAAAAAACTTAGTTTTTGTTCTTCTAAATTTTAATGTTACTATAATCTTTGTTATAAGATGCTCCGAGGTATTCGTTACGAACACAATACAATAGTGGTTTTTCCGCCTTTGCCATATTGCCAGGGAATGTATATACCAAAGTGTTTTCCATGTCGATATCGCGTAGAATAATTGAATCACGTTCTGTGTCATCAGTGAAGGTCCTTTGTCCACCTTGAGATTTTATAATTTCCGCGAAGTTTTATTTATTTTTATAGTCACCTATTATTAATCAATTATGCACGGGAGATTATTTAATTAAATAAAGGTTTTAAATAAATAGAGCTATTCGTAAATTTAAGTAAAAGCCCAGCGCTTAGCACGGTTCAAATCTGTAGAAAACTATAAAGCTGGTTCCGTGCTGCGCGTGTTTCTATAGAGTTCCATAGACTGCAACAGATTTTGCGGGAAAAAATCCGGTGCGGAATAAATTCCGTGCGCGCTTCTTTGAAGTTTCATAATTATGTTATAAGTTTTGCCGAATTGACCGAAATGTTCTTGGTAGTGTGGGCACGGCTTCATTGAGGCTTAACTCAAGAAGGCCTTTTGTGAAAAGTTGGATAAGAGTTTAGCTTCACATAAAATTGTTTGGCAACGAAAAGTGTAAAACAAGATTTAGCTAAAACGCCTTCTAAATGATAAATGAAAGAGAATCTCGATATTTATATTATGTAGTTTATAAAAGTCTGATTGCTGGGTTGGAGTTTCCCTATCTTAGGGCGACGGACTTATACCCGACACGATTGTCCTAGGTGTGTTCTACACATGAACACTCATATAGTTGTTTTCACTTTCAGAATGGGATTATTGTTGCAATATGCATGTTTATTCTGAAAAGATCTAAGAGGTGCATACTTTTCAGTTATATTACACATAATACAGACCCATACCATTAAAATCAGACGTAGGTGCCTTAGGTACTAAGCTACAATGACTTAAACATTATTAACATTTAACAAAATTGCTATTCAGAAAGTACGATAAAATTATTTCGATTGTGGTACAATTCCAGACTGATTGAAAAGAATAAATGTATAAAGCATAATCTCTTTAATATGGTTAAATTATACAATGATTACTTGCAGGCGAGGAGGAAAATAAAAAGTGGTTCTCGGCATGCTCGAAATGTGGAGGACAAATGGCGGTATGAGTTCCAAGAATGTTCGCATCATCTCGGCTCGCCTTTGCTGGCGAATACGCAATCTTCTACTGCGGACAGCGGCGAACTTTGACAATGAAATGACATTGAATGACAAACGTATTCGCATAAGTATAAGCACACTTCACCAATATGTTGTTTTGTAGAAAACAAAGCTCGTTTTTGCTTCGCTTGGTAACATCTAAAATAAGGTTGTCGGAGAGGACTTATTTATAGCTCTTTTAGATTCTTTGAAAAACAATCACAAAACTAATAACAAATATGAGACGATTTGTTATTCCTTTTCTGATTGTTTTGATTTGTAAACTCACTAAATTTTGAGGTTTTTTAACATATCAAAAAGTAAAAAATGAATTGGACTTCGAGAAAAGTTTGAGTAGCACAAACAGTAAGTATAGAAATATATGACTTTGCCATTGCTTTATGGTTATGAGTAATGCTTTTCCTTGAACTTGTATATCACCTTATGCTACGTAGGTATTAAGGTAAAAAAAATTGTGAACACCTGAAGCGTCATCGGTTTTCTCCACAAATAATTATTTATATTAAAGATAGGCTATTTATTGAGGAAACTACATAACATCACGCTGTATCCGAAAAGAGTCAAAACTAAACATAGACTCTTAATTTTGGTAACAAAAGAACCATTATGTTTTCTGCATGCATGTCCATCTCTATCATGCATTATTACATGTTTATTTTCTTTTACTTTGGAATAAACATTTGACTTTCGTTTGATCTTCAATAGCACCAGCACACATTAAAATATAAAAAGACCTAGACATTTGTTGTGACATTGTGTCATGAAAATCACTTCGATTCTTTATCTGTTTATTAACAATTCCTCTATTAAGTTACATTCGACCCTATATTAACAGACTGTTGCTAACTTACCTATTTGGCGAATAACAGCACAAACGCCATGTGTTGACGTCATCGGTCAAAAACATTTACAGTTAATTAAAAATAGGACCAAAGAGTAAAATATGGAAGTATTCAAATTAAATTCTTATCATTTTGACTACCTCTGTGGTTCGGATACTTAGGGTAAATTTTGTAAACGACCTATTCGTGTGTACACATATTTATGATATATACATACATTCATAACTTCACGCCAGGTCCCTAGGCACGAACAACAGAGCATATTTATGATCTTTGTTATTTACTCTGGGTCGAGTGTCTGGTATCGTACCCAGCATTGTCCGTTGTTTATTTCGCATCACATAAGTATAATGTATTTGTCTGTCAATTAATTTTATTTAAAAAAGGGGTCTTTTTTGGACGATGCTTATTTTGGATCAACGGATTATAGACTAATCCCTTTTGTCTCAGGTCAAGTTGATCATCATTTATCAATCTCAACATAGACTGAAATAAGCAACGGAAAGATTTTCTAAAGAATATTTATATAAATAGCGGTTCGAATACGTATTCGGTTCTGTGGTAAACACCCGTCGAATAATAAGCAAAACCAGTCGCAGCAGTGACATCACCTTCCTGTGCTGCAAGCAGCCGTGTCCTTTATAGATTTTATTCAATACATTATGTGTATTATTTAATCATTCTTTATAATTTGTAACAAATGTAAAGTTAATTAATTATAATACGTGGGTAATATAAAAACGTAAAGTGACTTTGAATGTATGACGGCGTTTGTGGTTGAGCGGGCTACGACTTAACCGGCCGAAATTGCTGGAACACAGAGGCTCCGGGTTCGATACCTGGCATGGTAAATTTCGGAAACAATCTTTCTGTTATTTACTATGGTCTGGGTATCTGGGATCGGCCCCAGAGTGGTTGTATTTTCCCCCAAACACAAGCGTAACATGCTTAGCTTCGGGTATACAATGTGTGTGTTTGTCTGTCGATTGTCTTGTATGTCTTTCAAGACCACGGGCCATACATACATTTGGAGGCCTTGCGTGGAGCATATTATTATTAATGTATATTTGATTGTCTCTTTCTTGCAGACTCGAAAAAGAATCGACTTAGTATATGATAAGATGGATATAGTATGCCTACCTTACGATATAAAAACAGCGTTTTGTCGTTTCTTTTATCTATGTATCAGTAAATTAAATGAAATTCATTATAATATTTGAAATGAAAAACTGAGAAAAGCTAATTTCATATTCGAACACTGAGATTTAATGAAGAGGGGGAACTCCCGACCACGGTCGAAACAAACAATTATGAATCGCGCGTTCCATTTCTTACAGTGGTTTTGAGCGTCTCGTATAACCGCAAACACTAGCGAAAAAGTGGCGGTCACAGCTAGATTTGAATAAAGTACCTACTAAAAATGTTAGCAAATTGTTCGATTAATTTATAGATTGGCCAATGTCTTACTGTTAATCTATTAATCTATTGTTAATCTAGCCAAATTATATTTATTGTGATCGTGATGAAGTAAATTTACCTAACTCCTTACTTACTTGTTCTACCAACAAGATGAGAACTGTTTTTGCAAATATGATGCTATGCACCTACGCTGAATTTTTTTTCAATATTTACTTGCAAGTACCAAGACTACCTCTAAACATTACTCTTTTGTAATTTCACTACATAACTTTGTAGCGCCTTACAGACTACAGTTTTATATTGCATCTTTGTAGACGTTGTTCTGATGAAAGTTCTGACAAAAATGACTGTGATGATATGCCATTCCGTTTTTTTTAGACTAGAGGTCTTACTTATAATCGTTGCTTAAATTTAAAGAAACTGTTCAGCAACTGATTAGTGAAAATCTTACCCATAAACTCCTCTTTAGCCGAATATTTTGGATACAACTACGTTAATCATTCAGATTTCGTTTATCTATTATGCTCCTCTTAGGTAAACAACAGGTAAAACAATAATAATAATTTATAAGTGAAGAAAAAGATATTCAATGATTAGGGTCTGATTCTCTTATTAAAAGATGCCTAATCGTTTCTTAACGAGATTATTATAAGTAAGGCCATAGATATCTACTTTCAAAAGTTAAAAAAAATGTAAAACATTTTTTCATAAATTTTGTATTTAAAAATACTAAAAGAATTCTAGGAGTATTCTAGTTGTTAATATAATACTTTTATCAACATCAAATAATAACAAAAACATTTTTTAAGTTCGCCAATGAATCAGTAAAATAAAAACAAAATGTTGTTTAATTCCAAGTGGTTGCAATACAACCAATCTTTGACCAATTACAGAGATTTGCACTGAGATTAGAAGTAACTTCCATTGTTGTATTTTAACGTAGAAAAACAATGAATGTTACTCATTAACCCGACTGTTTGCCCATCGGCGACCTTGCTGCTTAATTAAGTTCGGGTATATAATGGATAATTAAATAACGTAATGATGTAACTAACATTTATATATTTTAATTAACATACAATATTAATTTTAAAAATACTGAATCATATTTAAATACATTATATTTCATGCGAGGCATGAACCAGTTCTTTGATACTGTGGGGATTAAATAGCCGGCATTTCAGTAAAGTAATATTTTAAAGATGATTTTATAAAACCAAGAATTATTAATGAAATGGATTACTAAGATATGATTAAAAACTACTATTAATTGACTTGCGGAGGAATAGTGTCATTAAATAACGCAGTTGAGACATGATCCAGCAGTTATTGCTTTTATTAGCTTTTTCCTGTTTTTAAATAGTTTAATTAACTTAATTATTGTAAATATTTTTACTAAAGTATGTACCTATTTATATATTTATTTTAAGGTACTAAATTAGTAGTGCCAATTGTAATATAACTACCACTGTATTCACTGTACTTCTTAAGGAAGGAATCGCTATTAGCGATAAGACCGCCTATTGTGAAAGTTTTCGTTTTGTTAACTGTATCATCTTTTAACACATAATAAAGGTTTAATGATTGAATGGTAATCTGATTTTCAACAAAGTTACAATTACTTGATCTCGCTCTGACAGATGTAAACGATTCAAAACTCTTAGAAGACGTCTATTCGCTGAACATATGTTTAATCTTCTGCATATACGATATACAAAAGGAAGGCTCTGAAGAACTGTTTGAGCCAATGTCTATGTTACCATTCTATTTACCAATCACTGAGAGGACATCCACATTTCCTCGAAACCTGACATTCGTCTAGCGAACTCGAGGTTTAGTCCTTCAAACCATACGTGTGCAGGCTGTGGGTCGAGCTCATTTATGCGGCTTTCTAAGAGCCTCATAATAATTTGATTTTTGGTCTCTTCGAGGTAGGAAATGTATCAGCTCCCTTGGTGTTGTGAAAGTCTATGGACGTCGATATTTACTTACCATCACAGTTTACTGGCTTGCATAGTTCCAATCAATAAAATATTAGAAACGTCTCAGCTTGTTATTAGATAATTTCTGATGTTTTAGGTTATTTTTTAAATTGGAATACTGTAATTAACTAAACAAATGCCTATTTTTAAGAAAAAACTCAAAAAAATTAATTATGTTGTTTATGATAGACATGTTTTAAAAAGTGTAAGAACAATACATCTCTATAGAAAACTTGTTTGTAGCAAAATTCTAAAAGGTCAAAATATTCATAATGGTGCGAAGAGCCGTAAACCGGTTGAATTTTTTATTATGCAATTTATATGGTACAGGCGAGTGTTAAATGTGAATATACACTTACATATCTCCTTTGGGTTCAACGTCTCCGTTTACTGGCCACGTTAATAGGAGGCGGCCATCGTAACCTCATCCGGCCGAGGTATTCGCAACGCGCCTCCGATGTCCTTGCCATCTAGACCTAAGTTGTTGTCCGCTACGGTCTGTGGATCAACAAGATGGCGGGTGCGTATCTGGGGGACTCAGGCGAGGGAAGGGGTGCCAAAACGGGTTGCCCCGGTTGCCCGTGCCGCCCGGCCAGCCCGACCCTGACGCTGAGCTGAGTGCTATTTTTAGCGCTGTGTCACCTCACCGCCACACCGCTCACCCGAACCACGCGATGCACCATGCGAATATCGCTCACCTACATAACACTCCGTGATTCTATATATATTGATGCTATAGGTGCTTTTATACACGGTAATGTTTGTTTCTCAGCTTACTCATAAAAGTGCTTTGAACTTTCTTATTTCTTACTAGAATATGTCCGCGACTTTATTCACGCTTTACTTGAAATTCCCCGGATGCAAAGTATCGCAGCATTTAAATAAGCAATGTAAGCTATCGTTTTTATGGAAACTGTGTCGAAATAAGGTATCGGATTTTTATGCATCCGAACAACGTCAAAGCGCTCACGGGAAAATTTCCGCGGCATTCCCAGGATAAAAAGTAGCAGCAGCTTATTAGGTCTAAGAATAAGCTCTCCATCAACGAAAAACGCATCAAATTCGGCCAGGTAGTTTTTACGTGAATCCCTAACAAAAAGACAAGTAAAAAAAATATTGCATGATGTTCTACATTGTTTATATAGTTAATTCCAGTTGTTTGGTTTTAAATAGCTTCAATGTACAGACACGACATATTTAGAATTTTATAATAGTATAGATTATTTTGTTAAGTACATTTCAACAATGGAAAAATGTAATTTTCTATTTTCAACTTATACATAAAATAGTATTATAGTCGGTTTAAGATTTTTTAATTTCTGAAGCAGCTAATGGCCCAACTATGATGGAAAGTGCTTATCGTCGCCTATGGACATTGGCAATACCAGAGGTACTGCCAATGTGCTGCCGGCCTCGAAGGAGAAACTGGAACCTGGCCACTGATGCCTGAACATAACTCAAAGTTTGTTTCATTACTGGGTTATGTCTGAGTATTTTCACGGGGTTTTACCCAGCAGTAATCCCAATTTGCATATTTGCTAAGTTTTATTTCTTGCACTGTTAATTATTGGTTTCTCCGAATAATAAATTGAATATGTTAGAAAAATGCCACAGCGTTGCATACCTTGTGGCATGATTTGAACACTGGTCATTGAATTGGCTAACGGCAATAAGCTGTCAAAACTTGTCACGCAGAGCACACAGAATAATTAAAATATATATTTTTATGCCACTTGATTCATGATGCAATCAAAGACATTGAAACAGGAATATATATTCACTTCACGTGATACACTTTACCGTAATAGTTGTCTCGTCATGATGTCATTGGCATGTGATGGATGGATCCGCTACATAATGTTACGCAAGAAAATATGATATTATATTCGCATATGCTACATGAGCTTTGGTTATTAAGTAAGCTAAAGGTTTCGTCGTTATTTTGACTAAAGGGGAACCCTTTCAAAAACATCATGCCCCTCTGTTTTTCTATCCATCTTTGTATTCACAGCATTGATTCTCAAAAACTACTGAGTATCTATAGATAAAATTTGCCAGGACGTTGTTTCTATATCCGACTACTACACATGTATCTGAGGATTGAATTTTTTTTCGACTTACATAGTCAAGGGTGTTGCTAATGAGATCTTAAATATTATAATGGCGCTTTATATCGACTTTTTCTGTTTAATTTAATAAGTGGGGATATATAGATTTGAAAGTAGTAAAAAGTGTCACCCCTCCTTTACTTTTGAAATATAATTGAAAATTAAAACCACACTTTATGGGGTTTAAACGGCTCGCGATAAAACAGTAAAACATAGTTTTAACTATGTGTACTAGTCACGAAAACCTAAGAGAATACTATACTTGAATTGTAATCCTTTATGGCAGTCATTAGCCAGGTGTGTCGGATTTTAAGTACACTGATTGTAGGAAATTCGGCACACGCGGCCGTGTAGACATATTGCATCTGTGCAGTATAAAGCAATGCCTCGACAGTCGAGCGATAACCAAGAGCGAAGCAAGACCTGTGTACATTCAGTAATTTATTAAGTGACGGATTTTGCGCGTGTTATTGAATTACGATCTTTGCATTACGTTTGGACGTGTTGTGTTTGGTTATATTTGCACCTGTATTATACGTGTTTGTATGGTTCTAATAAACTCTATAATAATTCCAACGGCATTTTTATTCAAGTCCTGCAACTCGTAACAATATAATTAAACATTTCTTTAAAGACCTGTATCTAAAGAGAAAAATAGCTGACATTCAAAACAACTACGGAACCCTTCCCTCTGCGTCGACTGACATGCACCTGCCAAACTATTGTGTAGTTTATACTTGTGACCTTTAAATAAAGTTGTCTTCTCGATTAATTGATTAGCCACACACGAATTCTCAAGCCACTGTAGCCACACAGTTGCTCGATGTGAACATTAAAAACACGAAAGTTCTTTGAATTTAATCGGTGTAACTGTTTGATATCCGACCAAAACACCCGTTATATATTTAAAATAAAAAATGAGAATTTATGGCATGGAAATTAAAATACACACAAAAACCTGTGGTCATCTACTTAATGATATACAAAACGCGGCAGATGTCAATAAACTGGTAAACATAGGGATATAACTTTTATGAATATCTATTTATTCATTGATTTAATGTAAGGGTTTATACACACTGCAAAAGAGTGATATTTTATATGACATTCTTGAATAAATGAATGAATGAATATGCTTTATTCTGTTTTAAAGATACAGTTAACAGAAATAAAATTTTACAATACAATAGACGGTCTTATCGCTATTAGCGATTTCTTCCAGACAACCTTTGGATGGACAAAAAATTTGATAAGAACAGAGGTATGTTGCATTATTCTCACTACAGAATCAGTATCTCATAAATATATCTTACATACATGATATAATATACATACATCAATAAAATAAAAATATTGTACTAATACGATATATGTTTTTTTATGCAGACAGGCAGACGGCCCTCTTGATAGAAAGCGGTTACCAATATTATAAAATGCACTTACATAAATAAATAAAAAAACTAGAAAAATATAACAATAACTGCTGCATCCTTAATTTGAGCTATAATAATCCTTCACAAGTCTATTGAAAGTAGGCAGTGATTTCTTTGGTAGTCTTTATTTTCTAATACCTACAGTAGGTTATAATTTTGGTCAAATCAAAGTTTAACCCATTTAAACGTTGTGACTACGTTACGACTCTCTTGGCATTTTTTCTTTAATTTTTTTATTACAAGAGTTCAGCAGACAGGTAGGCGGCCTTCCTGATGGAAAGCGGTTACCATCGACTATGGACATTTGTAACACTAAAGGTGCTACCAATGAGCTGCCGCTCTCTAAACGGGGTCTGGAATCTGGACACTAATGCCGGAACACAACTCAAAGTTATTATGGCGGCATATCCTAGACAGGGATAGTAGCCATCTAGACCGGCAAATACCATATCATCTGGCTCTGGGTTATATATTGCCTAATATAAATAAATTATTTTAAAAACATTGTTATGATTTTAAAGATCCTGAGACTATATACACTATATATTTTTCAACACTCAGATATTATGTATAGGAGCCACCACTAGCCTTTTTCGGTATTTATGGTAGAGCGCTGTGTAGCTGCTTAAAAGTTACATATTTCTACTCAATTTCATCCATATAGACCGAATCGTTTCCGAACTAAATAACGATTCATGACGGACATGACGATTTCATGAGTTCTGTTATTTACCAAAAAGGATATAGATCATAAAAATATATTCTTATTACTATTTTTCGCAATAATTAGGACGGCGCAATTGCATAATTAAGTAAAAGCGAGAGTTAAAGGCGGGTCAGATATTTCGTAGTCTGTCAAGGAGCTTTCAAATGTGCCTATATTGCACCCACGCGGATATGAGCTTTGGATGTCAGCAGAGCGAGTGAAGTGGTAGTTATTAGCAATCATTCGCTACATCCCACGTGGGTGTCGAGGACTCTGCCCACGGTTTAACTAACATTACGCATCAACTACGGAATTTTCATATAACATATGGAAACCCTTTCACTATTTGCAACATTGTAGAGCAACTTTATCATGTCACCAATGAATGTGGAATCGGAAGATTAGCGAATATCTGTACATATAGTATAATTGCTTGACCTCATTGACTGCCAAAGGGTCGTAGAAATTTACTTGTGGGTATTTCAAAAAAGTAAAATCTAGGACCCGATCCCAGCGCCACCTACCGGTTCCAATCGGGAATTAAAACCATGCATCCCCCACTCAAACACACAAAAACAAATATCGCAATATTTTTAAATGAAACATCCGAATTGAAAAATTCAAAAAGTTCAAAAAAGGTAGACATTGAATTCATCTTGATTATGGAGTAATTTATTTTGATAAGGATTAATACCAAGGTACAAAATAAACAGTTTTTGAGGCGACGGCATTTTAATTTTTTTTTAATAAAAGAAAACACTTATTGTGAGATAACTACAATTGTTAGACATATGGTTACGCGATATTTTTTGTAGACAATTATATAAGTTTTGCAAAGTGGTAGTACATTGTTTTGTTCTATTATCAATAGTTTTCGCAGCGCACGCCGTGTAAGGATTTTTCGGGTCATTTTTTTACACCTTGGGTTACATTATGGAATTTTAGTAAAGATCCCTATTATTTTTGAAAATATAATATTGCCTCTAGCCTTCCTCGATAAAAGTATTATCCAACCCTGAAATAATTTTTCAAATCGGACCAGCGGTTCCTGACATTAGCGCGTTTAAACAAACAAACAAACAAACAAACTCTTCAGCTTTATAATATTAGTATAGATTTAAACTAAAATCACTTAAGTAATGAACGGACAAAGATACCTTCCATAAATAAATATATTAATATCGGCAAAAAGAGAAGGTATCAAAATTGTATAGTTGCATATTCATATAGTAATTAGTCGGCTCGAAGTAAATCGTAAAAGGCAGAATAAAACATGTTTTAAACAACTTTAACACACGGTATTCGAGGTGCGAACTTTAGTGTCGGTAATGTTTTTTTGTTTTATAGCTAGAGATAGGCTTCACGACTTTAACTCCTAACATGTACGTATTATCCCCATTACAAAGTTGTACACTTTAAACACTCCTTACAGAATCTTGAATACACTTAATTATATTTATTAATCAAGCACATTATAATTTACTAGCAATGTTTCTGAGGTTCGTTGAAGTACTAAATGTTTTCTACACATAGAACTGAAGCCCAACTTTTATGATTCCAAAGAATTGAAACAACCAATAATTGATATTCCAATTTTGATTGTAGCTACAAAGTCGATTACGTCTTGAAGTTTTGCAGCGCGGCAGATTAGTTTTCTAAATTAATGAAAAGGCTAATTTAATATCATTAAACGTAAAAATTATATGTTTCAACATTACTCTGCCCCTGTTGGTACCTGTATTCAAATTCAAAAACAATACTTCATCCTAAACTTAAATTTTAATCAAAAAGGTACATAACACACGATAAAGCTTTTTTCATCTTTATTTATTTGGGATTTTTGTCACATAGGCAGGTCAGCCTCATCATTTCCTAAACGTAAAATAACTTATAAAATAATGAGCTGGCTAAAAAACTAGCCTTCTTTGAGATGATAAAGCTTATATCAGTATTATATCGCACACGTGAGGTCTTTAACTTATTATTGAACGCTTTATGAGCACGGCTACCAAATAGATTTCATACCTACACTATGATTAACTATGAATCATCTCGCTTTTTAAGGTTTCTTAGCCAAATAGTAGAAACACCATACTTGTAGGTTTTTAAATCTGTCTGACTATCCATCTGTCTGTGCGTCACAGTAGTTTTATTAGGAGCCTGTTTGTACCTAGGTTTATATGAAATTTGAAAGAAAGGTGGTGTCTTTATACTGAATTTGCAAAAAAATAAATTAGGGGTCGCCACCTTGCATGAAACTGAGAGATGAAAGAAAACTAGGGCATAATATACTCGATTGAAGCAGATGTCGAGGGAACCATACAGAGGTTGGCCCATACCAGTCGGAGGTGCGATTGGCACTGATCTATTCTCTTGATTATAGTCTCATGGCGACCGGAAGAAAACTAAAGACTTTTACTGGGTATCCCGGCTACCATCTATCCGGTGAGTCCCACATTACTATCGCTGCTAGTCCTCAAGCAGCGATGGTGTCCGTAAACGGGTATTCCTTCGAAAAATGAGGCATGCGCGATATTTTTACTAAAGTTATAATAATGTTTTGAAAAAAAAGTCAAAGAGCACTATCTATCTTAAATTATACTTGTATCTATATTTCACATTATGTATGTATATATCTTAAAAAGTAACTTGTATATAAATTATATTTGTTAATCTATTTATATTATATCGTAAAATATATTTAGTGTACCCAACCCTGCCTATTGCTTCTCCCCTTCTCGCTAGACTCATAGGTTTGCTGGAAGAAAACTCTTTTAGGGTTAAGCTCATCCTTTCTACATCATCACTATTTGATCATTTTGTATGTAACTTTTTGTTTACAATAAAGAATAGAGATGTTTAAAAGTGGGAATTTTAGGATTGTGTAGGCGTTTGACAAAAACAGGGGCCTTTTGAAGCGTTTTATGTCGATCCCTTTATCATTTTACTCAATATTACATGGATGATATTCACTATAAGCGGATCGCGACAAGCTTGGCCGGATTTGTGAATGACCCCCGGAAAAAACGAATAGGTTATCGATTTCAAGTAATTGCGAACTATTCAGTAAGATCATCAAGCATAATACTATCTTCCCTGGTAAGATTGAAATTGAATAAAAAATTGGTGTAAAGTCTATAATAACTATGGATATTTACGAAAAGCAATAACAGACCCAATTAATTCAGTATATTCCAATTCGACCGTAATTCCTTGATTTTTGAATGTGAACTACGTTCTTGAGGTTCTATAGTCAAAGAGTATTATTATAATCTCTATAAGCACAGGATGTTTTTAATTAAATTTTAGGCATCATTTCGATATTCTTTGGCGATCTACTATGTTCGAATTCTGAACCATAGAATATTGATTAAGCGTTTTACATCATCTATATGAACGGTATCAAAATTGTTTAATTTTCCGCCCACGCAATATGCTTGAAAAATCTATAAAGTTTTCTCTTCACTTATTATTAATTAGGGGTCCGCCTCGGCTTCGCACGGGAATATACTCGTAAAAAGAATTTTTTGTTGAGTTTAATGTTCTACAAAGGGAATTCAAAATATTTCCCCTCTCGTACGGCCCGTATCGCGGTAACGCCTACATCAAAAAGGTGCTCTAGGTAGCCGAGCAGGGTAAGCGGCGACCACGCAACTTTTTTCTGATACTTACATTTTTAAACTCATGATATCTTTTAAATGGAATGTCCGATTTGAATAATTCAATAAGTTATATTAAGTTATTGAAGCAGTCTCTAATATAAAGTATTTTATTTTTATAGAGTTGAATACTAAGATACAAATAAAGAGTCTTTTCTAGGGGCGGCATTTAAATTAAATTTTTAAAATAAAAGAACACTTATTGTGGCATAACTATATAAGTTAGACATATGCTTTGGCGACATTTTTCATAGATACTGATGTCTGTAGTCGTAATACATTATTTTATTCTATCATCAATATTTTTCGTAGCGTACGCGATTTTAGGTATTTTTTTACACCTTGGGTTACATTGTTGGAGTTTTAGTAAGGATCCCTAATTTTTTGAAAATATTATATAGCTTATGTTACCCGCGGATAGTGTTGTCTGCCAACAGTGAATTAATTTTTCAAATCGGTTCAATAGTTTCGGAGTCTATTCAATGCAAACAAACAAACAATCAAATCTTTCCTCTTTATAAAAATAGTATAGATAATTATTTTTAAACCACTTTCAGTAAAAATGAAAGTTATTATAAATGAGCATAACGTTTTTTGCTGTTTGTAAATCAAATTATACGTAGCTCATATAAATATGTACATCTTCATTACAATCGAAATCTGAAGTGCTAGCGTGTGAATTTGTCACATACCTAGGACATTTATAATAGAAGATATTGTTAAAATTTCAAAGAAAATGCCGCTATAACATTGGCAAGAGCATAAAGTGTACCGTACAATGTGGTAACTGAAGTGAATGTACACTTAACTACCTCATTCGCCAAAATGGTCGCGGACTAGTCATTTCTGCCTCCTTGCAGTACTTTCCGACGTAGGTGTAAGCTACTTGAACAAAAACCTGCACTTGAGAGTTGCGTAATCTTTGTAATACTTATGTTAAGTAATTATTCATTTGACTTTCGATATCGTTTTGAGTATTATAGTATTCGAAACCAATGAGAGGAATAATTTAGAAGAGTTTTTAGCAATGTAAAGAAAGGTTTTCCATAATATTTTGGGCCTAATAAAGAGCAAGGATGTTGATAGTAGGTAATTAAGAATGTTGTGGCCAAGCCCAGCGTAATACGAAAAATAAAATGCTGTCAGCTGTCTGGTTGAAAACCAGTAGGATCGAAGTGTGATAAAATAATGTTTGGATCGACCCGTTGGCTGTCCAAAATATCGCTGAAAGAACTGAGTGAATGTCGACCACCATGAGACTGTTCTAAGAGACAGAGAATATCGCATGAAATTTCAATGTGGGACGCAAAGTCAACTCAGTGACTGGAAGTATTAATATATGCCCATTTAAAATTATTCTGCTTCATGTTATTGTGACTTCTAAGTATAATGAGTACCGATACCTGTTTTTGGAATTGTTCACATGCTCGAGTCATTTATGCAGGAATGTGACTCGCCTGCCAGGACTTCGTGGCAGGCTATGTACCCGTGCCCTGGCATAAAAGCGAAGGATGAAACGTCGAGGGGCTTTAGTGGTTACAACCGATTCGGGTGGGGCAATAGTACTTCTTCGGGGCTGCTGGTGCCACCCCAACGTGACATTAAACCTTAATCCGATCTCCCTTAGTTAAAAAATAAAAAAGTTATATGACGATAATATATTGACAAATTATATAATATACAAGCTTCGCCCTGCGGTCTCACCCGCGTGGTGATGGAAAACCACAAAATCACACTATATCTTTATAAATTATAGTTATTCTGATATGTAGGCTATATATTATTGTAAAGTTTCATCAAAATCCATTCAATAGTTTTTCCGTCAAAGATTAACAAACATGCATCCATAGTCACAAACTTTTGCGTTTATAATATAAGTAGGATGTGGTTAAAGCTTTTAGTAAATTAAGTTTTTAAATGTTACGTCTTTTCGAAAATATTTTTAAGCTGGTCATTATGTAATTTAAGAGTTTTTCTATGTGGGTTTAATTTTTATAAATTACTAGCCATATATCTACACATCCCAGTAAGGCGCTACAAATTCAATCAGCGAAGGAAGTGTAGGAAGATAATTTTAGTGTATCATTTATATTCCTAAAAGTTTATACATAAAAGGTTTTTAATTATTACTGTAAATTTATATTGAATCATAAAGAAATGATATTCATTATATATTTAAATTATATTCAGTGTATAGCCATTTGAGCCCAGAATTCAATATACAAGTTTCCTATTTGACCATTTGACACCTCCGCTCAACAATTGTGAATCACAAGGCACTTGTTATATCTACTTTGAACAGGAGTATAAAATATTTATGAAAATCCGGTTAAAGACGAATAATATGTGACAAGAAGATTGCCTTGATATTTGGACATAAGTTTTATTAAAAGGTCACAGTGCGCTCACGATGGCTGTTGGTCCGCGGCCCCGCCGCCTCAGCGGTGCACCGTCCACATGTTGATGCTGTTACAACATAAGGAGAAAGCCATTCTTGTCTGGCGAAATCACACCCACTACAGATGTGCCAAATCTTCTAGAAAACCCTCGTACCACGCATGCTTGGAAACTTAATTTAAGTGAACAGTAAAAGTTGTTTTTGCTTGCAAATGTTACAATTATCAGCTCAAGGTAACTTTAATTTTATGGATATACGGTTATAGCAGGTTCCTTATTTACACACGTATGTAATCAAACTTGTATTATATAGCTATTTCGTTAAAAGATAATCACTTATTTAAAGTTTATGTAATTTTTTTACTGCCCGTTTCTATTTTTCAATAACTAATGATTTAATTTTATAATGCGGCTAAATTTGTACAAAGGCGGTCTCATTGCCTATTAACAATATCTTCCAAAGAAACTAAGCTTAAGATTAAGCAGATTAATTAAGTCTTATATAATATATAATAACAACATACTGGAGTATAGGTGCATATGTATATGTCTGCATCTATGCAATTATTTGCAGCATTTATTAAAAAAATCAAATTCAATTTTTGTCCTATTTTCAAACAGCTCCAAACCTTCTAAGTAAGCATTCTGTAAACTAGACTATATCTCCACTCAACATCAGACGAGTTTATGGTTAAATGTGAACCTGTGCTATAATAGAGAAAAGTACAAACCTTATGTAAGATGTGTTACGTTAGTGTTATGTTCTAAGAGACAAAATTGGTGTGGTCGGGTCTCGTCTGGAAATTGTAATGAGGAAGGCGCAATAACCCATGGCATAACGTTACGTGTGGCCACGTATGCAACGCAACCTTGCGCGATGGCTGGCTCCGATTGCGATGACGGCCCGGCCGTGACACTGACGCGGCTTCATAATGACGACTTGTGTATGTAGGAACTAGCGGCCACCCGCAACTTTGTGTTATGTTGCGCTAAATCAAATCAAATCATTTATTTGCTTAAAAACATGGTTAGTGAAAACATTAGTTGACAATATGTTTTTGCCCTTTCAGGCATGCAAATAGTAATTAAAAGTCGAAATCAACTTATTAGCAATAACAGATTGTAACCCACTCAATCCACAGATATTACATTTACTTTTTTTTCTAGAACTTTACAGTAATTGTAGATAATGTGTCAAGTGCAGAGTTATTCCATATAAAATATAATATAAAAATGTAAAAAACAAATATTAGAATAATAACAATTGTCAAGATATATATTATGTTACGTCAAATTTAATTTAATATTGGTCATCAAGAAAAATTTTAACGTCCTAATAGCATTTTTCGGATAATATATTTTGTAGCCTCTTTTTAAACAAATCTATGTTATTAGTACCATATCATTGCATTGTCACGCGAAATATATGTGTGCAAAACTGCAGCTCAATCGGAAACCGGGAAGTTGGTCAAATTTAACTTGCAAGATTCCACCCGAACTTACATACATCTATTGCAAATTAAACAAAAGTTGGTAATAACAAATGCACGGGGACACTGGCGTTTTTGGAATTGTACCTCTACGGTGGTGAAAATGGAGCTACCTTTTTCGAACTCGATTCGAACTATGATTATAAATTATTTTTTATATAAGCGAGTGAAACCGCGGCCAACAGTTAATGATAGGATAGAATAATGGGACTATTGTCGAGTTTTGGTGTAAGTACGCAGCGCAGGCATAGTCTGCCCTCGGTGTGAGTACATCGGCGACCGTTATTCGGTCACCGCTGAGCCGCACGCCGCGCCGCGCTTTGGTATACGACTGCAGCGTAGACTTGTGTAGTTCACGAACGATATACTATGTATAAGGAATCGGATCCTTTTTTAATATTTTATTTTTATTGCAGGAGATCAGCAAACAGGCAGACGGCCCCCTTTGATGGAAAGCTAATGTTTCATCGCTTATGGACATTTGCAACATCAAAGGTCTACAAATGCGCTACTGCTCTTTTAAGGGAGATTGGAACCTGGTCACTAATGCCGGAACACAACTGAAGATTGTTATGGCGATATACTTTAGACCAAGGGTGGCAGTTTTCCAGTCGGGAAAATACCCTACCACCTGACTGTGGGTTGTTTTGTCGCCTCTACGACAGGGCGTTCGGCCGCAGCAAATTGTATTATTTCTGCGTTCTTGCACGGATAAGAAACCGTTGTACACCTAATGTGATAAATAAAATATCCTATTGTTTCTAATAGAATTTAAAATTACTTCAATAAAGAATATCAAAATAGATCCAATCTTTTAATTAAAATATTTCCAACAGTTACATACACTGTACTAACAATCAGCTTCCATATCTTAGCGACCGTTCGTTTGCCTTACTACCGGTGAAAATTTTACATAAGCTCATACAAATAATGTTAAAATTCAATGAATGAATGTATAGTTTGACATAGGAACTACCCATAATATAAACGTTTCACATTTTCCAACGTTAATCGGTATATTACCTCACTCAATTGCTCAGCACGCGATTCGAGTCTTGTGTAGTTCATGAACGATAAACAATTACACACTGTAATTCGTTGGCTTAAAAACAAGACTGAAACGTCCTAAGGGGCTATCCATACATTACGCAACATGTTGAGGGGAAGGGGGGGGGTTCGACCGTGTCTGACACTGTGTGACAAGGAGTGGGAAGGGCCCTAAATTTCCTGACATTAATTTCAAATTTAATACATCCACGGAACTGCTATATTATTATTTTGTCAGAATTTCTTTTTTTTTATGTTTGCGTATATGCAGAATTTGCAGACGGGTCCACTTGATGTCAAGTGGCTACCGTCGCCTACGGACAACTGCAACACTAGGGGGCCTATGCGTTGCCTACCTCGTTGAAACTATAAAAATCTGTTTACGCCCTTTTTGAAGAGCCCCATATTGTAGCGCTCTGGGAAAACCGCGGTAGGGAGGGAGCTCATTCCACAACTTGCTCATTTATGGCATAAAAAAGCGAGCTCCACGTACAGTGGATAACTTCCGATGTTGAGGAAGTGTGGATGAACTCCCAGTAGCTGGCAGTGCGGTGTTAAAATGGCGATGTAGGTACCTCAGAACACTCTCCAGTACTCACTCTTAATGTAAAATTGAGAAATCTATGACGTCACACTATGGAAGGAGGAGGCTCAGGAATGTGACCAGCTATGACAAAAAGCGGGAGTGGTCCACAAATCCTAAAAAATGTGTGATGTAATTGTCACCCTAATCACCGAACAGTACTAATAACGTGAATCGATTCAGTGATGAAATTGTAATCGAAAGAAGCTAGCTCTAAAGCCCTAACTTCGATGACCGAATAACAAGACTACTGCAGCATAGTGCCTGTCGGAAACCAGAAACAAGAGCGGCCGACGCTCACATTCCAACACCTCGTAAAATATAATTGTTACGCTTGAAATTTAATGTTTACTGCTCAAAATTTGAACATATTGAATTTTATAACAAAAATATAACTGTTATAAAATGTTCTATCATTTATGTTACGATTTTAATAATGAATACGCTATAAGTAAATGATACGAATGTTTTCAACTTATTTAGTTAAGTTCTGTGGTATTTATATATTTGCCATTTTTAAAAGATAATCCCCATCAGCCAATTAATACTACTTTTTTCTTTAAACAATTAGCACAATGTCTTGAAAAAATTGCACTCTATATTAATATAAAAATCCCAACATTTGATTCATTCATATAATTCTTTTTGATAACTTTATAGACACATATACAACCTATTATACACTTATAGTTATAGGTAGGTAGGTATAAGTTCTCAAAATTCATTAATATTCTTTAATAATATTATTAAATTATGCTCATGTTTTAGAGTTTATTTACACGTTATTATGTTTATTGCTTTTTTAATATGTACAATTTGTACAGGAAATTACTTGCCATATATCAATGCTTCAACTTTAATTTTACGGAATCCACATTTTTGATCAGACATTGACATTTGAGAATAAAAAACGCGCTCGTTGAAGTCTAATACATAACCAAGACTATGAAATGAGGTCAATGTCAGTTGATTATTACCTATATTTTGAATAAAACATTCCAATCGCCTTAGCTTGCATATGTTTACAGTCAGAACTGTAAGTATTTTAAAACTTCCCATTATAAGAAGATTATTTAAGAAGTATCTTATATATTCGTCCCCATTAATTCGGTTTTACTCGTAAACTTCTGATTGGTACTCCGTAGAAATTATAATACTTTTCGAGATTAAAAATCGCATGATAATCATTGTCACCGGAACAACTAGATTTTATTATAATCGGTTTATCCTCATGAAAGTGGAAATGGAACGAAACCCCAAAATAACATTAATGTAATAATAATAAGAAACTAATTAAAGTTTTAACCAAAATAAATAGGTACATTAACTATCCTATTGTCCCGTGTCCACTTCGCTGGGCGCCACTCGAGATAAGCTAACATCCAACATATAATGTCTATAATAGCAGTTACTATGTCAACGGTTACCATAGCAATGTTTACCATAGCAACGATGGTGTCATTTGTGATGGTAGATAAAATTTTATTTTGAATAGGATACGCGTCCACGTTGCGAAAGGAGCTATCTATTTATCTATCTAAATCGGTTGACTAGTTTTGGAGTTCATAGCGGTCAATAAAATCTGTTACAGAAATATACATTGTGGATTTTTTAATTCCACCTGCAGGGAAAGTACTCTAAATAATAGAGATAGCAAATATTACTCCAAAGAAACACTTCTTTATTTTAGAAAAAAAACTGTATTCAAAGATTTTCGAAAATTGTCTCCCTTCACCCGGGAATGTATATAGGATATATTCCTCCTCCTTAACAATAATGTCAAAAATCGGCAGTTAGATCCAATTATCAACGTTCGTATATCTATTTCAAATGTTTTACTTGAATACACCTGGCTGTTTTTTGAACATATACTAAAATTTTGCAAGGTTCATTTGTCATTACATTAAATTTAAGTTTAAGCATACAATTAAGACCCTTTTCTAGTAAAATACAAGTCTGTACATTGTTTTTCTTTAGAAGTCATTTTTGTAAATTACACACAGGATTTTTGAAATTTAAAAGTCTTAGACAACTTAAGCCACATCTAAAGTTAGAAATTGCAATAGAAAACATTTTATATTAATCATGTAAATACACTATTTAACTAAATACAGTTTTTCATGCAAAAATTTATCCTGTAAGATAAACTGTGTAATGTGTTTGTAATATGGTATGCTTAAAGTTTTTCATTGAAGCTATTTAAAAAAACAACAAGAATATACTATATAAATGATGTAGAACATGATGCAATTTTTTTAGATTTCTTGTTTGTCGGTTTGTCTCTCATTTTTCTTAGAAACAGGTAGATGTAGATAAAATTTTACGAGAAGATGTACCCTGTAAAAGTCCTGAAAATTATGTCCCTATCCTTTAATTTTTAACGCATAAGGTGGATAATTCCCTAAAAATGAGGCTTGTAGAGCTGTAAAAATACTTTTTAAGCTTTTAAATGTATTAATTATTTTTAACTATATCTATTTTGAGGTATGATTTACTTTCGATTGAATGCTTTTTCTGGTTCCAAATCCAAATTACGGAAACAAGCGACTTTTTCATCTTTTAAGAACTGTTCGGTGTGCGGACTGCCATGCACTTTCCAAATTTATTTTATACTAGCTGTGCCCGTGACTTGGTCTGGGTGGCCTTTTTTACGGGGCACCTTAACATAAAGTAGCTCAAGTTACTAGTCACTATATATCAGCCATTTGCCAGTGAAAGTCCTGTCAAAATTAGTCCCGCCGTTTTAGAGGTTAGCCGAAAAATTCAGACAGACAGACAAAACTTCTAAAAATTGCCTTTTCAAAATCTCCTTCTCGTTCTCATCGCCCGAATTATTCCCTCTGATTTTATTTCACATTTTTTATTTGACATGACAAATAGACATTTCAATTTTATTTATCTGACGATGATAATAGATAGGTTTTACTGTTAGCTTGTAGCTAAGATATTTTTTGTAAAAAAAAAATCTGTTATTATTATTTTTTACTTATGGCGATAGATAAATGCAAATACTTGCTATGAATAAGCGCAAAGAATAAAGTTTCTTTGTGTTAGTGAGATATTCAATAGAATGCCTCAAGGCTTAAGGATCTATATACGAACGACTTCACTTTCTATTTTCGTTTGTAAACATATTATTACATTTCAAGTAATTTTGTATTCAATTTTACTTTTATAGCTTTGCTATTGAATTGAATATTATATGAAGAGGTGTAATCGTCGGACACAATCGAATTGTAGAGCCATTACATCGATTGTATATTTCAATGGAGCAATAAAATAGATGTAATTGGTGATGAGAAAAAACGAATAGCGCTTATTAGGTTGGACTCCGCATGGATGGGTGCCTTCTGGCCTCGGAAGCCGCTCCGATGTGGTTAACAACGATACAGAAGCAAACCTTTTTATGTCTCTAATATAAACCCATCAGACCACGCATTTTAAGCACATATAACCCAGTCATCGTCCAACTTGTTCAATAAAAACATCTGATGCAGTGTTTTTTTGAGTGGATGATTTATGATAGCTGAGCGTTTATTGTGAACTGGTAGAGGCTTATGGTTACAGAAATAATTTGTTAAAATCCACGCAAGCACAGCTCTTAAGTCTCAATTTATGCCATAAAAAAGCGTTGAAGTTATTTTTATACATATTCGCGTTTATTCTATATTGAAAACCAGTCTCCAAATTTCGCTTCGAAATTTCTCGACGTCAATATGCCCTTCACTGACATTCACGTTCTAATCGACCTTTCTCAGCAAGCTCCGCGTTGGTGAATTTTTATTGTTTGGTGGGCGAACGAGTTTCACGTTCGTTATTTTGCCCTTGCAGTTTTAGTATTTTGTATAGGTATAGCAGGGCTGGCAAAAGCTCAGCCACTGGGAGCAAGGGTGAGGCTCCGCGACGCAGGCCGAGTACCGGGCCGCGGGCGGGGGCCGGGGCGGAGCGGAGCGCCACAGCCTGCGCGAGCGCCGAAGCCTGAGACTCCGCGCTCAGTCATTGTCCGACCAACATCTCGGTCGAACACTCAACGGCGACCGGCTTTGTCGTTACTACATTTGTCGTACGAGTGCCCGTTAAGCGAACGGTTATCTCCGAACCCTGGAGCTTAGGTGAAGTGTGAAGTGATAGTGTGTTTCTAGCCATACAATCAAAAGTGTATCGCTAACAAGTAATACTGTCGCCGGTGTGGGCCGAGTTCCCCGGAATTGTCTAACGGCTGTTCGCCTGCCGGCGAGGGAAGGCGAATCGCTTCTATCGGGAGGAATGAGCCCCGAGTACCACCGGTCCCGCACTCACCGATGATCTCAAGGTTGGTGTATGGCCTAACTTCTATTAAGGCCTGACTGTAGCGCTATGTCGCAACTTTCCTCACGTCACGACTGGAGTTTGTACTCACTTGAACATTATTCTTATTTAAACATCATGTTAATTTAATTGCATTATATTAGTATTACGGCTTCCGAGTGGATCCAATCTATTTTAATAATAATGACGTGTGTATATCATTACATATTTCTTGTGGATTTTTTTATAAGAATCTAATAAGGCACGAAACATTAATATACAAATTCTAAAACATACTATTAATAGAGTTAGCGTTATGACTAGGTAATTTAGTTTATTAATTAAATTGAAATTCATAAAACAAAAAAACAAAGTAACGCTAATTACTTTTCTATCACAAAAACTTGCTTAGTATATATTGTAGAGTTGCCAGCTGTTGACCTGTAATCGCAGTCATTTGCAAAACCTTTACTGGCTAAAAAGGATTAATTGACTCTGGCTAGATTAGGGTTGTACGAACATTATACAACAGTTTATAAGAAATATTTGCTGGAAAGTTAAGTTTGCTTTTCAGCTTAATTGCTGAAATGGTTTTGCTGAAGTAAAACTCTTATAAGGTTTAAACTTGCCTATGTATACATTACTACTATTTTATAGTTTAATATGTAACAGTTTTGTTTGCTGAAAAGTAAATATTTAATCACAAGCAGTCTTTATGCACTACGCAACACATATACGTGGCTTCACATAGGTTGGTTTTCAGATTTTGCGTATGATAATGAAGTGTGAGCAACCGAATTTCTCTTTCAAATTAAACACTATTTACTCTTTTGATATTCACTACTTGCTTTTAAAAATAAATACTTCATATTAACAATCGAATCAATTGTTAAAATATCTTTAAAAACAATCGTTGAAAAGTAGGGCATTTTTTGTAGAAAGGTTTAAATATAAAATAGTTTATTACAATTGAATTTTTTGTTTAAATTGAGAAGGGCAAAAGTAAAGATTAGTAAAATTGCTACTATATACATACGCTACACTACGGACGCTAATTTTGTTAAATCATAATGTATTCTGGGACTCTATTAATATGAGAGTTTCGTTAGGTGAAAAATTGCACAAACTGTCTAATGTCGTTGTTTGCAATTTCATCCACCATCAAAACTATCCCTAGTATGAGTAGTTCACAGTTTAATTATGGTTATAACATGAGCGCTATTGAGTGCTCTAATGCACCTTCAGTTCCTGAGGCCCTGATATGTTAGCGAGGTGAAATACCGGGGTGGTTGTTAATTAGCAAGTCAAAGCATACCACCACGAATCTAATACTACTATCTTGCTCTCTCCGTGCAATCTGATGAAACATTACTCACCGAGAAAAAGTAACATTGTAAGCATATAACCATCTGCTTATTTCCCCGTCTAAATATAGCGTTTTAATCACACTTAATTTTTTTGATTTGCGCATGTGACTGACTAGTCACACTTACATTTTATAGTTTTTGCTTCAAGCTCAGTTTAGAAAACAATAAAGATTATCTAAAGTAATCAATCTTGTAATACAAACACTTTTTCACAAATTAATTAAATTTGATTGTCTTTATTATTTTATTTTAGGTGTTTTCATATCGTTGACTAACTTTGTATATTCAATAAAATTTCAAGTTTCTAAGTCTTTACGTTTTAAAACTTGCAGCTAGGAAATTTTCTGATTACATTTGTACTTTTTGAACACCAGGTAAAATACGCTACGGATGCGTTAATGTCATCATGCCGTGGATTTAATGATCCTATTTGTAAAATTAACACGACTTAAATGAAATATTTTTTGTCTATTACTTTTATTCTCACTAAAGGATTTTGTTAAAAAGATTATAATTTTCACATATGTACTTACTATAAATTTATTTTCTACATTCAATATTGGAGCGGGGAATATCTATTTGAACAGTTGTACGTGGAGTTATGCGCTCCAATACTGTCTACATTTTTTCATTATTACATAATTTTAATTGGATAGTTAATATAATTTGTATTTAAAAAGACAAATACTTTGATTTTAATTTTCAGTAACTGACATTTGATTATTGACATCGCAAATAAGGTTAATATAGGAAATCTACTTTATTTATCTACAAGAGTTTTCGACACGACTGTGTTCATATAAATTACAGAGTACATAATTACCTCTTGGAAATTACACTAATTTCCCATAATATGTGCCGTATTTTTATCTCCGTGGCTGTAAGTGCATAAATGCTAAATTTCAGATCCGAATTGTGAAAAAAAACTAACACCTATACAAAGTCACCTTTACAAAGAAACAGCCTTTAAAAGGAAAAATAATACAATAGAGAACCCATGCATTTATTTACTTTTTTCTTTTTTAAAATCTAAAAAATAAATATCTAACTGACTTCTTTCTGCAATATCTTGAAGTCAGTGTCAAGTAAAACATAAAAATTACTATATAATAAATTTCTTGTTGTTAATTTATGATTTACTTGGCTCCGACTTCGAGATCTTATAGAAATAAGTCGGTTAAATAGTAATTTTTCTGTTTTTATTGTGGTCGGTTTTGTTTTTGTCAAACAAAATTTTGATATGATAAAAAAAGTTACGAAAAATTTGAATTGGATTGGATTAAAATAGTGAAAATTAATTTGAAGGATGATATTTAAAGCTCAGAAGAGGATTAAAAAGCGTTAATGAAACAAATATCAACTGAAAACATATTGATAAACGATAAAAATAATAAATTTATTAGTAAGTGACAATATCCCGAATGATATACGTAATATTTTTAATATGTTTTAATATATGTATTTTTTAAATTTATTAAATGCCTACTTAATTGGATATAAATATTCGTTATAGAAACAAGGTTATTAAATTAGGTAAGTATTTTAAATTAAATTTGTGATTCTGTGTTTTTACAAACGAGTTTTGTAATAAATCTTTGACTTTATACGTAAGGAGCATATACGATTAAAGTGGACATACTTGACTAAAGTGAATGTAAAGTATAAACAAAGTTGAGATTGTACTACTTTTTGCAACTTGGGCAAATTTGAATTTTAATAAATGTACATATTTGCTTTAGAAGATATTGTACATAGACTTTCTCAAGATATATCTTAATTCTATTTTGATAGATACAGCATTTACTGTATATTTATATAAATATATATAATTTTTTTTAAAGATAATAAAATAATAGTCCGTTTTAGGAATATCACATTCATGATATATAAAATGGTAATTATATCTTGGTCTTGTCTCATTTCGATAATGCTTACTTGTAGGTTTTGAATCCAAACGAATCTCTTTAAGATACATAATTGCAATCAGCATGATCTCAATGCGTAGGTATTCATGTAACTGTTACGGGATTTGGAATGTGAATAAATGCTACCCTAAATCGCCTTATACATATTCGTACAAGGATGCGCAGAGATGATTATTAAAGCCATAACACGACGTCAAAAGTATATTAAACAAATAGCACAATGGCACTTGCACTAGTTAGAAAAATTACTTATCTAGATTGCAATACTGTTGATTTGTTCACTTAAAACGTAAATACTTACCAAGCTTTGTGAGAAACAATACAGATGGTACACGTGCATATATTAAGGGGAAATCATGTTCAGAATTAAAATTTAATTATAATTGTAAAATAGATTAGGTACGTGTTTAAAGCACTAATGATCATTGTCAATATAATATCTATCTGATTATTCGATAAGTGACCAACGCCAGCCAGATTTCTAGCGTTCGCAAACCGTTGTCCTTACGACTCTGATGGGCGTTAGCATTAAGGTAATGACAAGAAAGACTGGAGTAGTTTTTAGATGATTATTTGCAGTCCTCTAAAGACCAAATCGCTCGTCCCACAGTACGCAGAATCGCTAGTCCACCAGTAAAACATTTCTACCAGGCAAGACCATTCCCACTACGAAATTTAAATGTATATGTTACTGTAAAAGTCTGAACTATAGTAAATCCTAGGATTAACAAATACAAGTCGGTTAATGTTGAATTTGGGAATAAAGTAAGAAATAATCATTTGTTATTAAATATACATTATTCATTTATTACAATAATCAATCTATTACCTACATAACATTAATTATGCTTTGGTACTTATTATTATTTTATTATCAGCATTGAAATAAAGGCATACTATTAAACATTTTCATTCTTTTCTTCTTGATTTTTTTTTGAACATAAAATTATTTTCTCATTAACAACCACTGATTATAATAACTTTGCTGAGTTGGTTAATCAGAGGCTTCTACATTTACCAACTCGTATTGGTTAATCTTAAGATTTTCCACAAAAGCCCAAAAAATCTGCTCATTTTAATCAACTTCGGACATGTACCAACTAGTGATGGTAAATCCTAGGATTAACCGTAGTTCGGGCTTTTACAGTAACATATACATTATTCTGCATTCTTTGTATTTCCGACTCTGATAAAATTATTAGATAAGGATAGATACTTTATTAACGGTTTATTAAATTATGAGATTGTTATAAACTATCTCATTTAGAAGAATATTAATATTTTTTTTATACCTTGACGGCCTCTGTAGTTGAGTAGGGTAAACCTTTTTCTGACCATCTTTACAATTACCACATATACCACACATCTAATAGCAGCGAAGGAAAACATAGTGATGCAACCTGCAAATCGAAATAACCGATGTGTCAAACTTTTCAATCCACCTTGGACAAGTGTGGGGTGGCGGGTACATCGTCTGTTCCACTATAATGGGAGGCTCGATCGCAGTAGTGGGATATTAACGGGCTGTTATTATTAGATAATAACTTTAAATATAATACGTATCTAAGATTAATCTACTTTAAACTACTGCCTTAAATTTTGTATTCAACTTGTTATCATTGAATATTATCATTATATTAATACGTAAAGCAAAATCTTTGGACCACTTTTTATGAAAATTGCGCGGACAGAGGAGTATGAAATTTCGCACACTTATAGTTTATATAGAGAAGGAGTCCAGAATGCTAATATTTAAAGTATACATAGAAAATACATTAAATCAATAAAAAAAACATTACACACAGTCAGTACCATATATACTTTTCTGTTTATTGTTAAAGTCAGATCAACAGTGTAGCCTTGGCGAAATCTGTGATTATTGAAGTAGTCTTTGACAACAGAACCTTTATAATATTCAAATTTATAATTTAAATTAATTATGGTCAAATTTCGACCACTGGGCTTGTACTAGTAAGTGGAATAAGCCGAAGTCACCTTTTCTATGGAAAAAATGCCTAGAAAACTGGAAACATTACCACGTAAATTGTGACGGCTGCAAATGTATATATAAATATATATATGTTTGACTAGAAAGTATGTTAAGTTAGGACTTTTAAGTGTGTAGGCAGGTTTAAGTGGGTGATACGAGGTTACGAACAATCATATCTCTAAATATAAGTAGACGTTCGTGCCGCCACACCAACCAATAAATATGTATTTATTACCCAAACAAAGTTGCGTTACATAGCATAGGCGCTAAAATCACTGTGACACACATGACGTGGTCGTTAGCCTTGGTGCTAGTTTTACCATAAATGAATATTTAGTTGACAATGCTGTATTCAAGTAGTTTTCTATTTTGTATTTTATCTATTCTATTGTCGAACGTGTTTAGCAACTAATTTGTCTCCAGAGTCATTTTTTACATTGTTCAATGTGGGGCAGCAGAAAAGACATTTGAATGAAGGCTTTTACAAATATCACATTTAGACGTTATTATTGCGTAATTAAAACTGTTAGACATAAAGAATTCCAGCTAAATTAGCAATTTAAGATGTGAGCTTGTGAAAACTAGGCAAGTCGTAGATTCGGCCGTAACAGATAGCAATTTAACCGTATTAAATACAAACAGTTTGTAATAATGCATTGCTCTATTGGTAGAGAACACAACGTTTTAAATGTTGGCATAGACTGTAGTTGAAGATAGACTTTAAATGAGTAGACGAGGCTGCAGCCAACCGTGGCGGTTCTCAAGGCCTCATTGTTCTTCATGCAATATGTTCCCACACAGCAGTTACTATGAACGTTGGAGAATAAATCAACTTTTTGTTATTTCATTTGGCTACATTCACTTGCATTAATATGGAAAATGCTCTAACAATACGTCCATGTACTTTTTCTCTCGATTGAAATTTACTAGGAGTTATTTATTTACGTGTACTGTCGTAAAATAACAATCACGCATTCACTGCATTGTGTAAATTTGCCTGTGAAATCTGCAACGATTGGATGACCGTATTTTTGTGACATTTATAATTAGCATAAAATATTAAATAGATTTAAACATCAAATTAAGTATTTACTATTACTGATGATACACGCAATACTAATAGTAAAAACGTTCCTATATAACCTATTTAAAATTGAATTATTTGATTTAAAATAGAAACGAAAACGATAGTGTATTTGCACTTTGTGAAGTTGAATCGTTTAATACCTCATCACGTTTCAGAGATAAAAACATCTGTTTTACAAAAAAAATCCTGAATAGTTTTTGCATAACGTGCTTAGAAAAAAGAAAGTAAAGGTTTGCCTTCAGTTATATAATGAAATAGATAATAAAACAAAGCAAAGCTTAGATCACATTTTAAATGGATGTAGGTACGGTATATCCGCCATATTGTTGGTGCACCTGTCGCCGCTCACCGGGCGCCGCTCCGACCGGCGACCGCGGCCTGGCGCGGTGACACCGGCCCGTTATGTCATTCCATAATACTTCTATAATAATACGTATTGTGTGGAGTTGTTCTATTCGAACCCATATTCTCACACATCGAACCACCAGTCATTTTATTACTCTTATTAATCTTCCTTCCAGAATGCCATGACGGATTTTTGCTAATGTAATATTAATAAGACTTTCGCAAGTATATAAATTGTTTGTAAAAAATGAACCTATAAAGAGTTTCTCGACACGCTTAATTGATTCTTCAGGTTACTAGATGGCTGATGTCTACTTTGCCCCAAGGGATCAATATGATTATTCAATGAAGTAGAGAATAGAAATCCAGGCTGTGTTTGTTCTCTCCTTATAATCTTAAGTACTATGTTGGTAGAGTACACTCTACTGATATTAATGAATTAAATCTTGATAAGGTAAATTCATTTAACATTCAATAAAAACATGTTAATAATACCTTTAATTTTGAAATTTTACAATCTGAAGGCTTTTCGTGTTTTTGGAAGTATGTATTAAATGAATACTGTTTTGCCAAATCTACAAATACATAACATAGAAGAAAAGCTATCCTATGTTTATTACGATATCGAAAGTACTTATCATAAAATTCCTGATAATCCGTTCATATAAGGCCGTGAAGAAAAACATCTAAACAAAATCACTTTCACTTTAAATAGTATATATAGATTTTAAGAAAAAAGTCAAAGTTACCTTATATATAGAACTAAATATATGAAAAGAAAGGATTATTATTCTATTTGATAATCATCTTACAAAGTCATACTTAATTTAAATGTAGCAAGTTTTATTCATAATTATCTGTAGATATTTATAAATAGTTTTCTCTTGTTCAAACAGCCATGTCAAGAAAAAGTTCCCACTGTTATGTTGTATATACTTTGGTGTCTAACGTCTCGGCGAGTCTTGCGGCCTGTGTAGCGGTCGCTCTACTTGACAGTCCCATAGCAGGCTATGGCGGGCCAGGTTACTTAATATTCCTGGCGCAATACACTGGTGGCCGCCGCCGTCCGCTGCTTCATCACCGGAACTGAGTCGCTTATGAATAGTTGGTTCTTTTCCTTCAATCGATAGTATTGTCATCAGTACTGTACACATCCGATGTGTTGGCATGAGGATTATTTATCTCTCTATACGCTTAAATCTTTATGTAGCCTAAATTGAAATTAGGATTCACATTCCACAGAAACGATTTCTCTTTTCTATATACAAAGTATTTTTTATTAAAGTATACATTTAGGTAGGTACTAAAGTTCGTGCCAATTGATTTATTCTTAGGGTTGTATAATAGCAAATTAAAAACAATTAGATAAAGTCAGTTTTACCCTTACCACCATCGCCATTACTAATTACAAATATTATTGCCACGGGATGTCTGGATGAGATCGCTTTTTATTGATAAAATCCCCTTTGTACACAATTAGCATAATACTAGTTCGTAAGTTTTCTGAAATGGTGTACAGTAAACTGTTATCTATCTAACTTATATATATAATTAACAAGCTCATATTTAATACGTTTACGCCTTATCTGTAAATGGCACGTAAAATCTATACAATATAATTATATATTTTAAGCCCCGTATAAATCTGATATAACATGTTTTTACAAAAAAACGTTACTCTATCATCTGACTAAACCGTTATTAATAGATTATAATATGTATAATTATTATCATTTATTATTAAAAAATCACCCTTGTCACTTGCTCTTCCATCTATATTCGTTATATAATATATACATACGTCTTTACATAGTATAAAATAAAGTCGCTTGCCGCGTCTGTCTATCTGTATATCCGTAAATTCTGCCTTAACTACGCAACGGATTTTCAAGCGATTTTCACCATCAGTTTGTATTTGTGTTTTACTAAGTATAATTTGTATAAAAATCTCGAAATAATAATAGCAGCAAATCATCAACATAAAACCAATAAGCAAATAATACATTAAAACAACTAAAAATATTAAAAAGTCTCTTTACCATCAAACTAGTTATAAGAAATGTGTACTTAACATTTAACAGGCATTTGTAGAGTCCATAAATGAACAACTGTAAATAGGAATACATTCTATTGCTTACACATCGAAATAGCACTGCCGTAGGTGTATAAGATATCCATGGCCGGGATGCTAATGTTCCGTTAGTATTCCAAAAGCTAGATGTTTTACAAGAAACTAGAGGTATAAGGAAATACTGTATATCGTTCTATTCAATACAGAAATATCTTGAAAAAGCACCTTTCAGTGATTTCTGAGATATATGGTATTTTCGAGCAAATACTTTTTCGAGGTTTCGTAGTCAGATAATAAAACTAATAGTTGTTAGTCACTCTTACAGAAGAACTTTTCATTATTTATTGTTGTTATGTTTCGACTTTTCGTTATTATTAATGTTTTTGTCATATGTGTTTTGTCTTGTTCGTCTGTTTTTGTATGTAGAGTATTTTTTTTCGGAAATTACCTTTTCTATATTGATAAAATTGCACTAGAAAGTGTATTTACGTTATTCTACACAAGAGTAAAACTACGAAACAACCAAACATTAGTGGCAGCCGCCGTACACGTAAAGGATATTTAGATTATTTTTTCAATATATATAGTTGTGTTTAATGTAAATAATTAGATCTTAATAATCATGACAATAGTCTTTAATAACTATTATATTTATTTAATTTAATAGGTTGGCAGATATTAGCTTCCAAATTGGTAAAATTATAAATTGATACTTTTAAATTGAACTATGAACTAAATAATTCTGATATAAAACCATCAAAATTACCTCGAATAAAAATTTGTTTGAAGAAGCTTCATTTAGTGGTTTTTAAAATACTTTTTGATGTCTTGTAAGTAGACGTCAAAATTGTAACCTTTCGTGGCCTCTGTGACACCTTTCTCAATTCGTGGAACTACGCGAATATTCGATGTTATTTTCTGTTTTACTTTCGTTAATTTTAACATATCAATATAATTTCAATAACTATGTAATTACTGACAGAGTCTGTGTAACACACACCGATTTCTTAGTAATAAGCAGTGACCGGAATAAGTAGAGTATCATAACTGTATTATAACCTAAAGCTGGTGTGAAGGTACGTATAGCTGTTAAACAGTTAAACCACCAACTGACAGCAATGATAATAAATGTCATATAACCGGTTGAAATTGAATTCCTTGAATTAATGCAATCTATTATTTATTAGAGAAACAAATGCTATCTACTTTCTAAAGAATATTTTGATCAGAGGTCAAGTTAAAATATATAAAATACAATCCTATGTAAAACGGTCCTCAATACTTGGTTCGGTAATGTAGTTTAAACATTGTTATATGAATTCTTGATGACACGTATCACCAGGAAAGTTTGTACATGATATGGTTAAATCTAGATCAGCAAATTCCAGAATTATGTGGGCAAACTCATTGTGGACAATATTTTTTACTGGAGTGTGTTCGGTATGAGAGGGAAACGACATTATATTAGCGTTAGCGAACGTTATTTAAATAATTAATTTAATGAATATTGATTTAATTCAACATGGACTTTCAGAAGTTAGGTACTTCTGAAGTAACTCAAGTAGCCAGGGATTTTTTCATTATTTTTCATCAGTTATTAATCAATAGATTTCGTAAAAGAAGTGATTTTTGATGAAGAACATGTCCTTCAGAACAAAAAGTAGCAAAAAAAAACAAGAGATAAAATATTATTTACTAGAGTTATCCTTTTGGTTGGTGGTTGTAGGCACATGAAAGAAATAATTTATTTGATATAAGGATGTAAAAATAATTTATAAAGCTATGGTAAAATTGTACGCAGCATTTCCAACAAATGGGGAAACTTAGCATATAGTTGTGCTGGAATTATCTCCAGCACAGCGCTTACACTCACTAAAATATACATAAATTACGCTCCTCATTACCACAAGATCTTATATAATATTAAAACCGTATATGAAGTTTTATAATTAATCGACATATCGTGTGTCAGCCCAAACACAGTGAAGGGTTTCGTAGTGATGATCAATGTTCACATTTATTGCCTCAAAAACTACCGAGCAGAAATTATTCAAACCATATTCTCTCGAAATTATGTATAAAATTCATTCATATTGATCTTTTTGTAAGACTTTACCACTTCAAATCAAAGAATAAAGGCTTCATTTTGTCAAAATAACTACAGGCTCCAAAAAATAGGTATAGACACGAAATCGGAACAAATTAAATAACTTACTTTCCATGCAATAATTATTACTATAGATAAAATAGATACAAACCGTGTCAATTTTATATATTTAAATTTAATTAAGGAAATGCAATAATTCGCTTTGCTGCCTTCCGTTTGTGACATCACATTTTAGAATATAAAAGCCCGGATCCGGGTTTTAAATTACGTCATGTTAAGATAAGGTTTTAGTATTTTGTATCTGTGAAGCCCTGGTCTAACATAGTTTTGCTCTCGTAACTGTTCAATCTGTATTCCACAAAACTGTCTCATTTTCCGTATTAAAAAGTATCCTATATCTACCAATATGTAAACGTTGCTCTAGAAAGTTTCTAAATACTACGCAAATAGCGGTAGCGGTGCAGTTATATATATTTTTTTGGTTTTCAATGGCTTATTATTTATACCATATCATTCTAAACAAGTTTTATAAAAATAGATAAATAACTCATTATAAAACAAGCATAAAAATATTCACACTAATTTATAATAAATTCTGTATAATAACTTCTTCAAAATGCTGTAAGGCGAATATGGATTGATTTGACTCCTTGATGCACTGAAAATGGCTGTTGCATACATGTCCAGAAGATGGCCCGTCAGGCCCCTTTTCTATATACGCCTATGGCCGTCTTCCTTCCACCATTGGACAAAATTGTGGATGTTACCTATAGGGACGAAGCGGTTTGCGTTAACCTTCATCACGGAACGAAAAAAGCGTAATTAATTGCCGGAGTCTGTTCTTCCCGATACTTGCTACTTGGATGTCGTCTTTAAGTTCCGTGTGAATAGGTACCTCCTAATTAAGGGTACTCCAACTTAGTCCATATCTCCGCTCTATATCGGGTGAGATCATGGTCAAACGAACCTATACTACAGTAAAAAAAGCTTGATAGGCAAATAAACCGACTAAGCGGCTGATGGAGCCTATGCGAAATTCATGAAGTCTACCAAAAGTTACAAATTGGTTTACGATAGGATATTGTGTACACATTTTGAGAAGACATATGTATTATTCCAAAAACTCTTACGAACTCCTGAGAGCAGTAACAACTCTTCAATCAAATTTTGAACACAATGTAGGATATTAATAAAATCCATAGGTCACTTTCATACATAGGTTCAGATCCGGCTCGAAGGACCAAAAAGATGTTAGTGAAAGAGAATTATTTGTCCAACATCTTTATTTGCACACATGTATTTTGGTATTTGTTATAAGTTTAATTTGTTATTACGCTAGATATATAAAGATTAGTTTTAGTACATATCTTAGTATGTAAAGCACAAACAGAAGACGAAGTCACAATTCAGTGTTGCCAAATATTAAACAATACTGAAACATCAAATGAGCGCACTCATTTATGGGTATTTATAAATGTGTTTTTTCCCAGTTTTCGGAATATACCTATAGCAATATAATTAGTTTACTTTAAATTTATATAGGCCATTATTACCTTGGAAAACTGATGAGTATTTGCTTTATACATATACGTGGGTGCCGAAACCGCATAAAAACTATAGTTTTACTTAGGTACTTTTTAATATATTAATCACATCTATACTTATAAAATAAAATTGTAGAGATCGAATTTCTGTACAATTAAAAAAAATGCTATTTTTTTTATTAATAATGGCTTTTAGCAGTCACGGATTTTAACCATGTTTAGCATTTTTAATGACCCATATGAAATGGCTTGTTCATGTCAGAGTTTTTAAAGTTTTTGGTTTAGCCATTGGTGCACTTGTTACCCAAAATAATGACGTTATTTAGGATGGTTTATGAAGAATATCTATGTATAACGACAACGTATACATATATATATATATATATACATACAGTGTGAGTCTTCATAATGTGCACATATCGAAATTAGGGAATCTATACTTAATTTTATCGACGGAAAAGATACTAAAAAAAATCTAAAAAATTATTTCATTTTTTA
This sequence comes from Dendrolimus punctatus, assembly GCA_012273795.1. NCBI lineage: Eukaryota > Metazoa > Arthropoda > Insecta > Lepidoptera > Lasiocampidae > Dendrolimus > Dendrolimus punctatus. Next base: position 10,428,903 of record CM022537.1, read on the forward strand.
TGGATTTTTAAAAATTTTGTTCGCTACTGTGACTCCAGTGTAAACAAAATGTGTAACTTTTAAATTAAATGATCTATCACGATGAAACAAACTCCAACATGATCGGAAGTAATTAGGCGGCCTAATTAAATGAAAATTGTGGAAAAAAACTAGCCTCAATTGAAAATAAACATGTTTTTTAACAAAAACCTGTTTTTTTTATTCAATTTTTACAATAATCGTAAAATTTCTCAATAAAACGCCCCCATTACCTACCTTTTTTATTACTTTAAATTAACCTTCATCATATTCGATACCGAACAGTAAAAATTGCATGCTTATAACTCAAACGCAACTATTTTTAACAAGTGTTAAAGATAGCATTCCGAACGCCCAATTTATTATTTTCTTAGTGATGGTTTATTTGGGACGATAATTAATACAAAAGATTTCAATTGTAACCATTTATTACTTTACACAAAATTTAATGCATCAGGGTCTCTGTAAAATATTCACCTCCTTGTTGGCACAAAGCCGCGCAAATTAAAATTTGGTGTGTTGCTCTTTTCGGGATCATTGCGAATACTATTTACATAGTTACATGCGGTCCCGCAAATCGGCCACACTGTTGATAGGGCTACTAAACAGCTAAACAGGGATAATTTTCCAAATCTTGTAATTACCTACCCGTTTCAATAGACTGAACACCATGCATAAGTATGGCAATGAGCGACGTGTGACTGCCATAAATGTCTGGCCAATCACAATGGTGAACCTGCAATTCCGCTATTACTGTTGAAACAGTTGGATTGTACCGCTAACATTACTACTGGTACCGTTCTGAATGATACGCCCGCCACTCACTTACATCGATAATATCAACACAAACTTTGTTCTAGACGATTGAGATTTATTTTATTACGATTAATATTATACCATATTCATTGTAATTGCCTGTGCTGTTAACTTTCATATAAAGGGCATAAACAGTTTAAAATATCGACGAACTAGATGTGGCATCAGCTTCTATTGGCCGTGGACACAGATGCTAAGAGTGGCGTCTAGCGTTACAAGACGCTGGAAATCGCTTCCAGCATCGAGCAGACTTTACACTGGTGATCATTCTGGAAACGTCTGTAGGCGCACCAGTTTTTCCTATACACTCTATATGATTGAACAGATATGTTAATTCACATAAAGAGATAAGGACCTTACACTTGACGCGGCGTATGATGTAGATATGTCGTGTACAGTGTATGTGTTCCGTTTCAGACTACAAAGACCGTCCAAATTGACGATTCCAATTCGATTAGATAGCCATGTTGAGTTACGGACTCTCTTCTCTCCCTCTCCACTAGCAATTGCAGAATTATAAAAAAAAAACAGAAATAGACGGTGACAGGACTAATGTCTGTCAAGTTAAGTCACTGTCAAAAGTTTAAAAGTTGGAAAAGGGGTTGTTTATCTCTCGTACCCGTATGTAATTCAAATATGCAAAATACATATCAGCAACAATCATCAATCATATATCATATAATCTTTAAAAGTTATATGATATATGATTGTTTCTTTTACAAATCTTATTGTCAAAGTTTAATGAACATAATTGTTCTCGCCGAGGTGAGTTCTTACCTATAAATGTAATATATATAACTCTTCTATTATTGAGCTGAATTAGTTTTCCAACAGAGGTTCTTGTCTCGAACCTAATGCTTATCCGTTGCTGTATATCATTCCAGGACTAAGTCTAACCTTGCATTGCTGTAAGAAAAACTAGGTCAACATATACCAGACGCAGCTACTGTTTAGGTAGTACTAGAACTCCCATGCATCGTCAGGCCAGTGTACCTCCTGTTCTTCAACACATAAAAGTACGTCCAATGGTTACGGAAACAGATTACATTATATTTACATACTTCATATCCTGTATTATACATTGACCCACCTAAACCTATTCTTTGGGTAGGGGGAAGAGCTCAAATGTTTCCATTGTCACGACAGTTATTTTTATGTTTACCTATATGCTTGTTGTGGTGTCTTTATTTTATACCCTAGTTATGTTTATGATTGTAGAAAAGGAATCCGCGATTGGGAGTTGTAATACGTCATTTGACGTGGTAGAGTCATGCTGGAAACGCTATCTTGATTATAGGGCTTTTTAGGGCTGACTTGATTGATGTGACACCACGCCCTAACAGAATATCGGCGTGAAACGGTTTAAAGCTAATTGTATTTCGTGCGATAAGTTCCGATAACTCACTTCCCCCTCCCATTCCCCATGTCCCATCCTCTTTATCCCTTTATAAAGGCTGGCAATACGTTGACTTCGCCATTGACGGTATAAACACCTATAGGCGACAGTAACCACTTTCCATGAGTTGGGTCATCTGCCTCTTTGCCAACTTCGCAATAAAAAAAAATCAAGTGAACATAGTATAAGCAAGCAAGTGGGGACGTAAAATCCACTGTGGGAAAATCAGTATGCCGGCGCGGCATAGGAAGACGCAAACTATTTGGCCCCGCTCAACGAATACGGATGTGAAATTTTTGATGGAGGATTTAATTAGTGCCGTATTATGTCGTACTACCTCCATTACGTCCTGCGAATATAGTGTTCATTTGTGGAAAACTGAGCATTTCGCTAGTCCTGTCCCACCTCACGAGTTCCGCATCGCTCCCACTACGTATCTACACTTATAAATATCAGCAAAATAATAGTTTTTATCTTTTTCTTTCATTTTTCAATAGTTATGATTCTTTTTTCTTTATTCTTTTATCGATGCAGCTCATTTTTCTGTTTACTACTATAGATAGTACATTTAGTATCTCTAGTATATTATTACATATTTTCATACTTGAGAATTGGTATTTTATAAACTGAAAGTGAGCTGGTTTGTTCCTTATTCGCGGCTACTGAATTAAGCGATTATTTTCATATTTTTTTTGTATGTTACGGATTGAAGGTAGGACAGTTTTTATTTCGAAAAATAGGGACGCTTATGCCGGGGCGTTTCATCGTCAAAAATTACCCTAGCTTAGTTGTTAAATGAAAAACATTAGTTTAATTAAAAATGGAAATTTTATAATTCAATATATTATATTGGCCCATAAATATCAGATAACACTAAAATTAAGTAACAAAACTAAACGTAACGATTAAAATAAATGAAAACTAAAAAGTACTTCATAAACAATAAAAGGCCATAAGGGGTCATCCACAAATTACGTCCACGAATTTAATTTTCGACGCCTCCCTTTGTCACACATAGCTGGTCACATTCGTGAGACTCCTCCTTCCTCAATGTGGTATCACATATTTTGCAATTTTATAGCAAACAATATTAAATTAAAACAGCAGTTTCGTATTACTTAAATATAGTAGGCTTTGAAATGTGACGTCACGAAATTTAGGGCCCTTCCTACCCCTTGTCACACAATGACACAATTCGTCAACCCTCTCACCTCCTAACGTGTGACGTAACTTATGGATGGCCCCTAACTGGCCCTAGAAGTCTAGAATTTATACTTAATCTTAGTCATCAGTGCTTTTCAATCTTTTTGAATACGCGACCTCTTTACAGGTTGAAAACTTTTGGCGACCCCCTTGGGTCATAGATAGACAAAAAGTTAGTAATTTAAAAGACTACGTTTATGTTTTTTCTCTATTTTGTTATTCATATTCATTATTAGGGCCCTATACTCTGCAAAAATCTGCTGACTTAGAAAGTACCTAAGTACGAGGTAGAAATTTAAATTGCCTTTTCCCTTTGCCGGCGACCGCCCGAGAAAGGTTCTGCAACCCCCCCCTAGGGGTCGCGATCAACAGATTGAAAAACACTGCTGTACATTAATGTGTGTATAAAATAATACTTATCATAGTCGCAAACTGCTTATGAGTTGATCAAATGAGTACATGAGTCACTGCAAGGAAACATAATATCTACCGTGAAATGATTACTTTTTAGCAACGAATAAATTCATTGAACAAAACAATCACGTTTGGCGTAATATCCGTACGCTCTTCCTTTGCGGTAATGCCTATCCGTGCTCCTAACCTAACCTAATATGTATCTATAACTTAATAATGTATAACTTAACGGCTTGATGTTGATAGGTATTTTTTCTCGTATTTAGATACTGTGCCAATGTATCAATGACTTCAATCCGCTATCGGTTGTTCAGGTTTCGTAAAGGTAAGGAACGTCCGTTTTTTCATTTGGGTACGACGGAAACCTAAATAATATTTGACGACCTCTGTGGTTGAATGGGCTAATTCTTTGCCTGACGAGCTCACGAGAACATGTTCGATTGCTAGTATGGTAGTACATGCCGTAAACGAATATTCCGTTATTTATCTGGGTGTCTGGGGATCGGCCCCAGAGTGGTCTATTGTATATTATCCATAAACACAAGCGTAACATGCTTAGTTTATGGACATAAAATGTGTTTGTCTGGGAATTATTTATTTATTCAAATATAACCCATATAATTAAAACCACGCTTTAACAATTTTAAGTGCGGTAATTTATTCGGTATTTTTTTATTTCCACCTCTTAGCCAGTTGTTAGTAAATAGAATTTCAATAAACGAAATAAAAGATTGTATATAAAATTCCGCGCTTAAAATCCATAAAACGCAGTTTGTAGGTACTTATTACAAACTGCTTGTTTATGAGTGTTGTACTAGTATACATATATTGTGCATAGGGGAAAGCAGGTAGGATTCGTACACAGGGAGCATTCGTACAGTGGAGATATCTCCGCCATTTTGCAACATTGAAATGTTCGCATTTGTGTGCGTGATTGCCGTTTGTAGGATACGGGTACCTACGGGATGGGGCCACAATACGGCCATTGGCTTCGGTGATGGAAGTCGATACGTGAATTCGCTCTGCGTAAGTATTTTTCGTTGTCATCTTTTAATTCGCTTGGCTGGTATAAGTAATGCTCAAATTATAAAAGTGATTTATTATAGTTTATGCCTTAAAATATTACTTTAATATTTAAATAGATATTTTAGCTCAACTATAGCGGTTATGTTTATTTCAAATTAATTTGTTGAATTATCTGGATGGGGTACCTTCGTGCAGTTATATGTGGGGTAGATTCGTACTGTACGAATCCTCCTCTAGTATAATAGGTACTAGTAGATATTGTACCTATGGGCAATTTTGTTATAATTTCACGATAAATACAACTCAACTTTATGTTTTAAGTGTCTGCAAAAAATTATTTAGTTGTTAGCACTTTGCTTTATGCGGATGATGCCGTGCTTTTAGCCTAATCGCCATCAGAACTGCAAACACTAGTCACAATGATGAAAGATGACTGTCATTTGAATGCGAAGAAAACAACGGTTATGGTGTTTGAAAGAGATGAAACCAGAATGAATGCAAGGATAATGGTCGATGATGTTATGCTGGAACAAGTGAATGAGTTTGTATATCTTGGATGTGCTTTTAGCAGGGATGGAAGGTACAGCGCTGACATAGAAAGAAGCGTAAATTTGAGGAATAGTATGAATGGAGCCTTAGGTAAACTTCTAGGCGCTAAGAAACTCAGCCAGAAAGCCCAACTTGCCATACACAACGCAGTGTTGGTACCATGCATGACAAGAGCTATGAATGTCAAAGAAGCAAATGAGGTGTGTAGGAATATGCCTGTATGGCGCTCTGTTGTTCGTGCCTACCCCGCAAGGAACCTGCGTGAAGTTATGTATTTATGTATGTTAAGACATGTGATAAAATTTATAATGTTGATTTTTAGTTCTTTTATTAATGGAAAAAGTATTATGTTACATGAATATTTTCAGGACATATTTTTAAGTATTAAAGTACTTAAAACAATATTTTTGATCATTACTAAATGAAGATCATTAGTTTCATAATTATTAGAGAAGAAAAAATACATTTGTGTTCGTTACATAGGTACTCTGAATACAATAATTACTAGTTTACTATATGACTGCTGATGCGGTTTTAACTTTGACCTCATTAAAGGATTTTACTACATTGAATAAATGGCATTTTCTTTGATTGTACGGAGGTTCCCCACTGTGTACGAATGTGCCCCACGCTATGCACGAAGCTACCCCATGCATGGGGTGCTTTCGTGCGTTTTCCATTTTTTAGGAAAACGGTCGTAACTTCTCCGTGTTGCTTTATATGAAAACTGCACTTCGATAATATTAAAGCCAGATAAATGAGTAATATACCGCTATTAAAATAATTTTGTAATAGCTAATAGTTTCTTTTTTATAAGGATCAGAACAAAAAACGTACGAATCCTACCTGCTTTCCCCTACTAGTGAAAAATCAAGAAAATACTTTAATTACCAATATCCTAAAACTCAAAGTATTGTCTTGAAACTAATTTCGAGTGTCGCTTTTAAGCTAGCATCTTGATATTTTCACATTTTTTCACGCTGTAGATAGATAGATAGCACTTTATTGCTCACCAAATATACATTTAGTAGTAGTTTAGTGTAGACATTAGGAGGGATATGTTTATGGCTGTGTAGGCGATTATCTCTTCCATTTATTGAATAAATATCGTTATAGTTTCTGAAGATTTGATTAATGGTTGCCTGTAACCTGCTATGTTGTAGTAGATTGTAACACAAGGGATGAAAATGAACTATTTACGCACTAGATGGTTTAGCGCACGAGCGTAGTAGCATTCTACCAGCCAATATTTTTCCACTGATGATATTAAATATCAAACTCGAATTTATGTCAATTAAATATTAATTTAGTGAACAGTGATTTATAATTTAAAATCATGTAACAAAATTTCTGATATTTTTAATTACAATTTTTTGCTGGGATTTCACTGGGTATGAAAAGTTCGCACATGGCTTGCGTAGTTTTTAAACTTTTTGATAGCAGGGAAAATCAGTTCCTAAGGAATAAAACTACTGTTTTCATCCCTGTGATCAGTTAACTTCCACTTTATGAGTATGAGAAATGAAACATTATTTTTCTCGGTACCATAGTCAGATGTTGCAAAATCATGAGAATAATCTTTAATGCCTTTTTATTTTAATCAATAATTGTATAGATATTAGTCGTAGCAGTTGTGTACGATGTACCTATATATACTTTCAACGAAAATTGGAATTTCAATTTATTTACATCAAAATATACATACATTATAAGCTAGTACATTGAAAAAAGTATATATCTATAAACAAAAATTGACTCTAAATCGCTGTCGGCGGGGATCGTGCCCAAAATGCTGGCCGCATTTCCGCGTTGGATGGCAACGCTGATCCGTTGCCCTAGATACAAGCCAGCCTTTTGGTCACGCGAGACCTCAATAAGACGTGTTGAGAGGTCTCGATAGTGATGAGCTCCAGGCCCCCACGGCCTCAGGGTCTCGACCCCGAAAGCCACAAATAGGTACCCACTACCAATGGATACATATTTGCGACATTTCACGGCCTCCTGGTGTGCAGCAGCAGCCCCGGCTGTCACGGCTGTGTCTGGAAGATCGGACGCCGCCAAAGTATCGACGCAAGTTGCGTCCCATACTAGAGGGCGTTGCATCTTCCATGGCACCAACGACATCCTGTCTGGTCTCTTACCATCGTCGCGGCAAAGCCCATTTGGTTCAAGAATAGCTGGTGCCCCGGCCGTGGCAAGAGACCGACGGATAATGTAATTAAAATGACATAAATATACTATTATAATATAATAGTATATATTATATTCTACCTATATAATTTCATATGACTCTATAACTAGTAATACTACTGTAAACTGTAGTATACTGAATTGGAAATATAATGATCGAGTAGATTATAGAACATGGGCTATTTTAATATGTGTCTGTTCGGAATCCGCAAGCAATAGAACCCCCGGATATTCTGTACACACAAAGCCGCTGACAATAATAGTATATTTTTGTTGCATTCTGTTGTTATGTAAATGTTTTCGAATAACAATAAATAAATAGAATATACTATTATATAGACTCACCCTAAGCCCCGTCGATTAATAAGAATCCGCCTTAGCTTTAGAAGTAGCTATCCTACATACACGGAAACTGAAACCCCTTTAACCAATAACAATCAATTTTCAGGGTAGCCGCCATTTAATTTGTTTCAACAACTCACTGCACTTGACAAAAATCTTATTATTTTTTACATGTCTGTCTTTTTAACACCACAAAACAACTCCAACGACAAAAATGGCGACGTCTTCTATGTACCAAGGTAAATTTGGGGGATAGAGATAGATATAATTATACGCATACTACGATACGAATATATGTTGAGGTTTGAACAAGAGCTGGTGTGGTACCAAGACTTGAAAACCAAGTTTAAAAATAAGTAATAAACAATATGCTTATTTAGGATTTTGTAGCGAAAATAGTCAGCATTTGTCAACTGTATGGATTCTAAATATTCAGTGGATTGCTACGAGCTTACATGACTTTTTCTTTAATTTAAACATATTTGCGTGATCATACTTATTTGTGTCGCATTGTATTTTTTACTTTTTATACGGTAAATAAATAATCCGGGTCCAGTCGCAAAAGATCGGACGTCGTGGCGTGTTCACAAGTAATAGTTTGGTGATTGTCAAGGTGATTAACAAGGTTCTCTTAAATCGTTTATAATATCAGTTTTGTTATAATTGGGTGAGGGTTTTATTAATTATCCTATAAAAGATCAACCTTAAATGTCAATAGAATACACAAATATTCGTTTTAATTGTTGTTTGTTTTGTTTTTAGACAAATGCCGAATGTCTATATTAAGATATGGAAAAAAATTACAACTACAACTACTCTTTTTATTTTCTTTTATGGCCTGGATGGGACTATTTTTTAGTATTCTTTTCTTAACAATAAAAATCATTATGTTTGAGTAGTACTACCGCTGTTAGAGAACTTTAAATATGTTAATCAAAAGAAAGGAGACGGGGACTTTTGAGCCAAAGAAATATAATGTATTGAGATTATACTAAAAAAACCCATTATGTTTTTTGATCACAAAAAAGAAAACATCAGTTCTTCTATCTGGAAAACGAGAAAGTTTTAAAATAACGTCAGAAATGAAATGTGTTATCGATTACCGTAATCGATTTATGTGAATGAATTTCTATAAATATGAAAATACTTAAGCTACAGGATTAATTCAATCAAATAACTAAACCAAGTACAATTATAAAAAAAGTCGACATGATAAAAAGAAATCTTAAAATAATTTTCATCTTTTTACCATCTGGGTCTAAGAATGTCTGAAAGCATAACTGTCTCCTTTATAAAACTGTCATCTTTGTAATTTAAAGTTATGATAGAAAATTATGTACAATCGAACAAATTGAAACATGACCCACCATAAGGTCATTTTCTTACAGTCGTGAAATACAATTAGGTTGAAATTCGCCTGAACATACATTTCCTTGGTAACGAACTTGTTATCATTTTATTAGACATTGACAGTTACTGACTACGTTGTATTAAACAGATCGGAGAGACTCGTCTATACTCGTGTAACATCTGACAAATGCTATTACGTGCTATTACTATCTCTGTCATTAAGTATGTTGGATTAAGTGCCGTTTCCTATATCTTACCGACCGTTTATTTGCCTTACTAACGATTAAATTTGAAGTAATCTCTATACAAGCAATGTCAAAATTCAACCTACGGTCAAGCAGGGGAAGTGAAGTGGAGTGAATAGTGAGATATCAGAACCGGTCATAAATCGACAAGCCAAAGGTGACACAGGCCAAACCTTTTGTATATACAACATTAGATATTAGGGTTATCGTTATACGTTAGGTAGCAGAAATACACAAGAAAATAAAACATTAATGTGGAAGAAAATAAAAAATTTTTTTTTGTTAATTTTATTAATTGGTTGTAGTATTTCAAAGTTAGAAATGGCACTCATTTTACTTTACTTAAACCTAAAACCGGGTATAAGCACCATTGTTTTCAATAACGTCTAATAGTCGACTACGCATCGACCCGATTAGACGATTGCAGATGTCGGTTCTCCTCATGTAATTCCAAATTTCATTACAGTGCTGCTCAATTGCTTCCTTTGTCCTCTCGTTTCTGTTATCCCACATTTGAACCATCAAACCCCATAAATTTTCTATTGGGTTGAGGTTTGGTGACCTAGATGGCCATGGAATTAGAGTAATTTCATCTTCATGCTGGGTAAACCAGTTCGAGACAATTCTGGCGGTATGTACTCGACAATTGTCGTGAATGTAGGAGAATACAGGGACTTCTTCAAGTGGGTACACTATTCGCACTGTCGGTAACATTGATTCTTCCAACAAATCGACATAGTTTAATGCGTTTTGACGAGGAGAAATTTGGACAAGTTCACCTATACCCCCGGTACCCATCCAGGCCCACATGTTAGCTGAAATTCGACCAGATAATTGATTGGGTACGACGTGATCCTCTGTGTATCGCGTATTGTTATAACGCTACAAAGTTAAGTGACCATGTTGAGAAGATCTAAATGATTTTTCATCTGAAAATATGGTATTAGTCCAGTCAAAGTCTAAATAATTACGTGCAAAATTTAATCTTGCAGTTTTGTGTGCATTCGTTAAGTGTACTTTCTTAGCATAATGCCGGTAATGCAGTCCAATACGGTGTAAATGATTTCTTATGGTTTGTAAACAAACGTCGTAATGTGCCGCGAAATCTTGGGTACGAGAAAAAGGATGTTCTTCATAATGGTGCTGTATATTTGTACTTTGTTGGTTTGTTATTCGACGAACGCCATGATTATGTTTTCGTCTATCCTCAAGAATGCCCTCTTTAGCGTGCCGTCTGATCCATGTTCTCACTGTGTTCCGACTTATATTTAACACTCGTGATATTTCTCGAATGCCATAGCCTTTCTCACTGAGCACTACAATCCGAGCTCTTTGTTCTGCGAGACTACGCATTATACAATTTAATTTTTAGATATTGAGTTCTAATTTTTTTCTCATTGACTTTATTTGACTTCTGATATACTTTCAGAATCACATTTTGTTTTTAAAATTATAATAATTTTTCTATAATGAAAAGAGTTAGAATTATAAGGCAGATTTCAGTTCGAGATTCAAATTATTTCAAATCATTACTGTTTTATTTAAAACATATCTAGTACAATGATAACAAAGATTAAAATTGCGAAGATTTGAGGCTAGTGGCGCATTTTTATTAATGTTAATAACGTCCTAAGTGCAACACACACAATAAACCTTACTATTTTGACGGTTTTAAAGGAATTATTAGCAAAGTGGGTCATAAATCAGTTGTGCCGATCGTACCTATTGACATAAATAAAAGAGTACCTGATACGAGAAATTCAATTGCTACCATTTGTTTTACCTGAATCTTACTCATTTGCTAGTCAAGTGAACATTAATATTAAACAGTGATGTTTTAATTTTTAGTTCTACCTTATAGCGTAATTCTGTACTTCGATTTCGTCAGTTGAAATCTGAAGTTGTTAAACATCAGGTTCAATAATTATAATTAAGGAAAAATAGCAATTTTTAACTATGTTCCAAAGCATTCAAATAATTATATAGTGAAGTTAGCCAAGATTGTTATTGGGGTAACTCCATATATCTCTCATTATTTTCGTTTTTGAATAGTTAGGACGACATAACCAATCAGTGAAGCTAAGATACTATTGAATTCTGTCTTCGAGTTATAGTTGGCGTTAAATTCCGTTTAAAAGAGTTAAAAAACGAGCGGTATACAAACTCATCCCATTGACGGACTTCTCCTCTTCGAATATATAACATTAAATTTTTACTTTGACAATATTATAACACTACGCATCATTCTTATGAAGCCTTAGTAGTATGGTGGCTTCGAATACTGGGCGGAAAGCATTTCATCGTTATGAAGCCTACACATCGAAATAACCGATATGTCAAACCCGCCAATCCGCCTTGGACAAGCGTGGTGGGTATACTGTCCAGGCCCTACCCCAATAGTGGGACATGCACGGGATGCTTTTAATTATGTATTATGATTGTTACAAAACTGTTAATTTATAAAGAAATTTATATATGATAGAATTTGTAAAATAATTAACAGACAATAGTGCTAGTTTTGTTCTATCGTTGAAATACAGCAGTTAATTTAAAACGGAACTCTTGATTCGTTTAGAAGTGAAAATTTAACTGTATGTTACCATTTTTAAGGAGATAAGCATTTTTTCTATATAATTCCCATAACGTGTAAAACGGAGCACATTTTTAACATTATCACAGCTCTTAAACTCTTATGAGAGAAACTGGTGTGGAGTATTGTTCGCAGCCTACTTTTCGTACGAGTAATGTGCGCAGTGGCGATGCCTGCGACCAAGATGTGAAAGTGAATGGCGCAAGAAGGCGCGCGCGCCTGTGGTCGCGTTTTACGCCTGATTTGACAGCGCATTTGTACACGCGAGCCCATGTGCCCACTTGTAGCTTGATGCTATGACGCAAAGGTTATTATTGAGCCTATATCATTATTATTTTGATGATTATGAATTTTATGTGAAAGCAAAACTGATGAACGCAGTGAAACCCTTTAAAAGCTTTTCCCATCTTCTTGGGCTTCTTATTTAAATGGTTCGAGTTAATGTAAAAAATGTGAAAAAGATCATAGGGGATAATGCAGACTAGGAGATTAAAAAAATGCAATTTTTAGAATTTTTATCTGTCTCTCTGTCGGTATTTCTGTCTGTCTGTTAGAGCAAAATGTATAAACTACTGAATGAGTAGATTTAAAGAAACTCGAAAGGGAGCTAACTTATATCACGGTGAGTAACTTAGGTAATTAATTATCCCGATAAATGACGTTGTTTCCGTGGGATAGACGAAGAAAGATGGCGCTGTAATATCATTTTTTGGAAACTACTGAACGTATAAATGAAACACTATAGTTTTTTATGACGTTACAAACGAAATATTTTATCGAATACCGTAATCGATTTATGTGAACGAATTTCAACAATTAAAATAAAATGAAAACATTTACAGCACAGGATTAATTCATTCAAAAAAATAAATATTACACATAATCTTAAAATCATTTTCATCTTTTTACAATCTGGGTCTAAGAATATGAAAGCATATCCGTCGCCTTTATATAAATGTCATCTTCGTAACTTAAATTTACGATAGAATATGTACCTATTGACTTAGATAAAAGGGTACCTGATACGGGAAATTCAATTGCTACCATTTAAGATTAATAGTTTTACTTGAATCCAAGTAATTTACTAGTCGTATAATTGAACATTCATATTAAACAGTGATATTTTGATTTTTATTTATATCCCATAGCTTAGTTCTGTACTTCGATTTCGTCAGTTGAAATCTGAAGATATAAAACTATAATAACTAGAAACATTTAGGTTATGTTTTAACCCGAACCAAGACGTCGTTTACTTACTTACTTACTTGGAATAGATGGATTAGCAAAATAGATGGCGCTGCAAGACTGCGATGTAAACAACCATCGCTGTAGTTTAATAACAAATACGTTGTCAGCTTGTCCACATGTCATTCATTACGTATTAGGTAGTTCCAATCAGGTTGGCTGCGACTTTTCTTTATCTTTTGCTGTGCTGTTGTATACACTATATTCACTTGGTTTCTTTGTAATTGTATCGAATTCGACAAGAAACTAGAAGAAAAATATAAAATTCTAAACTGGCCGTGTCTGTACATTAAAGCTATTTAAAAGAAACCAAGGCCGATTTCGATGCGATTTTCGCTAATCCACAGCTAATTCTTAGACTTAAACTCTGTGATATATTTAGTTTGACTCTCTGTTTGTTATGCTTTTAGGGAAAAAAATACTGTACCGATTTGGCTGAAATTAGGTAGGTATTAGGAAATTAGGTACATATGTTACTCTAATGCCGAGAGTGGACAAGGGATACTTTTCATCCCAGATAATGGTATAGATTTATATAAAGGTTATCTCAGAAAGTAGTATAGGTTTTGGTTTTTTTGTGATTTTGTAATTTTCGTAATTTTGCTTATTTAGATCATTTTGGCTTTCGGCTATTTCGGCTTATTCGGGGCTATTTCTGTTATCTCGGTCATTTCAGAAATTTTGGCCATTTTAGTTATTTCGGCCATTTCAGCCATTTCGATCATTTTTGTGAGTTTAGCAGTTTTTGTCATTTTGTAGTTTACTACAGATAGGTAGACGAGGGATAAATAAATAAAACTAGAACGGGTTGAAGTACAGGATGAAATTTTGTATGGAAGACCCATTATTTCTCAAGTCTATAGATATAAAAAATTATCATCCATAAAAAAATGCTCTAGTAAATCGATCTCACTGTCTGTTAAGCTTTCACGGAAAAACTACTAGGAGTACTACTGTTGTATGTAATTTTGTACAATTATGTAGTTATAATTCCGAAATGAGATAGTTGAGATAGTTTATATGGTGTATTTTGGTTTACTTAAATATTTTAGGGGTTTGCATTAAAATGGTAACTGGACATCTTTGTACTAAAAACATTATTTTCTCTTGTTACAGAAACAATGCATATAGACATCTTACCGCTCGTGGTTTGGACGCTCTTAGTCACAACGACACATGTAAGTAATAGAATAAGATACACGTAATCAATGAAGTTATAAAAATAAATAATGGACATAATTATTTTTAATTATAATAATTACCATGCAGATATAAACAATCTTTAAAGCTCTGGGCGCGTCCTGTGCTTGAGCAATACAAGCAAGAGTCGAATATCATGGAGATGAATATGTTGCGGTAGATGTGTGGAGTCACTCGGAATGATCGCGTTAGAAATACGTTTTATCCATGTGTGACCTGTCGTATAAGCCGACAAAACAACCATACAACATAGCCAGGTTGTAGTCAAATTGCTTGTTTGGTGTCTGTCTCCCCCCGTCTAGAATATGCCACCATTACTACCACGGATTATGTCCTGACATTAGTGCCAGATTCCAGTCCCTCCTTTGATGCTGGCAGCATATTGATAACACCTCTGGTGTTGCTAATGTCAGTAGGTGACGGTAACACCTTTCCATTAGATGTTCGATAGTCTGTCTGTTGTAATTCAGCAATAAAGACAAGAAAGTACAGTATCAGGGGTAGACTTTTATATCCGTAACATAGCAAACAAACTACAAGAGAATCCATGTTGGCACGGCCATGTTATATGGAAACCGTCTTGTTATGTGAGAAACAGATATAGAATAGGGTAGGTCAAAGAAATGTTATTTTCACGCCATGAGTAATATGAGATATACTTATGTGCCAATGGATGATTGTCGTTATCAAAAGGATGCTGAAGATCGCGCGAAATGTATAAGAAGAAGTAGGAAAGCGGACTTTGGACTCTAAGCGAATGCTGTAAACTCAACCGGGATTTAACGCATGATGAGAATATATATACATATATCAGATAGCCCCTGTACTATCTATGTTTTATTTTATTTTGTTCGTCTATACGTTGAGATACAATAAAGATTTGTCTATCTATCTACAACATCATTTTTGTAATTGAATTAAACTTCAAAGCAAAGCTTTGTCGAGACTAATATTAATTGATTAGCTACTGTCTATTTTTTAATTCCACAGGTAGCGACAGATAGCCAATATGGAATAGGATTAGGAATAAAACGAGAAGTATTTTTCTTAAATTTAGAAGATGGCTATTTTGGCTGTCAAGTTAATGAATCAACACAAATTTTACAATTATATGAATTATCTAAATTATGCGACGGCGTGTCCGATTGTTACAAAGGGTCAGACGAGCTCAAGTCAGAGTTAAAATGCACAGGTAAGTCCCATTTTTCGTTGATTTAATTAACTAACTATACGCTCAAACATAAATGATAAATTACTATGCAATCAATATATTAATGCATCTAGTATTTTGTTTCTCTTACATATATTTTTAGGTTTCTGTAAACATTTTGACGGAATCATTCAATCATTAAAATCTGTCCGTTTGTTGTTTGGAGTATGTGCGCCGCTTCTTCTCCTTTTACATTAACTTAAATTGCTTTGGAAGCGGTGGTAGACTCATGACTTTCATTAAGTATTGTGTTTATTTTAATTCTGTTTGTGAATTTCAAATATACATAGGTAATTCTAATATAAAAAATTCTGTATAGGGGTCGAATTAGTGCAACGAATTAAAAAAAGAAAAAAAATCAATGAGCCTAATTTGTACCAGCAGATTCTGAAAATACATTTTTTTGAATCCCTCACTGGCTGGCTGTCTGTTAGAGCATCATGTGAAACTACGGAAAGGATTTAAATTAAACGCTCGGTGTCGTTTTCATGGGATAGTTGAATACAGCCAAAAAGATGGAGTTTCAGTCGCGTTTTTTTAATGCCGCCGCCGTTGCAATTCACTAACAAACATGTCGCCGTAATAGGAATGCGATCGAAGTTTCTTTAGAATTATGAGATAATAAAATAATATAATAATGTTTAAAAGCAGTAATATACTAACTAATTAAATGGTTTTAGATGACTGTACCAAAGAAGATGGGGCCCGATGTATAAACGGCGCCTGTCTAAACGGAGTGTGCCATTGTAACGATGGCTTTGGTGGTTGTAATTGTCAGGAGACTGGTATGTCAGATTTTTTCCTTAATAATAAAATTATCTGTATATATTGTTGTATATTTGATTATAACAGTGATATTTTTGTCGTTTTAGATGTAAATGAATGCAAGGATAGGCCGTGCGATGTTTTTGCTCACTGCACGAATACTGTCGGTAGTTTTCAATGTTCATGTTTCCCAGGCTACGAAGGAGATGGTTTCACATGCAGAGGTAAATATATGTTTTAAAAATACATTTAAATTTAGGTTATATCTAACGTATTATTGGAATCCTTACGGTTTATATCTTTAATAGATATAAATGAGTGCGAGGATCCAGCCGTTGCGTCGCGTTGTGTGGCAAACGCTGAATGTTGCAATCTACCCGCACATTTTATTTGCAAGTGCAACCGAGGCTTCGAAGGCGACGGTGAAGAAGAATGTAGAGGTAAATAATTCATTATATTATTATTTATTTATTTTTAAAATATCTCTTGCTCTGAACCATTTGCTTACTATTCTTATATTTTGTAGATATTGACGAATGTAGAAGACCTGGTGCTTGCGGATCTAATGCTCTTTGTCAAAATTACCCCGGAAACTACACGTGCGCTTGTCAAGCTGGTTACACAGGCAACCCGTTTGATGGTGTAAGTTAAATTAGACTTAATTATTTTCAACTCCAGGGTTGGTATATGATAACGTACATGTTTATAAAATTATATCTCTTGTCTATTGTAATGTTCATACGCCTGTTATATAATACGGCCAGCGTATCTTGGCGAATGTAAACATAGGCTCTACGAACTTTAGAGCATGTAAACTCGTGAAGAAAATACAGTAACCAACTAGTACAAAGCAATGAAAAAATACAGGGATGAAGGGCGACCAATTGTATTCACTGACGAGTCGTATGCCCACTCATCACACGAGTGTACATGCTCTAAAGTTCGCAGAGCCTATGTTCACATTTGCCAAGTTACGCCGGCCGTATTATACATTCATATTTTTTATTCTGGATCTCCCGGACAGGTACAACTCCGAAAGTGTATTAGGTTACTTATATTGTTTTTTATTTTTTTGCGAAGAATGTCACATGACTATTGTTGATAGGTGGGAAGAAAAATAAATGAAAATCCATTGTTAGCTTGTTTAAAATTTTGTCAATTTCATTTGGTAATTTATATCAGTAATTTAGCGTAAAAAGAAAAATGCTTTATGTTAAGTTTATTTTAGACGGATCAACCAAATTGGCTCAATTTGATTGAAAGGCGCAGAACTGAATGAACAAAACGACATTCCAAGACATTGAATTGTTCACATTCAATTTTATATGAATCACTTTGCTTTGTACGTCCAAATAAAAAATAATAATTAAACGTCTAATATCGGGTTTAAATGTGTGTTTTGTGTTAAATATGTTTCAAGGGTTATGTAGTGAGTCATTTTGGCAACGTTTATATAATCATTCATCATTATGTCCATTTGTATTTGTTTGTTACATTGTGCGTTGACCGATACACACTTGTTGATTTATTAACTTTACTTGTGGATGTAGTATAATGATTGAAGAGAGTGTGATTCCCAAGTCGTGTGTATTGAGGCCCTCAGATGTGCCTTGTGCCACAAATTACGCACTGAGTGATATTCGGCCTCTTTTTCCCCTTGTAGAACAATGTACTATTTTATTTGTCAGTGCGTTGACGTGGACGAGTGTGCGAACGACGTGTGCGGTTCTGGCGCTGTTTGCCGGAACATGGAGGGGGGTTACGAGTGCAGCTGTCCTCCTGGATTCGACGGCGATCCTCGGGTCCGTTGTCACGATAATGACGAATGTGGCCGTGCAACGTGTGGTCGCGACGCCCTTTGTCAAAATCTTCCTGGCTCTCACAAATGTGTTTGCCCGCCAGGCTTTGATGGTGATCCGAATGTGCAATGTACCGGTAAGAACTTCACTGATGAAGCACTAGGTGGGAGAAATTCTAACGAAATTCAACATTTGTTTTACCTGTGGTTTAATGCTTTCTGTACCTTTAACTCGGTTGCGCATAACGTCTCGCGCAAAAAACTACCGAAGGTGGACGCTCGGTAGCTTCACGCTTTTACTAACTAAATCAATTACAATATTTGATCATCTAAAACTGATTTCAGTGTAGATTTGGTTGATCCGTATTGTTTACAATGAATCATTATCACACAACTACTTCATCGCTCATATATGAATTATATCTATAGTGTTTCAGGACACATTCGAGGATACTTCAAATGATTTAAGGAAATTATTTTTTATGTTAAATCCTTTTCAGTCACATATACACTTTTTTATCATTGGTATGTACATTTAACACTTCTTCGTTAGGTCTTTCTTTTCTTTTCTTAGTAGCTGTCGGCGTATCTTCTGCGTGTTTATATCTTGAGGGTTATTTACGTAAGTGGTAGTTATAATCAGACGTACGTTATTTGTTACACCAGACGTGGATGAATGTGAGAGTAGTGAAGCAGTGTGCAGTGAGCATGCAGTATGTACCAATACGATCGGCAGCTTCGTGTGTGCGTGCGAGCCTGAATATACGGGGGACGCCCGATCACCAAAAGGCTGCCTCGATGTCGACGAGTGTCAAGCGCTAGAGAGGCCGTGCGGAAATAATGCAATATGTGAGAATACTTCACCAGGATACAATTGCATTTGTCCCCAAGGGTTTAGAGCTAATCCACAAGCACAAATTGCTTGTGAACAGGTATGACAAATAAAGAAATCTTTTATTTATATTTTAATAATTCTAGTTATTGATATTTAATATAATTTTAGGTTGATGTAAATACACTATGTAAAACAAATTTCGACTGTACGAATAATGCGGAATGCCTCGAAAATCAATGTTTTTGCAAAGAAGGATTTGATGCAAAAGGAACCACATGTGTTGATATTAACGAATGCGACAGTAAACATTCTATTTGTGGTGAAAATTCTCAATGTATAAATACACTTGGTGGATATATTTGCGAATGTGCTCCTGGATATATAGGATCTCCGCCAAAAGTAGTTTGTCGTGCTCCTTGTGAAGATATAAAATGTGGTGAACACGCATATTGCAAACCTGATGGAGCTGACGCTTATTGTGTCTGCGAAGAAGGTTGGACTTTCGACCCCAACGATATCGCGGCTGGATGTATCGATATTAACGAATGCGATTCATCACAAGGGCTTGTAGGAAGATGTGGCGAAAATGCAAATTGCCTGAATTCAATGGGAAGTTTTGCATGCAATTGCCCTGAGGGTTATACTGGAGATGCCTACAAGCTATGTTTAGATATAAATGAATGTCAATTTGAAGGAGTTTGTGGTATTGGGGCTGATTGTATTAACAAAGATGGATCATTTAATTGTGAGTGTCCAGCTGGCACAATACCTGATCCAGAACCTCACGTCCGATGTGTCAATATTCTTACATGCCAGACGCATAATGATTGCCCAGGAAATGCAATATGTGATACTAATTCGAGATGTGTATGCCCGGAACCCAATGTTGGCAGTGAATGTCGCCGTAAGTATTATTTTATTAAGTTTTATCTAACTATTAAGTTTCTCAGAATTATTAAATTAGTTTTTTCTGAAATATGTAGTTCAATGGAGCTAATAGACCGTTATTGTTTATTTCTTGTATGTTTGTTTACAATTCGTTTGAAAAATATGTATCTATACTTCTTTTTCAGATCCCTGCGAAAATTTAAAATGTGGGGCAAATTCTGAATGCCTTATCAATGACCAAATAGCTCAATGTATATGTAAAAGTGGCTTTTCTGGTGACCCCATGTCACTTTCCGGTTGCCAGGATATAAATGAGTGTCTAGAGAGTCCTTGCGGTCAGGGGGCTATTTGCAAAAATATGCTAGGTTATTATCAATGCGAATGTCCTGGAAACTTTGTTGGGGATCCTTATCTTGATGGTTGTGTTCCTGGAAAGACTCCTAGTGAATGTAATCAAAATAATCCGTGTCCTGAAGGCGAGCAATGTATTCACCATAAAGGGGAAAATGTTTGTGTCTGTTCTCAAGGCTTTTTCCGCAATAAAGAAACGGGATTATGTGAAGATATCAACGAATGTACACAACATGGACGTTCTCCTTGTGGACTTAATGCGATATGTAAAAACCTGCCCGGAAGTTATGAATGCAAATGTCCCACAGACTATAGTGGCAACCCATATAGCCTTTGTGAATTATGTAACGACATAAGCTGTCAATGTTTACCACCTTATAAAGTGGTTAATGGAAATTGTGTTTTGTCCGGTTGTAGTAAAGACAACAAGTGTGGAAAAGGTGCAGAGTGTATTGTAATTTCTGATAGCGTTAGTTACTGTGCTTGTCCAGCTGGATTCTCACAGAGTACAGAGGGGTCGTGTGAAGACACAAATGAATGCACAACTGGACAGCCAGTATGTGGATTTGGAGCTGAATGTATAAATACGATTGGATCATTTGATTGCAAATGCCCACCTGGCTATGGAAAGGACCCAGTATCAGGTCACTGTACACTAAATCAGAAGCGTTGTATAAGTGATTCAGATTGTTTCGCAAATGAAAAGTGTGTACAACCAGGGCAATGCGTATGCCCTCCACCATTTTATTTAGATGTGAGCGATGGCCAGAAATGTAAAAGTCCTTGCGAAAGATTTACTTGTGGTATCAATGCTAAGTGTACACCAAGTGATCCACCAAGATGTATGTGTACAGCTGGTTATGAAGGCGATCCATACACAGGTTGTACAAATAGAAATGAATGCCAAAGCGCTCCATGTGCATATGGTGCAATTTGTCACGATAAGAAAGGCGGATATCAATGTGACTGTCCTCCAAATATGATCGGAGACCCATACAAAGGAGGATGTAAGTAAATTCTTATTGTGTTTATTAAGTAAAAGAAAGAAAAATATTCTCTGTCGTGTTAAGTTTATTCATACATTTTAGGTACATTTAAAGAAGAGCCGGCGCATAAACTTTTATGCAATTCTGATGACCAGTGTCCCAATACACTAGCATGCCTGAATAGCACCTGCTTATCACCTTGTACAAGTGTTTCTTGCGGCCAAAATGCCTTTTGTGAAGTAGAAAATCACGCAGCATGGTGCCGTTGTAATCCCGGCTATACCAAACCTGAAGGCGGCAAATGCATTTCCGGTAATTATTTTATTGATCGCATCTTTAAATTCTGTATAATTAGTCTTTATAACTATATCTCAATCAATTTATTATTATCATTTTTAGGATGTGATTCTTATTCTTGTGGCTTCGCTGCGCAATGCATCATATCAAAAACTGGCCCTACTTGTGTTTGTCTGAGGGTATGCTGGGGAATCCATTCCCTGGTGGAGCTTGCATCAGAGATGTGTGTGGCCCAGGGATGCCATGTGAAGAGCCGCAATCTTGCGTAGCAGGGCGTTGCCGTCAGCGCTGTGAGGGAGTTGCCTGTGGTGTAGGTGCATCATGTGACAGTGCTACAGGAAAATGTGTTTGTAATGCATTTTTTGTTGGGAATCCGGATCTTTTGTGCATGCCACGTAAGCATAATAAAGTTTGATTAAATAAAAAATAACAATTGTGAGTAAGAATAAATTGTTTGATCATATTTTTTGTTACAGCTGTATCTCCTCCATCTTGTGATCCCGGCTGTGGTTCAAATGCACATTGTGTTTATGGTATAGTCAATTCGTGTAAATGCAATAAAGGTTATACCGGAAATCCATATATTAAATGTCTTCATCGTACTCAACTTACGTGTGCTACGGCATCGTGTGGACTAAATGCAGTTTGTCAGCAGACCAAATCACATGTTGAATGCTTATGTCCACCAGGCTACGTCGGAAATCCTAATATACAATGCACAGATATAGATGAATGTAGTAATAAACCTTGTGGTGAAAATGCGTTATGTATTAATACTCCGGGAGTTTCAGCTGTATATGTAAAAGTCGATATGTTGGTAACCCTTACGAATTATGTTCACAAATATCAGTTTCTAAATGTGTTGATGGTAACGTTTGCGTTTGTACTCATAATGCAACGTGTCCTGATGGATACGTATGTGAAAAATCAAGATGTATTGATATATGCCAAACAATGTTGTGTGGTCCAAAGTCAATTTGTGAAGAAGGAAGTTGTCATTGCTTACCAGAACATTCTGGAAATCCAAATGATTTACACCGAGGTTGTGAGCCTGATAATATGTGTACGGTGGACGGTGATTGTAAAGATTCTGAAATTTGTTTCCAAATTGCTAAAAATACTCGCAAATGTGTGGATTCATGTAGCAAATTACAGTGTGGGCCAAACTCCCTCTGTATTGGAGCTAATCATCAAGCACATTGTGTATGCGCAGAAGGCTATGTCGGAAAACCTACAGATGTTAGAACTGGTTGTCATCTGGTGCAAAGAGAACCAAATGAAGTGGAATGTACTGGAAACAGTGACTGCAATGATCTTCAGATTTGCGTATCTATAGATGGTCTAACTAAACGTTGTATTGACCCATGTTCCACAATAGCATGTAGCTCCAATGAGAATTGTAAAATTATCGATGACGTAGCACGTTGTGATTGTAAAGAAAACTTTTTATGGAATCCGATAAGCTCCAGGTGTGAACAACCATCAACTCCAAATTGTGAGCATGATGTTGATTGTGATGATAATAAATCTTGTCAAAAAGACGTACTTGGAGTAAAAAAGTGTGTCGATAGTTGTAGTTCGTTCATGTGTCCTGCTAACTCAAAATGTGTAACAAGAAAACACCAAAGTCAATGTGAATGTTTGACCAATTTTGATGGCAATCCGAATGACCGAGATGGTTGTGTTCCTATAAATAAAAACGAATGCAACGACGATGCCCAGTGCCGAGAAAACGAAATATGTAAAAATGTCGATGGTATCAAAAAATGTCTCTCAGCTTGTCAACAAATTCTATGTGGTCCAAATGCTCTATGTGTTACCAACAATCATATTCCTAAATGTGTATGTCCATCTGGACCTTATACTGGAAATCCAGAAGACTTAGAGAAAGGTTGTCAATCCGTACCATGTATTTATAACGCGGATTGTCAATCACATGAGTTGTGCAATCGTATAACTCACACATGTATGCATGCTTGCGCTGAAGATTCGTGTGGTGAAAATGCTGTATGCATCGCGGAGAACCATAAAATAAATTGCCAATGCCCAAACGGTTTTCAAGCTGACCCGATACCTGAAATTAAATGCCAAAAAATAGAACTGTGTAATTCAAATCCTTGTCATCATTCTGCGATTTGTGAACCCAACCTATCTTCATATATATGTCGATGTCCCATCGGCTTAATAGGAGATGCTGAAAAAGAAGGCTGTCATGAACGGAAGAATGTCCAATGGTGATCATGACTGTCCGGATGATGCTGCATGTTTTAGTGGTCGGTGCGTCAATCCCTGTGATGCGGCATGCGGAGTTAACTCTTTGTGTAAGGTTGTTGATCGAAAACCAGTTTGCTTGTGCCAACTCGGTTACGAAAATAGGATGGAAACACGTGCAAAAAGAAATTATTAGTATGTAAAAATGATCTAGATTGCGACAAAGATATCTGTCATGGTGGACAATGCCTAACAGCTTGTATCAATTCCAGTCAATGTGAACCTGGAACTGTATGCATTAAAAATTTATGTGTAACGCAATGTACCCAACATAATCAATGTGGCGATGGGCAGGCATGCATTTCAGGACAGTGCTTACTTGGATGTCGAAGTAATGAAGACTGTCCCAGTGAAGAAGCATGCCTAAACAACAAATGTATCAATCCCTGTCAATCTAACAGAGTGTGTGGACCGAATGCCATTTGTTCAAGAGTCAATCATAAAACAGAATGCGAATGTCCCATTGGATTTGAAGGTACACCCACTCCGCAACAAGGTTGCGTCCGAAAACCAAATACTTGTGTTAGAACATCTGAATGTCCCCCAGACCATATGTGTATTGGATATTTATGCCAAGTTCCATGTCAGGATAACACAGGCTGCGCCATTGGTGAAAAATGTAGTGATAATAAATGTCATAAAATTTGCCACTCTAGTACAAACTGCTTACACGGGGAACATTGTAATTCAGGAATTTGTATACCAGGTTGCAAATCAGATAGTGATTGTCTAAATAATCAAATTTGCAAGTCAACCAAATGTCAATGTTCTGCAGGATTCCGAATTGTAAATGATGAATGTGTAAATATTAATGAATGCACTGACAATCTTTGTCATCCGTCGGCACAATGCGTAGATACACCTGGTTCCTATAAATGCGTATGCCCTATTGGAGCTGTTGGTGATCCATATAAAACTGGATGCTTGTTGCCGAATCATTGCCGAAGAGATGGCGAATGTGAGGAGTCATTGGCGTGTCTAAGGGGAAAATGTACAAATCCTTGTCAAAGTAAAACCTGTGGTTTGAACGCAGCTTGTTCGGTTATAAAACACAGAGCCACATGTGCTTGTGATAAAGGTTATTTGGGAAACCCTACAGATAAAAACATCGGCTGTTTCAAAGTGGAATGTATCGACGATACTGATTGTGATACTGATAAATATTGCAATACCATTAGCAACAAATGCTCAGGTATGTATTCGTAAACGTAATTACAGTTCTTATTGAATTAAATTAATTTAATAAGAACTGTAATTGATCATATATAACTAATATTATTAATGAAATATTAATTAATAATATTTGCTTGTAATTTATGGGATTTTATTTTACAGATAAATGTGAAGAATCTATTTGTGTTGGAGGATTATGCAAAATCGAAGATCATAAGACTTTATGCATTTGTCCTACGGGCTACGAATTAGTGAATTACAACTGCGAAGATAGGGATGAATGTCTCAATAATCCATGTCCTTTAAATTCAAAATGTTTGAACACCGTCGGGTCTTTTTCTTGTGAATGTGTAAATGGAACGATTTACGATTTGAAAAGCGGAAATTGTAGATTACCCGGAGAATGCTTTTCTGATAACGACTGTTCTGAAACTACAAAATGTACAGACAACCGATGTTCAAATCCTTGTGACAAATCATCGATATGTGGAGAAAATGCCAATTGCGTTGTTGATAAGCACAATGCTATTTGTGAATGTCCATCTGACAGTCAAGGTGACCCGTATACAAAATGTACTAAATTTGAATGTACAAAAGATATTGATTGTACATCAGAAGAAGCTTGTATTAACTACAAATGTATTAATTCCTGTAATATACCACGAGCATGTGGTAGAAATGCTGCCTGTCTATCTAGAAACCATATAGGGCATTGTTCTTGTTCAGCTGGATATACCGGGGATCCTGTACTCGGTTGTGTTCCTATACAGTATTGCACAGACGACAGTAGATGTTCCTCAGGAACAAAATGCGTGGATAATTTATGCGTTGGTAAGTGTATTATGGATAAGTTATTTTCATAGCAGTAAAATTGACACAAACAGTTCGATTGATGGAAAGAGCCTTTTACTGCGCACGTGTATTTATTTGCAACAGCAAGAACGTTGGCAAAGCGTTGACAGTATGTTCTAAAAATGCCAAGTATGTACGTTGACGGTTTTTTTTAAATAACTGGAATACACTATATATATATATATATATATATATATATAAGGATGGAGAGCACGATGCGGATTTTCTTTAGATTTGTATGTTCCTAATTCGCGTAAAAACTACTGGGCAGATTTCGATGCGATTATCTCTGATCGACAGCAAATATCTGCGCTACTTTTTATTTTTTTCTGAGAATGATTTAAAATGGCCAGATTAAAAAGAAATCGAATTCCAATGTGATTTTTTTCCCTGAGCGATAGCAAATTTTATATAATAAATGTGTGATTTTTTTATCCCAGAAATCCTGTGGGAATTTTCCAAGAGCAATTTGTAGTTGCCCGGGTGCATAAAAATTTGCTTATTCCGGCATAGTTTTCACTTGCACGATCGCTTAACTTTTTTTAAAATGCTGCGGTACTTTACGTATCGGGAAGCCCGCGGGAGTTTTAAGTCAAGCGTAGATGAAGTCACGGGCATATCCTAGTTGTATTAGAATTGCATCGTATTCAAAACTCATGCAAACTAGCACACACATTCAAATATTGTAATTTTCACATTTATGAATTAAATATGAATTCAACATTATCATCATCCTAGTATTAAATTCTAGTATAACAGCCTCAGATCTAATTCAGTAACTAAATTTATCGCGAAAAAAGTATTGGCTCGGACAGTTTAAATTAATAAAATATTTAATGTTGACCTGAAACTTGTTTATGGACATAATGAAGAAAAGTACGGTAATAAAAACAGAATCATCATGTTTTACCGCTGCGGATAATATCACTGATATAGTAGAGTGAATAGGAGTACGTCTTATATTTTTAAATTAATTATCAAATTGGCTAAGTGCGACAGCAGCACAAACTGTGAAGAGTTCCGTGGAGATGTTCAACGTATACTTTTTTCTTCATTTAGCCATATTCAACCTCGTTTAAACTACTAATTTTAATTATAAAATAAAAATAATGTGTCGTAAAGAAGTTTTACTTTGTATGTGTGCACACAACTACCACTTTTTTAAAAGTAATTACAAAAATAGTTTCGATCCTTGTTGCTTTAGTGTATTTTTTAAACGGTGTGACTATTTGTACGGATACTGGACGAATAAATTATATTTATTCGTACAGACATTCAATTTTTTTTTTTTAAATTAAGAATGAATTGGATGATTAGCTTGTTTTTTAATTAGGTTAGGTTATGTTTTTTTTTAATGACATGTTTTAAAGAATTATTAAAAACATGAAAATAAAAATAAATTCTAAAATGAAGGTGGGGTATAGATACACGGCACATTTATTTATTATGAACAAATCGGAACATTTTTAATATAGGTTAGAAGTAGTGGTTATTTTTTTATAACCACCCAAAAATAATTTTCCGACACATACACGATTAGTCCTATGTGTACTGGCGCTGTACATTACGGAACTGCTTATATGTTACTACAAAGTATACGCGAGTATTGGCGTCCTGCTCTTGTATTGGTATATATTGAAAGAACTTCGTAAAATACTTATTTTCAATCTTTAATTAGGTTAGGTTAGGTTTTTTTTTTGGCCGAGCCTTTTAAGAACATTTTCACTACCCATTTTAATAGACTCAGCCATTCGACGTGACTATTTGTACGGGTACTGGACGAATAAATTATACGTACGGTACCCGTACGAATAAATTCAGCCTTTTTTAAAATGTTATTACATTTCTAAATTTCAGGCATCTGCAAAAATTCAAGGGATTGTTCAACCAACCAAATTTGTATTAAAGAATCGTGTCGAATCACATGTAATTCCAATAGTTCTTGCCCTGATTTCCAAATGTGTTTAAACAGAATTTGTACTAAAGAAATACAATGTTCATCTAACGATGATTGTGCCAATGACGAACAATGTCAATTAGGTAAAAATGGAATACCTCAGTGTACAAATGTTTGTGAAAGGACACCATGTGGCAGACATGCGAAGTGTGGCGCCAAAGACCATCAGCCAACATGCTTATGTAACGAAGGTTTTTTTGGTGACCCATTGCAGGGCTGTAAAAAGAAAGAATGCGATACTGATTTAGATTGTACCGATGATAAATTCTGTGATCAAAACACGTGCAAGATAGCTTGTTTAATCAGTAATAATTGCGGTGAAAATTCAGTTTGCTCGTCTGAGAAGCACACACATGTCTGTTATTGTCAGCCTGGTTATACTGGTGATCCCGTCAAAGGATGTACTGTTATTAATTGGTGTGTTTCCAATCCTTGCGGTGATGGAGCGGAATGTAAGAGTGCAAGAGATCGTGCCCTGTGTACATGTCCTTCAGGAACAGTTGGCAATCCTTATGAAGAAGGATGTCGTAAAGCGCAAGAATGCCGTTTCAATAGGGACTGTCCGGCTGTAGCTCGTTGCACGGTAGTGGACGGCGTTAGTAAATGCACAGGTATAGTTTATTTTAATTTTATTTTATAGGCTTTAAGGTCGTTCACATGAGATATAATATATCTTATTAGTTTGGAATCAAAACAACAACAAACAGTTACTGTATGTTAAATTTTAATTTTCAGACGCTTGTGACAGCATAAAATGTGGTGCAAATGCTGAATGCATTGCGTTAAGGCATAATGGTCAGTGTAGATGTAAGACTGGATATGTAGGTAATGCTATTGGTGACAAAGGCTGCCGTGTTAAAGAAGTAGCTTGTACAAGTAAATCTGATTGCACCGATGAACATTATTGCTACAATGGTCTTTGTCGAGGTAAATAAATCTAATTAATTTTATAACCTTACAACTTTAAATTGTTTTAGTTAGGATATATTGGGTAGCGTCTATGACGAAAGGGAGTTGGTTTAGATTTATTAATGGTATGTGTAAATAAACAAGTGTTTCTAGCACTTGGGAACGTGATCTTGTGATCTAATTGAACTGAAAACCCTAATGTTCTACTAAAACGATATACCTGCGTTATTTAACCATTGGATAATAAATTCATCAAATGGTTGACCCATTTTTTTACCCCCTTTAAAAAGCAAGTAGTATTTTTAATACTAAAATAATTACTATTATATTCTCATATTTCTTTATAACTCTTCATTATGAAAACTGAGTAGGCACTTTCGCTATTCCTATTTTTGGTCCTAAGTCCGGCTTGAAAATTGCTCAGACCTGTTACAGTAATCTATGTTTAATTTCCTAATTTTCGTTCTGATTTTGCAAATAATTTTTATCTAAATTAATTTGTTTACATTTAAAGGGTATAATAATATTCTTGTTTTTTATGGACATTTAATTTTGTTGCTGATTTGTTTTATGAGATATTAAAAAATATCATTATTTATCGTGAAATAAAGAATATCTGAACAGAAATACATAATTGTAAAGCTATTATGTTATTTCAATAAAGCTTATAGGTAAGAGTGCTGAATTGAGATACGCTAGTAACTTACATACACCATATCAAATTTACATAAATTAAATCTTTTAGGTTTATGTTTACAAGACGAGGAGTGTACATCAAGTGAGAAATGTTTTAATGGACAATGCGTGGACCCATGCGAATTAGATAAGGCTTGTGGTGTAAATGCTCTATGTCGTACGGAAAATCATATTATA
This sequence comes from Dendrolimus punctatus, assembly GCA_012273795.1. NCBI lineage: Eukaryota > Metazoa > Arthropoda > Insecta > Lepidoptera > Lasiocampidae > Dendrolimus > Dendrolimus punctatus. The sequence continues at coordinate 10,458,652 of CM022537.1, forward strand.
CAATGTAGTTGCCCACACAGATTTACTGGGAATCAAGATATGGAATGTGTTAGAAGTGAGTCGTTAGATTTTATTGATAATTATAATGTAATGGTATGTTGTGTTACATCATCGGCACTGTTATAATTGCCTCCTTTTGCAGTCCCAAGATTATGTGGCGCCGCTGGTGAATGTGAAGATGACCATATGTGCCAGGATTCTATGTGTCTACCTCCATGCAAGGCTGACGAAGATTGTGCTTTAAATGAACGATGTAATCGAGGAGTTTGCTTGCGTAAGTCTTTTTTTCATAAATACTGTTTCCTGAATAGTTTTTATATAACGTTATAGGTACATAATTGAAACTTATATTTACAGTAACATGCCGCGTGGATAATGATTGTTTCCTCGGCCATATATGTCTGGCTAATAGCTGTCAATATGGATGTAGACAAGATGATGACTGTGGACCTGACGAGTTCTGTAGAAATAATTACTGCCAGAATCCTTGTGATAGCGAAGTTAATCCATGTGGACCGAACGCTTTGTGTTCTGTAGTTGAAAGAAAAGCTTCATGTTCGTGCCTCGAGGGATTAATAGCAAATCCTACACCCAACATTGGCTGTGTTCGGGCACCCTCTTTACCTTGTCGAATGCATACGGATTGTTCAAATGGCTGGCGATGTGAAGACGACCATTGTCGCCCAGCATGCACCGTCGATAGTTCGGAATGCTTACAAGGAGAACGTTGTGATTCGGGAGTATGTCGAGATGCATGTACTTCGGATGACCATTGCTCAGACAACGAGATATGCGACGGGCGACTGTGTGTCACGGGATGCAGATCAGATTCCCATTGTCCGAACGAGCTTGCATGTATATCAGGGCAATGTATCAATCCATGCACTAAGCCTGCTACATGCGGTGCCAATGCCTTATGTGCAATTAAAGATCATAAACCTATATGCACTTGCCCACCATCTTTAGTTGGAGATCCAAAAGCAGTTTGTCGCAGGGAGAACACACCATGCGATGAAAATAAAAATTGCCCGGATGGTTTTAATTGCTATGGTGATACGTGCTATCCGTCTTGTCGGAGGTGAGAATACTTTCATTGTTGGCTAATGTTGATATGATTTTGTTTTTCCTGTAATTCATAGTGTATTTTATATTTTAGCGATACTATATGTTTATCAAATGAAAAATGTATCCGCGGAATATGCAGAATAGTCTGTAATAGTGATGATACATGTAGTGACGGTCATATTTGCGAAAACAGGATTTGTAAACAGGGCTGTCGAGATGATAATGCATGTGATCAGAGTCAAGCATGTTTAAGAGGACAATGTAAAGGTATGTTTAAATACGTGTTATATTTAAGCAGGTATTCAATTTTAAGATTGTGAATATCATATATTGTTTTTTTACAGATCCTTGCAAACAAACTGGTACTTGTGGGATCTGTTCTGATTGTAAAGTACAAAATCACCGAGTTCTATGTAGCTGCTCTACTAATTACACAGGAAATCCACTTGTTGAATGTAAGAAAAAAAGAACCTTGTGTGATGGCTTTTGCCCGTGTGATGACAGTGGATACTGTATTTCACTTTGCGAAGGAAATCCTGATTGTTCATGTGGAGAAAAATGTGTCAATGGAGGTTGCCGATCTTTGTGCTCAGCAAGAAACAGATGTCCAGAAAGACAGCTATGTATCAAAGGCGTTTGCATGCCAGGATGTAACAGTAATAAGGACTGCGGTGAAGATATGTTATGCTCAGCTAAACAATGTATAAAGGCTTGTCAGGAAAATTCTTGTGGACAAAACGCTATTTGTTTGGCTACTAGACATCGGGCCGTATGTAGTTGTCCAAGTGGGTACTCTGGCAATCCAATGACTGAGTGCAAACCATATGAATGTCAAAATAATGAAGACTGTGGCTCTGATGAGGAATGTGATAATAATGAAGGAAAATGTAAAAATGTATGTTTAAATGCATGCGGTGTTAATGCTGTATGTCGTTCGGTTGAAAGAACCGTTCAGTGTTCTTGTGCGCCAGGATATATAGGAAATCCAAAACTTGAATGTTCTAAGCCCGCGGCTGGAAGTTGTCTTCGTAATCCATGCGGAGTAAGTGCGCGCTGTCGTGATTTAGATGATGGTAGCTACGAGTGTACTTGCCCACCAAATTGTGCTGGAGATCCCCTAAAGCAATGTTTTTGCGGCATTATGGAACCTTGTGCTTATAAAACGTGCGGAAGTAATGCACAATGTCGCATTGGTCAAAGTGGCAATGCAGAATGTTATTGCCCTCGAAACTATCCTACAGGCGATCCAGAGAGAGCATGTGAGTATTATTTTGTTGGTTGGAGATATTGTAAAGTTATATTTTAGGTTTAAAAATGCATAATATTTTTTTCTTGAGAGTACTGTTGCGTTTATTATACAGGGTGAATGTTTCAAGTGGCCTTAAGGGCCAAATTCTAAACTATGTTAAATAATGGAAAATACTCAAAGGAGCCTCAAGACCCATTTTGACGAAAACTAAAGTGGTATTATTAATTTTTTGAAATATCACTTAACCTTGCCAGGCATCGATTGGCTGATTTCGATAAAAAAACACATCTCTATTATTACAACAATCTATAGTATAGCTTGTAAATATCAATTTCTGTGAAAGAATATCACACCCAATCTAAAGGAAATGGTTGTTTTTGAACAAAATGTTATATTTTCTATACGTTAATTAAATCTTACCTCATTTTATTCAATATGGAAATGATGAAAATTAGTATATTTTTAATAGGCATTTATAAATATATATTCTAAATGCACGTTATTTAACCCTTATCAATCAAATTAGTCAATGGGTAAAACTCGATGGCGTTCAAATGAAGTGAGGTCAAATGACCGGCGCAATTTGATGTTTAATTAATGTATGGAAAATAGAACATTTCGTACAGAAGCAACCCTTCCCCTTGGTTTGCCTTTTGACATTCCTTCAAAGAAGTTGATCTTTACAAGTTACACTACTATTTGGTATATTAATACAGGTTTGTTTATTTTCCAAATTAAACGGTTCGATTCCTGACAAAGTTAATTTTTCCTAAATCTAATGATACCACTTTAGCTTGCGTGAAAATTTTGAGTGTTTTTTACTATTTAACATACTTAAAGATTTGGCCTTGAAGGCCTACTTGAAAAGTTTATCCTGTATATTTCTTTTATATTGTAAAATGTGAATAATCTCCCATAACTTAATTCGCAGCGACAGTAGCACAGCTCTCCGTCGGTCTGATCTAAGTCTTTAGCTAATATTTAATAACGTCAGACCGGCAACGTGATTTTTAATTTGGGAAAATACAAATTACGGGAATATTAGTAAAATACCCAAAAAAACTAATGTTTGATAGTGTGTATCTAGATAGATATTACCAAAAATTTCCAATGTAAATGTGACTAGAATAGATAAGATAATGCATTGAAAATCTACAAGCGCTTCACGAAAAAATAAAAATTATGACACCGTTCTTAGAATAATATGTAATTAGTGCGACATTAACCAGATGCATTGTTTTAAATTTATTTCAAATATTCCATTCGATTACAATGTACTTAGTAACAGTCTAAGTAAAATTTTGATATTAGTATTATTAAAAGCCTATGTATTTTCAGGTGCGCCAGAACGTAGTGTAGTGGACTGCCGAACGACCGGTTGTGGTTTAAATGGCGAATGCCTTCGAGAAGGAGCTGAATTTGTATGTCGTTGTATACCTGGAACTGAAGGGCAAGCTGATATCGAGTGTCATACTAGTGAGTATTCGCTAATTAATTTTCTTGACACCATGTAAAAATGCACTATAGTACATACAACCATATTTGGTTCAGGATTTTGATAATATCAGAGAAATATATTAGTCAATTGTACCTATATTAAATGTAAAATAGTAGGAGTGCAATATGTAAAGTATTTTAAAATGTTTTGTACATATTGTGATAAGTTAAATTACTAAGATCAGACTTAAATGTAATATAAAAAAATACTTTATCAACTAATTCATGTACATCCCCGATCCCATCCATTATAAACTATTAGGAGAAAGGCTTTTTTAAAAGTAAACATACACTTATATAGGCTATCAAGTGAAGTAGTATACGTACAAATATGTTTGTCATTTTAATAATCGCAATGTCGTAACATATCTGTACTAAGTATAATGTGTTAAACTAGTGGAAGCATTCTCACCGTTCGTGCTTGATCTCAGTCAGTAACATTTTGTCCGGCTTCATGTACATACCGCTTGTATTATAATAATCCGTTATATAATATTTCTGATCATAAACTATCAGTTTCAAAAAGCATGCACTGTCTCGTGAGAAAGTTTCCTCTTCGCGGCTGAAGGTACCGCTCTTTCGACTCTGCTTTCTTCTTTCACATCTTCCTAGGTATCGAATGTACGAGCGACAAGGACTGCCCCGTGGATAGAGCTTGTTTGAGTTTGCATTGCGTGGACCCCTGCACCGTGCGCGGCGTGTGCGGCGAAGACGCTTTGTGCGTTCCACTCATGCACAAAGCGCAGTGTTCATGTCCTCAATGCTATGTGGGCCAGCCAAGAGTCGCTTGCCAACTAGATCCGACTTGCAAGCCATCTGCAGACATAAATAACACATTCACATGTTCAGAGATTAAAGAGTGCCCTTCAAAATTGACTTGTGATTTAAGTACCAACCAGTGCCGGAACCCCTGTCTGGGATACCAGAACTGTAGGCGAAATCAAAAATGTGAAGTGCGAGACCACAAACCAGTTTGTGTATGCCGCAATGGATTTGCTTTAAACGAAAGAGGTGAATTAACGTGTGCACCTGAAAACGCAGAGTGTACAAGGGATGAACAATGTCCATCAAATGCGGTCTGCCGTAATAATAAATGTGTGAACCCATGTCTGATTGCAAGAGAACCACTTTGTTCCAAAGGAAAACAATGCGAGGTTGTTGAGCATCGTGCAGTATGTTTATGTGTAGAAGATTGTCATCCAACTGTATCCATATGTTTAAGAGATAGTGGCTGTCCAAGTAATTTGGCATGCAGGGATTTCCAATGTAAGGATCCCTGCAAAGACGCTTGTGGTGGTGCTCCATGTTCAGTTGAAGATCACCACCCTGTGTGCAAGTTCTGTCCAAAAGGATTCATACATGACAATAATCGCGGCTGCATTAAAGGTAATACAATAATGAAAAGATCAAAACTTTAGCGTATCTACTTTTATTACTTCGTATATTAGTCTTATATAAAACTTAATAATCTTATTTGTTCTTCATTATTACAGGAATCTTGATAGAATATTCTATTTGATCTTCATACCAGATTTCTTCTTATTTTCTTTTCTGTTTTTATGTTCCTGGCATGTTTATATCTTTTTTTCAGTATGAACTTCTTCTGATCAGGTAGTTTTCAATCATTTTAGAATTAGTGCATGGTGGTGTGTACATATTAACTTTAGTCAACATTGTAGTAACCGTCACTTTCTCATTTGGTGAAGGAAATACTAAGCCTATTCAACAACTTTAACGCTTTTGAAGCTTTGGCTATAACATAACTTGCAACAAAACAGCCACGAGACAGAGTTTGCAGAAATGTATTTAGAAAGCATACTATGTACGTATTATATTCCTTATACATTATTTAAATAAGTACACCTACTATGTGATCGTTAACATTATATCTTTTAATTTCATAATTTAATTTTATTATATAAACTATGACAATCGTATTTTTACACATTAAACCTTCGTTCTATTGCGAAGACTAAAATGTGTATATTGGTTCATACTTTTGTTTTCCCTGTGTAATTAACAATAATGTCATTATATTATAAATATTGCATAAATCTTGCTCACGAACTGATTTGATCTGATTATATGATTTGATTAATATAAAAATATTTCTTAAACAAGTAATGTTTCTGTTTAACGCAGTACTATAAGAAAGAGTCAAATGATGTTTATATTGTGCAGCTCTTGAGTGCAGTGAGCACGGCCAATGTGCACCGGGGCTGGCATGCGTTGAAGGGCGGTGTGCAGACCCGTGCGCGCGTGGTGGCCCCTGCGCCACAGGACACCACTGCGCCGTCGTTGACCATCAACCAGTGTGTTCGAAAGGTAATTCAACGCTTAACCTCATGTGGAAACTCGATACACATATCAATCAATTTATTACATACTAGCTGTCTAGCACCGTTCGCGCGAATCTTAAAGTTTATATTCATATCGTCTGATGTCCGCAATATATCGAAATGAAACATACACTTAAAATGATTAAACTTTTGTTTTGTATATGTATAAAGTTTTCATTAAGGTTTAGCCGATTCAGAGCCTATTCAAAACAAAATATAAGACTGACACAGACAAAAGATTAAAAAACGACCAGTTATTATATAAACCCTTAACACTAAAAAATTAGGTATTTATTTTGAAATTATAAAAAAATCTTAGTTTTATGGTTCTTTTGAAATTATTACATTTTTTTTCTTAGTTTTATGGGTTCTTATATGTAAGGACTAATTATAGTCTTATATTTTTAGTAAACATAATTATGACATACATTTTTGTCCACACAGTTTGCCAATGTCAGACATCATCGGATTGCGTTCGATATCCAAATACCTACTGCGACGGCTGCGCTTGCGTACGAAGTAAGTACTTAATTATCTTTATGTAGGTATAATAATAAGCCCTTTAAATAGCCCTGTTCCTATCAAAAGCTATGAATGAAAGATTTGTGAGATCAAATGGCAGTTGATTGGGTGAATCTATTTAACCACATTCCAGTAACGGTCATTGAAAACCACCGAAGATTTGCGACATTCATAGCACATCTCTGATCATGTTAGTGTACATTGTAATATAAATTTAAGAAGAAAAAGAAGTGATATAATTTCGAATGTTTGTTTTTACTTCGGGTTTGAGAATGTCCATGAATATAAAATTCGGTAAATATATCGTACTACATAATATACGTTAAACGACGAGGAAAGAACTTTGGAATAATATCCGTGAGATACTGATACAGAATTTACCCTATTAAGTCGTGAGGATAGATCTAGTGTATAAAATTGGGAACCACGGTTCAAAATCAAATCAAAACAATGAATGTTCTTCACCAGGAAGAATCAAAATTCCAATGTTTTGGTCTAGCTAAAGTACGCCTTAGAAAAAGGTATTTATAAAAAAATCATGTCTACGAACAGCCATAAAGTTGTCGATAGATCTTATTCATATTAGATAATTGTAATTGAAACAAATTTTTTCCAAATTCTACCACTGGATTTCACATGTTTCCTTTATAGTTCAAAGTGGACTAGTGGTGACAGTGGACACAGTTTTTATTACTTTGTAAGTGGATATCTTACTAGGTATTCGTTTAAATAAAAAGTCACTATGAAACATAGCTATGAATACTATACTGTAGGCGGCCACCACGTAGTGCGTGTAAAATTAGTTTTACATATTTTTGTATTGCCAGCGGCCATCCGAATGGACTGCAGCTAGCCGCAGTGGGTATAGGTGTTAACAATTTATTTATTTATTTTCCTCCCTTAGTTACATGTAAAGTGGCCATATCTAATTAATTGGTATAATATTTTCGGCAATTTGACATTTACGAATGGACATGATTATTAAACTTTAAAGAGAGCGGGTAATTAGATTTATCAATTAACAATTATGTTATCAGGTAATAAAACAACTATCAACTGTCCTCACTGCCGACCGGGAGTACCATGCGATCCTTTCTCTGGCGCCTGTATGGAAAGTAAGTACATCATGATGTTTCTTCTAATATATTTATGTGCTAATACTTATTAATCGTATTTTGCTAAATATAATTATGGTGCATTAAATACATTTTGGTATTTTATTGCAACGTCTTCTATAATTTTAATTAATTCCATCTCACACAGCATACTGCGAGCTCGCATCTTATTATACTTGCAAGTGTTTCGCAATGTTTATTATTATGTGAATAGCAAAACTAACTCCAGATGAACTGGTCATTGCTATAATTTAGCATATTTACCATTTGTCCGATAAAACGCCACAAAATACTGGCAAAGTATCTCGGCAGACCCGACAGGCAGACATTTGTTGCAGATTTCTATGATATTTATTAGTAGTGTTCATTACTCCAACTACATTGTTATTCAATAATGAAACACTTTGGGGACAGTGTAAGATTTCCAATTCGTTTTATTTATATCTTTTGTATCTGTAGAATGTTTATTTCCTCTTTTTGTATAATATTTACTTTATCAAAACATATTTTAAATACAAGAGCCTTAATTCGAAAATAGGTGATGGTACTTTCTTTATCTCTTTCTTTAGTTTCCTATACTATCTGGTTTTTATTTATATGGGCATTATGATCGTTGTAGATAGCATTTTGTATAAAATTTAAATATGTAAGTCATACATACATACGTTTCTGATAGCTGAAATAATGGTGTATTAATTTTTAATGTAATTTACACTTGTTTAAATTTTTCAAATGCAAACTTTATTAACAGTTTGTTATTACATTCCTATTAACAGATGATCGACCTAAAAATGTCCCACTAACAGAAACATACTCCGATACTACCACTGTCTCGTCGGAAAAAGAAACCAAACCAACTATAGACTTAACTTTGACTACTCATCATACTGATCACATAATTGACATTGACTCTAAGGGTATTACAGTAAAAGTAGATTCGATATATCCAAAATATTTTGACACCACAGTTGGTCGAGGAGATATAAATGAAATTGACATTGGACTCACGGAGTCAGTAAAAAGTGTTCTGAATATGAAACTACATCTGTTTACGAATCACAAACAAAATACACCGATAAGTTAAAACATGAAACTACATACTCGCCAGTTTATGGCAGTGAAAAAGAAACTGGGTTTACAACACTAATTACTGCAGATGATAGAGATAACTCATCAAAATTAGTTAATATGCAAACTACAACTGCCACATTGTTAGAAGTATCTTCTAAGACGTCTATGGAAAATTACACAAACACAGTATTAAGTAACAGTTTGCAAACTTTAAGCACTGAAATGTATGATAAATTAGATGCCGATAATGAAGTTACGTTACCGATTATACCCAAAGACTCTTATACTACAACGACATCGTATCAATATACTGATTTTACCACTAGTGATTTTAATGATAAAGATTATACTACCACTCACGATCCCCAGCAAGACATGACAAAATCTGCTGATTCAAATTTACTAGACAATGGCCACTCCACTCTAGAATCCGTTGAACTTGTTCAAAGTAGCAGCACAATTATAAACGTTGAAAGTACAGTTAGACCATATACTAAAAATGTCATGCATAATAATGATTCCTCTACCCCATTAAGTGATAACAAAAACACTAAAACCCCCGAAAATCAACGACAATTGAACAATAATTTTACAGAAACTCTTACTTCAAAATCGCAATCTCATAAAAATGTCAGTAAGTCAGTTTATCTCCATGAAACTAGTACAGAAAAAAATTCAATGACAACAACAGTATTGAACTCAATATCAAGTGACTCCAATAAAAACGAACAACATGTAGATAAAAAAAATCATATAAGACCATACGAAACTACTACAATTATAGATGTTACAAAAAAATATACAGATCAGGAAGAAGAAGACAAATCAACAATAGCTAGTGAGTATGCAACTGACCAAAATGTAAGTCCATCAATTATACAAGAGGAGGCAATAAAAAATGACTTAAATGAAATGACTACGGTTACTCCTAATAGTAGCTCAGATTTAACTGAATATTCTTCAGTTGAAAGTATAACATCTTCGTCTGCAAACGATTATACCAACAAAATCAAAACTACAAATACAGGTTTCGAAGAACAAACCGACACAACAATAGATATTTACAATAATTTGTACACATCTAATACACTTACAGACGATCAATTATCAAACAACGTAATATTTACAACAAATATGATTGAACAAAAAATAGTGTCAACTGATTCATTGCCTTCAACAGTCAGTCCTTCAGTCTTGCAACAGACTAAACTATCCATAGATTTAAATACAGTTTTAGATTCCGTATTTTCAAATAGTGATGATTTTATGACAACTAAATTTGATAAATCTACTTTTAGTGATAATATTAAAGATGTTACTGAAACAAGTACACCAACGAATAATATATATCTTGTAAACACAACACCCATGCCTAAAAAAACAAAAAATGAAACGGATTTATTACAAGAGGAAATCACACGGAATGACACAAATGGCACATATATTGCTGTCAGTGATAATAGAAAGGGTCTTTCTCCAGGGTATCATGATACACCACCAACCGAATTCAGTGATATGTCGCCAGAAAGTTCTACTCTATCTTTATTATCTCGTACGGATTATACTACTTTAACTAATTCTGTTAATTACAATGAATTCAACACTAATTCTGAACCCTTCACAACTAGAACAGACACGAATGTGCACCATTACGAAGATTCTGAAACAACTACACAACTTTCATATAGTTTATCAAGTAATAGCTTCGTACATGATAAGTCTAAAGAATCAACAATTATCAACCAGTTCGAAGCATCAACAATTTCTACGCAATCAGAAGATACAGATAAATTAAAAAGTTTTCAATTGGATTATGCTGTCACTGAGAAAACTCATATTCTATCTACTCCAGGTTATATGGATATAGAATTATCTACAAACTTTAGGTTTGGGGAGACTACCACATCTCAAAATACTGAAAGACATACAAATATAGATTTAAAAAATACTGATTTCACTGCTAATAATGTGTTTTTAACATACGATTATAATAATATTTCAACTGAGCAAGATAGAACTGAAGTAGAAACAACGACGAATACAATTTTTTTGACGACTCAACAATCAAATAATCCTGATAACTTTGATCGTGATGGAATCACTACATCATCACTGCCCAACACCATATCTACGTCCTATTATTCTACTAATAAAGATTTTGTTAACACAGATACGATTTCCAAACAAAGTATACCGAATGTAAAATCAACTACGTCTAATAACGTATATGAAGCTACAAGTACATTTAATTCCATAAATCTAATAGAACAATCGTTTCAAACAGTTACCGAAAATGATTTACGTATTGTTACACCAGAATCCGATAACTCTATGCAAGGTGGGACCAGTGATAAACAAACGCTCAATATGGACGAAAATCCCACGTTAGTAACTACAATGTCTTCATTATATACTGAAACTATTCACAGTACATTATCCGAATTATCTTCCACAGTAACGGAAATCTCAGACAGAACAAAGTCATCCAATATATTATTCACAGATCTGCAACTTGATATTATTAATAGTTCACCTCAGAATGAAATTACTGAAGGTACTTCAAAATTGACTATCGGAGTGGACATTGTTACGACAAAAAGCGATACGATTTATAAGAATAAATTTGAAGAACAGTCTACTTTATCAACTACTTATCCAGGTTTGGAAAACAGCTATTATAATGAAGCTTCACATGGACAAACTACTAATTTAAACGAAAGTCCCAGTTTTAGAACCCCATCGATTTCGCCAGTCATAGAAACTGACCAAAACATACCATCTGAGTTAACTACGACTGTATCGGAAACTTTGGACACAAAGAGCTTACCTAATGAATCATCCACAACTTTGAATCCTGATGTAGCTGAAAGTTCGCCTAAAAATGAAATCGTAGAAGTCACTCCAAGTACAACGTCTTCTGGGACGGACTTCGTTGCGACGAAAAGCGATACGGTTTATACGATTACACTTGAAGAAGAATCTACTTTACCAACTACTCATTCGGGTTTGGAAACAAGCTATTATAATGAACCTTCAGATAGAAAAACTACTGGCTTAAAACTAGATACAGAAACTGACCAAATTATACCATCTAAGTTATCTACGACTATAGCAGAAACTTCGGAAACAAAGAGCTTACCTAATGAATCTTCCACAACCTTAACTTTAAATCCAGATGTAGCTGAAAGTTCGCTTAAAAATGAATTCGCAGAAGTCACTCCAAGTGTAACGTCTCCCGAGATGGGCTTTGGTACGACGAAAAGCGATACGGTCTATATGAGTACACTCGAAGAAGAATCTACTTTATCAACTACTCATTCTGGTTTGGAAATAAGCTATTATAATGAACTTTCAGATACAAAAACTACTGGTTTAAGACTAGATACAGAAACTGACCAAACTATACCATCTGAGTTACCTACACCTGTAGCAGAAACTCGGACACAAAAAGCTTACCTAATGAATCATCCACAACTCTAAACCCTGATATAGCTGAGAGTTCGCCTCAAAATGAAATTACAGAAGTCACTCCAAGAATAACGTCTCCCGGAATGGACTTTGTTACGATGAAAAGTGATACAATTTATACGAATAAATTTGAAGAAGAGTCTACTTTATCAACTATTTATACGGGTTTAGAAAACAGCTATTACAATGAAGCTGTACATGGACAAACTACTGGTTTAAATGAAAGTCTAAGTTTTAGAACCCCATCAATTTCGTCAGTTACAGAAACTGACCAAACCATACCATCAGAGTTATCTACGACTGTATTGGAAACTTTGGACAAAAAGAGCTTACCTAATGAATCATCCAGTACTTTGAATCCTGATGTAGCTGAAAGTTCGCCTCAAAATGAAATCGCAGAAGTCACTCCAAAAATAACCTCTCCCGGAATGGACTTCGTTACGACGAAAAGTGATACGGCTTATACGAGTACACTTGAAGAAGAGTCTTCTTTATCAACTACTCATTCTGGTTTGCAAACAAGCTATTTTAATGAACCTTTAGATAGAAAAACTACTGGTTTAAGACTAGATACAGAAACTGACCAAACTATACCATCTGAGTTACCTACACCTGTAGCAGAAACTTCGGACACAAAGAGCTTACCTAATGAATCATCCACAACTCTAAACCCTGATATAGCTGAGAGTTCGCCTCAAAATGAAATTACAGAAGTCACTCCAAGAATAACGTCTCCCGGAATGGACTTTGTTACGATGAAAAGTGATACGATTTATACGAATAAATTTGAAGAAGAGTCTACTTTATCAACTATTTATACGGGTTTAGAAACAGCTATTATAATGAAGCTGCACATGGAAAAACTGCTGGTTTAAAACTAGTTACTGAAACTGACCAAATTATACCATCTGAGTTATCTACGACTATAGCAGAAACTTCGGACACAAAGAGCTCACCTAATGAATCGTCCACTACTTTGAACTCTGATGTAGCTGAAAGTTCGCCTCAAAATGAAATCGCAGAAGTCACTCCAGAAATAACATCTCCCGGAATGGACTTTGTTACGAAGAAAAGCGATACGATATATACGAGTAAATTTGAAGAAGAGTCTACTTTATCAACTATTCTTGCGGGTTTGGAAAACAGCTATTATAATGAAGCTTCATATGGACAAACTACTGGTTTAAACGAAAGTCCCAGTTTTAGCACCCCATCAATTTCGCTAGTTACAGAAACTGACCGAACCGTACCATCTGAGTTATCTACCATTGTAGCAGAAACTTCGGACACAAAGAGCTTACCTAGTGAATCATCCACTACTTTGAATCCTGATGTAGCTGAGAGTTCGCGTCAACATGAAATTATAGAAGTCACTCCAAGAATAACGTCTACCGGAATGGATTTTGTTACGATGAAAAGCGATACAATTTATACGAATAAATTTGAAGAAGAATTTACTTTATCAACTACTCATTCGGGTTTGGAAACAAGCTATTATAATGAACCTTCAGATAGAAAAACTACTGGTTTAAGACTAGATACAGAAACTGACCAAACTATACCATCTGAGTTATCTACGACTGTAGCAGAAACTTTGGACACAAAGAGCTTACCTAATGAATCATCTACTACTTTGAATCATGATATAGCTGAGAGTTTGCCTCAAAATGAAATTACAGAAGTCACTCCAAGAATAACGTCTCCCGGAATGGATTTTGTTACGATGAAAAGCGATACAATTTATACGAATAAATTTGAAGAAGAATTTACTTTATCAACTACTCATTCGGGTTTGGAAACAAGCTATTATAATGAACCTTCAGATAGAAAAACTACTGGTTTAAGACTAGATACAGAAACTGACCAAACTATACCATCTGAGTTATCTACGACTATAGCAGAAACTTCGGACACAAAAAGCTTACCTAATGAATCATCTACTACTTTGAATCATGATATAGCTGAAAGTTCCCCTCAAATGAAATTACAGAAGTCACTCCAAGAATAACGTCTCCCGGAATGGATTTTGTTACGATGAAAAGCGATACAATTTATACGAATAAATTTGAAGAAGAATTTACTTTATCAACTACTCATTCGGGTTTGGAAACAAGCTATTATAATGAACCTTCAGATAGAAAAACTACTGGTTTAAGACTAGATACAGATACTGACCAAACTATACCATCTGAGTTATCTACGACTATAGCAGAAACTTCGGACACAAAGAGCTTACCTAATGAATCATCCACTACTTTGAACCCTGATTTAGCTGAGAATTCGCCTCAAAATGAAATTACAGAAGTCACTCCAAGAATAACGTCTCCCGGAATAGATTTTGTTACGACGAAAAGCGATACGATATATACAAATAAATTTGAAAAAGAGTCTACTTCATCAACTACTCATACGAGTTTGGAAAACAGCTATTATAATGAAGCTTCATATGGACAAACTACTGGTTTAAACGAAAGTTCCACTTTTAGAACCCCATCAATTTCGCTAGTTAAAGAAACTGACCGAACCGTACCATCTGAGTTATCTACGACTCTATCGGAAACTTTGGACACAAAGAGCTTACCTAATGAATCGTCTACTACTTTGAATCCTGATGTAGCTGAAAGTTCGCCTCAAAATGAAGTCGCAGAAGGCACTCCAAGTAAAACGTCTTCCGGGATGGACTTTGTTACGACGAAAAGTGATACGGCTTATACGAGTACACTTGAAGAAGAATTTACTTTATCAAATACTCATTCGGGTTTGCAAACAAGCTATTTTAATGAAGCTTTAGATAGACAAACTACTGGTTTAAGACTAGTTACTGAAACTGACCAAACTATACCATCTGAGTTATCTACGACTGTAGCAGAAACTTGGGACACAAAGAGCTTACCTAATGAAACGTCCACAACTCTGAATCCTGATATAGCTGAAAGTTCGCCTCAAAATGAAATTAGAAAAGTTACAACTAAGACAGATTCAGTGGGTAATAAATTTGCTACGACTTTTAGCGATACCTATTACCAAAGTACTTTTAAAGAAGAGTCTACTATGCCAACTGTTATTAATGACTCAAATGAAAAGCCTTCTGGTATGAATACAAAGCCTACTTCGATAACTACAACACCTACATCATTTACAGAATCTAAATATATATCAACTGAAGAGATTAGTTACAATACTAATAAAAATACACTTTCGTCCACTGAAGTGGTTAATTTGGTGGGGCAAAGTGACAAAGGTTTGATGACAGAATTCCAAAACTATGACGATATTACAACAAATATATCACCTGGAATTAAAACTGTAACAGAACATAGTACAATTGAAACGACCATGGGAAAAACTAATGAAACGTCATCTTCACACTCAAAATTAGAGACAACCACCACTACTGACAATATCTTTAGTGATAAAATGACAGTGTCAGATGCTCCAGTCACAAAGAATACGTTTGAAAATAAAAACACTGAATTAAGAATGACTACGAACTCAATTACTGAAGTGGGTACAGATAATTGGCCAACTGAACCTACAACAGTAGTTCCACTTACTAGAAGTACTTTTTATGGATTGAATCAGCAAAAGTTAGATTTAAACTTAATTACCAGCAACTCTGACACAAGCCAAACACCATTCATGAAGAGTGACGTTACAACAAAACCTATTGTCATTACAGAAAAGACTAAATCATTTAATAAAAATTTAGTACCGGAAACAGAAATAAGTACTTTAGATAATAAATATCCAATTATTGGCATCCCAACTTTACCTGAAGCTGAAACTACTAAAATTGCGTCATACGATAGTTTACCTGTTACAATAAGTTTTCCAGTTGACGAGCAAACTACAGCAACAGACATTGAAACTCTTTTGACAACTTTTGAAGATTTCTCAACAACAACATATAGTACAGTTTTAAACACAGAACCAGAAAGTGGAAACGTACTTAAAACTACAACCGCTAATTCTTACGATTTGAATGACTCAGATAATGCCAAACAAACAACAAATATTTTAGATGTAACTTTATATGATATTATCAATAACAATAAAGATAGTTCTGTTTATACGTATAGTAAAAGTATAACTACACCCAAGATAAGTTTAGCGTCGGAGCAATCTTCAACATCTTCTGAAGAGATATTGAGAACTTCAACTTCAACTGATAATTTAGTTAGCGTAATACATGAATTCACTGAAAACAAAGATATATTTATTACACAAGGCGATATTACTGTTACGGATATTCCAGTGTCGTCCTATACTTCTTATTCTTTGCAAACAAATGAAGGCGCAGAACTTACTACAGTCCTTTTAAATACTTCTATGAAGTTCAATGCAGAAAATATTACTCAATTAGACGAAAGCACAAATGCAATTGTTATCCCAGGACCGATTTCAACCGAAAGTACTCCCTTAGATCAAAATCAAAGTGGTACAACTGCTAGTTTGGAAGATGATTACTTGACATCTAACAATTCTGATGTCCTACGTCATTCTTCAATTAGTACATCTACAGAAAGTTTATCATCTCGAAGAAAAAATGTAGAAATTCCCGCTTGGACTGACATGAGTTCGACAACTGACATAACATCAACAGAGACTATTGACCTAAATACTGAAACACATACTAATATCCCCTGTAAAATAAATTCGCAATGCTCAACGACCAAGGCCTGCTTAAACGGAGTATGCCAGAATCCTTGTGCTGTGATGGGAGAAGAATGTACAAAGAACACCATTTGTAAAGTTGAGAATCACGTTGCTGCATGCGTATGTGATGCCAGCGCTGGAAACGTCTGTGCCAGAGGTATGCTAAGGAGATATTTTGCATACCAGTTTAAATCCAATATTTTATTGTAATAAGAAAAGTTATAATTAGTAAAATATAAATTAACTTTACGGTACAATGATTTATGTAAAATGTTTTATCGGACAAATGCGCAAATAATGTAATTATAGTGAAATAAACAAATGTAAATATTTTTTAACTCTATATTATGTAACATACTAATCTATTAACATGTAACATACTAGAAACATCTGGAACACCAAAGGTGCCTGAACCTTGTCATTCCGATCGAGATTGTATAGAGATCGAAGCCTGTTTTATGGGACTGTGCCAAGACCCTTGTGAGTTTGATAACGTTTGTGGTATCGGCGCCAACTGTCAACGAATAAAGCACAGACCTATGTGTTCTTGTCCTGCCGGATACGACGGAGATCCCGCTGTAAAATGTTCACCTAAAATATGTAAGCCTAATAACTCATTTCATGTGAATAATTGATGTCATGATTAATTAATCAATGTTGCTTATTTTAATCTATTAATTTGAAGTCAATAAAACTTAAATAATATCTAATTTAGACCTTAAATTAATAAATAGTTGTGAATTTTGTACAGGTATTATAGTTAACTAATTTTTATTATGAGAGATAAGTTTGCAATAGTGTTTTATAAAAGGGATATCATTATTATATAAGAGTTGAGAAAATAAATAAATGTTGTAAATTTGTTGTATATAAAAGATTTAAAAGTAAATGTACATATTTCACTTTTACTCAGCTGGTTGCACACGAAATGAAGATTGTCACTTGACGGAAGCTTGTATAAATAGTGCATGCCAACACCCATGTGCCATACACAACCCGTGCGCACCAAATGCGGTTTGTATAAACACAAATCATGGCTCAGATTGCAGTTGTGTGGAAGGATACCAAGGAAACGGGTACGTCGGATGCGTGCCAGTTACGGGTAAGTTCATCAATGTTTTACACACAATTTACAAAAAAGTACCATATTTGTAATCAATTGAAATCATTTTTGACCTGCCACTTCAATTTTAGTTTCGGATCCAAAATCAGTATGTCAATACAATGAAGACTGCCCACCAGAGTTATTATGTGACAGACTTAATAGAAGATGCATAAGTCCTTGTTCTGTAGATTCATGTGGAGATAACGCGGAGTGTATCCCTTCTAATCATGGTATTGAGTGCAAATGTTTCGCCGGTTTTACAGGAAATCCCTTCTTGGAATGTTATCAAGGTAGGAAAGTAGTTATTCGGTATTGCTCAGTTAAATTGTACCCGACTTTAGGCGCTTGTTGTACGTGCTACAGTCACCACATTTTTAAGACTACCCATCTGCGACAATTAGCTTGCATATAAACATGAAAGTGTGAGCCAGCTTTGAGTAAATAACAAAATTCCCCATTGAACTAAATTTATTTTGATTTCTGGAGCACAACACAGGGCAAGATATTATCGTCTTTCGACTATGAACATTTGTAACACCAAAGGTTATTAATGCAGATACCGGTCTCGATGAAATTTAACGTTAAATCTCCTTTGGGAGCTCATTCCAAATATGTAGGGTGTGCAAGAGAAATGTTCTCGACAACCGTTGTATGTACACAACATTTACGTTATAAATGTACGTAAATTTACCATTATCAAAACCAAATTTCGAGTACCTGAAAACGAATATTAAATTTACACGCTTCACCATCCTATACTACACTTGCGCTGAATTAATAATAATATAAAAGTTCAGCCGATCGTGAAATAACATATCTACGAAATAGTAAATCCCTTAGGAGTGTTTTGATTTACGGTCGAAATTCATTACAAGACATTTTTATAATCTGAGGTAGTGCTTAGTAGCTAAGGCATGCGCGTTCGAAATGACAGGACCGAAAAGCATTAGTGATAAGGCAGTTTTCTTACTAAATGTGTATATTATTACAAATATCACGTGCTGGCGGCGAGGGATAACAACGTGATGAAATCTGTTTATCGAGATAACTGATTTGTGATACGCACAGATCTGCCTTATGGCGGGTTCCTATATCTTACTATTCATTCATTTATCCTACCAGCGGCTAAGGCTACCAGCAGCTTAAGTAAAATTTTAAGCAATAGTGAGGCAAATGAACGGACGGTAAGATGTAAGAACCGGCCATTAGACAAGCCAAACCAGCCAGGGCTTACTGGACCGTTCTTTTAAAAATGGGTAGACTTGAGCCCGGCAATGAGACGTTTATTATGGGTTGATATTATTAGGCTTTTGTTCTACAAAGTATATTGGTACTGCATTAAAAAAGCAACTCCAAATCGATCTAGAAATGTCGATATAAACACTTGTATACGGATATAATTAGCCCAAGATCCTCCTCGTTTTGCTATCAAAAGTAGAATATATTTACAAAAATTACATAAAAATAGGTTCGTACAATTTTAAAGAACTATCCCATTTTTAATAATACTACGTTTTATTATGTATACAAGTCGCTTGCTTAAACTAAAGAAAATATTATCCCTTATTTTAAATAAAAAATATCCTATATTCATCCTTTTATCCCCCAATGTTGAATATAGGATATTATATATATATATATATGTTATTTGGATAAATGACTTCTCCATATATGAAAATCAATGAGGCTATTAATGTAAGACTGTAATGAAAGAATGAATAAATATAGAAACATCTAAGAATTTAATTTAACATTTAGTAGGCATGTAATGCTTACTATCTGGACACAGCTAGCCACTTCGTTCACGCGATACTTAAATCTAATATTCATATCTTCTGAATAATACATAATAAATCGTATACAAACATAGAATAAATACCATCATCATTATTGCACATGAGAAAATAGCTTACGTTAGTTACAACAATATTTTAAATAGTACAATCGACGGCTTTGTGTCTGACAGCGACTTATCCAGATAAACTTTCGGAAGAGCTTAAGAAATTTGGAAGAGAATTAGCATCTTGTACGCAAAAACCTCTAAATATATAAATATAACAAAATATAACTTTACATGAATAGAGTCATATAATTATGTGCATATATGAGTGTATTTTAATAGTCAACACAAATACATTATAATATATACACGTACCTGCATATTCGAGTACATAATGTAATGAACGAGTCCCTAAAGCGGCTGCTTATAGAAAATCGTTTAGTGAAATTGACACATGGCTAAACATACTAGTAAGTTGAAACTGAGGCTAAACTTCCACTTTGTTTTAATACCATATTGCTAATGCGAGTCTGCAGAAGCGGTCTCTTTAGGTCAGCAGATTTACGTTAAATTGTATCAATTTCTTGTTAAGATACATTATAGTACAAATTGTAAAATTAATAGCGCAATTAAAATTAATGATAACTATTTTATTCCAGTACAAGGTTGTCGATCCGACAATGAATGTGTTCACTCTGAAGCCTGTATTAATGGTAAATGTGGTTCGCCTTGCCGCTGTGGCATCAACGCGGTATGCGATGTCCTGAACCATCGCCCCTCTTGTAAATGTTTGCCGGGCTACAGTGGAAATCCACAACTTGGTTGCGAACCTCCAATAGATCCATGCATACCCAATCCTTGTGGCATTAATGCTTTATGTGAAATAGATAATGGAAACCCTATTTGTTACTGCCCGAAAGGTTTAACGGGAAATCCGTTTAAGAATTGCAGTGAGTACTTTTGTTTATTTGGGAAAATAATTTGTTTTATTGGTGATAGGGATCTTGTTTCTCGGAATAAGTCATATTTCTTTTATATGTCATATGAAATCACAAAAAAAATATTTTTTATTAATGCTTATGTATTTATATTTTTTTATTTTAGTTCCCGAGGGTAATGAATGCGAACCAAATCCGTGTGGACCAAATTCTGGTTGCCGGTTGATAGAAAACAAACCAGCCTGCTTTTGTTTACCAAACTATGAAGGAAATCCGCCCAGACAGCCCTGCAGATTACCAAGTAATCCTTGTAATCCATCACCTTGTGGGCCTAATACGCAATGTACTATTTTATCAAATGGATTTTCAAAATGTACTTGCTTGGATGGTTATATAGAAAGCCCTAATACAGTTCGCGGGTGCGTAGAGGCCCGCAATCCATGTGAGCCTAACACTTGCGGCGTGGGAGCAAGATGTGATCCCAACAAAATTCCAGCATGTTACTGCCCGGAAAATACTGTTGGAAATCCATACAAGTCTTGTGAAAGCAACCGAGGATATTTGCCACCAGCAGTCCTTTGTCAACCAGGCCCCTGTGGTCCAAATGCAGATTGTTATGTCAGTAATAACAGAGAAATGTGTTACTGCAAAGCAGGATATGTCGGAGATGCTCATACTGGCTGTCAACCACAAAGAAGTCTGTGCAATCCTAATCCATGTGGCCCACGAGCTGATTGTCAAGTGAATTTAGAAGGTCAAACATCATGTACTTGTGCCCCAGGCACCATTGGAGATCCCTATGGAGTTGATGGTTGCCATACAAAGGAGTGCGAGGTTGACGACGAATGTAGACAAGACAGAGCTTGTATAGGATATTCCTGTACTGATCCGTGTCCTGGAGTATGTGGATTGAATGCCAGATGTCACGTGGAAAACCACAGGCCTATTTGTGAATGTGAAGTTGGGTTTATAGGAAATCCTATGATATGCTGTTTACCTCCAGGAGAACAGAAAAAGATAACACCATGTAACAAAATTCAGTGTGGGCTGAATGCCATTTGTCAAGATTTGGGTGATAGAGCTGTCTGCACATGCCCATTGGACTTCTTTGGAGATCCAAATGTCGAATGTAAACCAGAATGCGTGATGAATTCTGACTGTCCATCAAGTGAATCGTGTATTGATAAGAAATGTATAGATCCCTGTTCGTTTAAAGATATATGTGGAGTTAATGCTGTGTGTTTATGTTCAGATCACACAGTTTCCTGTTTATGTCTAGATGGATACACTGGAGATCCTATGACACTGTGTATTTATAAGCGTAAGTATTATATTTTTTAACACAAAATTTATATTCAATTTTCATGTTGACTTTAAATCAACAATAGAAAACGCCAAATTAATATAAATATAATTTATGACTAAATTATTATTTCAGCTGTTATAGCGGGAGCTGACAATACAACCAATCAACCTTGTTCACCAAATCCTTGTGATCCAAATGCGCCATGTGATGCTTATGGCAATCAATTTGCAATCTGTGACTCTTGCAGTGGACCAAATGCTATAAACAATCCTGGATGTAGACCAGAATGTGTGCTTAGTTCAGACTGTAGTTTTGACAAAGCATGTCTAAGAAATCGATGTGTTAATCCTTGCCCAGGATCGTGTGGTGTTAATGCTGAATGTTCGGTTTATTACCATAATCCTATCTGCAGATGTGTTGACGGCTTTGAAGGAAACCCGTATGAATATTGTAAACATACTAACAACCGTAAGTCGCTAAATTTAACAAACTATTTAATTTTTTCGTTATTACATTAAAAAGTCTCCACCGTAATATTATTATTTATATCATAAATATTTATTCCTCTTTTTCAGCCGTCCTGTATGAAACATGTGATAGTATTGTTTGTGGAGCGAATGCAGTATGCCGAGAATTTAATGGCGCACTTGTTTGTCAGTGTTTGCCTAACTTCTACGGGAATCCTCAAATATCTTGTCATCCTGAATGTGTTGTAAACAGTGATTGTTCTTCTGCCTTAGCGTGTCTAAATAATAAATGTGAAAATCCTTGTAAGGATATATGTGGAATTGGAGCCCTATGTAGAACCATTAACCATCATGCTGTATGCTATTGCGAATCAGGCCAAACTGGAGATCCTTATGTTAGATGCCAACATGGAATATCCACACCACCCTCTTTATCAGCCTGTGATCCATCACCGTGTGGTCCTTATAGCCGTTGTCTAGTTTCACCTTCCGGTTTTGCACTCTGTTCATGTTTACCAGGCCACAGAGGTATTGCTCCAATGTGCCAACCAGAGTGTATTAGCAATTCAGATTGTTTACAATCTCAGACGTGTGTTAATCAAATATGCACTGATCCTTGTCTAGGAAGTTGCGGCATGAATGCGCAATGTGTTGTAGTTAATCATAATCCAATATGCAGCTGCCCTCAGGGAAAAACCGGTGATCCATTTACATCTTGCGAAGTCACTGTTGATTTGTATCCTGATGTTAAAGAAAATCCATGTGTACCATCTCCTTGTGGACCCAACTCTGTATGCGAAATAAAATCTAATCATCCAGTATGTTCATGTCGACCAAATTATTCGGGCACTCCACCAAATTGTAGGCCGGAGTGTGTGATAAGTCAAGAATGCCAACCCAATCAAGCTTGTATAAATGAGAAGTGTTCGGATCCGTGTGTTGGATCTTGTGGAAGCAATGCCAAGTGTGATGTAGTGAATCATACACCTTTATGCAGGTGCATTGAAGGATTTCAAGGAGATGCCTTTATAGGATGTGTTGCTATTTCAAAGAATGAACCACCAACACCATGTAATCCTTCGCCGTGTGGAGAAAACACAATATGCACTGTAATCAAGGAGACTGCAAGATGTTCTTGTATTCCTCCCAACATCGGAAATCCTTACGCTGGCGGATGTAGGCCCGAATGTACACATAATTCTGAATGTCCAAATCATTTGGCTTGCTTATCAAATCACTGTCGTGATCCATGCAAGGACTTATGCGGAGTCAACGCTGAATGCATTGTTACAAATCATGTTCCTGTTTGCACTTGTTTCAAAGGTTACGAAGGTGATCCATTTTCTTCCTGTCGACCACAAGAACAAAAACCACGTAAGTTTATGATATAAGTAAAATATAATATAAAGGCACAAGTAATTTACTAACTTTTGTAGTTAATTTAAGTTCTCCATTAGGTTAAATAGTATCTTAAAGTAACGTTTGGAGATTTTTAAGGAAAGCCTAGAAAAAATTATTAAACATGTCAATAATATAATTATATTATATAACACATTTGCTCAAAAAATACATTTACAAAGCCTGTGTGACTATAAACGACGGAGATCACAATGCAATATTTTTTAGTTTTCATGTCTTTTGTTCAGGATTCACGTAAAAACTACTGGGCCAATTTCAATGCGGTTTTCGTTGACCGACAGCTAGTTTTTATACTTAAAATTTTTACTTTTTATTCCAGGACTTCCCTGGGATTTTTTTCTAGGAATGATTTAAAATAGCCAGATTTAAAAAAATCGAATTCCAATGGAATTTATTCCCTGATCGATAGCAATTTTTATGTAATAAAATGTGTGATTTTTTATCCCGATAATCCCGTGGGAATTTTCCAGGGAGCGGTTTGAAGTTGTTCGGATGCATAAAAATCTGCTTTTTTTGAAACAGTTTCCACTAAACAATTTTTTTTAAATTATTTTTTAAATGCTGCAATATTTTGTGTCCCGGGAATCTCACAGGAATGTGCTGGGGTATAATACAAATTAGTTAGATTGCATAAATATTATAATCGCGTAGCTCCCGCCCGCCTCCATTTTGGCGGATGCTAACTACATATAAATGTTTGACGAAAATATTTAATAAACAAGAATATATTGTATAGTCATATAGCTATCATAACTTTATCTCTCGCATTTTGCGCATTGATATGTTGGGTATGTATTATTAATATTATAATTATTTATTTCTTTTCCATTTTCCGTTTGCCCAGCGACCAAGTGGAATCCTTGTGACCCATCGCCATGTGGAGCAAACAGCGAATGCCACGTATCGGGCGAGCGGGCTGTGTGCTCTTGCCGAGCAGGTTACCTAGGCGCACCCCCTGCATGCCGTCCAGAATGTTCTGTTAGCTCCGATTGTCCTGGAAATAAAGCTTGTATCGGCCTTAAATGCAAGGATCCATGTGTGAATAGCTGCGGATTAGATTCTCGTTGTCATGTTGTCAGCCATAATCCAATATGTACTTGCCCTGAAAATTTACCTGAAGGCGATCCGTTTATCAAATGTTACAGAAAAAGTAAGCGCTTTGTCAATTTTAATAATTTAACTTAATTTTTAAAACTTTTACTTTGTTTTGCTGGCGTAACTTTCACATTAGAATATTACTAATATTATCTCATTTTCAGGGATAAAAACTATTCTATTTTTGTCTTGTATCGAAAGTAAAAATTTCATAACAATTCTTTCTCAAGAGCTATTAAGGAAATAAAATCAGTTTCGTGTTTATATTCATATAAAGAAGCGTATTTATATATCTTATCTAAGTCATGGGACTTCAATATGTATTTCTTGCAACTTTTCACATAGCATGGAAGTTCGCCACGCCGGTACAGGAGGCGCGCAGCATTGATATTCTATCCACTTGCCAGCTATTTTGTTTACTAAAAAATAGCTTTCACCTTGCGACTATGCTGTGTAGTCATAGTCGCAAGGTTCCCGTGTTGCAATGAAAACTCTTATAATTTTCATCATGATAATCATTTTATAAACTTGTTTTAAATGCTATGTTGTTTTTAAAACACCTATATACTAGCCAATCGCTTATACAAGATCTTAAAAAGTGACCACATTAAAATAATTATTTTACGGATATTACTTTACATAGAGATAATTACAAATCATAGTATAGTGTTTAATAAGTAAAATTATATTCAATTTAGGTGTTACGTGGCCTTCGCCAGACCCTTGCCTGTCGTCTCCATGCGGCCCGTATGCCACATGTCGAAGTGAAGATGGCCGTTTTATATGCTCGTGTGAATCGGGAATGTTAGGTGCTCCACCGTCATGTCGTCCTCAATGTGTTATCAACCAAGACTGCCCGTTAGCCCTGGCCTGCCTGTCGGGAACTTGCGTAAATCCGTGTGTGGGCTCATGTGGCTTCAATGCTCGCTGCGTGGTTCAGAATCACTCTCCTGTTTGCTCATGTAATGAGGGTTTCTCTGGAGATCCGTTTGCTGGTTGCAATCCAGTTGAAGGTGAGTACAAATATATTTACATATAAATATATAGAGATAGGAAAACTCCTTGCATGTGAATTGTATATAATATTATTGAATCATATCTGCTGTTAAATGACTAATTATGTATTCATTGCTCTGCATGTATATACGGTACATTTATGCAAACTATTTCCAGTCTTAAAAGAAGCTCCTCGTCAACCTTGTAATCCGTCTCCGTGTGGTCCTAATGCTGTCTGCCGAGAAAGAAACGGTGCTGGTTCATGTATTTGTCTCGATGACTTTTATGGTGATCCGTACGTTGGATGCCGACCCGAATGTGTCATGAACACTGACTGTAGTCGAGATAAATCGTGTTTTAACAATAAATGTGTGGACCCATGTTCTGGTTCCTGCGGTCAGAACACTGAATGTAGAGTGACAAACCATGCACCTTCTTGTTACTGCTTGCCTGGATATTCTGGAAATCCTCTTCACGCATGTACTTCTGTAATAAGTAAGACTTCTTTTCATTTCTTTTTATCATTTGTTTCTACTTCTTATACTAGACTTACTTTTCTATGTATTCTTCTATTCTTCTTTAGCTACATCAGAACCCGTGGATCCATGTCATCCATCTCCTTGTGGGCCTTATAGTAAATGTCGTGTATATAATGACCACGCTGTATGTACATGTCTTGAAGTGTGCATCGGCTCTCCACCTAACTGCAGACCTGAATGTATCGTTAGTTCAGATTGTCGCCCAGATAAAGCGTGTATTAATCAAAAATGCCACGACCCGTGTCCCGGTACATGCGGTATAAATGCTCGATGCCAAGTTGTTAACCATAACCCGGTATGCAGTTGCATGAGTGGATATACTGGAGATCCCTTTGTACGATGTTTCATTGATGAAAGTAAGTTTTAATTTTAATATTCATATTGATATACATATAAATACATAACATGATTATTTAACATTTGTTTTTATATCAGGGCCGATGTCACCAACTGTTAGTTGCATTCCAAATCCTTGTGGTCCGCACTCGCAGTGCAAAGAAGTTAACGGCGTGCCCGTATGTTCGTGTATAAACGGCTATATCGGTCGTCCACCTAATTGTAGACCAGAGTGTGTCATGAATGTTGAATGCCCAGGAAATTTAGCATGTATTTCTGAAAGATGTAATGATCCTTGCCCGGGATCTTGCGGCTTTCACGCATCTTGCAATGTAGTGAAACATATACCAATTTGTACTTGTGAAAAAGGATATACAGGTGACCCATTCTCGGGATGTTCGCCTATCCCATGTAAGTAAAGACAGACGATCAATTTTACAATATTTTTAATAATGAGTACCCTTAAGAAGTTTAAAAACCTATTTTGTTTTTTAGTAATTGAATCCCAAGTTCAAAATCCATGTTCACGATCGCCTTGTGGCGCAAATGCAATTTGTAAAGAAAGACATGGTGTGGGTTCATGTACATGCCTTCCAGAATATTACGGTGATCCATACGTTGAATGCCGTCCCGAGTGCGTCTTAAATTCAGATTGTACAAAAGAAAAAGCATGTATAAACAATAAATGTAAAGACCCATGTCCTGGTGTTTGTGGCATGAATGCAGAATGTCGAGTTTACAATCACGCTCCATCATGCGCCTGCTTGCCAGGATATGAAGGAAATCCTTTTACTTCTTGTCACCTTAGTAAGTTATATTAAATTGGTTTTGCATTTTATTTCACATTATATCTGAAATAGAAACTGTGTTTTAAAAGAACTACTTCTTTTAGCCCAAATGGACATCCCGGTGTATCCATGTACGCCTTCACCGTGCGGGCCATACAGTGTATGTCGTGAAACCAATGGACACGCTATTTGCTCTTGCCAAGAGCAATATTTCGGCTCCCCACCGTTCTGCCGCCCCGAATGTATGGTTAGCAGCGATTGTATGCCAAACAAGGCTTGCATCAATCAAAAATGTATAGATCCTTGTACTGGAGCGTGCGGAAGTAATGCCAAATGTACTGTAGTCAATCACAATCCTTTATGCAGTTGCCCCCAAAACTATATAGGTGACCCGTTTGTACAGTGTACGTTTGAACGAAGTAAGTAACTTAAACGATTTCAATTCGACGAATTGTAATTATTAACACATTACAAACGACTAATGACAAACTAAGTTTAAATTGAAGTTATCCTCTATATAAATAGTGTTGTCTATTAATTCAAAAATATTATAAAAAGCTTACTAATTACTATAAATAATTATCTGGTTTTTTGCAATATTTTAGAACCTGAGTTTAAACCGACAAATAAGCCTTGCTTGCCATCTCCGTGCGGACCAAATTCGGTATGTCGTGTAATTGGAGATACGCCTGCATGTTCATGTAAATCTGGCTATATGGGACGAGCACCAAACTGTCGTCCAGAATGCATATATGATGAAGAGTGCCCCAGCAATCTTGCTTGTGTTCGTGAACGATGCGTTTCTCCATGTGAAGGCTCTTGTGGTTCTAATGCTGAATGTGTAGTAATAAACCACAAAGCAGTCTGTCACTGCCGCGATAGTTATACTGGAGACCCTTTTAGTGGTTGTTATTTTATTGGTAAGTTGTTTATTAAATCGGTATAAAATCGATAGTGTCTGTGAAGTCATTAAAGTTTTAAATAATGTTTGGTTTATTTCAAACAGTCACCGTGCCAAGCGAGGATGAGACAAACCCCTGTAATCCATCGCCCTGTGGACCAAATGCTATATGCAAAGAAAAAAATAATGCAGGATCATGCACATGTACGCCAGGTTATTTTGGTGATCCATATCTTGGATGTCGACCGGAATGCGTTACAAACAATGACTGTCCTTTAACGAAAGCATGTTCTAATAACAAGTGCGTCGACCCATGTCAGGGAGCATGTGGCATGAATGCACAGTGTAACGTTGCTCATCACACTCCTGTATGTTTATGTATAGATGGTTATGAAGGAAACCCTGTTGTATCGTGTTATCCTCAAAGAAAGCGTCAGTATTAATTTACACAAATTTCAATTGATTATTATACATATTATAAGAATTATAGACTAATGATATTCTTGTTGTCATTTTAGCGCTGTTGGAGGACATGAGCCCTTGTCGACCGTCCCCCTGTGGACCATATAGCAATTGCAAAATAGTAGATGAACATAGCGTGTGTTCTTGTCAGGAAGGATACGTAGGATCACCACCAACATGTAGACCGGAATGTGTAATTAGTACCGAATGCCCACAAAATCAAGCTTGTATCAAACAAAAATGCAAAGATCCCTGCCCTGGGACTTGTGGCATTAATGCAAAGTGTCAAGTTATTAATCACAACCCTATATGTACTTGTAAAGCAGGATTTACTGGAGATCCGTTCGTTACTTGTCAGTTAGAACGAAGTAAGAAAATGAAGTTAAACAATAAAATATATAAATCGTTTACAGCCAAATTTAATTTTTATCACAACCCCAATACAATTTATTGTTTTTATTGAGTATTTTTCACCTTTCATCTTTTGTAAATTCTATCTATATTTCGTCTGTTGCTTGTTCTTTATCTTTTCCCTAATCTATTGTATTTCTTTCTTAGAACCTATCTTAGAGGGGCCTAAAGGAAATCCATGTGTACCTTCGCCATGTGGTCCATATTCTCAATGTAAAGTAGTTGGAGAAGCACCTGCATGTTCATGCTTGCCTAATTACGTTGGTGTAGCACCAAATTGTAGGCCTGAATGTTCTATCAATGCTGAATGCCCTGGTAATCTTGCATGTCAAAATGAAAAATGTGTTGACCCTTGCCCGGGGTCTTGTGGTTTTAATGCGGATTGTACTGTTGCAAATCATGTAGCCTTATGTAACTGCTTATCAGGATATACAGGAGATCCCTTTAGCGGATGTTCACAAATACAACGTAAGTTTCATATTAGTCATTTTAACCTGCTCTATTGTTTGAGTTGTTTTATATAATAATTATTAATTATTAATTTTAGACACGCCGGAGCCGCCACCAAACCCATGTAATCCTTCGCCATGCGGGGCAAATGCGTTATG
The DNA here is from genome assembly GCA_012273795.1 of Dendrolimus punctatus. NCBI lineage: Eukaryota > Metazoa > Arthropoda > Insecta > Lepidoptera > Lasiocampidae > Dendrolimus > Dendrolimus punctatus. The sequence goes on from CM022537.1 coordinate 10,488,785, forward strand.
CAAAGAACGAAATGGTGTAGGTTCTTGTAGTTGTTTACCAGAATACTTCGGAGACCCGTATACAGGATGTCGTCCAGAATGTGTATCTAACTCAGACTGTGATCGTAATAAAGCATGTTCAAACAATAGATGCAAAGATCCATGTCCAGGGACGTGCGGCATTCACGCCGAATGCAGAACAGTAAATCATTCTCCAACCTGCACTTGTCTTTCCGGTTACACCGGAAATCCTCTGATAAGATGTGATATTCAAGGTAATTATAACCAAAATAAATATTTTTTCTGTTAAATAACAGATCTAACGAATATCTTACTAGTTTATAATTAAAAAAAATCAGTTGTTACAGATGGTAGAGAACCATCACTTAATCCTTGTGAACCATCACCATGTGGTCCAAACAGTCTATGTCGAGTGATAAATGGTCACAGCGTGTGTACTTGTGAAAGTGGTTACATCGGAACACCACCATCGTGTCGACCAGAATGCATCGTTAGTTCTGAATGCCCTCAAGACAAGGCATGCGTCAATAAGAAATGTATAGACCCATGTCCAAATACCTGTGGTCTAAATGCAAGATGCCAAGTTATCACTCATAATCCTATTTGTAGCTGCTCTTCAGGTTTTACAGGAGATCCATTTACGAGATGTAATCCGGAAGAAAGTAAGAATTTATAATTATATATGATATATGCCGCGGTAGCGTAATGGTTAGCGCACGCGCCCCTACATTGAAGGGCGCGGGTTCGATCCTGCCCGGAACGCATGCACCTCTTAGTCAGTTTTCTGATCTAATGTGCATATTGTTACAATTACCACGTGCTAAAAACGGTGAAGGAAAACATCGTGATGCAACCTGCACATCGAGATAACCGCCTTGGACAAGCGTGGCGGGTATACTGTCCGTTCCCCCTATAATGGGAGGCCTGAGCCCAGCAGTGGGACATTTATGGGCTGACATTATTTTATTATTTTATATGATATATATACATATAATTACACACACACACACACACACACACACACATACATGACTACACATACTACCTTCTGTCCTTATATGTAGTCGTAAAAACTGAGTTGATGCAAGTAGTTCCACATATTTTTTAAGTTTAAGTAACTTTGTGTTTTGAGATACTTACTTTTTGCGTAGAAATAAAAAAATATTCCTGGAAAAGCCATATGAATTTTTGGTTCTTGTATACATCGTTACAAGAATACACATACACCGTTATATACACCGTACACAACACAACATACACCGTTATATGGTGGAAATACCGACGAAGCGGACGAAACGCTATGCTTCTACATTCATCATACGCACCGCTGAAGAATGGAACTCTTTACCTTCGTCTGTTTTTCCCGAAAAATACAATCTAAGTGTCTTTAAGTCTCGCGTGAACAGGTATCTTCTAGGTAAGCGTGCTCCACCTTAGACTGCATTTCCGCCTGAGACAAGGTGCAATGTCGGTCAAACGCGAACCTATTCATTATAAAAAAAAACATCGTTCAGCAATTAATAATATTGAATTTATTATGTATGTATTTTCTCCAAACATTACAAGGTCAATCTTTTTCAGTAACACCTCCAACTAATCCATGTGTACCGTCACCTTGTGGAGCCAACTCTGAATGTCGCGTTATCGGAGACCAAGCTGCTTGCTCGTGCTTGCCTAATTACATAGGCAGAGTACCGAACTGTAGGCCAGAATGTACTATCGATGCAGAATGCCCGAGTAACACAGCATGTTTAAATGAACGTTGTAAAGATCCATGTCAAGGAGCTTGCGGAGTAAATGCTTTATGCTTGACAATAAATCACCAACCTATATGTTCCTGCCAACAAGGTTACACAGGAGATGCCTCTCGTAGTTGTGTTCAAATTGTTATTTCATGTAAGATATACATTATTGTTTTGTAAATGTTTTGGCAGCTTTTCGGTTTTCAAGTTCAGATCTGTTCGGTTGATATGCCAAAAGTGGTCTTTATAGCCTGTAAAAGTTTACTGTTGTTTGTTTATTTTTATTCTTCTTGTTCAGCAACTGAAATGACTCCAACGTCCAGTCCATGTACCCCATCTCCATGCGGACCAAATGCTGAATGTCGCGAATATAATGGGGCTGGTGCTTGCGTCTGCTCTGAAGGCTACGAGGGCGACCCCTATAGCTCTCAAGGTTGTCGAAGAGAATGTGAAAGTAACAGTGATTGCGCTCCTAACTTGACTTGTACGCGATTCAAGTGCATTGATCCATGTCCCAGAACATGCGGTCAACAAGCGCTTTGTACAGTCGAAAATCATGCCCCTATTTGTTCTTGCCCAAACGGGTTCACGGGAGATCCATTTTTCCAATGTAAAGAAATTTTAATGGAACGTAAGTAACTACATTTTGAATTTCATTTGATTAAATAATAAAAAATATATGTATTTGAAGTAATAAAAACGAATTGCTTCAACATCTTACAATATTAAGCTTACGACAGCAACTGAAGAAACATAATATGCATTTTTCCAGCTATTCCCAAAAATCCATGTGAACCCACCCCATGTGGACCGAATAGTCAGTGTAGACAAGTAAATATGCAAGCTGTATGTTCTTGCATTCCGAATTATGTGGGATCGCCACCATCGTGTCGACCTCAATGTATTGTGAACAGCGAATGTGATTCATCAAAAGCATGTATAAACCAAAAATGCGACGATCCCTGTCCCAACACATGTGGTTTGAGAGCACACTGTCTTGTAAAGAACCACAATCCAATTTGTACTTGCCCAGGGGGCATGACTGGTGATCCTTTTACACAGTGCTATCGTAAGTAATAATTTAGATATGTATTCTCTTATTTTTTAATGAAAATAATTCTACCATTACTCCAGTTTCAGAAACTTTAGCACGTAAATGTCAATAATAAATTTTATTTTTAGAAATACCACCAACCACTGAACGGCCTCCATCATGTACACCTTCACCATGCGGCCCACATTCACGTTGTCAGTTACTAGCTAGTGGACCAGCGTGTTCTTGTTTGCCTGGTTACGTTGGTTCACCACCGTCATGTCGGCCGGAATGTACAATAAATTCAGAATGTCCAGCAGCACTAGCTTGTGTGCGACAAAAATGCGAAGACCCTTGCCCAGGATCGTGTGGCGTCGATGCTAATTGTCATGTCTTGAATCATGTTGCTGTGTGTGTTTGCAACGATGGTTATACAGGAGATCCATTTTCCAGATGTTTACAAATAAGTGAAGGTGAGGAATTTTCACTAATTTGTCTCGCCATATTGCATCGCCTTTCAATATTGAAGTAAAAATACATTATACAATTGATAACTACACAATAGTACATATATCTTAACTTTATTTATTTTCCTAAAATTTTTGTTTTAGTGCCAACTACACCAACTCCATTGGACCCATGTAATCCGTCTCCTTGTGGACCAAACGCACAGTGCAACAATGGCTTCTGTACCTGCTTGTCAGATTATAGTGGCAACCCTTACGAATCATGTCGACCTGAATGTACAGGGAGTCAAGAGTGTCCTAGGGATAAAGCATGTTTTAGAAACAAGTGTCGAGATCCGTGCCCTGGAGTTTGTGGACAAAATGCCAAGTGTGATGTTATAAATCATATACCAACTTGTTCTTGTATATCTGATTACACCGGTAATCCTTTTACTCATTGCCATAAAGTAGAACATACCAAAGAAAGTCCTAAAGAACCTTGTCACCCTTCGCCATGCGGACCGAACAGTATATGTAAAACGGTCGAAAACACTGCAGTTTGTGCTTGCCTAGAGGGCTTCCAAGGATCACCACCAGCTTGTAGACCAGAGTGTGTTGTTAGCTCCGAATGTCCGTCTACCAAATCTTGTGTAAACCAAAAATGTATTAATCCTTGCGTTAATGCTTGCGGACTTCAAGCTCGTTGTGAAGTTATAAATCATAGCCCCATATGTAGTTGCAACGCGGGGCAGACTGGTGACCCATTTAAGAGTTGTTACGATATTATGAATACATTACCCGAACCCGTGGATGCATGCAATCCATCACCCTGTGGTCCCAATGCACTATGTATTGAAAGAAATGGAAAAGCCAACTGTAGATGTGTTGATAATTACGTGGGACAGCCTCCCAACTGCAGACCGGAATGTGTTATCAATTCAGATTGTCCTTCGAGTTTGGCGTGCGTAAGAAACAAATGCATAGATCCTTGTCCTGGGTCCTGTGGTGTGAATGCAGATTGTATCATTGTGAGTCATACAGTCTCATGTAGTTGTAAAGAAAGATTTACTGGCAATCCCTTCATGCAATGCGTGCCGCAAGAGGGTAATTCTATTTAAAATGTTTATATTTGGATTTTTTTTTGTTTAAGGATACTATTATAATAGTTGAACATTTTATATTTTAATTTCAGACAATGTTGTGCAGCCTTGTGATCCATCACCATGTGGCTCGAATGCAGTATGTAACCAAAGAGACGGAGCAGGTGCTTGTACATGCCTGGAAGGATATCAAGGAAATCCATACGAGGGTTGTCGACCTGAATGTGTCCTTAGTTCAGATTGTTCAGCAGATAAGTCATGTATTAGAAATAAATGCGCCGATCCATGTCCGGGGATATGTGGTTCAAATGCCGAGTGCACGGTTATTAATCACGTTCCAAGTTGCGCTTGCTTTAAAGGATACTCTGGCAACCCATTCGTGCAATGTGTTAGAGAAATACCAAATGACCATGACATAATTCGACCGTGTCAGCCATCACCATGTGGTCCCAACAGTATTTGCAGAGAAAATGGGGGACTGGCTTCCTGTGAATGCCTTCCCGATTACAGAGGTGCCCCGCCTGATTGTAGGCCTGAATGCACAGTTAGCAGTGAATGTCCCGCAGACCGTGCTTGTCACAGGCTTAAATGCGCTGATCCCTGCCGAGGTACATGTGGTGTAAATGCACACTGTCAAGTGATTAATCACAGTCCTTTATGCAGTTGTCCAGCAGGGACATCCGGCGATCCTTTTACCAAGTGCGTTGAGATAGCGCAAATTGAATATCAACCTGAAAAACAACCCTGTCAACCAAATCCTTGTGGACCATTCAGTGAATGTCGAGCTGTTAACAACAACCCATCTTGCTCATGTCTTCAAGGCTATCTTGGTGTTCCACCAAATTGTCAACCAGAGTGTGTAGTAAATACAGATTGCCCATCACATCAGGCTTGTATAGCGGAAAAATGCACAAATCCATGCGAGGGTTCGTGTGGCCTTCGAGCAGAATGTAGAGTAAATAATCATATACCTATTTGTAGTTGCCCAGTTGGACATTCTGGAGATCCATTTATACAGTGCGCCGAGGTACTATGTAAGTATCATTATATATAATTAATTAGTCATTGTAATTAGTTATTCCGCCGTAACTTCAAAATTTTTCTAATTCATAATTAATTTTATAGGGTCCATCAAAATTTTATATTGATTGCCGTTTAACTCTAGTTATTGTACAATAGTGGTCAGTGGTCGCTGTATTTTATGGTAACTTCCAAGAATCATTCTTTTATAAATCTAAAACTATATAGCGAGTTTTCGATTACCTACAGAAAACTATTAAATACCTAGTTTTGTATGAAATAGCGTTAGTAACAGACGCTGGGTGTTGCGCAGTATCTGTTGCTATTTACACCCATCTAATTTGAGGCTGACTTCACGGTAGTTACTTTTTTGAGAGTTTATGCCTTTGATCTTTCTTAGTGATCTTGGAAATGAGAAATGACCAAATCACTTTGAATTATAAAGGTGACTTTATATATGTTTTATTGATAAGGGGGATAAGCAGATGATACCGTTTATCCAGGATAATGAGGCAATTTCTGCGTGGCCTCCAAATCCAATATTTACAATAGCAAATCCATGGAATATGGAAATATTGTTTTTAATATTCATTTTAACCTTATTTTTAAATGTGTTATAAACATGTAATTGATAATGTTACAGTAATACCAACACCATCACCGGACCCTTGTAACCCATCGCCTTGCGGTAGTAATGCTCTATGTGAGGCAGGTGCATGCTCCTGCGCTCCTGGATATTTTGGAGACCCTTATCTGGGATGTCGCTTAGAATGTAGTACGAATGGCGAATGTGCTCCTACTCGTACATGTCTTGGTGGAAAGTGTGTAGATCCGTGTCCTGGTGCTTGCGGAACCAGTGCTATATGTTCAGTTAGTAATCATATTCCTTCGTGTGCTTGCCCACCTAACATGTCTGGGGATCCATTTTCTTTCTGCACTGAAATTGGACCAAAAGGTAAGTAAAACAATCTCCATAAATTTTACCTCTGTATATTATAAATGCAGTTATTTGTATTAAAAAATATTATTTTATATCTTGTATGAATAGATCAAAAGGTTTAATTCGGCTATGGCACAACCTGAACATGTAATGTTATATGTGGTATATTTTAACAAAAAAACCTGTCAGACCTTTAGATTTCCAATTTCACATAGTAATTTAAATTCTTGTCTAAATGTGTTATCTATAATTAAACATTATTTTATAAACATACATTCAGAAAGTAGTATACTTAGACTTACCAAATCATGCCAGAATATTTTTCAAATAGGTACACTGTTACTGCTAACGCCATTTGTTACAAAATTATAGAATATCGACGTGAATAAAATGTTTACAAACAAAATCGCTGGCAAATTTTTGATTAAGCCGAAATTGCAAATTATGAAAAGATAGTTTAATTAAAAATTTTGTCATAAAAAATCTCACAAGCTCTCACGCTGCGCTTTTTGCTAAAATCATGTACTACCAATACTTTGAATAAAACGGTGATTGTAAATGAAAGTAGGCAAAAAAATTAATACCTTCTATGCTACACTGACTTGGAAAGTGCATCAGTACTTCTTTAAAAAATCTTTCTTTCTTAAAATAATTGTCATACTGTGCATTGATCGGCACCCACCTGCCGTTGTATTTGATTTCTTAGCTTTAGTAAGCATTATATCAATCAGATGAAAGTGTGATTGCAACTCGTGTATTTTGTGGCCCTAGCTGCGTTTCGGGGAGTAAACTACGCAATTGCTTTTCATCGGTCACTACTATTTTTAATCGTTTTTAATACTGTATTTATCACCAACGTTAAATACTTATTTTTTTTCAGAAACAACAACTTCAGCATGTTCTCCATCACCTTGTGGCCCTTACAGCGAATGTACAGTAAGCGCAAATGGAGCTGCGGCTTGTTCTTGCAAGGCTGGTCATATTGGTTCCCCACCGTCCTGTCGTCCTGAGTGTTTAGTCAGCGCTGACTGCAAACTCCAATTAGCATGTGTCAATCGTAAATGTCGCGATCCATGCGAAGGTGCCTGTGGTCGTGGTGCTAGTTGTCAAGTCATTGCTCATTCACCTATCTGTACATGTAATGATGGATATACCGGAGACCCATTCACATATTGTTATCTAACACCAGGTAAGAGTCGATATTTTAAATTAGATACCTTCCATGTTTTGAAATAATAAGAACTTATATAATTTTCTGATAATTTACAGCACCCCCAGAAGTTCCATCTGATCCTTGCCAACCATCTCCATGCGGGCCTAATTCAATATGTGTTAACTCAGGAGACATACCCGCCTGTAGTTGTCAGCCAAACTTTATAGGATCACCGCCTAATTGTCGCCCGGAATGCACAATAAGTGCAGAATGTCCAGCAACTCTCGCATGTGTTGCTCAAAGATGCAAAGATCCGTGCCAACAAGCGTGCGGCCAGCGAGCTGTCTGCTCGGTAGTCGACCATCGTGCTACATGTGCTTGCGAGCCAGGCTTAGAGGGCGATCCATTCCAAGGCTGCTCTCCCGTCAAAGGTACACACACAAGTATAAAATGACATATCAGAACTGATGCCGTCTTATTACGAAACACGTATGATATTTATCGTATTTAAAACTATTTGGAAATAGTGTTTAAACAAATCAAAAATATAATGAGCAGAAAGGCATTTCTGAATCATTTACTAAAGATAAAGAGGCTTAGTAAGAAGTTAATTTCCGTATCAAATAGCGTTTTATAATCTATATTCTACTATGTATACAAACTTAATAACTACGTATATTAACGTTTAAATTATCATTTGTGTTATAAACAAAGTACCTATATTTTTTTGGTATATATTAATGTATTATTACTTAAACTGCAGGGTGTTGATTGTTTTTTTTTTGTAATCAGACGGTTTTAGTTACAAAATAGGTTTCTTGGATACCAGTAATCAACATTCATCATTATGTAATATAGTAGGTATAGATATTTCAAATCTTTATCATTTGTGAAAATTAAAAAATAATAACAAGGTAAATATTTCACACGAGATAACGTTCACTAAAGGATATTCGATATTAATGGCAAGACTGCCAATAACCCAAGCTTTGCAAACTGTGAATCATTCAAAATTATGCTTAAAATTGTGCTTGTAAAAACGAATCAACATAGATCACGGCTCACGGTGTATACTAATTGTGTTAATAGAACAGTAGTGATGTTTAAACTCGGGGCTAGCTTGTGACCATGCCTACGGCCTGGTTCCAAAGTTATCTCATCAATACTGATTCTATTATTACGCTTTAAACATAAGCATTCGGACACAGGTCGGTGTTTTCATTATCTACATAACTAGATTTTAAAAAAGCTTTCAGGGATGTAACATCTAGATAATAACTTACATGTGAATTTAATGCCTTTGCTTGTGGACGGAGCACGCGGAGTAACCCAGCACTTACAGTTAGCTTAGTCCGGTGGTCGTGACGGCCGCTTTGGGCTGTGCCACTAGTGATAGTGTCACTGCTTCCGGAGGTCACTAAATGTCGCCGAGCCCAGTAAGCTTCGACTAACGCTTCGGAACAAGGAAGTGCTTCAAAGATGCCTGGCAATGTTTACTGGTAAGTCATTCAATCTATTGAAACCATTTCAGCTCCAGAAAAAGACGAATATTTAAATCCATGTGAGCCCTCTCCTTGCGGCGCGAATGCTGAATGTAAAGTACAAGGAAACGCAGGTTCCTGTACATGCCTACCTGATTACTTTGGTGATCCATACCAAAGCTGCAGACCGGAATGTTTAGCCGACTCAGATTGCTCATTAGTTTCTGCTTGTATTAAAAACAAATGTGTTGACCCATGTCCAGGAGTTTGTGGATACAATGCTGAGTGTTATGTTGCAAATCATAAACCAACATGTAATTGTAAAATTGGATACACTGGAAATCCCTTGTCTATGTGTTCTGTCGTTCGGGGTGAGATATTAAAATTTTGATTAAAATGTTATTTGTAAGGTTAATAATATATATTTCTTAATCATCATAATAACATGTCATATTTTTTTAGAGAATGATATTTCAGTGATAAATATTTGCAATCCATCACCTTGTGGACCTAATTCTGTCTGCAAAGAAATAAATGGTCAACCAGTTTGCTCTTGTTTGCCGAATTATATTGGATCATCACCGAACTGCCACCCTGAGTGTGTTGTAAATTCTGAATGTAAACCCAACCGAGCATGTGTTAACAATAGATGCATAAACCCATGCCCAAAGCCTTGTGGACAAAATACGGAATGTAAAGTCATTCATCATAGTCCTGTGTGCACTTGCAGACCTGGATATTCTGGAAACCCATTTACAACGTGCTCATTGGTATTGCGTAAGTAGTTATTATTTGCCCGTACATATTACATGAATAGGAAAGTGTCTTTTGTTGAATTTATATTTCTTTTTTCTTCATGATTTTAGGGATGCCCCCAATGTACATTCAATGACGAGACACACGGTTTATTACGAAATTTTGCGTCTAAACTAAGAAATTTTGATTATAAAATATGCATTTTTCTTTATTCATGCAGGAACAGAGGAAAACAATTTCCAGCAGCCGGGCGGCCTGTTGTAAGATGCAACACAATAACCCACAGCCAGGTGGTAGGCTATTCGCCCGTCTGGATAGCTATGATACCCATAGAGTATGCCACCCTAACGGCCTTGAGTTATATTCTGGCATTAGATTCCAAGTTCCAGCCTCCTGTTAGAGAGCGGCAGCACATTATAGCACCTTGGTATTACAAATGTCTATAGGCAATGGTAACCGTTTTCCATCGGGTGGGTCGTGTGCCTGTCTGCTGTACTCAAGCAATCTTTTTTTTTCATTATTTTTTGATAGTAGTAGTTATACTTTCATATAGTAAAGATTGATCAATATCAAAGTGAATCAAAATTAATTAACTGTGGTGTGCCCCAAGGATCCATATTGGGTCCCTTGCTGTTTCTTATATATATAAATAATATACATGAGATTGGTCTACTAGGAGATATAGCTCTATATGCCGATGACACTAGTTTGCTTTATTATGGACATTCAATAGACACTGTAATTAAGCAAGCACAACATGACTTGGATATTATGCACACTTGGATTCAATCAAATCTACTAACTATAAATGCCTCTAAAACCAACTACATAATTTTTTGCACCAAAAAACAAAAATATCGGAACCTATCCCACTTTAACTATTAGTAATGAAAAGATCAACAAAGTAACTGACGATAAATATCTTGGCTTAATTTTGGATAACCAGCTCACTTGGAAAGCACATGTACAAAAAGTTCAAAAAAAACTATTATCGTTAAGCGGCGCTGTAAAAAGCACAAAATAGAATAATAAAAATACTTTTCCAATATACCTATCTTACCCCTACAATTAAAATTTATAAAGAAACAAAGTTATTAAACATAAAGCAAACTTACATATACAAAACATGTATTTTAATAAGAAAAATTCTACACAAAGACATACATACACAAATATTATTTACTAAAAATAAAGATCATTCCACTGCAAAACTACGAACTAGGCAAGCAAATAACATTTTAACCAATATACCCAGAACAAATTACGGAAAAAACAATATAACTCATGAAGGCGCTGTACTACACAATAATCTACCGAAAAACATTAAAGAAGTAAAATCATTCTTACTGTTCAAAAAACTATTGAAAAACCACATTCTAAAGGACTACTCTCTACTTGACTAAATTATTATTCTAATTTGAAAGTTACTTATACTAAAATAAATCTATCCATCTGTTTGCACTACACCAATTGTTATTGTAAAGCTATTTAGTAACTAACAGACTGACAAAAACACGTAACCTTACTTCCAAATCGCTGTACGCGTTTTAATAAGCCCTAATGAACAACATGCTTTGCTCCGACTTTTGTCTCAAGACTACCCTCACATATTATAAATAATTTACTAAATTCACTCTGAAACAAAATGTTTTAAATATTACAATAATAAATGGACAGATGCGCTAATAGGGGTTAATGTTAATTAAATATAACTAGTTATTTCTCTGTAAGTGAATTGTAAATTCTTTTGAGAAATAAATGATTTAAACCTAAACCTAAAAATATGCAATTAGAAAAAAGCTGTTATTTTGCCATTACAAACAAAAACTTCAGTTTTATTTAACTGTATACGTAATAAATTCTAAAACAACGTTCTTATAAAAAAATACCTTACTTTCAGCATACTTTTATAACGTTATAATAAAAATAACTTTAACTACTTTTAAAACAGTAATTAATGTGTCACTTGACTTGCTTAAGTTATGACGTCATTACGATACTTGTACAAAAGTTAGAAGGTACTCGGTTGATTTAATTGTCAAATACTCTATTAAGAGATATTTTTCTGTCTTCAGAAACCTCTCCGAGTGTAGCCCCCTCGGATCCCTGCACACCTTCGCCTTGTGGACTTTATGCAGAGTGCCGAAACATTAATGGCATTCCTTCGTGTTCTTGCCTTCCATCTTACATCGGCTCTCCACCATATTGTAAACAAGAATGTGTTGTTCACTCTGATTGTGCTAGTGACAAAGCATGTGTAGCTGAGAAATGCAGAAACCCCTGCGAAGGTTCATGTGGTTTGCTAGCCAAATGTTTTGTTAATAATCATGTACCCGTATGCCTTTGTCCTGATCAATATACTGGAGATCCCTTCAGAGAATGTGTACCAAGGCCCGAAGAAGGTTTGTATTTAGTGCTTTATTTGAGGCCTATAAGCACTATAATATAGTATACTTAAAAGAAAAATGTCGTTTTGCAGCTCCTACACTTTCAAGTGACCCATGTCAACCCAGTCCTTGTGGGCCCAATACGGCGTGTAACAACGGAATATGCACATGTTTAGCAGAATACCATGGAGACCCTTACCTTGGATGTCGACCAGAATGTGTATATAATACAGACTGTCCCCTTGACAAAGGGTGTTTACGCAATAAATGTGTAAATCCATGTATAGGAACATGTGGCTCAAATGCAATTTGTGATGTTATGAATCACATACCAATGTGTTCATGTCCAAAAGGAATGAGCGGGAATGCTTTCGTTGAATGCAAATATTCGGCAGGTAAAAAGATATCTTTGATATTTCTTAAACAGTATTTTATTACTAACCTCTCTATCCCTCCGATTAAATTACTTAATTTACAAATGAATGAGCGCTATGAAAAATGTATCCACACTAATATGTGAAACCCATTGTTTTCGTATGTTTACATATTCATTTGTGCCTTAAGGCCTTAGGATTGATCGGATTAATTATGAATCTGCCTTTTCTATAACCCGGCAAACTTTTATTTCCAATAGTAATCCTATTATTATATATACTTATATCCATAAGTGCTAATAATATGAGTGCTCATTTAATTATACTACACAGAAGCTGTACAGACAGAACGCTGTCACTCATTTCAAAAATTCGATATTAAAATAAATTTTATTTTGTAGTTGCCATTACGAATCCATGCAATCCATCACCATGTGGACCCAACAGCCAGTGTCGACAATCAAATGGCCAGGCAGTTTGCTCATGTGTCTCCGGATATAGAGGTAGTCCACCAACGTGTAGACCAGAATGCGTAGTCAGCTTAGAATGCTCACTTAAGGAGGCTTGCAATAACCAAAAATGCGTAAACCCTTGCATTGGAGCATGTGGTACAGCAGCTGTATGTGATGTTATAAACCATAATCCAATTTGTTCTTGTCCGCCAACTTTTACTGGAGATCCTTTTGTACGCTGCACTGTAATAGGTGTGTATAAATGCATTATTCATGATTATGTACTAGCTATATATTTTACTTTTGCTAATAATAAATAATTTATAGTTGCAGAAGAGGTACCAGTTAACCCGTGTGATCCATCTCCATGTGGCCCGAACTCTTTATGTAAAATAAACGGTGAAAGTCCTCTGTGTGCTTGTTTGCCAGAATACAAGGGTTCACCTCCAAATTGCCGACCAGAGTGCATCAGCAATAGCGAGTGTGATAGTAAACTAGCGTGTCTGAATAAAAAATGTTCTGATCCCTGCATTGGCACATGTGGATCTAACACAGACTGCAAAGTTGTTAGTCACTCTCCGATGTGTATTTGCAAGTCTGGATATACAGGGGATCCATTTTCTTACTGCAACTTAATACCGATAATGGAGCCTAATGAAATTTTGACGCCATGTAATCCGAGCCCGTGTGGTTCGAATGCAATTTGTCGAGAACAAAAAAATGTTGGTTCATGTCAATGTGTTGACGGCTACTCTGGAAATCCCTACGAAGGTTGCCGACCCGAATGCATCGTTAACTCTGACTGTCCTATGAATAGAGCATGTTCTCGTATGAAATGCGTGGATCCATGTCCGGGTACATGTGGTTCTAATGCGTTGTGTCAAGTAAATAACCATATGCCTACTTGTATTTGTCAGCCTGGTTACACTGGCAACCCTTTCAGTCACTGTACAATTCAAATAGAACGTAAGTATTTTTAATTGTCTTCAAAACTTAAACTTTAGGTAAATGCCAATGATTTAACTTATTAAGTATGTGATTATAACTTTTTAGCGCAAGTAGTAGAAACTAATCCATGCAGACCATCGCCCTGTGGAGCAAATAGCCAATGCAGGGAAAACAATGGACAAGCAATTTGTTCTTGTTTGCCAAATTTTATGGGATCGCCGCCAAATTGCCGGCCAGAGTGTATTGTAAGTTCTGAGTGTCCACCGCATTTAGCATGTACCGAGCAAAAATGTTCTAATCCATGTGAAGGCACTTGTGGAACTAACACCAACTGTAATGTTATCAATCATAGTCCAATTTGTGTTTGCAAACAAGGATTGACTGGGAATCCGTTTACTACTTGTTATCCACTAAAAAGTAAGTATTTGTGATTTTTTCGTGGTGTTATTGACTGTAGAAAAATGGAAAATGTGACATATAATATTATTGTTTCAGTTTCACAACCACCTCAGAACCTTCCGTCACCAGAACCATGTTTATCTTCGCCATGTGGTTTATATGCAGAATGTCGAAACATTGGAAATGCACCTTCGTGTGCTTGCAAACCTAATTATATAGGCACTCCACCAAATTGCAGACCTGAATGTACTATAAACTCAGAGTGTTCTAGTGATCAAGCTTGTATAAATGAAAAATGCCGGGATCCGTGTCCAGGGGCATGCGGTCTAAATGCCCAGTGTAGTGTATTTAACCATATCGCTCAATGTTCTTGTTTTGAACAATACAACGGTGATCCATTCACAAGATGTACACCGATGCCTATTGAAGATGGTAAATAATTTATATTTATTAATTTAAATAAAAATAGATAATATTTAATTTTTAATGTAAACTTCGAGTTTTTACATTGAGCTTAAAAATGTGAAAAAAATCACGGGGAATATTTCGGACCCGAAGATTTCGAAAATGCAATGATTAGAATTTTTGTCTGTCTGTCAATTAGGGCATCACGTAAAACTGCAAAACGTATTTAAATGAAATTCGAAACGTAGATAATTTATATCACGGGACTTAATTTACCTTTTATCCCGATAAATGACGTCGTTTCCGTGGGATGGACGACAATAGCGAAAAAGATAGCGCTGCGATCGCATCTTTTTTGGAAACTAATGAACGTATATGGATCAACTCGACATAAGGACCCCATAAGGCGTTCTTGTAACCCAAATCAACACTTTGGATACGTTTTATCCCGATAAAAGACGTCGTTTACTTGGAATAGACGGATTATGTAGCAAAATAGATGGTGCTGCAATTTCGATGTAGACAACCATCGCTGTAATTTAATAACAAATAGGTTGTCAGATTGCTCATATGTCATTCATTACGAGTTAGGTACTTCAAATCAGGTTGGTTGGGACTTTTCTTTATATTTTGCTGTGCAGTTGGCTACACCATATGCACTTAGTTTCTTAGTTATTGTAGGGAATTGAACAAGAAACTAAAGTATTCAAGGTTTATATATATAAAACACCTAATTTAATTTTGTAACGTAACACAGAGCTACTAGGCCATTTCGCGCGGCGTGGCTGCGGTGAAAACTCTAGTTTCTTTATATAAACATAACCAAATCTTTTTTTTCAGAATCATATACGGAACCCGATTTATGTAACCCATCCCCGTGTGGGCCAAATACTGACTGCCACGACGGTGTTTGCACATGTTTGCCTGAATATCAAGGAGATCCTTATTTTGGGTGCCGCCCAGAATGTTTGATGAGCTCTGACTGCCCTCACGATAAAGCTTGTGTTAAAAACAAATGCATTGATCCTTGTGTGCAAAACTGCGGAAAGGGTGCTCAGTGTAATGTTTTTAATCACATACCAATGTGCACCTGTCCGCAAGGATATACAGGAAATGCGTTTTTGGAATGTAGGCCCATTCAAGTATTCGAAGCGATAAACCCATGCAATCCATCTCCGTGTGGTCCAAACAGTCAGTGTCGGGAAGTCAATGGACAAGCAATATGTTCTTGTCTGCCGGGATATACGAGTGCACCACCTACTTGCCGGCCTGAGTGTGTTACTAGTGCTGAATGCGCTTTAAACCGAGCTTGCTCAAATCAGAGATGTATCGATCCATGTAATGGAAACTGTGGTTCAGGAGCTAAATGTCAAGTTATCAATCACAATCCTATTTGTTCATGCCCACCAGGTTTAACCGGCGATCCTTTCAGCAGATGCATACAAGAAGGTATTTTCACTTAGTGTTTATATAATCAATAAATAAACACATATAATAAATTTACATATATCCCCAAATTATGCATGTTATTTTGGTGTTGTAGGTATATAGGTAATACACAACAGACCACTCTGGGTCAGAAACTAAGTACTGGATCCATTTTGCTGTAATTTTGTGCATATATAGTTTTAATACCGAAAATGGGCATAGATACTGTAGTAGTATATTTTATGTAATATAAATCTATTAGCGAAAACGTAAATAAATAAAATTCGCTTCTAAAAACATTATATTGGACTTGATCTTAACGAAATTTACACACAAACACATAAATTAAATATTATCTCTTTAAACAAGACGCACGCCCTAGGATTTGATTTGCAGCGCAGCCGTGGGGACAGTTCTAGTACTATAATTTACCTTTAAAGAGGTCGAATATGTACATACATAGAATTAAAATTTTTTTTATTAAGGGACAGTTTTGGACCAGCAGATTCCGAAAATGCAACCATTAGTTTTTTTGTCTTTCAATCTATTAGAGCATCATATGAAAATTACTGACCAGATTTAAATGGAACTCGACGACACAGGTGTAACTTATATCCCGTATATGATAATAATATTATCAATAGTAATAATATAGTTTAACGATTGACAAGTATAACAAAAAGATGGCACTAATTTTATTATATTTAAGTATGTTATCTCTGTTACAGATTTGCGTCCTACTCCTTTTGTAAATCCATGTGAACCGTCACCTTGCGGCCCCAATTCCATCTGCAGAGAAATTAATAATTCGCCGTCCTGTGCATGTCTCGATGAATATACAGGCAATCCACCAAACTGCCGCCCTGAATGCATCGCCAATTCCGAATGCCCTAATGAGTTAGCCTGTATTAATCAAAAATGCAAAGATCCTTGTCCGGGATCGTGTGGTGAAAGCGCAGAATGCAAAGTTGTAAGCCACGCTCCACAGTGCTTGTGTCCACCAGGTTTGACGGGAGATGCGTTTATTGGATGTAAAGTTCTGGACGTCCCTCTTACTCCATGTACACCGTCACCATGTGGGCCGAATGCTTTATGCAGAGAACAAAATAATGCCGGTGCGTGCGTATGTCTGCCAGATCATATTGGTAATCCATACGAAGGCTGTCGTCCGGAATGTGTAGTCAATTCTGACTGCGCCCCTAATTTGGCGTGCATACAGAATAAATGTAAAAGTCCATGCAGTAACGTATGTGGACGTAATGCTGTTTGCAATGTTATTAACCATTCACCACAATGTGAATGCCTTCCAGGGTTGACTGGTAGCCCTTATCAAAACTGCTATGAAGACCATTTGGGTAAGTAAATACGAATAAAATTATAAAGTGTCTCTAAGATATGTATGTATTATTACTTAAATTGTTGTTTTGTTTTAGTTACACATATAGAGAATAAAGATCCTTGCTTACCATCTCCTTGTGGTCCAAATAGTATTTGCAAGGTTACTAACGATCAAGCAGTATGTACTTGCCAATCTCTTTTTATTGGAACTCCACCGAACTGTAGACCAGAATGTCTTGTAAGCTCCGAGTGTGGTCAGCAACAAGCTTGCATTAAGCAGAAGTGTATAAATCCATGTGAAGGTGTATGTGGACAGAATAGCGATTGCAAAGTAATAAACCATAGTCCTATATGCACTTGTCGCCCACAATACACAGGCGATCCGTTTAACCGATGTTATAGAATTGCAGGTAACTAAAACTCATCACCTAAAAATCAACTATATTTTATTGTAACTTTTTTAGTTTATTTAATAAATTCAATTGTATTACAGTCGCAAACGTCATATCTTCACCGTCTAATCCTTGCTTACCATCTCCATGCGGACCGTTCTCTCAATGTCGTGATATAGGAGGACAGCCATCGTGTTCCTGTCTATCACAGTATACAGGAAGCCCGCCAAATTGCCGCCCTGAGTGCAGCATTAATACAGATTGTCCCAATGAAAAAGCATGTATCAACGAGAAATGTGCTGACCCATGCCCCGGATCATGTGGGACAAATGCTCAGTGTAGAGTACAGAGTCATCTTTCGATCTGTACTTGTTTCGATAGTTATATAGGTGATCCTTTCGTCAGTTGTAGTCCTAAACCCAATATTGGTAAGTGTTGTTATATTACTTCATAGTTTTGTATGAATAAGGCCTACTATAATATTTATACATGTCTATTTGATTTAACTAGAACCAGTTCCTGTGGACCCATGCAATCCATCGCCATGTGGGCCGAATGCAATTTGTGAAAACGGTGAATGTACGTGCAAACCCGAATACCATGGCGATCCTTATTTTGAATGTCGACCAGAGTGCACGATTAGTTCTGAATGTCCTAGGGATAAAGCGTGTGTGAAAAACCATTGTGTCGACCCGTGTATTAACACCTGCGGTATAAATGCCAACTGCGAAGTAATAAATCATATGGCTGTTTGCACATGCCCACAAAAGATGTCTGGAAATGCCTTCATACAATGCAGTCCTGTTAAAGGTACATTTTTTAACAATGTAAAATAATATCAATAGATAACCACACATATATAGATAAGTTTGTATTATACATTATACAACGTGTTCATTGAGGACCGATCCCAGAGACTCGTTATTTATTGTTATTATTACATCAGTAATTATCGTGGAATATTAAACCAAAAAAACTTTAAAAATTAAACGTCGTACTGAAGTTTTATTATATCCCGGTTTTAAACAATTACTGAAATGTAGCTAATAAGTTCAAATATTTCTTAAGATCAGTAGCTTAAATCGGTTATTATAAAACTGATTACCTGGAGCATGGGATGGTCGCTGGTGTAGGATGTTACCTGTGTTGACACACCAGCGCCTTCCCATCACCAGCAGTCCGAAATCAGGGCCGGTTGTGCTGCTACCTCTGCTGAACACCTCGAACGGCGCAAATATGTGACCCTTGGAACTGGGTACATGTTTCAGCCGCTTGGGGTGGAGACGTTGGGTTCACGGGGTAACTCACGAACCACGCCCACGAACTTTTTAAAAATATTAAAAAACGGCTGTTCAACGCCACAGGCGATCGGAAGGCTGGGGCTTACCTCGCCCACAGATTTAGTGTTTGTATTCAGCGAGGTAATGCTGCCTGCTTTGTAAGTAAATTGTTCTACGGTTTGATCGGGCTGGATCGAACTTAGTTATAGTATATATATTTACATACATACATACGTAACTTCACGCCAGGTCCCTTGCGGGGTAGGCACGAACAACAGAGCGCCATACAGGCTTATTCTTAGATACCTCACTTGCTTCTTTGACATTCATAGCTCTTGTCATGCACGCTCGTCTGTTCTTAAGGCTCCTGACATCACCTTCTGCTAATACATGATCAATTTGATCATGGAAGGTGTGTCGTGGCCTTCCGCGACTTCTGCATCCATCCACTTTTGCATTGTATATCTGTTTAGTCATTCTTTCATCATACATTCTTTCCACATGCCCGAACCACTGGAGCATTCCTTTCCTTACCTTCACCCCGACACTCTTTTTCAGACCAACTCTCTTTCTTACTTCGGTATTACGAACGCGGTCCGCGAGCGTCACTCCGCAGATTTTGCGCAGTGCTCGCATCTCGACCGCGTTTACTCTACTTTCATGCTCTCTATTCCATACCCAACTCTCGCTTCCATACGTTAGCGTAGGTACCAGCACCGCGTTGTGTATGCCAAGCTGGGCCTTCTGGCTGAGGTTCTTAGCGCCTAGAAGTTTACCTAACGCTCCATTCACGCTATTCCCCAAATTTGTATAGTATATATATTTGTTTGGTTTTATTTTGTATTTATTTATAAATATGAATTCGTTTTATATTAGATAGGCAGGGCCTCAAACTAATTTATGTTTATACTAATTGTTGCTTTAAAATATTCATTAATTTACCCTACTATGAGTTAATTTTTGACATAAACCATATAAAAGTAATAATATTAAGTAAGTTCTGTGCATTTTTATAAAATTGATTTAAAAAATATACATTTCAATATTATTTTTCACAGAAATTATTAACAAAACTCCGTGTCAACCTAGCCCATGTGGTCCAAACAGTCAGTGTCGGGAATTTAATGAACAAGCAGTGTGCTCGTGTTTGTCGGGATACCGTGGTGCGCCACCATCCTGCAGGCCGGAGTGTGTAGCAAGTTCGGACTGTCCTTTAGACAAAGCCTGTAGTAACCAGAAATGCATTAATCCATGCCAGGGCACATGTGGAGTAGCTGCTAAGTGTCAAGTTATCAATCACAACCCGATTTGCTCTTGCCCAACGGGCATGGCTGGAGACCCATTCTTGAGATGTGTTGAAGCTTGTAAGTTTTAAATTCAAAGTACTCTTTAAAAACTAAAAATAACATCACTTGTCAGTGAAATAAAAATTGAACATTCTTTGTGTTTGCAGTACCAGTGGAAGCCCCAACTAATCCGTGTCAACCATCTCCCTGTGGACCTAACTCTATTTGTCAAGAAACAGGAGGCGATGTTCCGTCATGTCAATGCATGCCTAGCTATATAGGTTCACCGCCACTTTGTCGTCCTGAATGTTTAGCAAATAGTGAATGTGCACCCCAAATGGCATGTATTAACCAGAAATGTGCAAATCCTTGTGCACAGGCCTGTGGAGTCAACGCAGAATGTAGAGTTGTTAGCCATACAGCCGTATGTATTTGCCCAGATGGATATACTGGAGACGCGTCAATACAATGCACAACGAATACTGTTATCATATATAATGAACCTTCATCGCCGTGTGAGCCCTCACCTTGTGGACCGAATGCAGTGTGCAAAGAAAATTCGGGAGCAGGTGCTTGTGTTTGTGCGAGTGGTTATTTAGGCAACCCATATGAAGGATGTCATCCAGAATGTGTTGTGAATTCAGATTGTCCAAGTCATAGAGCGTGTACTAGAAACAAATGTATTGATCCTTGTCCTGGAATTTGTGCTACAAATGCAGATTGCCAAGTTGTGAATCATTTACCTATGTGTACTTGTCGCCATGGATACACTGGGGACCCCTTCCGACAGTGTATATATAAACGTAAGTATTTTATTTAAACAAATGATAACACTCGAAGTCTCATATCAATGCCATAACTATAATATTAAATAATTATTTCAGAATTAGATGAGGCACCTAAAAATCCATGCCAACCGTCGCCATGCGGCCCGAACAGTCAATGCAAAGTTTCTAATGGTCAAAGTGTTTGTTCGTGCTTGCCAGAATATCGGGGTTCTGCACCAAATTGTAGACCAGAATGTGTAGTTAATTCAGAATGTTCTACAGATAAAACTTGCAAAAACCAGAAATGTGTATCACCTTGTCCAGGCCCCTGTGGTCAGAATGCTGAATGCAAAGTAGTTCACCACAGTCCAATTTGCTCATGTCCTAATAGGTTTACTGGTGACCCCTTTACGCGATGCTATCAAATTATGGGTATGTTTTATTCTATATATTTCTATTATATATGTATATTTTATTATATGCCACCGAATAATTGTAAAAAATATTAGTTTATAATAAATTAAGCGAGATTGGAAACTGTCGACAGACTGTGAACGAACGCAAAAAATACTTGTAACCATTGAATAAATGGTTCCAGCACTCGCTAACCGGTCTGAAAAAAGACTCTTTAACATGCATCTAGTCGATTCGACCAAGGGAAAATTCACAATTTTGCGGGCCATAATTTGTAACCTAGAATCGAAAGTTAAAAACTAGTAACGCAAATGTTATACGTTATATAAAATATGAATGAACTTGATAATCAGGTCACAATATCGACGGTTTATACTATTGATGACCTTCTAATTTATAACTAGCGGTCTAGGCAGACGTTGTCCTGCCCGGGAAAAATAATATATAGAGCTCGATTCCAACGCCATCTTCCAGGTCTAATTTTGAATCTAAACCTTCAATTTGAACTCACAAACTTTCATCAAAATTGTAGAACCCGATTCCAGCGCCAAGTATTTTGTTTAGATTAATGGGTTACAGTATGAAAATTTTATTAGCAATCCCTAAATTTTATATAGCCTGTGTTAATCAGAAAATATTTGGCATTCCGCTGGTGAAAGAATTTTGTAATCAGTCTCGTAGTTTTCTAGTTTAAACATACAGCAGCAGCGCATTTGTAGCACCTTTGGTGTTGTAAATGTCCATAGGCGATGGTAACCGCTTTTCATCAAGTGGGCCGTCTGCCTGTCTGCTGAACTCCTGCAATAAAAAAATACAAGTTTTTCGTCTTAATATTAGTATAGATAATTATATGAGGTTTATAGGCTGTTTACAAAATGTCTCACTTAATCACATCATGAATAACACTTTTTATTACATTTTTAATGAGCCCATAAACCTCGTATAAGTAATATGAATAATTGGATCTATCATTATAAACTTGACTCTCTTACAATAATTCCGCTGACATAATATATTTTACTCTAGAAATGTTATCTTTTAAGATATATAATAATAAGGTATGATATGTTTTCAGCGATTGAAACAGTACCCACTGTTGAAACTAATGATCCTTGCGTGCCGTCACCATGTGGACCAAATTCACAGTGTCAAAATGTTCGGGGTATCCCATCGTGTTCTTGTTTACCTAACTTTGAAGGCAGTCCACCAAATTGTAGGCCAGAATGTACAATCAACGAAGACTGCTCAAGTAATTTGGCCTGTATAAAACAAAAATGCCGAGATCCTTGTCCGGGTTCTTGTGGCATTAATGCCAACTGTCAAGTTAATAAACATGTCTCCATATGCTCATGTAACGAAGGCTTTACAGGAAACGCATTTGTTCAATGCTACCCACTACCACCACCGACAGGTGACTATTATACTTTAATTTCTCATTGAAGCGTATTTATTAAAAACCACATTTGTCAACTCTATTTTTATTAGTTCCAGCTCAAGATGATTTATGCAATCCATCGCCTTGTGGAGAAAATGCAGAATGTTTCGACGGACAATGTACTTGTATCGCGGAATATCAAGGCGATCCATACTTTGGATGTCGTCCAGAATGTGTACAAAGTTCGGAATGTGAACGTGATAAAGCATGTATAGGCAATAAATGCAAGGACCCTTGTCCGGGTACCTGCGCCACAAACGCATTATGTAATGTCGTCAATCACATACCAATGTGTAGTTGCCCTGAACGCATGACTGGCAATGCCTTTTTAGAATGTCGACCTAATTTAGGTAACTATCCAAATTATTGTTTTGAGATTTTATAATTTGTTTACACTACACTGGTAAAAATGATATTATATCGCACACAAATGATTCTCATTAGTTGTTACAGCCGAAACTGGTACTAATCATGATATTTATTTTTACAGAACCTGTGATAAGTAGTCCTTGCGATCCTTCACCTTGTGGACCTAACAGTCAGTGCAGGGAAGTACACAGTCAGGCAGTCTGTTCATGTGCCCCAAATAACATCGGCTCCCCGCCCAGCTGTCGACCTGAGTGCACAATTAGTGCTGAATGTTCTTTGAACCAAGCTTGCAGTAACCAGCGTTGTGTAAACCCCTGTATCGGATCCTGTGGCGTTAACGCAGAGTGCAAAGTAGTGAACCACAATCCGATATGTACTTGTCCTCCAACATTTTCTGGCGATCCATTCATTCGTTGCATAAAATTACGTACGTATTAATTACATATTTCAACAAAAGTATTTAAAAATTACATAAAATAAGTAACACTGATTACAAGAAGTACGTTCTATAATAGATATAGTTTGGTAAATATATCAAACCATATCTATAACAGAACGTAATTGTAATGTTGTAATTAATTAAATAAGGACAGGCAGCCTGTACTCATTTAATTATTAAATTAAATATTTTATTTAAATTAAAGTTAACTTTATTTTGTATACTTATAAAACAATATATATATATATATAACATATCCATAAAACATAATTACTATTAGCGTTATCATGAAGCTGGCTTAAGTAATGGTTATATGATATGGAAATAAATTATTGCTTCTTACTATTTAATAATGACGTTATAGTCGGACTCAAGTTGTTTATTTATTTCTGTAAATTAAATGTACAATAGATTATATTATTTTCCTACCTAACATAAAAAGGACATACTGGGGTCATTATTGGTTGGTCGTATTAAAGGTGTAGTTATACGTAAGGTATATAAGTAACTACAAAACTTTACTAAAGGATTTAAATTCTATGTGAATATTACTATCTATATCACTAGATGTCTAAAAATTGTAGTACTGATCGAAACAGTGGAAATCAATTGATATTTGTATTTTTTAAACAGTATCAACATTATAACATAACTTTCATGTCCACTACAATAATAATTATGTGACTTTATTACATGTGTGGATGTGTATAAATATTTGTAACAAAATAATAAAGGTAAAATATTTTCTTTACTTACAGCTGAACGCCTTCCTGAACCTGTGAATCCGTGCACACCTTCACCATGTGGGCCTAACTCTCTTTGCAGGGAGATAAACGGTGCGCCTTCGTGTACATGTGCCGAAGGCTATCATGGTCAAGCGCCTTATTGTAAACCAGAATGTAACAGTAATGAAGAATGCTCTGCACATTTGTCTTGTATTAACAACAAATGCAAAAACCCGTGTGAGGGCGTGTGCGCTGTGAACGCTGAATGCAAAGTTGTCAGCCATTCGCCTATCTGTCTTTGCCCATATGGATACACTGGAGATCCGTTTGTTGAATGCAGACAAGAAGTATTACAAATAGAGCCAAGTCCATCGCCTTGTTCACCGTCACCCTGCGGAGCAAATGCAATTTGTAAGGAGAAAAATAATGCGGGGTCTTGCGCATGCATAGAAAGTTACATTGGAAATCCATATGAAGGTTGTCGTCCTGAATGCGTTGTAAATACCGATTGCCCTGGAAACAAAGCTTGTATCCAAAATAGATGCGATAACCCTTGCCCGGGCAGCTGCGGCACCAACGCTGAATGTCAAGTAGTAAATCATGTTCCATTATGTACATGCTTAAATAGTTACACTGGCGATCCCTTCAAGTATTGTGTTTACCAAGGTTAGACTATTTTTGTTTTTTAATATCGTTGCAATCCAACATAAAATTATATAAAATATTCAAAATTACAGTAATTACTTTATAATAATAAATGCGAGTGAATTTTTCAATTTTATTTTCACCCATCTCATAACTATTTGGAATAGGGAAATATCTTGAAAGCAGTCCCAATCTCTGTGATGAAATTATGTATAATTGTATTAAGTTTAAAAAAAAAGTTTTGTTTAGCTACAAGCTGTATTTTATTGTTGCTCAGAATTTGACCTTTATTAGTATGCTATAATACTTTACAATGTCTCAATATTTTCAAAATCATTAAATTTGATTCCTAGCCGGTAAAAATGCATTTAAAAAATCTAAATTTAGAGTTTTATGTTTCATCGAAATTGATCTCAACCTTTTTGAAACGTTTTTGTAATTGCAAATATCAGGAACAGTTTTGGATTTAGATTTAGCCCTGATAAAGACTCAGTTGAAAGATTGACTAGTCGTGCAATTTGAGAAATAATAAACAATTATAAATGTGACCAATCTATAGGATTTTACTTGCTCAGCTCAATGTGTACTATTATTTCAGAAACTCCACCACCATCAATTCCAAGTGATGTCTGTTATCCTTCACCATGTGGGCCAAATAGTCAATGCAAATCTATAAATAATCAGGCTATATGTTCATGCTTACCGGAATACATAGGAACTCCACCAAATTGTAGACCTGAATGTGTTGTCAGTTCTGAATGTCCTCCAGATAAAGCTTGCATAAAAAGTAAATGTATCAACCCATGTCCAAAGCCTTGTGGGAGGAATACAGACTGCAAAATGATAAGTCACAGTCCAATATGTTCCTGCAAACAATCATTTACTGGAGATCCATTCACTATTTGCACACCAATTCAATGTAAGTATTGATAATATCTGGCACACTTTGTATTGTTATGTAATGACTTATACGGAAGAAGAATACTAGGTTATACCTATCGTAAAGTAAAAGAAAATCTCTGAAAAACACTTATAAATCCTATATTATAACTATCAACAAAAGACCAGAAGTCGTTTTCTCAACTTGCTGACAACCAATTTTTTATAATTTGAAACATATTTTCCATGTGGTAAGGCTCACCCCAATTAGCAAACACCCCGTTGTTTACAATGTGCAGCCGCAATAACGCCCCTTAGAGGCCGGTGAAGTGTTGGTAACGCCCCTGGTGCAGCAAAAGTCCATACGCGACGGTAACGACTTTCCACCAGGTGGACCGTTTGCCTGTTTTTAAATAAAATGTATTATCTTTTGGACCAGTGAAATCAGTGAACAATTGAAAATCTTAAGAAATTTATTTCATATTTTAAAAAAAATGTATTTATCTTTTTTACGAAATCAGTCGACAATTGAAAATCTTAAAAAAAAATATTTTGCATTTTATATTTAAATAGTATCAAAATCAATCAGTGAGTTTCACAGATGTCACGTATGTAAAATTCAATTCATTCCTAATATTCTTCTTCTATGATAACAATTATACTTGATATGATAGTAAAATAAAGTCTTAAATATTATTATTATTCTGTGTAGATGAACCTGAAGCAGATTTTAAGAATCCATGCATACCATCTCCATGTGGACCTAACGCTGAATGTCGAGATATCGGCAGCACCCCATCTTGCTCCTGCCTTCCTACGTTTATGGGAAGCCCACCACATTGCAGACCGGAGTGTAGTATTCATGCAGATTGCCCTAGCGACCGTGCTTGCATTAATTCTAAATGCCAAGATCCTTGTCCTGGTTCCTGCGGTCTATCTACATCTTGTAATGTTTTAAATCACATACCAATATGCACTTGCATTGAGGGTTACGTAGGTGATCCATTTACCAGTTGCAAGCCCCAACCTCTGGAAGGTTAGTTGTAATAATTTTGACTTCTTTTAATGAGTTATATTGAAAAAACTGTGTCTTTTTAACATTTAATTTCTTTTCTTAGTTGAACCAAGTGAATCAGACGCCTGTGCAAATGTTCGTTGTGGATCTAATGCGAATTGTATAAATGGACAATGTCAATGTTTGCCTGAATATTTCGGCGATCCATATTTCAATTGCCGTCCCGAGTGCCTTGTCAGTACTGACTGCGCTCCGGACAAAGCATGTGTCCAAAGGAAATGTGTAGAACCTTGCACTGGTGCTTGTGGGCAAAATGCAGTTTGTCAAGTAATTAACCATATACCTATGTGCAGCTGCAATACTGGATATACTGGGAATGCTTTCGTTACCTGTAATCCGATCCGAGGTATTTCAGTTTTTTTTTCATCTTTACTACCGTGTAGTGACGAATATAATGTTTTTAAAATCTGTTATTATATTTCAGAAGTTTCTAACACCAATCCATGCAGCACAGCAGTTTGTGGTCCCAATAGTCAATGTCGTGAAATAAACAATCAAGCCGTTTGTTCATGTCTACCAAGCTACTTGGGAATACCGCCTGCTTGCAGACCGGAGTGTGTTGTTAGTGCAGAATGTGCATTAAACCAAGCATGTATTAATCAAAAGTGTGTAAATCCATGTGTGGGAACATGCGGTAAAAGAGCAACGTGTGAAGTAGTGAATCATAATCCGGTCTGTGCGTGTCCAGAATCGTATTCTGGGGATCCATTCGTAGAATGTGTTTTCACATACAGTAAGTTTTAATTTTTTATCATAATCGTAAAAGATAATGTGCAAATAAGGCAAAAATATCATTAATTTTATACCTACAAATATAAAAAGCTAGAGAAAGGAAAATAAACGCTAAGCTTATATTTTTCTTATCCATTACAGATTTACCTCCGGTTATTATTAACCCCTGTGAGCCATCTCCATGTGGACCTAATTCCATTTGTAAGGATATCAATGGCACACCGTCATGTATCTGTATGCCAGAATTCAAAGGACAACCGCCATATTGTAAACCAGAATGCATTAGTAGCAGTGAATGTCCGTCACACTTAGCTTGTGTAAATCACAAATGCAAAGACCCATGTGTACAGGCATGTGGCGCTAATGCTGAATGTCGCGTTGTGAGCCACTCTGCGATGTGTGTGTGCCCACAAGGATACATTGGCGATCCTTTCCGTCAGTGTACACTGCAAACAACGCAAGAAATCCTTACGCCTTGTTCCCCTTCGCCGTGCGGTCCCAACGCTGTATGTAGAGAGCAAAATAAGGCCGGCTCCTGTACATGTAACGAAGGCTACTTCGGAAACCCATATGAAGGATGCCGTCCCGAATGCGTTTCCAACTCTGACTGTCCTGGTAATAGAGCGTGTATTGGAAATAAATGTCAAGATCCTTGTTCAGGAAATTGTGGAGTAAATGCTGAATGTAACACAATTAATCATTCGCCAAAATGTTCTTGTATGCCTGGCTATACGGGTGACGCATACAGACGTTGCAATCTTGTACCACGTAAGTATGCTAAGAATTTAAGGACTAATTAAATCAACAGCATTTCTTAATAATAATAATAATAATAATGATTTTAGCGGAAGATACTGTGTCTGTAAGCACGTGTTACCCGAGTCCTTGTGGACCTTACAGTCAATGTCGGGAACTAAACCAAAAAGCTGTGTGCAGTTGTTTGCCTAACTACATTGGCGAACCTCCTTCTTGTAAACCAGAGTGCACGTTGAGTTCAGATTGCTCTTCGGATAAAGCATGCATTAATCAAAAATGTGTTAACCCGTGCCCTGGTCCTTGTGGCCAAAAAGCAGAATGTAGAGTGTTCCATCATAATCCTGTATGTAGTTGTAAGGTGGGATTCACAGGCGACCCATTCACGAGATGTTATTCAAAACCAGGTAAATATTAGATTATTATACCTTACCAAAAATAATAAAAGAGGTGGTCATACTTTTGTTATTATAAATTACATCACTGATTTCTCTTTTTTTACTTTTTAGTGCCACAACCAGTATTAGTTGAGTCAAAAGATCCTTGCTCACCATCGCCTTGTGGACCGTTTGCAACATGTCGAAGTTTGGGGGGTCAGCCTTCTTGTACTTGTTCAGCCGGTTATTTAGGCAGTCCACCAAATTGTAGACCAGAATGTGTTACAAATCAAGACTGTATTGGTTCTCTTGCTTGTATAAATGAACGATGCAGTGATCCATGCCCTGGAGCTTGCGGAAAGTATGCACAATGTTCTGTGATCAAACACTTATCAATATGCACTTGTTTAGACGGTTATAAAGGAGATCCGTTCACTGCTTGCACATTAATACCCCTACAAGGTAAAGTAACAAAGCAATTCTAAACTCACCTCAAGTAATGTATTCTATTAAGGCGAAATCAACCATTATGATTTTTTTCTTTACAGATCAAAATGAACAAACCGATTTATGTAGTCCATCGCCTTGCGGATCTAACGCTGATTGTAACAACGGTGAATGTACTTGTTTGCCCGAATATCATGGCGATCCATATGTTGGATGCAGACCTGAATGTACTGTAAGCTCAGATTGTCAAAAAAATCAAATATGCGTCAACAAAAAGTGCAAAAACCCATGCCCAGAAACTTGTGGACTTAATGCAGTTTGCGAAGTGTTCAATCATATACCTATGTGTAGCTGTCCAGCTGGTTACACTGGAAACTCTTTTGTATCATGTAATGTACTTCAAGGTAAGAATTTTCATGAAATATTAAAGTAAGAGTATAGTATAGCTGGCATCAAATATTATGGCTTGTCTCTAAGAGTTCTAAAATCAGTTTACAAAAATCCTACGTATTGAAATGTTTATTCAAATTAAATACATGTGTACATATACACCGTGCAAAAATTGACTTATACCAAATTTGTTTACGTGATATAATTTTTTTACAAAATACAACAACAACGGTCGTTGATTCTTGTTTTTATTTACAGTGTCTCTGCCTACAAATCCTTGCAACCCGAGTCCATGTGGCCCTAACAGTCAATGTAGAGAAGCAAATGGGATCGCTGTTTGTTCATGCATAGAAGGTTTCTCTGGTAACCCTCCGACGTGTAGGCCTGAATGTACAACAAGTGCCGAATGTCCATTGAATAAAGCTTGCAATAATTATAAATGTATAAACCCATGCAAAGGCGCGTGTGGTGTCAGCGCACTCTGCGAAATTGTAAACCACAACCCTATTTGCTCTTGTCCCCAAGATTTCATAGGAGATCCATTTAGCAGATGCATACCAAAACGTAAGTTTCGTCTGACACGACTATTTAAGAGATTGCTCGTTTTGTTGTATCTTATACTATTTTTTTTAATTAACAGCGCAAGAAACACCAAAACCCACAAACCCCTGTACGCCATCACCATGTGGACCAAATTCGATATGTCAAACCATAAACGAAACTCCTTCTTGTTCATGCATGCCAGAATTCATTGGAAATCCTCCAAATTGCAGACCAGAATGCTCTAGTAACAGCGAATGTACGAATCATATGGCTTGCATTAATAAGAAATGTGGTGACCCATGTATAGGTGCCTGTGGTACATTAGCACAATGCCGCGTTGTAAGCCACACGCCAAATTGTGTGTGTCCTCCGGGGTATACTGGAGATCCATTTGTACAATGTAGTGTTCAGTTAAATATACCTCCAATTGAACGACCAAAGCCTTGCTCTCCATCTCCATGTGGCAGTAATGCTATTTGCAAAGAACGTAATAACGCCGGTGCCTGCTCGTGCTCACCTGGTTACTTTGGAAATCCTTACGAAGGCTGTCGACCAGAATGCACGGTCAATACTGATTGTCCATCTAACAGAATTTGCCAGCAAAACAGATGCCAGGATCCTTGTCCAGGCACTTGTGGATATAATGCACAATGCCAGACTATAAATCATTCACCAACTTGTACCTGTGTAACAGGGTATACTGGAAATCCATTCCAGAATTGTCAAATCATACAAGGTGAGTTTTCATATTTTTTCTTATTCAATAATTACGTAATGCTTTGCGTGTAATCAATATTCATATTGAAAAATTAAAGAAATTCATTACAACTATTATTCTTTTGTAATTGTATTTATTCATAATTTTAGAAGTGGAACCTGCTATCGATCCTTGTCAGCCGTCTCCTTGTGGGCCAAACAGCGTGTGCAAAGTAGTTAACGAACAAGCAGTGTGTACGTGCTTGCCTGATTATCGAGGTTCACCACCGAACTGCAGACCGGAATGCATTGTCAGCGCTGAATGTCCATCGGACAAAGCTTGTGTTGCTCTCAAATGTGCTGATCCTTGCATTGGCCAATGCGGACTAAATGCAAAGTGTCAAGTTATAAATCATAGTCCAATATGCTCATGTATGGAACGATTTACCGGCGATCCCTTCAGTCGCTGCTTTGAATTTGTACCACATGCTCCAGAAGAATATGAAAGGCCAAAGAATCCCTGTTTACCATCACCTTGCGGGCCTTTCAGTGAATGTAGAGACATTGGCGGAGTCCCGTCTTGTATTTGTCTACCGAGCTATATCGGTGCTCCTCCGGGATGTCGTCCAGAATGTACAATAAATGCTGACTGTCCAAGTAATTTGGCCTGTATAAATAAAAAATGCCAGGATCCATGTCCAGGCTCTTGTGGCTTAAATGCACAATGTATAGTTAAGAAAAATACTCCAATTTGTACGTGTATTGAAAGCTTCATTGGCGACGCTTTCACGGAATGTAAATTGCAGGGTAAGCATACATTTAATCTATAAAAATAATATTGAATCGCAGAAATGTATGTACGCGCTTAGCTTGAGAACAACTTTACCGATTTTGATGAATTTTTTGTGTGTATTTGAGTGGGTCTCCAGATGGTTTAGATTTATAATTGGAACCAGCAGAAATTACTAGAATCGGGTCCTAGATTTTTATTCTTCAAGGCAGGACAATGTCTGTCGGGCCGTTAGTAAAATATGTAAATAGCTTATTTTGTTAAATTTACTTAATAATTGAATATTTTACCTTTTATGATTTTTGTTTTTTTAACTTTTAGAAGTTACTGAAGACGAAATAGACTTGTGCAATCCATCGCCCTGTGGTGCAAATGCAGTTTGCAACGACGGTGACTGTTCATGTCTCACTGAATACCAAGGAGACCCTTACTTCGAATGTCGACCAGAATGCGTTTTAAGCTCAGATTGTCCTCAAAATAAGGCTTGTCTACGAAATAAATGTGTAGATCCCTGTAACAGTGGAGTATGTGCAGTGAATGCGCTTTGTGAAGTAATTAATCATGTGCCGATGTGCAGATGTCCTGAACAAATGACAGGGAACGCTTTTGTAAGATGTTCGAATTTAGAAGGTAGTTATTGTTTATTTATTTCGTTAGATATATTATCAATGTTCATGTGGTTTAACATATTTTGCTTTTTTTCAGTCTCTAAACCAGAACCATGTCAACCCAGCCCGTGCGGTCCGAACAGTCAGTGCCGTGCTATTAATGGCCAAGCAGTGTGCTCATGCCTAACCGGCTATATTGGTAACCCACCCACCTGCCGACCAGAGTGTACAGTTAGTACTGACTGTTTGCCAAATGAGGCCTGCAGCAACATGAAGTGTATTAACCCATGTCTAGGAGCATGTGGAGTTGCATCGAAATGCCAAGTTATAAATCATAATCCTATATGTTCATGTCCTTCTTCATATACGGGTAATCCATTTGTCAGGTGTATTGTACAAGAATACAAACCGGAATCCGTCGACCCCTGCACTCCATCACCGTGTGGTCCCAACTCCGTTTGCAAAGAGGCTTTGGGATCACCATCCTGCTCTTGTTTAAGTGGCTATGTGGGATCTCCCCCTTATTGCAAGCCAGAATGTATAAGTAATTCAGAATGTCCGATACATCAAGCCTGTATAAATCAGAAATGCGCAGATCCCTGTGTCGGTGCTTGTGGTGTAAATACTGAATGTCATGTTTTTAGTCACTCACCTTCGTGCCATTGTATTCCTGAATATACCGGCAATCCATTCATACAATGTAACAGAATTGAAATAGTACAAGAAGTTTCGACACCATGTGAACCGTCGCCTTGTGGTGCAAATGCTATTTGCAAAGAATACAATGGTGCTGGATCGTGTACTTGTGTACATGATTTCTTCGGTAACCCCTATGAAGGATGCCGGCCAGAATGCCTTATTAACACAGATTGTCCGTCAAACAAAGCATGTGTGCAAAACAAATGTCTCGACCCATGTCCAGGAGCTTGTGCACCAAATGCGCTTTGTCAAGTCGTCAATCATGCTCCATCTTGCACTTGTGAGCGTGGCTACACAGGCGACCCATTTAGATATTGTACACCTGAAAGTAAGTTTAGTACAATTTTAAGTTAGTTGTGTATTTTGCAGTAAAAAACTTGAATTTACCGTTCAGTGACCATGCAGATTGTCAGGGCATTTTGGATAACTTTATTTATTTATTTTCATGTTTTTGATCTTTTTCTTTTCGGTTTTTTATTATAATTTCTTTATAAATGTAAATTTAGCAAAAAAACATTTAAATCTATACTATTATAAAATTCTAAAAAAGCCATATATAAACGGCGGAGAACACGATGCCTTTTTTTCTTGTCTGTTTGTTTGGGATTCACGTAAAACCTGCTGGGCCGATTTCGAGGCGGTTTTCGCTGACCGACAGGAAATTTTTCGACTTAAAATCTGTGCCTTTTTTATTCTGGGAATCCCGCGGTAATTTTCCGGGAAGCGGTTTGTAGTTGTTCGGGTGCATACAAATTTACTTATTCCGACACAGTTTTCACTCAAACGATAGCTTACATTCTTTTTGTATGCTGCAGTACTTTTTGTTCCGAGAATCCCGCAGGAATCTCAAGACAAACGTGGTTGAAGTCGCAGGCTTATCTTAGTATAATTATAATACTTAAATGTATAGTACATTAGTACAATATTATTTTGGCATGAGTATTTTATTGCTTATTACAGTTAATTACCATACTGTTTATCAGATATTACTATAAATATTTTGGGTAAATATTGCAGAAATTCCTGAAGCTGTCGATGTATGTCAACCATCCCCTTGCGGACCAAACAGCCGATGTCAAGAAGTAAATACACAAGCGGTGTGTTCCTGCTTGCCAAACTTCCTTGGAACACCACCAGGCTGCCATCCTGAATGCATCACAAGTGCGGAATGTGAAAGAGACAAGGCGTGTATTGATCAGAAATGTGAAGACCCATGCATAAATGCATGTGGGGTAAACGCAGACTGTAAGGTTATAAATCACAGTCCGATTTGTCAATGTAAATCTTCTTACACCGGAGATCCATTCACTCGATGTTACCCTATTCCACGTGAGTATAATTATGCTTTGATGATGTTAAAAGCGTTTGTATCCTTTCTAACTAATAAATGAAGTTAATAAAAAATTAGCTTGTAATGTCTGTCTGGTCTGATTCATTTAAATTATCATAAGGATTTTAAATGGATAAATTATTGTAAACTATATTATCTTTCAGCGCCTGTTGCCAATGTCGTATTAGAACCATACAAAAACCCATGTGTGCCGTCACCATGTGGACCTAATTCTATCTGCCAGGAAATAAGAAATATGCCCACGTGTACTTGCATGAGTAATTACATCGGTAGTCCACCGAACTGTAAACCTGAGTGTACTATAAATGCAGAGTGCCCAACTTCTCAGGCCTGTATTCAGCAAAAATGCCGTGATCCTTGCCAGGGATCATGTGGTATTAGCGCCTTATGCACGGTGTCAAGGCACATGCCCATTTGTACATGTCCAGATGGTTATACAGGCGACGCATTCACAGTATGTTCTCCGAAACCACCTGGTACGTAGCCTGAATTTATTCCTAATATTTGTTTAATAGTGGTACAATTAAGGCACATGGACCTATCAATGTCTGTTATCTCAACTGCTACAAAGAATAAAGCATCATTTTTCAGAAAAAAATTATGATCAAAACTACTCTTTTCCATCTCATGATCATTGTAACTGTTTCATTAGTAACCAATTCTAAAGGATTTCAAATACGGGATTCTAAAGGTAACAAGAATAACACTAAGAATTAAAATGGGAAAGTTGCAAAGATTATTATAAAAAGAAAAATATGGTATTTGCTGTAGGGAAACATAATGATTATTGTTTTGTTTTGTATTAATTGATACTATAGGTATTGATGGTAAAAGGTTAAGTTTAAAGTATAGTTAATTATATTAGTGGTGTTTGTGAAAGACACTTGTATTGTATAAAAGATAATATGGATAGGTACTTCACA
Organism: Dendrolimus punctatus; assembly: GCA_012273795.1. Lineage (NCBI taxonomy): Eukaryota > Metazoa > Arthropoda > Insecta > Lepidoptera > Lasiocampidae > Dendrolimus > Dendrolimus punctatus. The sequence continues at coordinate 10,524,202 of CM022537.1, forward strand.
AATTATAATTCTAACATTTTTTAATAATAGTAGAACGAGTTTTACGTTGGTATGGAATTTTAATTAGGGTTTTAACATATGTTTTGCAGAAATGGATGTTACGTTTGACAAATGCAATCCTTCTCCTTGTGGATCGAATGCCGTATGCAACGATGGTGTATGCACTTGTGTAGAAGAACATCAAGGAGACCCTTACATCGGCTGTAGGCCTGAATGTGTACTTAACAGTGATTGTGCCAGAGATAAAGCTTGCTTAAGAAACAAATGCATGAATCCCTGTTTGGAAACATGTGCACCAAACGCAGTTTGTGAAGTCATAAATCACATACCGATGTGTAGCTGTCCTCAAGGAATGACCGGCAATGCTTTCTACAACTGTGAGATAATAAAAGGTACGCATAAGAATTAAATGATGTAATTGTAAGAATAAATAATTATCTAAAGAATAGGGGAAGTAATTTTAAATCATAATTATTGTTTTAGTGCCTATTCAGAGTAATCCTTGTCTACCATCCCCCTGTGGTCCGAACAGTCAATGTAGAGAAATAAATGGACAGGCTGTCTGCACGTGTGTACCGAGATACAGAGGAAGTCCACCCACCTGCCGACCTGAATGTGTGGTTAGCTCCGACTGTGCACCCAACAAGGCTTGTAGTAACCAAAAATGTATTAATCCTTGTGTTGGATCATGCGGCGTGGATGCAAAATGTAGTGTCGTGAAACACAATCCTATCTGTACTTGCCCTACCAAATACACAGGAGATCCTTTCACCAGATGTGTTCCATTTAGTAAGTAAATAATAATGTACTTATTATGAAATAAAATTTAATTGCTAATTTGAGTTAATATATATGTATGGTACAATATTACTTAAAATTAATTATATAGTTTGATAGGTTTTGTTAATATATATTGTGTCTGCATGTTTCAATCGATATGCAAAATAATATTCAAGCAAAAAGATAGATAAAATTACAATTGTCCCAGTCTCTATCACTTAAGCCTAAAATATTACATTAAAAATATGCTATAATTAAATTAAATCTATATTATATAACACATGTATAGATAAATTATATTTGAGAATTATTTGCGTTTGTAGTAGTAATTACATATATTTTTTTTTAGTAGTACAATATTTATTTTTTAGTAGTATTTACAATCAAAAGTCAATGGTGAAAATCAAATCAACAATTATTATTTACATTGTTGTTGTGAGGGTTGACTTTTTGGTTTTATTTTGATAATTAATTAATTAATTGATTAACTGATATTGAAAAATAAAGCGACATTTGTAGACTATAAGATAAGCATCGTCATACTGTGCTTTTTTTGCCGCCATATCATCCTCAGTTTAATCCAATTGAAGATATATGGGGATAGTGAAAAGTAACGTCGCAAAATTATATCACAATAAACTCATATTCACTGTGATATTATTGTGCATTCATATGCTATAATGACTTTAGCTGAGGAAAAAATTAGTAGCATAACTCTAGAGGAATGGAAAAAAATATCTACATGCTATTGAAGAGAGAAAGAAATTTCAGAGCAATTGATAAAGGGTTTATATATAATATAAGAATTAACTAGAATTATTAACCCAAATGATTCGTCGGATAAAAGTGAGGATGAGGATGAATACGAAATGTCTGGAGTTGAAGACATTTTAATTTTTAAAAATATGCTTAGTATAAATATTTATTATTTTAATATCGTTTAACATTATTAGTTTCATATTGAGTACCTGACTAAAAAAATATATAAAAAGTATTAGTTTCTTTATTCATGTGCTAACCATACACTATTACAAACGCAAAATATCTCGAAACTAATTTACCTGTACCTGCCTGTAAAAATATATATAAACGTGTTATTGTATTTATTTATGTTCTAACAGTGCACTACTACAAAAGCAAAAGTGTCAAAGTTAATTTACCTGTAAATATGTATGTATATGTATAGGGTATTTAAAAATACAAAATTAAAAAAAAATGATATTATCAGTCCATAAACAAATCAACGCTTTGCATATCTCTCTATTTCCTGGGAATAGGCAGTATAGCCGCCTCGGTAGTCCAAGGTGGATTGCTTGGTTTTATACATTGGGAACCTTGGTGCACAGGATTTCTCATTAAATACAATATATATATTTATATTAAACTGAAAAACTGCACAGTTGCATACTTACAAACAATTATGAACTTACGTTATTGATATGAAGGTCAACGCAAACTTTTGATTCCTTAGAATTCGTTAATGTTTTTATTCTATACTTATTTGTTCTTATATTTGTATATTCCTTCCTCTTATTTTCAAAATGATCCGTATTATATCAATTTTGACCAATAACCTTACGATAACGGAAATGAGAAATAATTTCTCATGGAAAATTGAATAGTTTTCACGGGATAAAAATTCGCCCTTTACAGAGCGAATAATATAACCTATTGGACGATGTGTTTTTCAGGGCCACCTATTGCAGATGTGACTCCTTGTACTCCGTCACCCTGTGGACCAAATTCAATATGTAAGGAAGTATCTGGAACTCCATCGTGTACTTGTCTTCCTGAATTTTCTGGATCACCACCATATTGCAGGCCAGAATGCACTAGCAACAATGAATGCCCATCAACTCAAGCTTGCATCAATCAAAAATGTAAAGATCCATGTATCAATGCTTGTGGTAGTAATGCACAATGCAGAACAATCAGTCACTCTCCAATGTGTTTCTGTGATATTGGTTTCACTGGAGATCCATTTTCAAATTGTTACATACAGCATGAGACTCTCCCTGAAAATCCAACACCATGTGAACCAACACCTTGTGGACCAAATGCCGAATGTAGACAACATAATTTAGCTGGATCTTGTAGTTGTTTGCCAGACTATGTAGGGAACCCGTATGAGGGCTGTCGACCTGAATGTACCGTCAACACGGACTGTATTCCCAGCAAGGCATGTATAAGGAACAAATGTCAAGACCCTTGCCCTGGCACTTGCGGACCCCTAGCTATGTGTGCCGTTGTCAATCATCTGCCTGTTTGCACGTGTCCTTCTGGGTATACAGGAGATCCATATCAAAGATGCAACATTTTCAGAGGTAATATAGTTATTTAAATCAAATAATATTTATTATCTTCTTTAAATTATGATTACACATTTTGGCTGAAGAAATCACACTGATTATATAGTTTCTAAATCACAATAGTTACAAGTGAATTACATTAGAATCATTATCAGGTCATTTTTGTGTAGAAAGAAATCCTAATTTCGGCACAATTACTTCGATTCTATTTTATATAATTTTCTTTTCAGAACCAGTTCTGGATGAGTCTCCGTGTGTACCAAATCCATGTGGTCCTAACAGTATTTGTCGCGCAGTAAATGGTCAAAGCGTATGTTCCTGCATGCCAAATTATATAGGTTCTCCTCCAGGCTGTAGACCAGAATGCACAGTTAGCTCTGAGTGTCCCAGCGATAAAGCTTGTATCAATTACAAATGCTCAGATCCATGCCCGGGCCATTGCGGATTAAACACTTACTGTAAAGTTATAAATCATAGTCCTATATGTACTTGTAGTGCTGGTTTTATGGGAGATCCATTTACTCGTTGTTATCAACAAGGTAAGCCTAACAGTTATCATTATTTTTTAAATAAGTATGCTGGAATTTAATTTTGATCAACTGAATTTGTTTTTAGTGGCCGTACAACAGCCTCCTGAAATAATTAGAAACCCGTGCGTGCCTAGTCCTTGCGGCAATAACGCTATATGCCGTGATGTTAATGGTTACCCCTCATGTACATGTCTACCTGAATACCAAGGACTTCCCCCGAACTGTCGACCAGAGTGTGCCATTAATCAAGACTGCCCTTCAAATAAAGCTTGCATAAATATGAAATGTCGGGACCCATGTCCTGGCAGCTGTGGACAGAATGCAATATGTACTGTTTTTAACCATGTACCAGCGTGTACATGTTCTCAAGGGTATTCTGGTGATCCTTTTGTTTCATGCGTAATACTTCAACCAGTTAAAGGTAAAGTATTAATAAAACTTAAATACCCTTTGTTTTAATCGACTTCAAGAAGAAGGGGATTCTCAATTAGTCTGTATGTTACTTTGTATGTTCTTTACTCGATTTCTCCGTCAATCGTGGACCGATTTTCAAAAAAATATATTTTAATCGAAAGCTTATTTATACTCCCGAATTGGTCCAAAGGTCACCAAGTCAAGATCTGATGAGTGGATTGAATCCCAGGGCTATTGAGCATAACCCTTGATTAAGAATGCTGAGCGCCTAAATTCTTCAAAAAATCTTCCATGCGCGTGTAGCTATTAGTCTGCCGTTTACCGGCACTTAATTTTTAATATGCATGTTACGCGATTTCTTCGTTAATTGTGGATTGATTTTGTTTTTTTTCTTCATTGGTAAGGGTGTATGTTACCCAGGCGGTTCCATGGTCACCAAGTCAGGATCTGATTTGTGGATTGTAAGAAAATCGAGAGCAAGCCTTGCCTTGAGCATATACACTGAAGAGTGAGACTGCAAATCGTTTACGCGAGCCAGTTGTAAAAGTTCTACATGTGCTTAATATATTATTTCTAAAGCTATTGAAGTGCTTACGCAACTAAAAAGTAAAAAATATTTTTTTTAACGAAAGCAAACAAGTCTTCAGGCTAAAAACCAAAAAAATAATATTTACCCGACTTCTTTCTACAACATCTCGAAGTTGGTGTCACATAAAACATATTACTATATTTTGTAATTGTGTTGTTGTTCTTTTATATTTTCCTTGGATTTTATTGTGAATCAGTTTTATTTTTGTTAATATTTTTTTATAGTTGAACTATTGTTTGTTTCGACAAGATCTTTTATACTCTTCCTCTGTATTTTTGTTAGGCTCATTAAAATAAAGCTTCTAAAAGAAAGAAATGAAAAAGAAAGGTATAATTTATTATGAAACAAATCATTTTAATTTCGTCCAAGCTGATAGACAATATTTTATTCCATCCTTATAAATTTTTCCACTTTTAAGATGAGTAATTAACTATACTTTACTGTTTTTATAGATGAAATTCCTAAAGACCCTTGCAATCCATCACCGTGTGGATTTAATGCTCAATGTAATAATGGAATTTGCACTTGTATAAATGATTACTTTGGAGATCCATATCTGGGCTGTAAACCGGAATGTGTTACAAATACGGATTGTAGTACGGACAAAGTTTGTTCGAACAACAAATGTGTTAATCCGTGTCCTGGAACATGCGCTACTACTGCACAATGCAATGTCTATAATCACATACCAATATGTACATGTCCTGAAGGCACAACCGGAAATGCATTTGTAGAATGCCATGTTTTTGAAAGTAAGTAGTAAATGAAAAAATGATCTTATTTTTGAGAATAACATAAATCTATTAACTTAATTACAAAATAAACAAATAAATTTATACTTGTTTTGGCTTAGAGTACTCACAGTTATATAATTTTCAGTTACGTTCTCGGACCCTTGTAATCCAAGTCCATGCGGACCAAATAGTCAATGTCGAACAGTCAACAGTCAACCAGTTTGCTCGTGCTTATCAACGTATATTGGAAGTCCACCTTCTTGTCGACCTGAATGCTCAATTAGCGCAGAATGTCCACGAAATGAGGCCTGCAACAATCACAAATGCATCAACCCTTGTTTGGGAACCTGTGGCTATGGAGCTAAGTGTGAGGTTGTGAACCATAATCCTATATGCTCTTGCCCTGTACAATACACAGGAGACCCGTTTGTTCAATGCACAGCGATTGGTAAGTGTAAATATTTTTATAAAAAATATTTCCTTATGATGATATCCTGCATTATAGAAAGCTTATATTTATCATATGAAACATTTTTCAGTCGCTAATCCTTTGCCGCCCGTTGACCCTTGCACGCCTTCACCATGTGGGCCTTATTCGGTATGCAAAGTTATTGGTGAATCACCATCGTGTACATGTCAGCCGGATTATACTGGAGCTCCACCTAACTGCCGACCAGAGTGTGTTAGCAACTCCGAATGCCCAACAAACTTGGCATGTGTCAACCAACGTTGCCGAGATCCATGCCCAGGAAGCTGTGGTTATAACGCAGACTGTAAAGTTATTAGTCATGCTTTGGTTTGTTCCTGTCCTTATGGCCAAACTGGAGACCCATTAGTTTCTTGTAATCAAATAAAAGGTAAAAGTTGCCTCATTCTATAATATTATAACATTCTAAACATGCCGTGTCTGTACATTCGAGTTATTAAAATAAACAACTGGAATTCACTATATAAACGATGGAGAACACGATGCAATTGTTTTGAGATATCTTGTCTGTTTGCTCGCGATTTACGTAAAAAGTACAACGCCGATTTCCATGCGGTTTTCGCTGATCGACAACGATTTCCTAGACTTAAAATTTGCACTTCTTTTTATCCCGGAAATCCTGCGATAATTTTCCCGGGAGCGGTTTCTCGTTGTCCGGGTGTACAAAAAATTACCTTATTGCGATACAGTTTTCACTAAAACGATAGTTGTGGTACTTTGTGTCCCGGGAATCCCTGAAGAATTACAAGTCAAGCGCGGACGTAGTCGCTGGCATATTCTAGTATTTAAATATAATCTAAAAAACTGACGTCATAATTCGTAGTAATAGTAATATAATATAAATATAATTGTATGTATTTTCTAGAAACTGTCTTCGAATACAGTTCACCGTGTGAACCATCACCTTGTGGTCTTAATGCAAAGTGTACTGAAAGAAACGGCGCTGGAGCTTGCACGTGTCTAGAATCTTACGTTGGAAACCCGTATGAAGGATGTCGACCGGAGTGTGTTATAAATAGTGACTGTTCACCTATGTTAGCTTGCATTCAAAACAAATGTAAAGACCCTTGTCCTGGTATATGTGCTCACAATGGAATATGTCAAGTCGTAAATCATCTTCCTTCGTGTTATTGTCCACCTGGATTGACAGGAAACGCTTACTCCAATTGCGTAGAGAAAGTCGAAGGTAAAAGTTTATTGCTTACATAATTGAAAATATATACTATATTATAATAGATCTGTAGGGGTGTCAAGTTTGTATATTGAATTTTAAAATGAGAAAATATCAGAGATAGTAATCGAACGAGCAGATTTAGAAAATTTTACTTTTATAATCTTTGTCTGTCTGTTAGAGCATTATTTAAAGACAACGGATTTTAATGAAACTGGACTCAGAGTTGGCTTATATCTCGAATCAACACTTGATAAATTTATTGTGAAAATTGACGCCGTTTCCATTTCCATAGTGTAGATGAACGCTGCTAAAGTTAAAGAATTACGTTAATTATATTTATACTAATTTTATTTCAGATAACATTAAACTGACTCCATGTTCACCATCTCCTTGTGGGCCTAATAGTCAATGTAGAGAAATAAATTCTCAAGCAGTTTGTAGTTGCCAGACTGACTTTATGGGTACCCCACCAAACTGTCGACCTGAATGTACTATTAACAGTGAATGTATTAGTGACAAAGCATGCTTAAATAGAAAATGCGTTGATCCATGTATAGGGCAGTGTGGAAGAAATGCAATCTGTAGAGTTATTGCACATAATCCTATATGTTCCTGTCAAGATAGTTTTTCGGGAGATCCATTCACAAACTGCTATCCTGGTAAGTATATTTTTATAACATGTCTTTAACTTCCGTAAAACTTAATATTAAGCACAAAAATTACTGACCAATTTTAATATTTCAGCGGCAATATCGATTCCTGTAACTCCAGTAGAAGTAAATCCTTGTGTTCCGTCACCTTGTGGGCCAAACTCGTTGTGTGACAACATTAATGGAAATGCACGCTGCACCTGTCTTCCAAATTATATTAGTTCACCACCAAATTGTAGACCAGAATGTACTATCAATTCAGAGTGCAATGCAGTTATGGCATGTATCAACAACAAATGTGTTGACCCTTGTCCAGGAGCATGTGGAAATAACGCACAATGCAATGTCAATAATCATTTACCAATTTGCTCTTGTTTACCTGGATTCTCTGGCGATCCCTTCACTTATTGTAATATAATTCAACAAGGTAGGTGATATACATCATGAAATACCTTCTATTCTGTATAGAGTTACTATTTTTTTACTTATTATGAAACCGAATCTATATCTACTTTACAGAGAACCCAGAACCGGTGAATCCTTGTTCTCCATCACCTTGCGGTTCAAACGCTGTTTGCAATGACGGTATTTGCTCCTGTATAGCAGAATACCATGGTGATCCATATTTCGGATGCAAACCAGAATGTGTTCTGAATTCTGACTGTGAGAGAAATAAAGCCTGCATAAGAAATAAATGCAATGATCCTTGTATTGGAATATGTGGTAATGAAGCTGTATGCGAAACTATTAATCACATACCAATGTGCTCCTGTCCATCAGGATTTACGGGATCACCTTTCCATTATTGTACTAAACTGCCTGGTAAGTGTAACAAGTATTCTTGACCAATTGTTAACAAAGTTTATGCTTTGACATTTTGATTTTCTACTGATTAAAATTGTTCATAATCTCCGTGATAGATAATTTCAATTTTCTACTAATGGTAAAGTAAGCGAATATATAATAAAATAGGTATAAAAACTGCATTAATGTGGTAACTGTAGATTTTGAAAAAAACTTATAATATATTACACTAGGTTACATAATAACATAATATGCGCCAAGCGAGGCGAATTGTTAAGACTTCATTAATTTTAAGACAAAATTGTATTAAATAAATCACTGTGACGTATGTGTTAATAAATTAAACTATATCTAATATTTACAGAAGTGCCAGTGTCTCTGTGTGAACCATCACCATGTGGCCCTCATAGTCAATGTAGAGAAGTTAATGGACATGCAGTATGTGTCTGTATTCAAGGATATATCGGTAGCCCACCAAACTGTCGCCCTGAGTGCACAATCAGCTCCGATTGTAAATTAAACCAGGCGTGTTCGAATCAGAAATGCATTGACCCCTGTCCAGGAGCTTGTGGTAGAAATACTCATTGCATTGTTGTTAACCACAATCCAGTGTGCACTTGCTTAGCAGGATATTCTGGAGATCCATTCAGCGTGTGTCAATTTATTCGTACGTATTTTTTAATAAACACCGTACACACCCTTTGTTCAATAAATATTGTAAAAAAACTGCGTCAAATAATAAAACAATCAAATTACCCTCATTTTGGACACGTTATTTAACAGAGAATAGCTACTATATATGTAACATTAATTTAAATGTAATTTATGGGTACTTAATTTTAACTTAAACGCTTCTAAACTAGGAACGCTCGCATATTTTATAGAAGTGATTTACTCAAATTAAAACACGTGCAAATTATAAGTTCCTTTAATATCTCTCACAGTGTTTTGTTAAAAATCATAATTCAGATATATTTTTTGTTTTATTAGTTAATCACTTTAAAAAAAAATTAGTCCTTTTAATAGGGAAAACAAATATATTGTAACATATTATTTTGTACTTTCAGCTGCCACGCCACCAGAGAAGATAAGTCCTTGTTTACCTTCACCTTGTGGACCCAATGCACAGTGTTCGGAAAATGGAGACCAACCCGATTGCAGATGTTTACCAGATTTTGTTGGTGTACCACCTAATTGTAGACCTGAGTGCACAAGTAATACTGAATGTGCTTCCAACATGGCTTGTATCAACAGAAAGTGTCGAGATCCTTGCGCTGGATCTTGTGGTGTTAATGCGGAATGTAGAGTAGTCAGCCATACCCCTATTTGTCTTTGTGAGAGGGGCTACACTGGTGATCCATTCCTTTATTGTAAAATTGAGCAAGCTACTGTAATCGAAGAACGACCAACGCCTTGCGTTCCTTCTCCGTGTGGTGTAAATGCTGAATGTAAAGAACAAAATAATGCTGGGTCATGTATTTGTTTGTCTGGTTATTTCGGTAATCCTTATGAATCTTGCAAACCCGAATGTTTATTAAATTCTGACTGCCCGTCGAATTTGGCATGCTATCAAAATAAATGCCATGATCCTTGCCCTGGAACGTGTGGAATCAACGCCTTATGCAATGTTATTAATCACATCCCGACATGTTCATGTCCTGATCAGCATTACGGAGACCCTTATCAAATGTGTACTTTTAAGCCTCAGTGTGAGTATCATGCATGCATTGCAATTGTATATTGTTTAAATATTTCAATGTTAGTCAAAAAATTTAAGACTTACGCTTTAGACAATTTCTAAAACAAATCTGAACAATAATAATACATAATTGTTTATATAAACGCTAATGGTATTTAAAATCAACCTTGGTGTTTCGGTCCGACATTAGTGGCCAGGTTCTAGTCCTATCTACAAGTTCAGCAGCACATTGGTGTAGTTTAGCATTGCAAATGTTCATAGGCGACGGTAACCACATTCCATCATAATTGGGCCATCAGCCTCTCTGCTGAACTCCAGTATAAATTTTAAAAAATCTAAATATGCAGAAACTCCCCACAATAACTCAAATATTTATAGATATTTTCGATTGTGAATATATTTTATACTTGATATTGTTATTTACAGCGGAAATATTAGATCCTTGTGACCCATCTCCTTGTGGACCGAATAGCCAATGCAAATCCCAAAACGGTCTAGCTATTTGTATTTGCATCAGTGGATATCAAGGCTCCCCGCCTGCATGTAGACCTGAATGTTCAACTAGCTCGGAATGTACGTTGGATAAAGTTTGTGAAAATTTCCATTGTGTATCGCCATGTCCAAAAGCGTGTGGCGTAAATTCAGAATGCAGAGTTATCAAACATAATCCTATATGTACATGTAAACAAGGCTATACAGGGGATCCATTTACCGTTTGCTATGAGGCACCAGAACCAAAACCGCCACTGAAAGAACAGACCAATCCTTGTGTCCCATCGCCTTGTGGATTAAACGCTGAATGTCGAGATGTCGGAGGCATACCTTCTTGTAGCTGCATTGTAGGATATTTTGGCAGTCCACCAAACTGTAAACCAGAATGTGTTGTCAATACGGATTGCAGCAACGATAAGACTTGTATAAATATGAAATGTGAAGATCCATGCATAGGTTCATGTGGATTGAATGCTTTGTGTACCGTCATTAAACACGTGCCCGTATGTTCATGTCCTCAAGGTTATCAAGGCGATCCATTTTCTGTGTGCAGCATAAAACCACCAGGTACATATTATTCTTCTAATTGTAATAAATCTTCATTTAATAAAAACATCTTATTATACATATAATTACTTATTGTGTTCATATCTTTTGAATTTGCAGAACCTCCACAAAGCATTGATCCATGCCATCCATCACCATGTGGTGCCAACACACAATGCAACAGCGGTGTTTGTACATGCCTGCCTGAATATCAAGGAGATCCATACTTTGGGTGTCGCCCTGAATGTGTACTGAGTTCTGACTGTCCTCTGGACAAAGCATGCTTAAACTCAAAGTGCTTCGACCCATGTCAAAATATGTGCGGCGTAGATGCTCACTGCAATGTCTATAACCACGTTGCAATTTGTAGTTGTCCAACTGGAATGACTGGTGACGCTTTCACCCAATGTACTACAATCACCAGTAAGTAATTTATATGTAATTAGGTGCATACCTGTTTCAGTTTTGTTATATAATAACTATATGTAAAAAATATTTCAGAACCGGCCAGCAATCCTTGCAGTCCATCACCTTGTGGACCTAACAGTGTTTGCAGAGAAGCTAATGGTCAAGCAATATGTGCTTGTGTTCAAGATTTCATTGGAAACCCGCCAAACTGTAGACCAGAATGTATACAAAGTACAGACTGTCCTCCTCATCGTGCATGTATTAATCGAAAATGTCAAGATCCTTGTCCTGGGTCTTGTGGTTATAATGCGATCTGTAATATAAAAAATCATAACCCAATATGTACTTGCCCGCCTAAATATACTGGATCCCCCTTCACCCATTGTTATGGTAAATAATTACACTATTTTCAATGCTGTGCTCTGATAATCTGTATTTCTTTGATTAGATCGTTAATTAATAATAAATATTTTAAAACATTTTAGTTCAAGTGCTAGAAGAACCTCCAACAAATCCATGCAATCCTTCCCCATGCGGACCAAATAGCATATGTAACCCAACACCAGACGGAAGTTCGTACATTTGCTTATGTCAGCCCACATTTGAGGGATCTCCTCCTCAATGTCGACGGGAATGTACAACAAGTGATGAATGCCACCCGGATAAAGCTTGTATACAATATAAATGTAAAGACCCATGTCCAGGATCATGCGGCTTGAATACACAATGTATTGTTCGTCTACACAGCCCCATGTGCTCCTGTCAAAACGGTTACACTGGTGATCCATTCACGTCATGCTATTTGCTCCCCGAAGCCATAGAAGAAGAAGTAGACCCTTGCAACCCCACACCGTGTGGAATAAATGCCAGATGCCAAGTAACCAGAAATGGCGCCGCAGCATGTATGTGTGAACAAGGCTATTTTGGAAATCCTTACGAATCCTGTAGGCCTGAATGTGTTGTGAATACCGACTGTCCTTTCAACAAGGCATGTCTTATGAATAAATGTGAAGACCCATGCCCAGGACTATGCGGCTCAACGGCGTCATGCCAAGTTATTAATCATATTCCATCTTGTAATTGTGCTCCAGGATATACTGGAAATCCTTACTCATACTGCCATCTGATAATAAGGGAACCAGGTATTAAAATTCACAGTTGAATAATTAACATATTTGCTTTCTAAGAAAAACTATCTTAATAATTAAAATATATGTTGCAGATACCACATTACCACAAAACCCGTGTGTACCCAATCCTTGTGGTAGCAACGCCCTTTGTAATAACAATAATGGTGTAGCTTCGTGCTCTTGTTTGCCTGATTTCTTTGGATCACCTCCTAACTGTCGACCAGAATGTACTGTCAATTCAGAGTGCGAAAAATCAAAGAGCTGCATCAGGCAAAAGTGTGTCAATCCATGCAATGCAGTTTGTGGCCAGAACGCAGAATGTAAAGTAATAAATCACGCACCAATATGCTCATGCCCACCCAACTTTGAAGGAGATCCATTTATACGATGCGTACAAAGAGAAAGTAAGCAATATAAGTTAAGCTTATATTTGAGTTACGTTATTATTATTTACTTTACGTAATATAATAATAACGTAACGTAATTAACAATACATGATATTGAGATGCTTACACATTTAAAGTGTATTATTATAAATTTATTTTTACTAATATATACAATTTTTAATTTCTTAGAACTGCCAACGCCAGAACACAATATTAATCCGTGCGTGCCATCCCCATGCGGACCTAATAGTTTTTGCCAGCCTGTGAACCAGAACCCAGTATGTGCTTGTTTAGAAAATTATATGGGGTCACCGCCGAACTGTAGAGCCGAATGTACAGTGAACTCAGATTGCCCAAGTTCAAAAACCTGTATCAATCAGAAATGTCGCGACCCTTGTTTAGGCTCTTGCGGCTTACACACAGAATGTCAGGTTTATCAACATGCCGCCATCTGTAGTTGTGCGGAGGGTTACACAGGCAATCCATTTGAGAGCTGTCATGTTATTCAAAAAATAGGTAATTTGATTTTATATGTATAGAATGACAGTAACTATTTTCTGGTTTGAAACCGTTTCAATATTCCCTACTGGTCTGTTTCAGAACCCCTTCCGAGCGTTTATGATAAATGTGATCCGAGCCCCTGCGGGGCAAACGCAGATTGCAATGATGGAGTATGTACATGTAGACCTAATTATTTCGGAAATCCTTATTTAAGTTGTCGACCTGAATGTACAAACAACGCGGACTGTGCCTCACATCTCACGTGTGTCAATAACAAATGCATCGACCCATGTCCTAACCTATGCGGTCAAGGGGCAAACTGTGAAGTTTATAATCACATTCCAATGTGCAGTTGCCCAACAAATACAACAGGAAATGCCTTCTTCGCTTGTATACCAATTAAGGGTAATTTTTTATGGATATATAAACTATATTATGTTAATCTTTTCATTTATTGAAAGGTATATAATAATTAATTCATAAATTTTCTTCTAGGGCCTATTGAAAAGAAAAATCCATGTGAACCATCTCCTTGTGGGCCTAATAGTGTGTGCCGTACAATGAACGAACAAGTTGTATGTTCATGTTTGCTTGGTTATATTGGAGTACCACCATCATGCAGGCCCGAATGTGTGGTCGATTCAGATTGTACAAGTTTGCTGTCGTGCTCTAACCAGAAATGCATTGATCCATGCCTAGGTTCATGTGGAGTGAGTGCTGAATGTAGAATTCACAATCATAAAGCGTTATGTTATTGCCCGAACGGTTTAACTGGCGACCCATTCACATATTGCAAACGGGTAGAAAGTAAGTCGTATTAACATTTATTAGAACATACTATACGAACTTTAAAAAAAAACCTAATTATGATGTCTTTTTAGTTGAGATACCAGTGAAGAAGGCTCCATGCGAACCGTCACCATGTGGACCTAACTCTCAATGTCGAGTCATTGGAGAAACGCCATCTTGTTCATGTTTACCAGGCTTCATAGGATCAGCGCCATACTGCCGTCCAGAATGCGTCACTAACAGTGAATGTAGCTATGAGATGGCTTGTATAAACAACAAATGTGCAGACCCTTGTCTTGGAGCTTGTGGAATTAATGCGGAATGTAGAGTAATTAGTCACTCGCCTCAGTGCGCGTGTAAACAAGGCTATGAAGGAAATTCATTTGATCAATGTTTACCAGTTAAAGGTAATTATAGTTAATCTTGACATGTCTGTACCTACAACCTATCTGTAGTGAATTACTAATGAGAAAGATTTGACTGGAATCCGTAAAAGTGTTCGTGTTCGATATAACAATGTGTTTTAATTTCAGTTCATACGCCGCCTGAAACGATTCAACCTTGTGTTCCAAATCCATGTGGCTCGAATGCTATCTGTCAAGAACATAATCAAATAGCTGGTTGCAGTTGTGTGACAGGGTATTTCGGCAATCCTTATGAAGGGTGTAGGCCAGAATGCGTGGTAAATTCAGATTGCCCTCAAAACCGAGCATGTTTTAATAATAAATGTCAAGATCCGTGTCCAGGACTTTGTGGGTCTAATGCTATTTGTCAAATTGTAAACCACTTACCCACATGTGTGTGCACAGTCGGTTATATCGGTAACCCATATGATCAATGCATTTATAGAGAAGGTAAAATTTATATTAAAATATCTGTTACTCGTGTTCAAAACAATGTGTGGTGAATATTTTATCTTTTATTAATAATTGCAGAAGCACCGACAGATCCTTGTAACCCTTCACCGTGTGGACCATACAGTGAATGTAAAAACATTAACAACCAAGCATCATGTAATTGTATGCCGGAATATATTGGAACTCCACCAAATTGTCGCCCGAATGTGTAACAAATTCAGAGTGTCCTCTCAACGAAGCTTGTGTTCGTCAAAAGTGTATCGATCCTTGTATTGGTACATGTGGAGAAAACGCACAATGCAGAGTACATCGTCACAGTCCCTATTGCACATGTCTCAATGGATATGAGGGCGATCCGTTCATAATATGTACAAAGGAAAAGGTTATTTCGCCACAACCAACATCTCCGTGTGAACCGAATCCTTGTGGTCGATTTGCTACATGTAATAATTACGGTGGATCCGCTATTTGTAGTTGTAAACCAGGTTACATTGGAGCTCCACCATATTGCGCTCCAGAATGTACTATTAATGAGGATTGTCCGAGCAACAAGGCATGTAGTCGAGAGAAATGTGTCGACCCCTGTATAGGATCTTGTGGTGCAAATACGGAATGTCGAGCCATGAATCATGTAGCTATTTGCACGTGTTTGTCAGGTTATAAAGGAAACTCTTTCACCAGTTGCTCTATATACAGAGGTATAGTATCAATTTAATCAAATTAATATTTGGGGACTTTTTCGTTGTACGTGAACTCGGGGCTCACGGTTTTCAATGTTTTTTTACTTTTTCTATTAATACAGGGGATATTAAAAATCTTTCATAAGATATAAAACAATAAAAATATTATCTAAATAATGTCAATTACTTATATGAAACAGTGCCGCTATTTTTACCACCAATATATCGCATACTAACGAGACATTCACATAGCCTTTTTTATTGTACCCATGTTCGATTCTAATACATTTCAAAGCCAAAAGCAAAAGGTACTTCATTTTGGAAAAAATCTAAATCATACCATTATAATACGCTATTATTTTATAGCAGTGTAGTATTCCAAAACAATTTAGGACAAATGCTGTGTGATAATAATTCAATATTATTTTCTTTGTACTTTTAATAGAACCTGAGAGTCAAGTTCCTGTTGACTTGTGTGAGCGTCTTAATTGTGGAATAAATACTATTTGTGACAATGGAACGTGCATGTGCTTACCGGATTATCACGGTAACCCCTTGATAGAATGTCGACCCGAATGCACAAGTGATAACGACTGTCAGAAAAAAATGGCTTGCGTGAATTATAAATGCGTTGACCCCTGTAAAAATGCTTGTGGTCTGAATGCGATATGCAATGTCTACAACCACATGGCAATTTGCGAATGCCCTGCACCATTACAGGGAGATGCCTTCATCGCATGTCGCCCTGTCATCGGTATGTTATTTATTATTGTATATTTTTGTTACTCATTTTATAGATATTTTAACTTCATTTGACATAAACTAAACTAGCCCGTTTGAATGCATCTAAAATCGAATCTAATTGCAAAAGTGTAACTATTCTAAGATTGCAAAGTATAATATTCTATTAGAAGCGTAAACGTTGATAAAACAGTTTTTTATGTCTGATTAACAAATTGTACCAGAGAAACTTCGTAAGCTTGTTTTAAATTTTGTAAGGATTATTATCAAGATGTTTGGTGACGTATGCATATAGTAGTGTGCGTAATTACGTATATACTTTAATTGTATTTAATAGTCGGGATGGATGGCTATTAAATCTCATATAAACGTTAAACGACAGAGTTAAGAGCTCTCTAAGAGAGCAGCAGCGCATTTGCAACACCAGCAAATGTCCATAGGCGATGCTAACTGCTTTCCATCAAGTGGGCCGTCTATCTGTCTGCTGAACTCATGCAATAAAAAAAGGAATTCTTGTGGCCACACATTTCACTAACAAATCACATTTTCTATACAGCAAGCAGAGACTTGGCTTGCAAACAGTCATTAATATCTTCAACTATTGTTCAATCAATATTACATACACCCGTATTTTATAATGAAACAGTATAGCAAAACGTCACCCTTCGATTTCCCACGGATATTAGTCGATATACAACGGAGCACTCTGGTGCCGATCCCAGACACCCAAGCCCATAGTAAATAACGGAGAAAATTTCTTCCCAAAACTTACTACGAATCGAACCCGGAGCCTCTGCGTTGCAGTGAACTAAGCCGGCCAAGGCTTTACTCACTTAACCACAGAGGCCGTCTCAATTTCATTGAATAAACTTGATCCCCCTTACAAAGGAGAAACCCGAAATCCATACAAACTTGGGCCTGGCGTTACAGGGCTAGAATTTGGTCATTAATTACAACACCTAAGAAGGTTTCACGATCCTAATCTTCACGCCTCCCAGCAATGGCCAAATTGGTAAAATCAGTCGTCAATGTTTACATTTTAGGTTATTTTTCTTGTTGTACTTTTTTTAGTGAAAAATGATAAAAAATATATTTTTAAGGCCGTTTCCTACGAAGACACATGCGCTGTGCGCTTGCAGCTTAGCACGATAAGGTTTTAGGTAGATGCATAAAAACAGTAGGTGTTGACTTGAGATTTATTTTATTGATCTTACTGAAAGTGTCTATCTTCTGTCCGTGCAGGAACGGAGAAAGAATACAATTTCTTGCGGCTGAGCGGCCTGTCGTAAAAGGCGACAGAACAACCCCCAGCCACGTGGTAGGGCATTTGCCCGACTGGATGGCTACCACTCCTGGTCTAAAGTATGCCGCCATAACAACCTTGAGTTGTGTTTCGTCATTAGTGACCAATTCCAGCCTCCCTTAAAAGAGCAGCAGCGCATTTGTAGCACCTTTGGTGTTGTCCAAATCACACGTCAACAAACGTCAACTGAAACTGTTTATTAAAGCCCACTTAAAACACTACATGGCTGGCATTTAATATTATTATTGTATCTACTAGTTAAATATGTTAAAATAAAAAACACGTAATTGTGATAAATGGTTTAATCATCACCTTCTTTATTAGGATTATGATAATATAATAATATAGTATCCAGAAATTGTGCAGGAGGCAACTGACTACCCTGGTGCCGGGCCCAACCAAGATACCATATTATGCTCATGGTGTGGGCACAGGAACCAACCGTTCTTTTCCCAACAATACAGGTGCAATAATATTAGCATCCCTTCCATTTAAAGAGCTGTCAACTAATATATAAACAAAATACATCCTTTGACTTATATGCCTGGGTTTTGATTTTGGATTTTGGATGCGAATGACAAAACAGAATGCAATGACAATACACAATACTTTTTTTTTTTTTTTTTTTTTTTTTTTTTTTTTTTTTTTTTTTTTTTTTTTTTTTTTTTTTTTTTTTTTTTTTTTTTTTTTTTTTTTTTTTTTTTTTTAACTATGGCTCCAACGCCTTTGGCATTGATTTTGCCAATTTCAAAGTTAGAAAGGACTGGTGCTATTTTCAATGCAATATTAGCCACTGAAATTTGGGTTTCTCCTTTATTATTATATAGTATAGATTATTTATTACTCTTTATTAATTGCAAAAAAACACTACATGTACAGTTATACACGTGTAATAAGTTCGCACATGTGCTTAACTCAAAAATGTCTGTCCAAACGACGATAAGGATTACTTAATTCACTAGTTTTGCAAGTTCACTAATTACTTAACTACCGGAAATGTAAACCAGACTAAGAATGGCACTAAACTGAATTAATCTGGTAATCTGCAGATAAAGTATTTTTCTAAGTATATGGGCCATTTGGTTTTTTGTATATTTATTTATATTCAACGTAACGTTTTTTCAGAACCAGTCGTAAGAGAGCCATGTTCACCAAACCCATGCGGACCAAATTTCATATGTCGAGCAGTGGGTAATGTAGCACACTGTTCCTGCAAATCACCAATGCTTTCCGAATCCTCGAACTGTCGGCCGGAATGTCACTCGGACTTTGAGTGCTCACCTGACAAGGCTTGTAGAAATAATAAATGTATAGACCCATGTCCCGGTTCTTGCGGTGCTCATGCTATCTGTCGTACTAGCCAACATTCTCCGATTTGTACATGTCCTATAAGATATGTTGGTGATCCGTTTATTCAATGTCGACCAGGTACTTATTCTTTTTTTCTTAATCATCAAATTATATAACATTAAACTATATAGGTAGTATAATTTGTTATAAATTTATTCAACAGTTCTCGAGACAGAACCTCAGCAATTCTCACCGTGCACGGATTGTGGACCGAATTCGGAATGTATTAACGACCAATGTCGATGCAGGACTAACTTCGTTGGAACGCCACCTTTCTGCCGATACGAGTGTTTCAGTCCTAGCGACTGTGAATCACATCTAACATGTATAAATAGACGTTGTATGGACCCCTGCCCTGGTGCCTGTGGCTTTGGAGCAAGTTGTGAGCCGTTTGCTCACAAGCCTCGTTGTATTTGTCCCCGTCCACAACTGGGAACCCCCTCATTGAATGTCGAATCAACGCGACTATCCGTAAGGCAGACACAATTGGAAATTGCTTCTATTGAACTAAAAGTTTTATTCTGATATTTTATATTGAATTTGTCAGTTACTTGTAGGATGTTCACGGTGCCTAAACCTTGTTTTCGCCTTTAAAACTTAGGCATGGGTTTTACTGTCGAAACTTGGCATATGGTGCCTTTTAAAATTATAATTGAAAAGTTTGCTTCGTTATGAAGGCTTAAAATGTTTTGCTGATTATAAAGATGTCTAAAACTTATATTTCTAATACATAATAAAATAATTACAGAAAAAGAACCAGGTGATCCATGTAATCCATCTCCATGTGGCCCGGGAGCAATTTGTCGTACAAGAGGAAATATTGCATCATGCGAATGTGAACCGAATATGCATGGAGACCCGTACACTGGGTGCCGACCAGAATGCCTAGCAGACTCTGATTGCTCTCCATCACAGGCATGCATGCGATCTCACTGTCGCGATCCATGCCAGGGTACCTGTGGTGTAGGAGCTAACTGCGAAACCGTCAACCATATTCCTCTTTGCTCGTGTCCTGAAGGAACTAGAGGAAATGCCTTTGAAAGATGTGAAAAAATAATATCAGGTAAACTAATATGTATATATTATATTAAATGTTATGTACATACATAAATGTTTATGTATAGTCAAGATAGTGAATTCCGTTAGTGGGGTAAGTTCCTTCTATACCTCTCGTTTTTTACCTTTTTTTAACGGAACTAAACGTCAACGACTATTTAAAGATAGAACTAAATAGTATGTTAACTTTACTGACCGATTTCTTGTTGTCGTTGCTTTTCAAGCGTGAAAATAACGAGAGATGTATGGCATTCTCCCACTGACGGTTGTCTCTACCTTGACTATACATAATTTAAAATGAATATACTATGACTAATTATGATTTCGTTTTACAGCACCTCCGTGTAGTCCATCCCCATGCGGACCAGGTGCTCTTTGCACTGCAGCAGGAAATACCGCAGTATGTTCGTGCCCGAGCGGTACCAGTGGTGATGCAGCGTCTTCTGGATGCCGACCGGAGTGTGTTGTTAGTTCGGAATGCCCTCGCGACAAAGCTTGTGTTCGCAACAAATGCGTAGACCCGTGTGTTGGAGTCTGTGGTAATGCGGCTATTTGTAGAGTATTTGACCATGCTCCAATTTGTTCGTGTCCACCTTCAACAACCGGGAATCCATTTGTAGAATGCATTCTAAGAGGTTAGTATAGACATGAAAAAAGAATAGTTCTCTTCTCTCTTGGTATAGTAGAGTAATAGAAATACATATTTTGATGAGTATATTTCTTTCATTCAATACGAAAAATACACACGTAAGTTAGTATAAATTTAAAATATCTCTCAAAATATTTAAATTTTTGAGCTCTGCATAAATTTTTACATAGATATGTATGTACTTAGTTATTAATATCAATGCCAATGAGTAATATGGAGTTTAAGAAATATTAACACCATTTTATTTTTCAGAAACTCCATTACTCACTCCGTATGACCCCTGTGAGCCCAATCCTTGTGGTCCACATGGCACATGTCGCGATGGATTATGCACTTATCCAGAATGTATAGTCAATGATGATTGCCCTGGATACCGTGCTTGTATCAACAGAAAATGTGCTGACCCTTGTGTAAGCGCTTGTGGTCTAAATGCTGTATGCTCCGCGGTAAGGCACAACGCCGTTTGTTCTTGTCCTGATGGTTACACTGGCTCTCCGTTTGTCCGCTGTGAACGGATAATAATTACGACCCCAGCACCTCCTGTGCCCGAATGTGTTAATGATGAACAATGTGCAGATGACTCAGCATGTATTGACAATCGTTGTTCTCCCGTTTGTGGACCAACAAACTGTGGCTCAAACGCACGCTGCGTTCCAAGACTTCATCGTGCCCGCTGTACTTGTTTACCGGGTTATGAAGGAGATGCTTATACTGGATGTTATTCAGGTACATCCCTTTTATTTTTATCGACTTTATGGATTTTTTTATCAACGAAACAATGGTGTAATTATTCACATCATTCTCATTTTTACAGTACAATGTCACAGCAATAACGACTGTCCTGATGATGAGAGTTGCGAAGGTGGTTCTTGCTTGAAAGTATGTTCACGAGTGCGATGTGGTATTGAAGCTCATTGTATTGCTCGCGGACACACTGCCTCATGTGAGTGCAATCCCGGTAGCCGTGGTAACCCATGGACTCAATGCCGCAGAGACGAATGTGTTGTAGATGACGATTGCCAATCTTGGTTAGCCTGTAGAAGTGGATCCTGTAAAGACCCTTGCCCTGGAGCTTGTGCACCAAACGCTGTTTGCTCTGTTAATCGACATACACCTATTTGCGAATGTTCTAGAGGAACTCAAGGCAATCCTAAAATTGAGTGTCGTCCAGGTGAGATACTTGTTCATAAAAAGAGTTGAAAATTATTCCTTACATATAGAATAGAATTATAAATTGTGTGGCTTTTTTCAGTGTTAGCCCAAGTGGAATGCGAAACTGACGCCGACTGTGGACCGAACCTAGCCTGTTTACAAAGCTCTTGCAGAAATCCCTGTGAGCCAACATCTTGCGGAACTGGAGCTGTGTGCCGCGTGGCGAACACATTACCATTCCGCACACTTGTTTGCGAATGCCCAAAACCGCTCACTGGTGACGCCTCTGTGCAATGTGTTATGAGTAAGTTTTTCAATACTTTAAAATTTAAAAGATAGTAATGGAATAAAACGTACAACAAATAGGTAAAGATGGAATAGTACTAGAAATATAATTAAGCCGAAGGTCAACTATTTGTTTTTATTTAAATTTTTGTTGATCAGTCTAGAGTCAAGATCTTATACATAATACAGTACGTGAAGAACAAGTCCATTCGGTGTATTCTATATTTTCTAACTTGGCGGTTTTATGTGCCAGTAAGGAAAAGAATAATTGCATTCATATTTCACGATTAAGCTTACATTTGAATGTTGAATTGTATGGATGTAACAGTAAAGGTAGAACAAAAGAGAGAGATGAATAATTTGAACTACATATTTTTATAAGTAAAATTATTTGAGGTGTGGCAGAAAACTTCCATTATAGTATGATATAGAACAGTTTCAGCCGAAGTAACGTTTTAAAATTAAATAAATTATCATTTTATTTGTATTAAATTACTCTATGCTAAGAACATACACCAGAAGGGAGCAGT
This sequence comes from Dendrolimus punctatus, assembly GCA_012273795.1. Lineage (NCBI taxonomy): Eukaryota > Metazoa > Arthropoda > Insecta > Lepidoptera > Lasiocampidae > Dendrolimus > Dendrolimus punctatus. The sequence continues at coordinate 10,547,227 of CM022537.1, forward strand.
AACCCAATTAAGGAATCGATGAAGGAAAAAAATAATAACTGACTACTTATAACACAAACATGATATACGCTAAACCTAACTAATTTGTACCATTCCCGACAAACAACCTGTGGGATTCCCAGAACATAAAGTACCGCAGCATTTAAAAGACAACATAAATTATTGTTTTAGAATAAGAAGAGCAACTTTTATAATATTATTAGTGTTTTTTCTATAATATACTAATAATAATAATATACTTTAGTCACCACATTGTTTTTTTGAAGGGTATTATGTCGTAAGGAAAAGTAAAACAACCAGCAATAGGTATGATTGACTTTATTATATTACAAGGAGAAACACGGTCTGAATTGGCACAAACCTCTTTTATATTATTTTGTGTAAATACAATCTCACAATGTATATACGTAACGTACACATGTAATACACAATACCGCACTTGTATTATATTAATACATACACATACATAGCCGAGAACTGAGTTAGTAGATAAAAATAATTTAAATATGTTTCAATTAATTATTCTTTATAAATGTATTTCTTTGTAAAGGTGGAGAATGCAGCTCAGACAGTGAGTGTGGTCCTGAAGATCGTTGCTCAAATAACCGTTGCGTAAGCGTGTGTTCGACGGGCTCGTGTGGCGTCGGTGCCGAATGTCGGGCAGTCGCCCATCGCGCTAACTGCCTCTGCGTGCCACCCCTGCAAGGAGACCCTAATGTCGCGTGCGCGCCGGGTAAGCAACTGTTTCAAAGGTTTCAACTAAATGAATCAAAATATTATTGGCAAAGCAAATAAATATATTCTATGGGGTAATATACTGTAATAAATTCACATAGTTATCTAAATGTCGAAATTATTTTGTTTCAATTCCTTATTTACAACTTTAATATTTAACTGATTACTCACTATGAAAATTGATATATAAATAATTAGATACTTTTTATTATGGAAACGGCTATGAGAACGCAACTGCGTATAACGAATAAATAATGGTCTTTATGCTTATCAGTTCATCAATAAATGTAATGAGATATAATTTTTTTTTATTTCATAGCCACACCAGCATCAGAGTGTATTTCCGATTCGGATTGCGGGGGCGCGGAAGCATGCGTGAACCGGCATTGCGTATCAGCCTGCGCCGGTGCTTGCGGTGCGGGTGCGCTGTGCGAAGCAGTATCGCACAGAGCGAGATGCCACTGTCCACCAGGCACTGCTGGGGATCCAGCTCGTAACTGTTACACACGTAAGAACAATTTTCTACTTCCCTACTATAAATAGATGTATTACATGTATTGCAGTTTAATTAATTTGAATATATTGTTTCAGCGGAATGCGTTTCAGACGACAATTGTCCGTTTGATAGAAGTTGTGTCAATGGGTATTGCCAGGATCCTTGTGCGCTTGGATCACCGTGTGGCCGAGATGCTATCTGTCAAACAGTAGCGCACGCTGCAACTTGTCGCTGTCCACCTGGAACTCAGGGCGACCCTCGTCGTGCCTGTATATCTGCAGCATGCTATTATAATGAGGATTGCGATGACAGTCAAGTTTGCAACAGGCTCAATAGAGTTTGTCAACCAGCTTGTTCTGAAAACGCATGCGCACCTGATGCACATTGTACGGCCCGAAACCATCGAGCGATATGCACATGTCCACCTGATCGTACTGGAGACGCATACATAAGAGGTTGTAGTACCCCTCAGTCTATTGCTCAGTGCGCAACTGACGCCGACTGCTCGGCACCGCTCGCATGCGTCAATTCACGATGCATTGATCTTTGCCTTGAAAATCCATGTGACGATGGCCTTATTTGTAACACTGTAGATGTACTGCCGCTCCGTGCGGTTGCTTGTGTTTGCCCTGATGGTGGTCGTGTCGCCCCTAACAGTGGTTGCCGAGCACCTCCAGAAGCAGAATGTTCAATCAATTCTGATTGTTCCAACAGCCAAACTTGTTACAGAGGAAATTGTGTAGATTCTTGCAGAGTAGATCCGTGTGGCCAAAATGCTCTATGCGAATCTATAGACCATACTACACGCTGTACATGCCCACCGAATTATAATGGCAATCCTAGAATAGAATGTAACACAGGTATGTTTTTTAAAAATCCGCTTAGCATATTATTTGACAAATAAAATCAAATGTTTTGCTAATATTGTTATTGTTTCAACAGTCCTTCAACAACCAGTAATTTGGGAATGTTATAATGACAACGAATGCGATCCAGACCGAAAATGTATTGATCGTTCCTGCGTGAACCCATGTTTCGATGCTTGTGGTGTAGGAGCGTTCTGTCGTGTCGTCAACCACCAGCCACAATGTTCATGTCCCAAAGGATATACTGGTATACCTACAAGACAATGTACACCTCGTAAGTAATTAATAAATTTTCTGAAAATGTATTTATTAATTATATCAGAAGCAAGATTAATATTGAATTTAAAATTCCAGCATCAGAAGAAACATCAGTCCGGCAAATCGGTTGTAAAGCAAACTCAGAATGTCCTTTATCTCAAGCCTGTATAAACGGAGCATGTGTCGACCCTTGTGCATGCGGTGACAATGCTGAATGTAAAGTTATAAGACATCATCCTGTCTGTTTCTGTGCAAATGGTTTCTCTGGAAACCCTAACGACGGATGTGTCAGAGGTAAAAAAATCACCATTTCAGAAATTTATTTTATTACTAACTTACTTATAGCCAAATTTAAATTTGTTTTAAATTGATGGGAACACCTTGTATTTCGTTAATACGACTAATACCAGCAAGAAATCAAAGATGTTAATATTTCACTATCTGATAAATAAAATAATAACAGCCCATAAACGTTCCACTGTTAGGCTCAGGCCTCCCATTTATAGGGGATCGGACATTATACCCGCCACGCTTGTCCAAGGCGGATTGGCGGGCTTACACATCGGTTATCTCGATGTGCAGGTTTCATCAGGTTTTCCTTCACCGTTAGCACGTGGTTATTGTAACCATAATAAATATTATTTTGCACGTACAATATCTATTATAATAAAATACTAATATTACTTTATTCTTCCAGTTGGATGTTCATCGGACTCCGAGTGTTCTGATGCTGACACATGCTACAATGGCGCTTGCGTAAATCCGTGCATCATTGATGCTCCATGCGCTATAAGTGCAGAATGTTATGGCAAATCACACAGACCAAATTGCCGCTGCCCAGCTGGAACTATTGGAAATCCTTTCACTAAATGTGTCGCCGCCGAATGTGAAGTGAACAACGACTGCAATGAGGATAGCGTTTGTATCAATAGTGTATGTCGTCACGCATGCACAACAGAAGGTAGAAATCCTTGTGCCAACAACGCAATATGTTTTGCTCGAAACCATGCAGCCGCTTGCAAATGTCCACCTTCATTACCTCTCGGTGATCCTACCATTGAATGTCAAAAGGTTATTGTAATTGGCGAGCCCGAATGTCGAATGGACAAAGATTGTCCTAGTGGTCAACTTGTCTAAGAGACGAATGCCGTGATGCTTGTAAGGAACTCAGTCCATGTATTGGAAACTCTCGCTGTTCTGTATCGGATAGCGTACCATTCAGAACAATGATTTGTCGCTGCCCTGAAGGATACATACCTGACGAAACAGGCTCCTGCAATCCGGCACAGTTGCCATCCTCTAGTTGTTCATCAGATCATGATTGCAGTGATCGAGAGTCCTGCGTTAACCGAATTTGTCGAGACCCATGTAATTGCGGAGATAATGCTGAATGTTTTGTACGCGACCATAGACCAATTTGTTCTTGCCGAGATGGATACGATGGCGATCCATATCGAACATGTCGTATTGTTGGATGTCGCACTAATTCAGAATGTCAATCACACGAGGCCTGCGTTAATGGTAACTGCATCAACCCGTGTATATTCAACAGCACCTGCGGGTCTAATGCCGAATGTTTTGTTGAAAGAAATCAGCCATTGTGTCGCTGCCGTCCTGGTTTTGAAGGCAATTCATATCTAGGCTGTAGTGCTGTAGAATGCCGGTCTAATGGTGATTGCACGCAAGATAAACAATGTCGATCACACAGATGTGTTGATCCTTGTCTGATTGGAAATACTTGTGGAATTCGCGCAACATGCTTAGTACGAAATCATATACCGATGTGCAAATGTGAATTAGGTTATATTGGAAGTCCTTATGTAGAATGTAAACCACCAATTATTACAGAATGTTTTGTTGATGCTGACTGTCCAGCGAAAGAGGCGTGTTTATCTTCTAAGTGCGTCAACCCCTGTTCAGCTTTGCGACCTTGTGCAACACCAGCTATATGTGAAGTGTCATCCACTTTGCCTGTCCGCACTATGTTGTGCACATGTCCCCCAGGCTATGTCAGCAGTGGAGGAGGAATATGCAAACCAACGACAACAATCGCAGATGCCGTTTGTGTAATTGATAACAACTGCACTTCGAATCATGCCTGTGTATCATCGGTATGCCAAAACCCTTGCAATTGTGGAATTAACAGTGACTGTCTAATTAAAGATCATAAACCTGTTTGTGCTTGTCGGCCGGGATATATAGGTGATGCAATAAATGGTTGTTACGAAATTACATGTCGCTCCGACTCACAATGCTCAGATGACAAAACGTGCATCAATAATCGTTGCGTACCTGCATGTTCCGTAGAATCAGACATATGTGGAGAATCTGCCGAATGTTACGGTGCTGATCATCGAGCGACATGCCGATGCAAAATCGGTACCATTGGAAATCCTAATGTAGCTTGCACGCCAATCGGATGTCGCTCAAACTCCGATTGTCCGTTGGATAAACATTGTGTTAACACGAAATGTGTAAATCCATGTACAGCGGATGCTTGCATAAGACCTGCAGAATGCAGAGTGCACCTTCATGAAGAGTACTGTGTTTGCCCTCCTGGATACACTAGCACTAACTATGGATGTACACCAGATGAAACTGTGTGTACTTCAGACACAGATTGTCTAACAGGAACGGCGTGCATTGATAAAAAATGCGTCAATCCATGTAAACATATTAATCCTTGCGGAGCTAATGCCGTATGTAAGGTAATCGATACAATACCAGTTCGAACCATGGTATGCGAATGTGAAACTGGATATAAAGGAAACGCACTCATAGAATGCACAAAGACTAACCGTAAGTATAAAGTAGATATTAAATTTATAATAAAATGTCATTTATAATAAAAAAAATCATTTGAAAAGTCATTTAAGTGTATCTCAAAAGTTATTATGTTTTTATTAAATTTTAAAACACTGATATTTTTTATTACAGAGCCAGCACTATCATGTATAGAAGGACAAGCTCTTGATTTCGAAGGTAACTGTGTCCCCTGTCGCAGAGAAGAAGGTCGAATAACAGATACACGAGGGCGTTGCGTGTGCGACGCTGAGCGCGGATACACACAACGGGGCACCCAATGTGTAGTAGGTGGATGCCGCGCAGATGATCAATGCGAGGACCGCTACCGGTGCATCAATGGACTGTGTGTTGACGCCTGTAAGGCTGAACCATGTGGCACGAACGCGACATGCGACGCCGTGGGCCACCGCTCTCACTGTACTTGCATTGCTGGTTACACTGGCAATCCGAGAACACACTGCAACCCTATTAATACAATGTATAGAACTGATTTCCCAACGCCAGATATTCAGGTAATAAACAAATCATTTATTAAAATTTCCACCAAAAGATAACCTATTTAACGAAAGAACACTTCCGACAACACGATGTGCCGAAAGGATAATAAGTTCATAAAGTTAAACTATAAACATATTATATTATATAGTGGCTATCCAGCTTTCTTGGTGGTCGCAGCATCAAAGTCGCTGTCGACGGCTGCTGCTCATCCACCAAGCCTATCAATGCTGGTGTGCCACAAGGCTGCGTGTTGTCGCCGACACTGTTCATCCTGCATATAAATGACCTGTTGTCTATAGAGAACATTCATTGCTATGCGGATGACAGTACCAGTGACGCTAGATACACTAGTCGCGCCAATGCCCCTCGGTCGCTGGTAGAAGAGAGTCGGGTTAGACTTGTGTCTGAAGTAGAGAACTCCCTGGAGCGAGTTTCTGAATGGGGACGACAAAATCTTGTCCAGTTTAACCCCACAAAGACACAGGTCTGCGCATTTTCTGCCAAAAAGACCCCATTTGTCCCTGCGCCACAGGTCCAAGGAACACAACTTACTATCTCCAATAGTATCGGGATCCTTGGGGTCGACATAACGAACGAAGTGCAGTTTTGGGGTCACCTGGAAGGCAAGGCTAAACTTGCCTCCAAAAAGCTTGGTGTGTTAAACCGGTCCAAGCAGTACTTCACTTCGCGGCAACGACTTACGCTGTACAAAGCGCAAATCAGACCGCATATGGAGTACTGCTCACATCTATGGGCCGGAGCACCAGCTTACCAGACTGACCCCCTCGACTCCATCCAGCGTCGCGCCGTTCGTATCGTCGACGATCCCATACTAACAGGCGGGTTAGAATCGCTTAGCCTTCGAAGAGACTTTGCGTCTCTCTGCGTATTCTACCGCCTGTACAACGGAGAGTGTTCCGAGAACTGTTTGATCTGGTGCCAACGCCTCATTTTTACCACCGCACCGCTCGCCAGCGACGGGATGTTCACCTTCATTTCCTTGAGCTCCCACGCTCAACTACGCAACGGTTCTCTAGAACATTTATTCCGCGTACAACAATGATCTGGAGGGAACTTCCCGCCGCAGTTTTCCCTTTGAGCTATGACATGGGGTTATTTGAGAAGGGCGTTATAAAATTTCTTAGAGGTCGGCAACGCGTTGGCGACACCCCTGGTGTTGCAAACGTCCATAGGCGACGGTAACCACTTTTCATCAGGTAGGCCGTCTGCCTGTTTGCCTACTTAAGACAATAAAAAAAATATATTAGAACGAATATAACATAAAAAAATATGTACATAAATGAATTAAATTTGTTATAAATAAAAATATACAATTACGTAAACATTATTAAGCCTTTATCAATAGAATACTGTATTTACCTTGCCCACGGCTAGGTATATATTATTTGATCTACTTTTGATGATAAAAGCATCAATGTGTTAACTAACAGTCGCAGTAGCCGAGTGGTCTTATTCTTGAGTTGCTTGAGTCATTAGGCTTCAGGGTGAGGGTATGATTTGATAGCACATAACGAGAACACTAAAAATAACAATAATAATACTGTATACTTAGATATTCATTCTATGGGATCATCAAACTATGTCATCAAGAACATTGAATCAATTGTTGTTTGCATACAATATAACTATGTTAAAACAGAAAGGCAACTCTTAACAATAAAATGTTATAAAAAAATCTAAATTTCTTATACGCATATTTTTGTCTATCAGGTCGAATGTTTGGCTGATGGTGTGCGTGTTCGCCTTAAAATCAAAGATTTCAATGGATTACTGTACGTTAAGAGTTATAGCAAAGACGAGCGTTGCCGGCTCGCTGTGGAAATGTCTAAGAATGAAGAAAGCTTTGTGTTTTTCACTGTTCATTTCGGTGACTGCGGTCTTGTACATGTCAATGTAAGTATTATTTGGTAATAATCGGAATAGAAATAAAAACTTAACTTCGTCCATACTAATATTAAACGTGAAATTAGCTTTGTTTCTTCCTTTTACATAGCTTTACGAATTGATCGATTGACACATGTAAATCAATTCGATTATGGAATTGAACATATTTATTTACTTTTGATCTCCAAAGATGTGATTATTCACACAAGGGAATTCAAATTGACTGATTTATTAATATAATTTGATATTATATAGGTATATGTATATAACCTTTAAAAATTGTTCTCCAGTGGAACCTATTTTGAATAAAAACTTTTGAATTTGAATATGATCGAAAATTTCCATAAAGACATTATAAATAATTTTCGATAAATGCAAAAATGTATAATGAATTTCAAGTCACTTTTCTCTTCATTTCCAAAGTTATTTTAATAAATATATGTTGTGCCCCATTTACAAAGAAAATGTTTGTTAACGCATCTGTTGTATCATTATTTTTTAGTAAATACCTACTGTGATAAATGAGTGAGAATTATCGAGTAAATAAAATTAGCCTCACTGTTGACTTAAATAAATGTTCACTTAATACAGGGTCTCGCAAGCTTTGTACTCGTGATGCAAACTCATCCTAAACTGGTAACATCAAACACTAAGGCGTTCCACATAAAGTGTATTTACAAAACGGGAGAACAAAACGTTACACTCGCCTTCAACGTGTCTATGCTGACTACTGCCGGTACAATCGCAAACACTGGCCCACCGCCAAATTGCTCTATGAGGATCATCTCTCGGGCTGGAGACCAAGTTAGCTCCGCTGAAATAGGAGAGAACCTTGTTCTGCAAGTTGATGTCCCAAACCGGTCCAGTACCAGTAAGTATTAAAGTTAATATTTGTTTTTGGTGTGTATATGAATGTGGTGTGTATGTGTTTGTGATGTGAATGTGTGTGTTGTGTGTGTATGTGTGTGATGTGTGTACAAGTGAAATGAGTGAGTGTATGGTTACAGACCTATTAAACTGGTGTAGTCAGTTTAGTAAATTCTCGGTGTCGTCATAAGGGAGTTCTATTAGCCAGTTGAATAATTTTAATTTACATTCGCGATGAGTAAGAGAGTATATATTTAGTAACTTATTAACTCGGTTGTAAATTTTGGGACTAAGAAAATAAGCATGTCGGTCAGCTAATCGCAGGCGGCATGGTACAAGTGTACAAACTAAGTCGTATCTTCTTTTATTATATATACTAGGATCAAACGGCAAAATACGGTGTTTATGAAGAACTAACTGCATAATAAATAGTTTCCTTACAGAAAGAACCTTAGACAAAAAGTATAGTTCGGAAGTTGGAAACCGTATTGGTTTAAACAAAATCACTTTAAGAACTGCTCGGAGTTATAAGCAAAAATTTGATTATCCCGATAAGATGATTTTGGAAACCCGAACGGCCTCTGTGGTTGAGCTGGCTAAGCCTTTGCTGGCCTACCTCACTGCAACGCAGAGGCTCCGGGTTCGATTCCTGGTATAGTAAATTTCGGAAACGTTATTTTCTCCGTTATTTACTATTGTCTGGGATCGACCCCAGAGTAGTCCATTGTATATTACCCATAACTCAAGCGTAACTTGCTTAATTTGGGAATATACAATATGTGTGTTTGTCTGCCGATTATTAATATTATTCAAATATATTAGGCAGTGCGGTCGTTAGCGCCAAATCCAAAAGTCATCGGCCTTTATATATCTCAATAATAATTACTGTTCCAATAGATTCAGTCTATATTTACGTAAAACCGATTAGTCATTTTGGACATTTTTATTTTCGTTGTTTATATGACGAGCAACTTATCTAATGTCTTTAGGTATCTACGGAGGATTTGCAAGAAGCTGTGTGGCCAAAACTAGTGAAGCGGCAACCAATATAGAGAATGAATATCCCGTGACAGACGAAGATGGCTGTGCTACGGACACCGCCATATTTGGAGAATGGGAACGCAGCGAAGACGGCAGCGCACTGCGAGCCGCCTTCAACGCTTTTAAGTTCCCTAGTAGCGATAATATTCGATTCCAATGCAATATTCGTGTCTGCTTTGGCAAATGCCAGCCGGTGAGTGCACTTTACTTTATAATTACGAAAAAATATTTTAAATGAATAATGAATGGATTAAAGAATATTGACAACACTTTAAAAAAATACTTGCACAATTAGTGAAAATAATAAATCACTATTTAGAAGAAAACACTGTTCCTTTTTCAATTTGATAAACATGTGGTTCAGAGTTAAAAGCTATCATAACCAACACAAATATTCATATTTTATTAGAAAGTTAAATGGGAACCAAATATCCAGTGTCATTGAAAATTTGACATGTATCTATAATAAACATAATTGAAATAACAGGTGAACTGCCGCGGTTCTGACGCTTATGGAAAACGAAGAAAACGAGAAGCAAGTCTCGACAACGATGGCCCACTTGCGGTGACGGAGGGCCAACTTCGCGAGGAGGTGACTGTCGAATCGAATCAAATATTGACGGTGCAGCATCGCTACCCGTCCCAAGTGGCCCGCCAACGTGACGGCTCCGGCGATCAGACGAGCGGCGCCGGGGGCAACGGGGAAGTGTGTGTCTCGGCCGCCGGGCTGGCGGTGGCGTTGGCGCTGACCGCGCTGCTCGCCCTAGTAGCGGTGGCCGCCGCCGTAGCTTGCTGGCTCGTCGCGTGGCGCAGGGCGCGCCCACCGCCCGCGCCGCTGCCGCACCCGCCCGACTTCCCCAACCCGCTATTTCAGCGTTGATCAGGCGATCTAAACTAGTCCTAGGCCCCGCTCCTCCGCTGGCGCCGGGCGGTGTCGGCTCTTCTCTAACTTCTCCCTCCTCGGCTTTAATCTGTGCGCGCCGCCGGAGGACCGTCGGGCGAGGGCGTCGCGGGCGCCGCGCGTCCCCACGGGATGCGCCCCTCGCTCGCGCTCGCAGCGCCCTCTTCATTTACTTTTATATAATTTTTACATTATATCTTAATAAATAATTAACGTAAAAACGTCGCCTCCTTCGAGTTTGTGATATTCATTTATATTATAAATAACAATTCGAATTCACCATTATGTAAAAAATAGATATTGACTATATTTTAAGTATAAATAAATAATTAATTAATAATATTCCTTTGTATATTTTAACCCAATATTCATGTTTGTTGACAACATCGTTGTCTTTTTCCTGTAACTTTTAGTTTAGGTGTTTAAAGCGTAGTCCATCATAGACCGTATTATCAATTAACATTGGATGTTAATTGATAATACTGATGATGTCAATATATAGTATAAAATATTTATATTTGACTTATATAAGTGTTGACTTGGAAATTCCAGCAGGATTCCCGATAAAAATAATACACATTTACATAATTTACATAAAATGTGCTATTTACATAAAACCAATCAGTAAAAAAATCACATTGGAATTGTTTTTTTTAATCTAGCCATTTTAAATAATTCCCGGGATAATATGTAGCAAATTTTAAGTCCAGTTATTTGCTCCCGATCAGCGAAAACCGCATCGAAATCGGCCCAGTAGTTTTTACATGAATCCCGAACTAACAAACAAACCGCCAAATAGACAAATCTAATAAATCGTATCATGTTCTCCGTCGTTTATATAGTTTATTCCAGTTTTTTAATTGCTTCAATGTACAGACACGGCTTCTTTAGAATATTACTGAAGATAAATATTAAATTTCCTTGTCATAGCTACTTGTAAACCTATTGAAAACTGTCTAAAATACAGAAACATAAATTTCGCTTAATAATTTTTGTTCTCTTCATGTACGTTGTGTTGTTAAACAAAAATCGCCAAGAGCATGATAAGGCACATTGAAGATTGCGTAAGGATGGTTAACTTTCATCGTTTAGCCACAAAGTCCCAAAAAAAACATAATATACTCACAAATACCTCTCTAAAACTACATAACACATAAATTTTATTGTCATTTAAGGTATTTTTAGTTCTAGGTTGGTGAGGATCTATTGCTTTAATTATGTCCCTTCTTTCGATTCATCATAGCAATTATTAAATAGGTTTCCATGTGGAATAGTAGGTACATTGTTCTAGGAGATTACCGGATTCGGGAATCACACTTTCTTCCCAGTGAAACGATGCTTTGTACGACACCTAAGAAAATATAAATAAATCAGCCAGGTGCGTGTCGTTCAACACATAATATAGTATACGACAAATAATGACGGACGGATGTGAAACTTTATAAGGGTTCTGTTTTTGCCAAAACGGTAACAGAACCCTAAAACATTGTTTTTATCGTTTGGCATTATTATAACACATGGACAAACATGAAGATTTAAAAGCCCAAAGTGGCTACAAGATCCTTAATTTTTTTTAACAAAAAAAAGTCGGTACTTTACACTAAAAACCAAAAAAATTACCAACTTCTATCTACAAAATCTCGTTGTTGGTGCCATCATGATAAATGAACATCAATTTTACGAAATATAGTATTTTTATATTTTACTTAACACCGACTTCGAGATGTAGAAAGTAGTCGGTTTAATTATTATTATTTTTTGGTTTTTATGCCGATTTTATATTTGTTAAAAAAATATTTCTATATACTTGCGCAAATACTTCAATAGCTTTAGATATAATATATTAAGCGTCTGGAGAAATTGTAAATCTGGCACGCGTATACAAGCTTTTTTTTCCAAGAATACAGGCGCACGGCGTTCTTTAATAAGAGTTTCCATTAAAGATTTTTATTTTATTTTAGTCCACAATTAACGGAGAAATCGAGTAACGAACATTAAAAAAGCATACAGGCGAATTGTACCTCCTTCTTTTTGAAGACGGTTAAAAACAAACCTGCTAAATTTACAAGGGTTCCCTTTATGATTTGAAATTACTAAAGCACTTTTCATTTCAAATCACAAAGGGAAAAAGAAATCCGTCTCTTGGCCTTATAATTAACATTTAACAGATGGATAAAACATAGATTTTATAAGGGTCCTGTTTGGCCAAAACAGCTACGAAACCTTAAAAAATCATTTGCTTCTTAGGCAGAAATAACAAGCGAACATACGAAAAGATGGACGTGACAATTTTACAACAGCTCTGTTTTTCCAAAACGACCACGTAACCATACAGAACCAGTAACCCCTTAAACCAAACGGACAAAAGGTCAAATATTACTGACGGCCTCTGTGGTTGAGTGGGCTAAGCTTTTGACGGCGTACCTCACTTCATCCCAGAGGTTCCGGGTTCGATTCCCAGTATAGTAAATTTCGAAAACGTATTTTCGCCGTTATTTACCATGTCTGGGTGTCTGAGATCGGCCCCAGAGTAGTCCGTTGTATATTACCCATAACACAAGCGTAACTTGCTTAATTTGGGGATATACAATGTGTGTGTTTGTCTGCCGATTATTATTATTATATCATTATGACAGTCTTTGTATTCCAGTAGCCTCTGGATCAACTATTGCCTGAGAGCTAAAGCCTATGATAACATCTTCAGGATGCTGCTGGGCTACCTCGATTCTGCAGTAGGTTTTACTATGATCGCAAAGGCACTTATGACTTTTACGCTATCATGCGTAAGAAACCTGCACCTTTACTGTTCCGAGTCCGGGCTAGCACCAGTAGTATCTTAAGGGAAAGAATGTTCTTCCCTATCCTCCGATGGGTAGTAAATCTTGTTATATCTTATACTTATCTAGTGATGAAAATAGATCATTCTTTCTGCTTTAGCGTTCCATTGTATCTTCCCTACTAACATCAAATTAAAACAAATTATTATTATTATTGAACGCAATACTGAAGCCACGCCCTCAGAAATATCAACAAGTCACAAGTTTTACGTAAAAGCAATCGTGACACCTATTCACAGCTTTACTTATTATATGTGAATGTAAATATAGTTAAATAAATGTTAATGGAATAGGAGTGAAAAGTTAATTAGCAAATCATGGTGGGGAGTTGGGGACACAAATTGCGATGTGACATAATATGTTAACATCATTCCGTATCGAACGGTGGAAGTGTTTGGGACCAAACATATTTGTCAAATTTCTAGCAATACATCAGCAAACCACAATGGCTCTTCTAAAGGAACCAACGAAAAAGAAATACGAATTGTGGTAAGTCACTGACAGCTGATATTTATTTCCCCATTGTTACTGATGTGAAATAACCATAGATAAAAATTTAAAATAAAAGAAATAACACTGAAGCCAGTTTAATTCCCAATCTTCTTTATACAAATAATAAAAAGTCATATGACACAGACAGTACACAATAAAGTTAAATATAAAAAAAAATCTAACAAACATATAAGCCATTTTGAAGTAGAAAAAAATGGTCTATATAATATACAATATACTCTGTAAAAGAAAGAATTAATGCGTAAGTCATGCTGTGCCCATCCCCTGAATGTTGTTACTTGAATATACAATTACAAAATGTTATAAAAATATCACAGCATTTAAAAAGGGTGTTAGTAACAATTATGCCGGTGTAAGCTAGTTTTTATGTACACGAACAACACCAAATCCCCACGAGAGAAATCCCATGGGATTCCCCGGATAATAATATCACAGATATTTTGTGAAAAAATCACATTGGAATTCAAAATATATTTTTAAATCTGGTCACTTTAAATGGTTCCCAGAATATTCCTGCATCAATCACAGGATAAAACGTAGCACAGAGTTTAAGCCTAAGAATTAGCTGTCGATCTCCAAAGACCGCATCGAAATTGGCCCAGTAGATTTTACGTAAGCACCGAACAAACAACAGATAAGAAAGCTAAAAAAATGCATCGTGTTCTTCATCATTTATATAGTCTAACCATTTGTTTTTTTATAGCTTTAATGTACAGACACTGCATGTTTAGAATTTTATAATATTATAGATAGATGATCAGTATACCTAATACTTTGTTAATGCGCATCTTTGCTAATTACATTGGCTACATAGCCTACAAATGCATTTAATCGAAAATACCTAATATCTAAAAAAGGATTCAACAAAGTTTGTTCAAGCTAATTTTTCGTTAGAGGTTTTTGGTTCTCTTCCATCCCATAGATCAAAAGTTAAACCTAGAACTTACTTTTTACATTTTGTAAGAAAATATATCAATTGCTTTCAATAAAAATGTACGTGCTTAATAGTCTGGCCACAACAAAGGTTTCCGTAGAGGTAATAACCATCCCCTATTTTCGTTATTTAGCTATGAAAGCGTTTAAACAAAACTATCTTGTATTTCAAAACCCATTAAAGGATATTGTCTAAATCAATTCTCATTAAAAGTATTTTTAAGCCCTATAACCTTCATTTTGTTTTGATTTTTGTTTCTACCACATAATTTAAAGTCAGAAGAGGGCACTATTTTACAACTTTGGGAGCTAATATTATCTCGCAACCTATTAATGTAAATTAATTATTCAAATCTTCATTAAAAAGTTAATTAAGAAATATTGTTATATTTTATGGTACCTATGGCAGCCACGCTTAATCGTTATTTTTTTGCGCATTTTACAACATATTTTTTTATAGATGTGGCCCGTCAGTCGTTACAGACTTTGTAGTGCCATACAGACTACATTATATACAAACTACATCTTTCTGTCAACTTTCATTCGTGTAGCGACCCAGTAGCAAAGAGTACATTGAATATATAAAGACCCAGTAGCTTTTGAGAAATCAACTGAAACACACAAAAACAGATAGATCACGGACATGACGATTTTATATGGATTCTGTTTTTGTAAAAATGGCTACGGAAACCTAAAGGTCATTAAAAACATCATTACTCCGACAATCTTTTTTTCCATGCCCCAGTTACATACATGTATGTGTGCCACCTCACTTTTATGTACGTACTTGTTTTACTAAAACAATATATTTATAATATTAAACATAGATGATATATTATTACTTATCATTATTACATAATAATATAAATTTGGGTACAAGATACATTTTTCGAGTGAGACGTGCTTGGTTTTAATTAAATAAAAATCCTACAAAAATAGAGCTTATTGATTAATGTAAGATAATTATTTTAAAAAAATATTCACACTAACTATAAGCGCCCTTGCTACGCTCGTGCGCCAAACCATCTCATGCCTAAATAGGTCACCTTCACCTCTCGTGTAACGATCTATTATATAGGGATAATTATACAAACGCTGGAATTTACCCCGCGGCTGCACGTGAGGCACGCACGAGAGTTTGACCCACCACCTTAGATCAAACTCTCGTGTGTGCCTCTTGTTTAAACAGCAGGCATTAATACAGGTTACATTGTATTAAACTTTTATGTTAGTGCTATTTACCCCCAGAAGGTTCACTTCATTTTATGAAAGTATTTATGTCCGTTTTCAGTATTAAAACTACATTTAAACAAAATAACAGCAAAACCAATCCAGTACTCCTAGTAGTTTTTTTCCGCGAAGGCTTAACAGGTAGACAGATCCAGTTACTATCGCATTTTTTTTATAGACGATATTTTTGTATATGTATAAACTTGAGAAATGACAAGCCTCCCATACAAACTTTTATCCTTTTTATTTATCTACCCCCCGTCTATCTATCTGTAAACTGCATAAATGACAAATTGACCAAAACAACCAAAGCGACTATTCCGATCAAAACGATAAAAAAAACGACTAAAACGACCAAAATAACAAATCACTTAAAAGCCTTACTTACTTTCTAAGATAATCTTTACATAAATTTAACGCAAAAGTCAAATCGGTCCAGGTTTTTCGTAAAAACCGAAAAAAAGAGACAAATATATTTTTATCCCCGAAACTATCCCATTTTTCGGGATATGAATCCTATATTCATCCTCGGCATCGAAAATAAATACATACTGAGTTTCAGCCAAATCGGTCCCATAGTGTTTCAGTGAAAGAGCAACAAACAGATAGACAAAATTACTTTCGCATTTATTACATTTATAACGATTTAATGATAAACTGATGTAATGGCTTAATAATATGTTGTTCCTTTACTACCAAGAAGGCTACAGAATCTTACAAAATAGAACTCGTGTAGCTTAACTTATCTACACATATTCGGATTACGGTACTTATTCACGGAAAATTTAAAAATTTAATAAATTCAAAAATTCTTCTAATTCTAATTCTTCTTATATTTCGATCTACATATCTTAGGATACTGAGGAACACAATACCATTTTAACTACAAAAAATCGATTCTGTATCAGGTCGCTGGCAATGGGAAGCGTACCTATCTAGAAGGTTGGATATATTACCACGCTAATGCTCTCTCACTGTGTAAAACATAAACCAGCATTTTGCTTACGGATAGTGTCATGGAGTTTTTTACAAATTTTTTGGATCAATTTTTGTCTATGCCTGATTGAAGGCAATGATCCGACCCAAAAGGGTTTAAATATGTAGACTTCCTAAGGTTCCCCCTATTTACGCAGTTTGATGGTTTTAGACGAAGCAACGCTACCAGTCCCTGACTCAGTCGTTGGAAGATGTGAAATTCAATCTCGCCATCGTCGCGTTATTGCGTACCACGTCTCCACGGCTCGAGCTGACTGGGATAGTGCAGTTAGAAATGATAAACTAGTTCAGACCTATCGCTTTATATTTTTGTTAAAACTGTTAAAACCTACGTTTTCTTATGATCAAAGCACTGACGACTTTTAGAAAAGTATTTAAATATTCCATTGACTTTAACTATTTTTTATTAATTCTGTCATCGTGTTAGCGAATAAATAAATTACATCTGGCTCAGCCTAATCTATTACTTTTCTCCTAAATTTGAAACAGCTTAAAAAACTGCAACTCTGTGTGGGGACTCAAATACCACAATTTTCTTTATAGATTCGTATATCTATTCACCGTAATGGTCGATACAATAATGGTAACGTCTATATTGAGAGCTGTACCACGATTAAAAATTTAAATATCTATCTCGATATACACAACCACTAAAAAATATTCGTTATAGTACACTGACACTGATAAAAGCTTACCTTTGCGGCTACTATGTCGAGATCATCCAAATCGGTCTACCATGTCTCAATATTGACAACATTCCTATGCAAAGAGATTCTGTCTCAATCTATACATAATGGTAACCGTGGAATCATTAAAGAATAGTATAGATAAATATTTAGTTATCGACAATATAATAACAAACGGTTAATTTCGTTAGAAATGCCTAAAAGGTGCATTAGTGCAAATATAAAAACCTTTTTAATAATTTTCGCAATGTTTCTAAAGTTGACCTTTTTAAAGTTCAAAAGTGAGAGGAGATATCCATTTTTACAAATTTACAAGCGACTAAGTGTATATTATTATTATTTATTACGTTAAAAACTCCTTTTTTGTTTTAATGATTTAATTTGTTAAAGCACAACAACCCCAAGCCCTAATAATCCCACACACTTATTCATTCGCCATATCTCTTAGTGGTTCATAGTCTCCATGAATTTATTATTTTTTGTTTTACTTGATATCGACTTCCCAGATGTTGTAGAAAGAAGTCGGTTGGGTGCGGTGTAGATATACGGCACCTTGATTTCAAGTAATTGGAGGGCTGGAGGGCAGGGGTTGTTTTTGTTATTTACGAGAATTGCTAAGTTGTGTTTTATTTCATTTTACAACAACTTTCTTGTGGTTTTTTTTTATTTTTTTTATGTTGACTATTGGATTTTGATGGGATTCTGCAACTTTGGACCTACGATATAAGAGCAATACTAATGAAAAACATAAATTATGTTTATAAAAAAAATTATACATCAAGAACTATCTTTTCAGTTTTTGACGTAGAGATTGCAGAGTATTCATCCCTAACCTCCCCCTCCACCCTCTTTCACCCCACCAAATACTTGAAATCAAGGTACCGTATATCTATACCCCACCCACAAATATTAAAATGTGAAAAAAAATCAGGAGGACTAATTGAGACCAGCTAAATTCAAAATACATTTTTAGAATTTTGTCTGTCTGTTCGAATATCACGCGAAAACACTGAACGGATTAAAAAGAAACTCGACACAGAATTAGCTAACTTCGATATTTTGGATACTTTTTCATCTCGATAAACGACGTTATTTTTTTGGGATATACGAATATAGCAAGAAAGGTGGCCTGCTGTCCCGTTTTTAGTGTATTTCTCTAACAAATACATTGTCACCACGGCAACGCGAACGAAGTTTCTCTTGAACACGCTAGTATAATTATATAAGACTTCGATTCGTTTACGCATGTGATTCGTCAAATTAAAACTCGTAATGTGGTATTGTGTAGTATAACCCTGAGGTGAACGCAGGCGCGACGTGACGATTAATGGCTGCCAAGGCTCATGCGCAGCCGTCCCCCCTTCCTGTGAGTTCCCCCACCACACAATGTCGCTTTGTTTACCAATTGCTTTGCTTCGATTGACGAACCAGTCAGAGTCACACTCAGTCAAGGCATATCGTCGGCCAACTAAACCGGCCAAGCGCGTTTTCGCGTCTGCTGATTATTCGCAGTCGCGCGTCGCCACCGACGCACGCGACTAATATTAACCGCGTTATGACACTGTGACGTGATAAATTATGAGTAAAGCCGAAGATTCGGCGGATACCGCCGCGCCCAGTGTGGCGATCCACGTGGCACACTATGATGATCAGGACAAGGAGAATTCAACACTCCTTAACCTACAAGCTCCGTCGCCGATTATAACGCCCTCTGGACAAATGCGCAAAGTCAAGAGCTTTAGCGACACACATAGAATTCGCGATGTAGCCGCAGCTTCTGGTGCAGCATCGGCACGGAGTCTTCGACCCTACGAACACGTGACAACATATCCAGAGGGTTCAGAAAATGGTACGACGAACTATGGAGCTCCATCCGTTCGATCCCTGGCTTCAATCGGAATGGGCTGCACAGACGGACGTAAAATGGTCATCAGGAGAGTACCAACTTCACCCACAGAGTTATTCCATCTAGTGCGCCCTCCTACGTGAGTACATTCGGTATTGGTCTCTGCGAATAATAACTACGGGTGTGCATCCTCTGACTTGCCATTATTCAATTGACTTAACAATCGTTCCCGCTATGTAGGACAAACACTCGCGACGCTTGGTATTGTTTTGATCTCGTAAGATCTTATATGCGTTTAGATAATTTGGAAAAACATGAAGAAATATAGTATTTTCATAAATATGATTAACACTCGAAGTATTCTCTAATTGATATGAAATTTACTTGGTCTGAATAAAGTAGAGCATTATTAATTATTGCTTATCTAAAGAGTGTATGTATTTTAGGTCGTTTTAATTAATTATAATAATACAGATTGATTAGTTTGCTGTGTATATAAATAACTGATACCTGAAACTTCTTTTTTGATTTGTAATTAACATCTGTAATATCTAGACTATTCTAGACTAAAAAAATTACTCATTAGGTATCGACGATATCATAGTAATTCTCAGTAGTAGATGCTTTTGGCAGAAAATTATTTTATAAATTAAAATACTAGGATATGCTCGCGACTGCGTCTACGCTTGACTTAAAATCCCCGCCACGGGATTCCTGGGATACAAAGTACCGCAGCATTAGAAAAGAATGTAAGCTATCGTTTTAGTGAAAACTGTATCGGAATAAGCTAATTTTTATGCACCCGAACAACCATAAACAGTTCCCTGGAAAATTCCCGCGGGATTCTAGGATAAACAATATCACACATTTTATTACATAAAATTTGCTATCGATCTGTGAATAACACAACCACACTGGAATTCGTTTTTTTTTAAAGATTAATATGGGCTAGTTACACTTGAAACTCTATTTATAACAATCGCCGATAAGAATCAGTGGCGATCCGGACAATGGGCATCCGGACATAGGACAATGTCCTCTGAGTAAACTTTTTTCGACTCATAATTGCGTAAAAAATTCCCACTATCTATCTACAATATTATAAAATTCTAAACATGCCGTGTCTGTTCATTGATGCTATTAACAAAAACAACTGGAATAGACTATGAACAAACTATGCAGAACACGATTCAATTTTTTTTAGATTTCATGACTGTTTGTTCGGGATTCACGAAAAAGCTACGGGACCGATTTCGATGGGGTTTTTACTGATCGATAGTCAATTTTACGTTATATTTTTAATTCCGGGAATCCTGCAGGAATTTCCTCGGATGTGATTTCAATAAGGAAAAGGTTTTCAATTCGTCTCTATGATTTTTTTATATGTTCGTTATTCGATTTCTCCGTCAATTGTAAACTGAATTTCACAATTATTTTTTTAATCGAAATATTATACTCCCGAATTGGTCCTATTGTCACCATGTTAGGATCTGATGAGTGGATTCCAAGGAATTGGAGAAACCCACGAAAATTATTTACAAACTTCTTCGTAACACGTCAATTATAAACCGATTTCAAATATTTTATTGTACTTATCCGTAAGTTGGTAACCTAACCTATCTCCTCGGGTGGTACTATTCCATCAAATATGAATTGATTTTGAAGTTTTTACTCCCGAGATGTTTCCATGGTTCCACTAAGTCAGGATCTGATGAGTAGATCCCAGAAAAATCGAGATTAACCATTATAAAAAAAACGCCGAGAGCCTAAATTTTTTTTAATCTTGTTTTTATATATCTGTCAGTATTACCCTTTCTACAGATACTTATTTTTTTTATAAGCATGTTACGCGATCTCTCCGTCAATTGTGGACCGATTTTAATTTTTTTTTTAACTCCCGATATGGTCCCTACGTCACTAAGTCAGGATCTGATTTTTGAATCGCAATGTCAACGAGAGCAACCCTAGTTGAAGAGCATATACACCGAACAGTGATATGGAAAATTTATAATATACTAAAAACCAAAAAATAAATATATAACCCACGTCTTTCTAATCTAAAATAAAATATTTATTATAAAATCTTTCTTTCGGTCCTTGTTTATTTGTCGACATCCCTTTAATTACTACCGCAACGCGACCCTTACTGTCCTCGTTCTGACGGACACTTTTTCACACAGAGATGGTACACCTTAGCTCTACCATCTATACTAAATTATTATATACATATGTATAGCCTTTGTACTCTCGCAGCATCGCGTTAAAATTAGGTATGGTACAGTGCATCGTCAAAGTTAGTTAATAAATAGGCAATGACAATGAATTTCTATATCATATATATCAGCTATTTCAATTACGTTTATCAAATTTTAAAAATATGAAATAAGTATTAGTTATAAAATCTCATCAAGTTTAGTCAAATTCAAGAATAAGGTTTTAATATATTGTTCCTTTACAACCGGTGCCTATATTTACTATACATTCGTTTGCTTCACTATTTGTTAAAAATTTACATAAATAGCATACAAGTAATGTCAATAACCAGCAAATCAGAAATCGGCCTAAGATTAGACATCCAGCTTAAGTATGTTTGCCGAGTAAATCATAAATTCAAGAGAATGATTTTCAGTAAATTAGATATGGTAATCGTAAAACTCCCCGAGTCAATGTTGAAAAAAAAAGTTCTTAATTACCGAATATTGTTAAATCAGTACAAGAAACGACATAGAAAATAATATCTTGCGTGATAATAATTCACTAGAAATAGAATCAATAAATCACGATAACACACAATATTATGTAATGGTCCAATACGTATATGAATATGAAATAATAATCTAATACGTCACAGTTGTTTCTTTTTATTTCAATAATAAGAATCTGTATTTTCAAATTATATGTGTAATATTCAAATAGCGATCATAAATCTCCACAATTATTTTCGACTACCTTAACTTCACTATGTGCGAGATATGATGTCGACAAAACACAGCTGGTAAGGACAGGATAGATCGAGGTCAGTTAGACGGGTTGGGAGACGCATAGGAACCTATAGACTGACCCGACCCGATTTTAACACGACTTTCTCAGAATAGATGATCATTAACTTCACAATTGTTGATGATGCCAGATCTTGCAAATACTGGATTGCATAAAATTATATTCACAAAAAATATATTAGGAAGTCAATTGTCGATCATTTTGATACTTAGGACCCAGCAGTACACAATAGCAACCAGAGTCTGCAACCTAGCTTGCTTGCAAGATACCAAACGCTGTCTTTCTTAATTTGTATTTTTTCCAAACCCTACAATCTATATATAAAAATGAATCGTAGAAATGTATATACCTAAGCGCATAACTTATACCAAACGGAGCACTAGAATCGAGTCCGAGATATTTATATTTCAGGATAGGACAACGCCTGCCGGCACCGCTAGTTTGGAATAAAATCTCTTTAGATTTAATACGATAATGTGCCAGTGCATTGGGCAAATCTTTTACACTGGTTTTTGGTTTTCACAGTGCAACTCTATACGATATCACGCGAATTGGCTCAACCTAGAAGTAGAAAATAATCGTTGAGTTAAAAAGAGACAAAATAAAAAATACACCCAAAATGCAAGTTCAACATTCATAAGACGATATAAACAGTTGCACTGAAGTTACTGCCGGAAATCGATTAAGTACTAGAACACATAACACATTTCATGATCCAGTAGGATCGTAGGAACCTTCTTCTTGAAAAAAAAATTCTACTATCAGGAGAGCCGAGAATAATGGCAAGAAAAGTAGGAGTTAGGTTTTTTCTGGGCATTCGGTGGTCCCAAAATTTAGGCAATATTAATATTTTAGGTGATTTAATGGAGAATTATTATAAATTTTGTCATTTCGTAAACAAAAAGTACAATAGTCCATAAACGTCTCACTTCAGAACTTGAGCCCCCTCATTTTAGGAAGACAATCATTGACAAAAAATGTGCCCGTCTCCTCCCTCCCATATTTTCTCACAATATTTTTCCCTCGGCGCAGTTTTCTAACACGTGATAATTGTAATAACACGGAGATTAAATAAAATAAACTATAATATACGCACTGCATACCTGAATAAGTCCTGGGTATTTTAAACACTAAGCCACCACGACCAAGGGTCTTGTTAAAAATCCTAAATTAAAATTTACTTACTTACTTTAAGAAAAATAATATTTGTCTGTCAATTTAGCTATATGTGAGCTACCAAATAATTAAAATTCAATACCAACATAGTAATAATTGAAGACATGAGTGGATGAAGGTGATAAGTCGCATAATTCCAATTCTGAGTAAATCGAGATAAAAGTTTTACTTTTATTTGAAACTGAACTGAACTTAACACCTTAGCAACTTTTTATTTTTTAAATATGCCTTATATCTATGGTCTAAGGTCTGTAGTCATTTTCTTATAACATTCATCTACGCAATAAAAATCAAAAAACCGAATATGCTACATATCACCTTCATCCACTCACGTCTTCAATTATATTCAAACTTCGGACGAGTTTCCACAGGGTCAACTGCCGATCAGACTAATGGAAATAACTTTCCAATGGCGTGGCAATTTGGCGCTCGGGTACCAACATGTCTGTTTTAAGAGGTTATTACAACACTATTTAGGGGCTCTTCTCTAAATCAGGGTGGTGTGATAAAAAAATTGAGCCGGAATTTTTAATTACGCCACTTCCACGCTCTATGCTGGGTCTTTAAATCAGTGCTACATAATAAGTTACATAAAAGAGTAGTCTTACCCAATTAATTATTGGATATTTTAATAAAAATCTTAGTAAAAATATTTCGCCCTAAATTGAGGAGGTGTTATCCTTTTTTTTTTAATTTATCTATACTAAAAAATTACGTGGTAAATACATATAAGGCACCACTTAAACCTATGTGGTTTGCGTGTGGTGCAACACACTCTCGCAATTCAAGTAAAAAAATATATATATATATAAGATTACAACAAACACTATACACTATTTTAATAAAAACTAGGTCGCCAGTGCATACTAAAATCTGGCTATTTTAATTCAGTTATATCTTTTAATGGTCTGTTTGATTGTAAAAGAGCCATACAGTTGATATATTTAAGTGTTTTACTTACTACTAGGATAGGCAGCAGACTCGCTGATGGGGGTCTACCTGATGGAAAATATTATACATATACAAATATACACACCATCGTCATACATTTGCAAAATTCCCCTTCATAAAATCCATAGGCCGGGTTGTCTAGAAGAGGTCGTTCTAAAGCGATAAGGCCGCCCATTTCTCCTACTTTTACTGTTTAATGTGACTACTGTAAATTATTTATTTTGTGTGTATGGTGAACAATAAAGTGTTTTCTATTGTATTCTATTCTAATATATAGCGTGTCAGGCGGGCCACTTGCAGAACAGGTTGCATATTACGGGTACATACAATAACCAGTTGCATGGCACTGTTAAAATTAAATAAGCAGTAATTTGACCCCTGAATACATGTTACTCATATGCGGCCCTTTAAGGAACAATGGATTTTTGCAAGGGTATTTCTTACACTTTCTAAGATGTTTTTAGACTGGAGTATTACTTGCGGCTTTGTGTGTGTAAATTTAAAATATTTCTCAGAAACTTCATTTTATCGGTATAATAAGCATTACTTATATTGTTAATATGTATATCAAAAGCAGATACACATACCTTAAACATTAATTCAGCTTATCAGAGAAAATGTTCCATATTCTGAAACAAAGAATTTTGATGGTTATTCCCATTATTAAAATACAATATTATAAAATGACAATCTCAGTACTTTGAAGTGTACTCTTATTTAATAGCTAAATTAGTAAATTATATATAACAAGAAACGAACATTACAATGTAACGTTGATAATTATTTTATAGTAGGTATACGGTATAATATAATATACATTTATGCTAAGAACGAATTATCTGTCACACGACAATCACGTGAAAACTACATAGTTCTTTCGGGAGGATAACGACGAGCTGAATACCAAGCTTTAATTGTATGAAATAGGATTAAATAAAATGACGTCAAAAACATTAATCTAAAACTGTGTAACAGACAGTGAAAAATTGTAGTGAACTAACCCTGAACTGTAATCCGTTAAAGATAAGAAAAACTTTTTATGGCCGTCCGCAATCAATGGAGGATGATAATTAATTATTTCTAAAACATAGATTTTATTAAAATCGTCAATCTCGTCTGAGTCTACGCATGAAAGGTTCCATAGAGACGATAATAGGTATGCGGACACATGTTACAATAAATTTTAATATTTTAACATACACCAGGGTGAATCAAAAACATCTTAGAAGTGGATATATATAAAACCTTTTTTGAAGAAGTATGATATTCACACAATTATAGATTACAGCAGTGTTTTTCAACGTGTGGGTCGCGACCCCCCAGGGGATCGCGAAGCTTCTATAGCGGAGTTGCAAAAGGTTGGAAAAGCTACTGCAGTAAAGTCTGCAATATCCGTAGATTCATCAAATTGCAAGGACACAAAAGTACTTTCTTTTATTTTTTCTATGACTTGATCACGAACGTCAGTCACCATATCGCTTATCCTGCGTTGAATGGTACTGTCAAATAGAGGTATACTTTTCAGTTTTTCGACCTCTTGTTTGCCAAACATAATTTCCTCCATATCTAAAGCCGCTGTGGTAAAATCAAACTTTCGGCAATAATATTAGGTTTTTCTGCTTTAGATACACGAAGAGCTCGATACGACTCGATAGCAACGCTTTTTCATTTATGCGGGGCGGGGCGGCCGGCATCAAACGTGGTCGTACCGCATTCGATGTAAAAAAAAATGTGTTTTACAGTACTTAATTACGTATTTAGTCGAACCTTAATTATTAAAATTAATAAATATGTTGGATTAAATATTTGTCATAAAATAAAATTCATGAAAAATAAAAAGTTCGTTTAAAAAACCGATTTCTAAAACTAAAAAAGGACAAAATAACTTATTTATAAAGTTATTATTAGATAATAATAATAGTTTTAGAAATAAGTTATTTTATACTTTTTAGTTTTTTATTTTTTGAAGTCAGTTTTTTTTAAAAAGATTCCGACGAATTGAGAACCTCCTCCTGTTTTTGAAGTCGGTTAAAAAAAGCAACTGGTAGGTTAGTTAGGGGGGTCGCGAAATATTTCTTCATACTAAAGGGGTCGTGTCATGAAAAGGGTTGAAAAACACTGGATTAGAGTATCAATCATATAATATTTATGCCAACTGTCACTTTTTTTGTCAGTTCGCTCGTACGAAATAAATTGTTTTGTGCAACGAGTTGCTAAAAATCCAAATTATGGATAAAAGTAGAATTTAAAATTATTTAAAAGAGGTAGATGAAGCTGTGAAGATGACCCGCGTTCTGGGCGGCACTGCAACCTCCGCTACGGAAGAAAATCTCAAATTTGGTTTGGGAAGAAAGAAGAATAACTATAAAACACATAATATTTTCTTAAGTTTTCCCGACTTGTATACATAATAAAATTAGGTTTTTATTATATAAAACATTTAGCTCAAACCTTAAAGATATCTTTGGTAGCGTTTAATCCATTTAATTGATTCACTGGGGTTCAACAAAGTATCGACAAGATGGGTGCCATGAATGTTAGCTGACGAAAATAAAAAGCGACCTTTGAAATTTTTAAGCGTAATCTTGAAATTTTCCAGCGTGATGCGGATCATTTTTGCCGTCTCCTTGTCACCATGATGAACCCTGTACTAAATCCAAGAGATTGCGACGTTTTATAAATTCATAAAAAGTTTCTCAGTTGATTTGACTGTTTATTATTTCACTATGTAACGTTTGAAAATACATTCAATCGAAAATACCCCATTATCTCAACAAGTGCTCAACAGATCTTCACCCATTTAAAGTGAATATCTTTACAATCATTTGTTCAAATAAAAATGTCAGTGTTTAATAAATAGTTATAATGCGATACACTCTCCTTGAAAAGAAAAAAAATACTGGCAAGCATGGCCCAGACACTAGAAATAATAATAAAAATAGTCAATTCTCTTTTGTTTTTTTAAAAGAGTCATTTGTTTGCGTCGTGTCGTGTTCGTGTTCTTAAAAATGGGTAAAATTGGAGTTCGCGCGGTAATAAAATATCTCTGCTTGAAAAATTCTACTAAGAAGCTGGTAAATCAAGACTTGAGAGCAATATTAGAGGTTCATGCTCCTCTATATGCTGCGGTTGCGCCAACAACGACCCCCACAGGGCTCTACAGCGGTAGATTCTGTAAAATGATTCAAAAAATTGAAAACATTGTCATGGCGCATTGTCGTGTTACTGTTTGTATTATAGCAGAATAAATTATTATTTCTACTGGAAGTGTCCGTAATATAATACGCAACCATTAGGGTATGAATAAAATCATATTAAAAGAGCGTCAGCGAACTGAGTGCCCAGAATGCTTTCTGACGCGCAGAAACAAACGAAACTGAGAATTTAATAAAGCTGTTTGTGTTTGTTACAACAAGATCTTGACCGTTTTTTGACTCGATTCATAACTATGGACGAAACATGGCTGCATTATAATGAACCGGAAACGCAAAAATTAAGGCGATTCCATCCGCCGGTAAGATCATGGGCTGTTTTTCTGGGATAGCTTAGAGGTGGTAATGATCGAATACCTTAATCATGCAGTCACTATTACGGGGACTTTGTACGCAGGACAAATAACAAGTTACGTGAGGAAATAGAATCAAGCAAAGGCAAGCAAAGGCGTGGCAAAGTTTTTTTCGTTTCACCAAGATAACGCCACCGCACACAAGTCCAGAGTCGCGATGGCTGCCATTCAAGACGCTGGCTTCGAATTGATGGAATATCCTCCACATTCACCACACCAAGCTCCTAGTGATTTCTATCTGTTTTCGCGTACAGGAACATCTCAGGGGCCATAAATTTAAAGTCATAAGTCGTAGTACATGATTTTTTATTGGATCAGAAAGTTTTTTTTAAAGGAATTTTAGCTTTAGAAAAAAAGATATACAAAATTTATAAACCTGAAAGACGACTGCAATGAAAAATAAAATTAACATTTAGTAAAAAATAATTATTATAGAATAGTTAGGTGAGAGAATTGATTGACAAAAGTTCATAGCCAGACAATCATATTTGCATTAGGGCTTCAGCAAGCAAAAAGCTCTTTTAAACTGGAGATGGATAGGTCATTTCACATGGAATTTTTGCATGACCTAGATATGCATAATATAAGATACACTTTTCGTTATCTCAGATTATGATCTACATAATAAACATAATAGAACACGTAATAATTCGTACTTTATAAAAGTAAAAGTCAAACAATATTCCTGTGCATTAACAATCGTATATACCAATATTACCCATTTACATTTACAATATAATAACGAGTTCATTGTTTCTCCTTCCATTAACATGATGTCATATTTCGAGGTTATAACATGTTTTGGATTTAGAACTCTGTGAATAGCTCCGCTCATAATAAAGAGTAAATTAAAATAATGGAGACTACATATACACACGTTACAGTATACTAAAAACCCAGTAACTCCTTTGAATCAAAATCCCTGTGCTGCCGTAGAAAATATGAATCGTTTAGTGAAATGTGTATTTTCGTATAACTACAAGAACTCTGTGGGTTTTCATAATCGTCAAAAAAGTCAAACAAACACAGGGATAGATTTATAATAAAGACAGATAGATAGATAGTTTTACTTGCATACATCATATCTATTTTATCACAAAACATCCGAACAATACTTAATCATTTAGGGCCGCTTGCATTACGATCGCCTTTAAATAAGATTAGTTAATCATATTAAACTGCGTTTTACACAAAACGTATAAACAGTTCTTTAAACATATTTAGCGGAAAATTTTGCGCTGTGCAAGACGCTAATTGTATTTAAGGGTGTTAAATACGTTTTATGTTTCTTAAATAAATTTAAGCAACCTAATGCAAGCGCCCTTAAACTTTAAGGGTAGATACACAAAACTTCGTTGGTACAACAAGTGTCAATATTCGACGGTTTATTACTGTGATTCAATTCGGAAGAATCAACTAAAGTGATTCATATAAACATACATGTGATTCAATCAATGTTACTGAATACCGTCCTGTCTATAGAGCATTGTTATACCTTTCAACCAAATTAATTCAAATTGATCAAATCAAGTCTAATATCAAGAAAGAACGGGTTGTTTGCTCCCCCAAAGACATTCTGTTCGCATTGTTAAGTAGATTGTCTTATGACGGAGAATAGTATAGAATGACAATAGTATATTACAGAATGTACCTAACTCTAGAAAATTCTATATCTTATATAATTAGATGGTGCCTCAGATTATTCTTGTCTCCATACTGAGTATTGACGATTTATATTTTAATACCAAGTTTTTCATTAATATCAGTCATGTTCACTTTCAATTATTAACTTTAATTTTTTTCAATTTTTACATTTAAACAGAATTAAAGTAAATTTCCACGGAAGTTATGGATCTAAAATAAAATTACGAAGGATCGTTCTATCAAACAAAGAAAAACTAATCAGCAAAGATTTCTAACTGCAGGGACAGTCATATTACGTATTTTTATTCCATAGTATGTATATTGTCATTAGGAAACCTTATCATATTCTCTTTACTTGCGAGTCAATTTCTGTTTAGACTTATGACATAATAATACAGGCATTTATAATCCACATTCATGAATTATACTTGCTAAAAACGTCATAAAAATGCCGATAATAATATAGGTGTGCTATTGCTAATACTATCAACATTGATAATATCGTAATTCAAGTCAATTGCATGAAGACAATTTAAGGAAATAGTAATCCTCAACTGCCAAATTGTAAGTACGTAAGCGTATTTTAAAATCATTATCAAGTTTGTCACAGATAAGAGAAGGCGGCGCAAGCGCACGATCAATAACTATTCACCACGCTAGTAGACCACGTACACACAGGCTCAACGGACGGGTTTTGTTTGTTTTCGTTGATTCAAATATGAATGTTCCGTCATTCGGTCGAATGCTTTGATTCTTTCGATATTATGGATTGCCGGCAAAGGCCAATGAACGATTTTTAGCCTTCGTTGAACCCATGTGTACGCAGCCTTATATAACGAAGCATTATATGAAAATTTACGAATGTGTGAGATAGCGACATTGCAACCTTATCGGCTCAGCTGTGAAGGTCGTATAACCAAAAATACCAATAAACTTAAGCTGAAAGGGATTTTCGGATTTTCTCAAGTAACTGTCAAAACTTCTTTGGATGATGTTTTACGTTTCGTAATTTACAACAGAAAATAACTGGGCATAACCAAATTCAGAACGTTCACGACTATTTAGGGTTTGCTTTATAAAATAGTCATGATCGTCCGTCCATACAATATGACACAGCTAGTTATCTGAAAAACTAATAGATCTTCCGTGACCACGGCAACTGAAAAGCGGCCGAAACGTCGGATAAACCTAAATAAAATAAATTACCGCGCTTAAAACCGTTAAAACGTAGTTTTATTATGTGTACAAGTCGCGAAAACTTAAGAAAATATTAAACTAATAGATGTCAAAATACATTTAAAATAAATTAAACTCATCGTACATGCCTATAATATTCGAGAATTGATCTTAATTTCCCTGGGATCCATTCATCAGATCCTAACTTGGTAACAATGGAATCACCTCAGAAGTATACTCCATTGGATAAAAAAAAATCGGTCCAGAATTCACGGAGAAATAGCGTAACAAACGTAAAACAACCATAAAAAAACTACGTTTTAACTGTTTAAAGAGTCGTGGTAGCGTAATGGTTAGCGCATGCGCCCCTAAATTGAAGGCGCGGGTTCGATCCTGACCGGAACGCATGCACCTCTTAGTCAGTTATCTCATCTAATGTGCATATTGTTACAATTACCAAGTGCTAAAAACTAAGTGAAGGAAAAAAAACATCGTGATGCAACCTGCACATCGAGATAACCGATGTCTCAAACCTGCCAAGCGGCCTTGAACAAGCGTGGCAGGTATACTGTCCGATCCCCCTATAATGGGAGGCCCGAGCCCAGCAGTGGGACGTTTATGGGCTGACATTATATATATATATATATATATATATATATATATATATATATATATATATATATATATATATATATATATATATATAAGCGCGGTAATTTATTTGATCGGTTTTATTATGTATACAAGTCGCGAAAACTTAAGAAAATATTATGTCAAACAACCAGTCGAATTGAGAACGTTCTCTTTTTGAATTGGTTAATAAAATATAACGAGAAAGTGTATTCTATACAACGCTAACACAATGACATTGTTCAAAAACCAAAAATTTAGAGATAGCTGCCAAACAGTAACTTTGAGATTAACATTCTTCAGTGCAATTAGTCGTGTGTATCTTTAAACACCATAACGTTGTTTTGTATTTTTAGCTCTTATATTAAGCGTTGGCAAAATATTTGCAACTCCCTCCCGCTACTAAAGAAAGGAAAACAAAATAAGAGTTGGGTACAAGGAAAATTGTGTTAAAACACATGTTTTCTATTCAATCTTTTCTTGTAAGCATACAACAAGAACAAAAAACATTTTGAATTCCTTCAGAACCATTCATTTTACGAGGACGAGTTTCACATAGTCGATTTTTGTAACCTCTTTTATGTCTTAGGACTTGACGTGCTAATAACTATTTAGGGCAATCGAGATCAATGAAATGGTATTCGAATTTTTGACATTTTAGATCTCTTTATAAAGTTTATTTTGATTATGTTTTTTAGTATTAACATTTAACACTTTATTCTACTTTTACTACATCATAATATTCATTAGTTTTGTACTTTTTATATAGTAATGGAAAGTCATTGAATGTCTTGACATCAGCTGTCATACATAGATCATCATCGTTTATACAGACATGGTGCGTAACAAAGCAAATCTTGGTAAACCCTATAATAACACGCAGCGTATATAGTAAATCGACCGCGAGTGAGTTATTCGCAGGAATTTTACAGCAAAGAAAAAAAATATAAAAACAACTATCGACATTATTTATAAGTAGATATTTGTTGTGTATTTTTACATAATAAAAAATAATCAGCAGGAAAACATTATATATCCCCGAGCTAAGCAATTCATGCTTGTACTATGTTAGATTGAACTTCTTAAGAGGGGATCCCAGACACCCCAGACTGTGGTAAATAACGGAAAGTTTGTACCATGCCACTAATCATATCCGTGCAAGAACGGAGAAACAACACAAATTCCTGCGGCCGGGCGGCCTGTCGTAAGAGGTAACAAAACAACCCACAGCCGGGTGGGTAGGGCATTTGCCCGACTGGATGGCTACCTCTAATCCAAAGCATGTTACCATAACAACCTTGAGTTGTGTTCCGGCATTAGTGACCAGGTTCCATTCTCCCTTAAGAAAGCAGCAGCGCATTTGTAAATTTGGTGTTGCAAATGTCCACAGGCGATGTTAACTGCTTTCCATCAAGTGGACCGCCTGCCTGTCTGCTGAACTCCTGCAATAAAAATAAATAAAAAATCGAACCTGTTACCTTTGTATTCCAGCGAGCTCGGCCGGCAAAGGCTCAGCCCGCTTAACGATAGAGGTCAAACAGAGGCAGTTACAAGACACAGGCTCCCAAGTACATCCGATGATAGTTGATAGGACATTCCAAAAGTATTTATTTTAACTTATAAGTAGTGGTGATAGGTGCTATGCTTTTCGACAATCGATACTTCGACAACTGCCTAAAGAGGGAATTATAAGCGACTACAAACTTTTTACAATATTGGAGTAATAATCTCACCAGGTGCACTGTGATCACCACTTAGGAGTATTGACTTAACGAAAAACACTAAGAAACATCTTGTGATTTTTAAGACCTATTTAACAATACATCGACCCTTAAATGTGTACACTATTTTTTTCGTATTTCACTTACATAAATACATTGGCCACACCTAATTTTATTGCGACTTCCTAACAGTTAGGTATTTAAATGAATAAATATGTATACCTAACCTATAGATTAGGTTACGATATATAACATGGTCCAGTCAGATATCATCCGTATTCCAGTAATTTGAGAAAAAACCCTGTTATGTCACAGCTACAGCCTACAGCGTACAAACAGCTACAGAGGCGAAAAATTATATTATATAAATACATTGATATTGCAATAATTAATTGATACAAAATACAAACACATTCATTTTTATTTTTGAGTAAAGATATAACGTTGTTGCTATTTAACCATTTATGTGCTATTTGCTTAACTTTACATCGTGACAGATATACAGACTACAAATAGGTTCATAAATTATCTTAGATCTGTGGAATCTTTTTTATAGTTTGTTAATATTTGCTTTCTTTTGTAAATACTTAATTCTGAATTCTGAGAAACAATAAATAGACAATGGGTTTTTTGGGATTTATTTTAATAAACATAAATGACTCTCGGCAGAAAAGTGTCTCTGGTTTACTGTTTATAATAACTTTAAAACAGCTCTTGGACCTGCCCATATTTAGGGAACGAATAAATAATATATAAAATCCCGCTTGTCCAAGGGCGGATTATACACATCGGTTATTGATGTGTAGATAATTTTATGGTGTCTTCCTTTATCAGCATCTGGTGGTGGTGGTGGTGTGTATACACATTAACAGGGCTTATTTTGTGGGGTCACGCGGGGGGGCACGCAGTGCCCTCATAGAGAATTTCGAAAATATCGAAAACTTGCCATAAAAACTGAAAAATGAAAAAATATGCATTCTGGTAACCTTTACAAAAAATGGATTTTTTTAATAGGTTTTTTGGAGTGGAGTTACAAATAAAAAATTATAGACTTACAACTCTCGAGAATTAGCGTGCCCCAAAAAAGAAGTGACCGAAAAAGTCCTGCACATTAGGTTTGAACAAGTACCTAAGCGGTGCATGATTTACTCAAACCCATATAATTTGAGTGGAAGAGTACATACAATACGTAAGCTACTACAACTCACTAGTTCTTGCAAATAGTAAAAATAAAATTAAGTAATTTTTCTTTGTTTAACAGGCCACCTGATGAAGATACGGTCTCTCATGAAAGTGACTGTGAGGAAGAAGAAGAGGATGCAGTCGTACACTTAAAACCGCGGAGGCCGTTCTGGGCCAACAAAATCCAATTTGTGTTAGCCTGCGTCGGCTACTCGGTTGGCCTTGGCAATGTGTGGCGCTTCCCTTACCTGTGCTACAAAAGTGGAGGAGGTAATACTAAACTTGATATCACTTAATTACTACACTCCAAACGGCGAATTTGGAACAGTAAATCAAGAATACAAAATAGACAACAAAATATTTTTATCTTTAAAAGGGACCCCTCTACAAAAGCTCTCTTCCCCTTCTTCCTTCTGAACCGTAGAGTGGAAACTTACATCTTAAAAAGTATTTCATAAAAAAAATCTCTGAACAAGATTCGGTAAACAGTTTTTGAAATAAGAACTATTTTGAATTAAATGCTCTTTTAGTATTTCATACCTAAAATGCCTGGTCATTTGTCACATCTATAGAATCTTTCATTGTATATAGATAGACTAACTGATGCACACTATATATAATTTTTGAATGTCAACACGTGACAAACAAAAAATATTACACCAAATTGATAAAAAAAATCCTAAAATGATTGTTAATTTAATTTCGTAATATTGTCGTTCCTTTAAAAGTTGCCAATTCCTGTCTCGGAAAATTGTATCAAAAAACAATTTTAACGAAGATGTAATATATTTTAGTCTCTTACGGTTAATTAAAATTATTTGTTTGAGCTGCGAAGCGTATGACATTCAGGCTCAGTCCAAAAGACGGCAAATATTTGTCTCCCAAATCGTTATCTGATTAGGCTGTCAACGCCAGTTGCCGGCGCGGTGCGTCACACATCATTTCACTATTACCCCTATTGTCCTCAACCTTGGCACAGACTAGACAGCCATGGTATCGTTTAACCTAAGCAATTGTTTACCTTACGGTTAATTATACTCATTATATTTTAAAGTAATTGTAAGAACAGATTTTTATACAAATCAATATATTATTTTCTAGGATACATTGGTTTTTATATTTCGAAATCATATCCACACATACTGAAAACATTGTTATTTCTAGCAACAAATTGCAATAAATTAATAGTTAAAGCGAGTTTCCATGACGTAGATGCCGGGAAGAGTACGAAACGCTTGTGCAGTTATTTTATCTAATATACTTACATAATTATTATCACAGTTACCTAACCACATAGGTACATCAGATAGCGAGAAAAAAACTTTGTAGAGAAAACTATACGGCAACTGTATAACATATATAAATTCACGTTTGCCGTTTTCTTCACGAGCTAAATAAAATATAGTACGACCGGTCATAATAGAAAAACATTTTATCTTTTGTTACCAACCAATGCTGAAAAATTATTTTCATTCATTACGTCTACCATTACTTAATTCTAAATATTAAAACAGTAGTATTTAGTTTAGTAGTAGTATTTATTGGGCTGGATGGCAAATACTGACAAGTGATAGTAGGACGAATATCGAATAGAAGCGAATATTTTTGGCATCTCTAATTTTGAAGTACTTCCCCGGTAATCATAATAAATCCGTGTAATTACTTATTGAGATATACCTACATAAAATGTTGTGATAGGAATAAAATTGAATGGACACAGCGAGTAAATATTTGATTAAACGACACACCTGCAAACAGTACATTTTATCCACGTGAATTTTGTCGAAAAACATTTTATACTTATTTTTCCCGTATATGTATATGTACCGCACTGGTCGTTAATTGATGTCGTCTGTCCGTGCAAATTAACTCATTAGGGCAACAAAAAGATCGTGTACGTCGTGACATTGCTGTGAGACCGTTGAGTGTTATCAGCTATTTTATACTCGTGAAGTTTCAATTATTTGGACACGAAATACTACTACAATTAAGATGACAACGAGGATATCGATTATGTATTATCACCGGCGATCACGCCTATCGAGTTGACAGTCGTGACAATTTCAATTACCATATTCTGCTGCTAATTTTATTGAAAAATATAAAATATTTCTTTGTACATAGATAAGGTATTTTTTAAAAGCTTCAGAGGTCATCCTATCCATACGAATTTGTATTAAACGATCTATATCTTTAATGTATGGGTATGAGAATATATCGATACTAGCGGGCCTAGCAGACGTTGTCCTGGCGTAAAAAAATAAATGTTGAACCCGAGTGCAGTGCCACCTATCGGGTCCAATTGTAATTTAAACCATCCACTCGAACACAAACAAAAAAAATCATCCATTTCGATCCAGGAATTTAGGAGTTTAGTGACACGCACACTATAAGGATAAAATAATATTTAAACTTAAGTATATATTCTGTTATCTTTACATAAATATCCGCTTTACTCAGTACTAGGATTTCCTTACTGCTTGTGACATAGTTTAGTACTAAGTAATAGCCATTAGATTTCTCCTATATTGTTAAATATTTACAATAGCAATTAAGATATTTAAATTATTAAATATACAGGATATCAAATTGTCTTTTATAATATAATAAATTATATATTTTTAATGTAAGTCGTGGTTTGGCGTCTCATCAAAATGAACCTCACGAAAAAATAGCTTGATTGAGTAATCAGTAGCAATAATGGACGGTGGATCCCCGACTATAACGAATCTCCTAAAATTAATTTAAATAAATTATATATTATTTACCAATAGCATAAACACGTCACTATATGATTGCTTCTAATACAGATAAAAAGTCTAAATCTACCTACAGCCAGCTGTTATCGTTAACTGAACGAATGTACTTATTATCTCAATACGGTATCGTGGCTGGATTGTCAGAACAGTTTGATATTAATGATTATTCATATAAGATAACTATAAACAATACTTAAGGTCAATATAATTTCCCAACTCCAGACAAAGAAACTCGTATTTTTAACGTCTATTATATGCTTTTTCTATGAATGAGAGTGGTTGGTTAGATTTGGTTAGATTTGGTTTGGTAGTGGTAGGTTTTTTTTCATTATGCTATCTATTGACTCAGCTGGCTTAAATATCTTACACCTATTCTTTTTACCTAACAATTAGGAGAAAAATTGATATTACATGTATGAATTTTATACAAATATATACAGTACTCAGAGAAGTGATAATAATAATAATTTATGGTCGGTTGCTATACTGCTAACCATTAATTTGCATTACTAGTAGTTAAAGGAGACAGGGACTTTTGGGCCAAAGAAATGTAATGAGTTGTGATGTAGAGCTTAAAAAACCTTTATATTTTTCTAGTACAAAATGGTAACAGCCCTAAATTCTATTTGGAAGACGAGAAATCTTAAAAATAAGGTCATAAATAATACAACTTGTCGATTACCATAACCGATTTGTGTGAATGAATTTCAACAATTAATAATACAAAAACGCCTACACCACATGATTAATTCATAACTAAAATCAAAATAACTAAACCCACTACAATTGTAAAAAATATCAACATAATAAAAGAAATCTTAAAATCACTCGTCTTTTTACAATTTCGGCCCATGAATGTATGAAAGTGTATCCATCTCCTTTGACATGAGCTCTAATACAAGTAGTCTTTCTGCTGATGGTAAGGCAAGTAAATGAATATAGTAAGATATAGACCGACCTTTAAATTATTAATGAAAGTTTTCAGACAACATTGTAATTGTGATGTTTATCGTTACTCTTTGTCGTAATCACCTTAAAGTTTTTAAACATTTAATTTTACTGATGATACATAGCAAACAGGACAATATTTGTGTCATGCATCTCTAATGCCCGCCTATTGGCACCGAGGCATCAATGACACGACAATGCGGTGTGAATTAGAGCTGATGCTTTCAGTAAACTGAAACTTCACGGTAGGTACGTAGCGAGTTCACAAGATATCAAATGATTTATTATCACTACGTATCCATGTTTCATATAAATATTTATACAATATTAAGTCTGTTAACATATTTTATTAGACTTTTTATTAATGTTCTTTAACAATCAAATATGTATATTCAATATAGGAGTCAAGGTTCATTGTAATGAATGCGATATCTAAAATTAAAGAAGAATGTTTGTAGTCTCAGTTAGGTCTCTCTAAGTAAGAATAAAAACTGCTGAGCAGGGATGTTATGGAGCTCCGTAAGCAAAGCCGAAACTATGGGATATATCTGAAATTAAATTCTATCCGTAACCATAACCGAATCTGATATAAAAGTTTCAAATAATTTCGGATAGGCGCGGAGTCTAAATAAGACACGTTATTTTTGTTTCTGCCCGGCCGAGAAATGCCAGGCAGTAGACTGGTTCATAGGTTGTATTGTTGTGGTTGATTTTCCTATAAAAAATAATTTTGTGATGTTATTAACCAAGTAAGTGAAGTAATAATACTTAATAGAAAAAAATGTTCTTTGTTCATTTAAGAAACGAAGATATTTTAATTAAACAAAGTCATAGAGACAGAAAGAGATAACACTTTATTGTACACGATTAAAGACAACACAGAAAAACTTGTAGCCTAAAAATATTCTAAACGTGCACAATGGGCGGTCTTATCGCTAAGAAGAAATCTCTTCCAGACAACTCGTGGCATTAAGAAAACAAATTCAATTTGTCAAAGGTGGTATACATAAATATTATACGATATGCAGTTACTTACATTATATTTTATTCAATAATAAACATATAAGTATGTAAAATATTATACAAGTAAGATTTATACTTAATAGTTAATAGACATACATAAATACATCTATTATTTACACACATAAATATATACATATACAGAAATATGTATGTAAAAATCATAATTCTAAATTAACTTTATTATGATTTTATTTTTACAGTCGATAGGTAACGCTTTAAAATTAGTAGCTATAATAATTACTTATATGACTGATTGGTGTTCCAAATGTTAACCTAAAATTAGATAATGATTGGGTCATTTTTTTATATTTTACTTTTATCATTTCTTCAGAATCTAATATCGATAACTGAAACTATCCGAAACTAACGGATAATCCAAAATAAATTCTTATCCGTAACCATCTTTGAAACCGATATAATACATATTATTCATATCAGAAATAGAAATTTCATATCTGTAACATCCTTGCTGCTAAGTACCTATCAGGGTCCTAGTCTCGTGAATGCAATGCGGCAAGTTGAAGCTATCTCGTAAACTTAAACATATATTATGGTTGAGAATTAGTACATATGTAATAACAAAAATAATTTTAATTAAAATAGCCATAGTCAACCACATTATTTAACTAGAGTAGTTTTTTTACAAATTGACAATCATTCCTTACCCTTTATGAGATAAGTATTCATGAAATTAAGTTTGACAACAATTGAAATTATACCGGCATTACAATGGGCCAGTCTTCTGAACTATAGTGTGAAGTTGTAGCGGCTCGTTAGATATTAATAAACTATGTCATGCGTAGACCTATTCACGTGTAACGCTGTTTTTAGATATTTCTCACGGTCTTATTCATATTGTCTTAGAGTATGTTTGTAGGCTTCATTAAAGTTCTTAAAGAAGCAAACAAACTTACTGTAGCTCAATATTAATAAGACCGTTTATTTGTATAGAACGGAAACTATTTATTTTCCTATATGAAAAAGTAATTTGGCCGATTAATTTAATTAATTGTGTATTATAAAAAATAAATTTATTACACCCCGACTTTCTTGATAATTAGTCCCTAAACCGTGAAGAAAAAGATATGAATCCAAAAAAAGTGTAACAAGACAATATTGTTGTAACTATAATTATATCAACTATACTATACAGACAATAGAAAAGGGCGTTTATTGAAACTGAAAATAAAATGTTTCTTCTTATATTTCTTGTAAAATGCTTTCTACTTTTATTAATAAACAATTTCTTGAGTATTAAAACTTTATCGAATATTAATTTGTACATTTCCTTAAAGACCACGAGCCATAAAAAAGGCCCGCAAGCTTTTGGAAGGCTTGCGTG
Organism: Dendrolimus punctatus; assembly: GCA_012273795.1. Classification (NCBI taxonomy): domain Eukaryota; kingdom Metazoa; phylum Arthropoda; class Insecta; order Lepidoptera; family Lasiocampidae; genus Dendrolimus; species Dendrolimus punctatus. Next base: position 10,587,757 of record CM022537.1, read on the forward strand.
GGGCCATCAGAAGGCCAACACGTAAGGGCCACTTAAAAAAGTTAATATAAATGTGCCGTGACACTAACTGGCGATTATCCGTTTACACCATACAATATTGCACCCAAGGACAATCCCCGGTCAGTGTAGGTTAATTTTAGAAAATGAAAACAAAAAGTACTGGGCTATTGGGATGATCTAAGAATCTGAGTCTATGGGGACTATGGTATCTGCCCGTCGCAATATTCGAGGAACATGGATAAAATGGGCAGACAATGTCCTGACACTTCCTGCATGGGCCCCAAAAAAATGCCGAACAAATTGGCGAGCGGCAACATGGGTAATTTGGGATACTGTATAATGTTTATCGTAATCGGCTTACAGTTTTTTGAACTTTTTATTTTACTGATGATACATAGCAAACAAAAGAACATTTATGTCGTGCATCTCTAATGCCCTAATAAACAGTAAATTTATACTATTGTATAAATTTGGTAAGTTACGAAAATTTATTATTATTATTATTAAACACGGTTTACCTACATAGAAATAGTTTATGGACAATTTTACATATCAAGTAAAATACAGGGAGACCTGGATACAAGGTTAATTACGCTAGTACTTACAGGTTATAGTAATTGGCATCAAGGTTATCAATTATACCGTTTATAGATTAATTTTATGTACCGAGGAATTCTCCTAGACATTCATTTGATTCCTTCCTCACAGGACCTTGACACTACTTTACCAAAATTGATCCTCACAGACTACACTTTGGTTTAGTGTAATATTGTTAAACATCAAGTATTTCGTTCCTAGAATGCATAATTTATTCAAAATTTAAAGGTACCACATTCGTTTTCCTCAAAATCGGCCCCGAGACTGCTGTCAGTACTTGCTATTTCATATATTTTGGCTACTACTACTAGAAAAATTCACCTATATGGTGAAAAAGATATTGAATCTTATCTACTTCATTCCGAGTACAATGTGCTATAAACATCAGAACAAAAATATGCAGCTCACCTTTTGAATCGGACGTTATTATGCACACCGGAACCGACGCACAACTTTGGCGAAATCCGATCAAATTCACAGAACGCTTCTAAAGTGCGTGTTTTAATTAATGTCCTGCACATATATTTATCATATTTTATTTTAAAGAAAGAATAGTTATTTATGATTTTTGGGCGGTAAGTTGGTTTTTACAAACAAGTAAACGAATTTAAGCCAGAGACAAAGTACTAACTACTACTAGCTAACAATCTCGTGACTATGGTAAACTCCGAGGCTTACTTCGACGGTTTACCATAGTCACGACATTGTAAAAACTACCAACCGCACCTGCATCATAGCACATTTAAGAGAACATAGATGAGAGTACCCATTTTTCGCACGTTCCATTTTGTAGTGCCTAATTTTTAGGCTTTGTAAATGCATTTTTTGAGCAAATGTATAAAAAATTATTTATTATGAACACGTGCTCTTAGTTAGCTACAGTTATTATGTCACGCAGGTATTTAGTGGCCATAATCAGTTATCAATACGTATGCGCGTCTAATTATTGACTTATTTGCGATGACTATCATTATTTTCATATTGTTATTCGTACAACTTTTAACTTAACCTTTATCATTTCAGGTGCATTCCTAATTCCATACTTCATCATCTTGATAGTATGTGGTGTCCCGATGCTATTTATGGAACTAGCTATTGGACAATATACAGCTCACGGCCCTATAGGTGCCCTTTCACAAATATGCCCGCTTTTTAAAGGTGAGCAGAGCGTTTTAGCATAAATAGATAATTTCTACTAATATATAAATGTAATAAAAGCTCTTTTAGACTTTTGTAATAAAAATAAAACAAAAAGAAACGAGAGAATTGCATACAAATAAGACACAGGAAGGGACATGCATAATGTGTAACTATTTTTATGCAACTAATTAACATGATAACTGGGAAAAATACAAGCAAATTTAAAAAATACATATACAATTACAGACCATATTTACTACGCATATTTTCGCAATATTTTCTACGCAATAAAATAGGCGGCCTTATCGCTCAAAGCGATCTCTTCCAGGCAACCTAAATTTTAAAAAAAATAATTAGACGATATATTATGTGTATTGTACGTAAAAATTGTAGGCAAGCTATATTACGTGCGGGACAGATGAGTCATACCATCTGGACGCGGTTCCTTAGTAAACGGAGTACGTCTAAAAATGGTCTAATAAGCTGAAAACCGCGTACAGTGGAGATCTAAGTGTAATAAAGTGGACCGGGCTTCCGAAGCGAACGCTCTGAACGCAATCGGCATTTAACACTAGGATTATGATTATTACATGCGATTATTGCCCAATTTAGTTTTAGTAAATATATATGCTTGCGGTATACATTGAATAGTTTGTTTACCTTGGAAAACGGACCTTCTCTTTCTAAATAAATAAATATCGACAGACAAACAAACATAGTATATCCCCAAGCTAAATATATTATGTTCTGGGTAATATACAACGTTTTACTCTGGGACCGATCCCATACATCCAGACCATAGTAAATAACGGAAACTTGTTGTCACGAAATTTACCATGCCAGAAATCGAACCCGAAGCCTCTGTGTTGTAGTGAGATTGGCCGGCAAAGGCTTAGCCCAATCAACCATTGAAGCCGTCAAAGCTATTGACATTATTTAAATTTTATTAAATAGACTCTTAATGAATTGCAGGTGCCGGAGTAGCAAGTGTAGTGATCTCTTTTCTAATGTCCACTTATTATGCAGTCATCATTGCATGGGCCATATATTACTTTTTTACGTCATTCAAGACGGAAGTGCCGTGGGCTAGCTGCTCGAATAGGTGGAACACGCCACAATGTTGGGTCCCGAATCATAACCACACTAAACCAAATGGATCTCAAACCCCTACCGAACAATTTTTCGAGTAAGTTCATTCACAATGTAAATTGCTGTACGTTTTGGCTGCTTGGTAAAGCAATAGCTATAAATCTAATATTGTATTTTGCAATACACTCATTAATATTTCAATTCATACATAAGGTGATGATTAAGTGCCAATTTTCATACTAAATTGTTACTTATCATAACGCACAAACACTTATTCATAAGAATCTAGTTCGATTATATCTTATTAATTTATAACCGAAGTTTCAATATAAATAAAATAACGTTTCCAATAACTAAAGAATGTTTAAGTTTCTATGGCACCATAGAATTATTTAGATTCTTTTGAAAGCCTAAATGTAATATACATTTCAAATGTTTTTAATTTGTAATACGGGTTGTATAATACTTAGATTTAAATTAGCACATTCCAAACAAGGATAAGTGTCGTGATAATATGTAAATAGTGAATAAATATCAATTGTGTTATTTATATTTAAATAGCAATTTGTAAATTTCAGGAGAAAGGTATTGAACATGAATGCGGGTATAGAATTTCCTGGTGGCATGCGCTGGGAGTTGGCTGCTTGCTTGGTCTGTGCTTGGGTGTTAGTTTACTTCGCCCTGTGGAAGAGCATCAAATCCTCCGCTAAAGTTCGATACATCACGACGACCCTCCCATTTCTATTAATAATAGTATTCCTCGGCCGATCACTGACGCTTGATGGTGCCGATGTTGGGTTGAGATTTTTCTTCAAACCAGACTGGGAACTTTTAAAGCAATCAAGGCCTTGGGTGAACGCTGCCTCACAAATATTCAATTCCATTGGCATAGCGTTCGGTTCGATGATAATGTTTGCGTCTTACAACAGATTTGATAACAATTTTCTTCATGACACTGTTGCTGTAACATTAGTCAATGCAATAACGAGCCTCATAGTGGGTATATTCACTTTTGCCACTATTGGGAATATTGCCTTCGAGCAGAACACATCAGTGAAAGACGTGATTGCTGACAGTAAGTATCTTCTTAGGCTACGTTCCTCTTGGCTCACAACGACTACGTTCACGACCGCGATTTTTCTTGTTCCACTTGCTGGCGGGCGTTACAATCATAAACTCAAGTGGAACGGATTATGGACTTGGTTATTACATGCTTAATTTGAAAATCACGGCTTTGTCATAGAGAGAATTTATGCTTTGTGGTCAACGCCCACTTCAACCAACGGTTTGACATGGGTTGCGTGATCGGAAAGGACGTCATTAGTGACATTTTCCCGGCGGCTATAACGACGGTCGCTTTATTGATCGGCTGAAGGAGCATTTCAAGCGTTGTGTGCTACAAGAGGAACGAGCCCTTAGTGTATCAAATACTTGATTTTGTGTAAAAGTTAAATGAATGTGATCATACAGTTAATTATTTGAGCGTAATCAATGTTAATTTTTAATAACTTTTATAAGCCTATATAACGAAAGTAATATAACTTTTTTTAGTCAATAATAAAGACTTCAATAACATCGATTTCAGTCGTGACTTTCAGTAGGTACGGTGATATCGAAAGAACACATACGATAATTAGAAAAATACAATTTGTACATAACATTATTTATTAATAAACTGGTTTTACCTGCTATTTAGTATCCATGGAATATAGATATAAATTCGCATAGTTTACAAGAACTGATCGTAATTTTATTTTAGACACAAAAACAAAAAAGTTCTTATAATTGACCATTGAGATATAATAAATTGACATAATACCTATTTTTAACAGGGCCAAAACAAGACACTGTGTGCGAGTCTGAATTGCACATTAAGCCTATTTCGGTTCAACTTTCAATTTAAACTAAAACGTTTTTTATAAAATTTAAGTAGGTACTGATTGTTGGCGGCCGCAATTACTGTTATCTTTATAAAAAATGGCAAAATGTTTTGTTTCCTACAAAATGTAGTCTAATCGTATGTTTAATTTATTTAGCAAATTGGGCACATTGTGTGTGCTAAGTTTCCTCTTCAACTTATATTTCCCCAAATAATCAGCTGTACCTAATACCTAAACCCATATCAGAGTGGGATCATAAAAAAAATTCTAAGTATCGGATCTCAAAATTACATACACAACATATTTTTTATATATATGTGCCTATCGTTGTGTTTTCTTAGGTAAAGATAAATCTTTACTTATAAATTATATATAATTTCATCTGAAATTTATATTCACTTTCAGGTCCTGGTTTGCTGTTTGTTGTTTATCCTCAGGCTATAGCAAAAATGCCTGCGTCACAATTATGGGCAGTTTTATTCTTCTTTATGTTCTTATGTTTGGGACTTAATAGCCAGGTAAATTTAATCTTTCTTTATTTACTAAGCCGCACTATAATGCGGATTATTATATTAATTCTTATTAAAATATAAAACTCAAAACTATTTATATAGCTGTTTGTTTGTACTTTTTTCAAGGCCTTGCGAATGTAATCTTCGTAATTTTTTATGCGACTGTGATATGAGATTAGGACGTAATACTTCATTCTAAATTAAATAATATTCTCGGATTACCTAAAAGCCAACCATTATTAGGCATAAAAATACATAGACATTGTATAACCTCAAGTAAAGAGAAGTGAGTTTCTGTTATGGGTAATGTACATCGGAAAATTTTAGAACCGATCCCATATCATCCGTGCGGGAATGAAGAAAGAAAACGACTTCCTGCGGCCGGGCGGCCTGTCGTAAAAGGCGACAAAACAACCCACAGCCAGGTAGTAGGGTATTTGCCCGTCTGGATGGCGACCACCCCTAGTCTGGACTATGCCGCCATAACAACCTAAAGTTGTGTTCCGGCAATACTGGTCAGGCTCTAGTCTTTCTTTAGAGAGTTAGAGTTAGCACCTATGGTGTTACAAATGTCTATATAGGCAGTGGTAACCGCTTTTCAGCAGATGCCGTCTGTCTAGTTGCCGAACTGATGAAATAAAAAAATAAAAAATATTCCCAGACCAAAGTAAATTACGGAGTTCATTTTTACGAATTTTCGATCCCGATCCCGGAATCGAACTCGATACATCTGCATTCCCGTAATGGGTTTTAGATCATTGGTGTCGAGAGCGATATATACATGTAGCTACTTTCGGTAAAGGGGCTGATTATAATTACATAGAACATTTTTTAACCCAGAAATAAATATTTTTCGCAGAATAAGTATACGATGTACGTTACCAAAGCCGCTTGATATGCTCTATTTCTTTATATTATTTTGTAAAAATAGATAAATTTTTACATGGAGAATAAATTTAACTGACATTTATTACCTATATCAGATAAGGTTTTGGAGTGCTATCAAGTTATCGATAAACCTGCGATTTAAAAAATCCACAATTCGCTTATTATTCCGATTTTGAGGAGTCATCTATTTCTCATAATATTTAAGTTTCAAATTGTTTTTTAGGTAATGTTATAGGAGGGTAGTCAAGAAGGACTATCGAATATAACAAACAATAATATATCTAGTCTGTACAAATAACAGGTTAAAAACTTCCTAGTTCAATTTACCATAATGATTCTACAAGCAAAGGGTAGTGCCGTGTAGAGCCATGCTGGCCTCATGATGTCAGCTCGTATGGTCGGCTCGATCGATGTGATCACGCTTTCAGAGAATATCGGCGTGAAACCGTAGGCTTAAGCTAATCGTCTTCTTGGGATGAATGAGAATTCCGACGGCCGGCTACACCTTCCCCCTATCACAGCTTTCTAAACATAAGAACGTTAATTGATTTATAATTTCGTTTCTTTCAGTTTGCAATAGTAGAAGTGGTTGTCACATCGATACAAGATGGTTTCCCTGACTTCATTCGCAGAAGACTAGTGTATCACGAACTACTTGTGTTGTGCGTCTGTGCCGTGTCTCTTGTTTTCGGGTTGCCACATATCATACAGAGCGGCATATATGTATTCCAATTAATGGACTATTATGCTGCTTCCCTTAGTATTACTTATCTAGCATTTTTCGAAGTGGTTGCCATAGCGTGGTTCTATGGTGTGAGAAGATTATCAAAAAATATAAAACAGATGACAGGTAATTTCAATTATATAAACATATCTATAATATTCCTAACATGCCATGTCTGTAAATTGAAGTTATTTAAAAATACAACTAGAATAGACTATATAAACGACAGAGAACACTAGTTTGGTAATATATTTTTTTTCGTCTAGTTATTGACAAGTATTACTTGCTATAATTATGTAAGAATTGTGACGAAAAAATATTTAAAAAAATTAGTTACAAGGTCTTGCACTAACGCCAACGATATTAGTTATCATATGCTGACGGTGAAAAACATATAATCAACCCGACCGTCAAGAGTAGCGATGTGTGAAACCCGCTAATCTGCCTTGAACAAGCTTAACAAATATACCGTACGTTTGCCTTAAGCGGAGAGGTTCAGACGTGTACGTTTATAAATAAGCTTATACATAACATAAATTGATTACTATTATAATTTCGTACTTTAATTTTTTTATTAGTAACACCTATATGACATACCACCTACGCACTGAACTCAGAACAATGGTACTCATTAAGATACAGTTCTCTGAGCACGGATATCCGTTGTGATTGTATCACTCATCACTGATTGAAAACTATATTGAACAAAATCCATTTATGACAATATAGTATGACTAATATTTGCAATCAATAAACTAAAACGTTATCTTGATGACTGTATTATTTGCAAAATTCCAAATAAGAGTGTTCCAAATTTATTTCCAGGACGATATCCCTCGTTGTACTTCAGATTCTGTTGGTTAATAGCTTGCCCTGCGCTACTACTAGCGCTGTGGGTGGCTAGTCTAGTAGACTACACACCACCAAGCTACCGACACTACCAATACCCAGCTTGGGCGCAGGCGCTAGGCTGGATCATCGCCTCACTCTCACTACTCTGCATTCCAGTGTACGCAGTCATCGTCATCGTAAGATCACCCGGCGATACTTTGAGAGAGGTGGGTGTAACATTCCTCTTGATCTTTAGAATGTAAATAACAAATATTTACATCATAAATACTTAACGTACCTGTTTGTTATTCAATAACAACAGTTGGTACAGAATAACGAAACAACGAGTGATCGAACTATTTTTACACTATCGTGCTAACTTTAACTATTACTTTATTACGAAAATTTTATAATACCTACACATACTAGCATGTGCCAGCGACATTTCGTAAACGACGTCATTTATCAGGATGAAAAGTATACTACATTTTGACCGAGTAGATAAGCTAGCCTTGTTTCGAGCTTAAATCAAATCCGATCAGAGTCTAACATTTGATTTCATTTTGGAAAGCTTCCGTAATTTCTTTCTCTTTTTAAAATTAATTGAACGCACTTTTGCCCTGTATAGATTGTTTACCTATATTCTACGCTAGACACATAAGTAGTGGTGATTTTATGAGAACATTCTAATATTTTTTTTTTTCAGAAATTCAGCAATTCAATTCGCCCCACTTCAATATGCGAATGTGGAGTGAACGGTTGTGATATATGCTGCTCGGAGTCAGATCCGCCGGATGATAAACATGTAATTAATTAAGTCTAGGCCAAGTATTATCAAGTATTCGTATACCTAACCACTTTATAAAGTACATTATGAAAGCATATATTTGTGATATCAAGAATAAACAAGACAATAAGATAATAGCAAAGCAGTCTTCCATCATAATTATCATTAATTTACATTGAGGTGGGGGACTGCACTCGACCTAAAAACTAATACATATGTATTTATGTAGTCATAATAATTACGTATAGCAATAATATTTCATACGACGTTTAAATAAACTGAGCATACAATAAACTAAATTTAAACGATTTTTTTCGCCTATGTGGTATTAATGGTATTTAGTGCTTTAACGGCAATCACTTATTACTATTTCCCTAGGTGGTAGTATATTATCATTGGTAGGTAGTATACCAAACGCATCGGTTTTAAAATGTTAATAGCATTTATTATTAAAATAAATTACCAGTATTATTACTCATATTTTAATAATGTAATTTATGAGAAGAGATTAACATTTGATCAAATCAATGTGATGTATTGACATTCCAAATTTAAACAAAATTCGTAATATAATGTTATACATCGTTCACAATAATTGTCCCGCGTTGTTACCAACAATCAAAAATATTTACATCTAGCTAGAGTCAAAACAAAGCTAAAATCGCGATAAGTACTACAAAATTCTTACAAAAATTAAAATAATTTACGTTTTCTGATAATCTCTATTATAAACTTTAATAACATGATATTAAGTGATGTATTTTTTTAGAATTTTGTAACCCTGCGGGACATGTTATCGTGAACGAGGTGTATGTAGATAATAATTTACCGATATCTATATACCTACTGGAGTTAAATAGACACTGTAATACCTTTCGTAGAAAATAGGATTATATAAATATACGAAAATATTCACGGAAATAAATGATAAATTATTGCCATGTAATTCTTAGTGTCTGACAATGACGCAATGAGTGAGTAATATTATAAGAAACATGAAATACAATGAACTCATAAATCGACTATTTGTATTAAAATATTTCATACGCAGGAACTTGATAAGTATCATGTTATTATTACAATAACAACTGCTGGAATTCCGTAATATAAACATGAATGGATAAAGAGACCATGTTACAATTGGTCTTCATTGAGAAAATGGGCTTTATTTTTTTATATCATTTTGCCTTTGTGCGTATGCTGCAAATGCCTATTCAAAAAAGCTCTAAAATAAAATGTTACACAACTCCTTCATCCACCCATCTCTTCGTTTAATATTCAACTTACTTAAAGCATTCAATTTATTCGCCACATAGAGCTATAACTGTTACATATCGGGTAACAATATTTTAAATAACATCAAACATAAGTATCGGACCAGTAAAATAGTAAATTATTTCCATCTCACAGAACTAATTAGATATAAAGAAATCGCCAGCAAAGCTGGTTATGTAAATACGTAAGTACAAGATGTAAATAATTAATGTAAAGTTAAAGAAAGAACTGTTACTTTTAGTTATTAAAGTAAACAAATATAAAAATAATTAAATAAAAGTTTTGTTATTTCCACCCTCTATTTCTAATCTTTAAACTACAAAATTGCCAGAATCGTTTCATACACAAGTCCAGAAATCCATGAATTATTAACAGAAATACATGATGACTGAATTTTGACTGAAAAGGCAAGGATACCTATAGCTTAAAAGCTAAGGCTACTACAGGGCCCCGATCCTGGAATTACAATATCGTCAGAATGAGCGATCACTGGCTTCATAGAATATACACACCCGTAGATGTTATATCTCATTGAATATACCCATGTTTCATTTTATTTGGGTCTCATAAATGACACAGTGTCCTCTCACCACCTGGGCCAGGCTACAGCCAGAGCCCTTTGCTGCAATAATGTCTTGTGTTGTCTTGAAAAATTTAGAAGAGTTTTTTAACTTTTATAAAATATTATATAGAAACGAAGGACTTTTTCTGTCAAATGTATTTCAAAAGATACATAAGTTTTTGAGCAAATAATATCAGAAAGGGCGATTTTATACACATCCCCGACGCTTATAACAGATTCCGAGCACCTAATTAAAGTAGTCTTTGAGCTCGACCCGTGCCTCGACCGTACATATATCTATTGAGAGGATATGGGTCTATAGTATTGTACGAGTTTAGCGGGACTCGAATTAAAATGCCGTTGGAAATATTGTAGAGTTTATTAGAACAGGTACAAATACAACCGAACACGACAAATCCAAACGTAATGCAGAAGATCGTAATTCAATAAAACGCGCAAAGTCCGTCACTTATTAGATTCCCGATTGTAGTACACACGTCTCGCTTAGCTCGTGGTTCTCGCTCGACTGACTCCCCCTCCATCAGGTCATCGTTTTATACTGCACAAATGCTATGTGCCCGTATCGTAGTAGACTTAATCCGACACACCTGGCTAATGATTCGGCCGCGCACCGCCATAAAAGAGTAGAATAAAACAATGGGCTGTTTTCTAGAAACGTATGCCAATCAATAAGTAAACCAAAGAAGACGACCATAAAAGAATTACATTTAGTTTAAATGCCGACAGGTAATTAAATGTGTTCTGTTTCAGATATGCAGGTGGATTTTGTTTTTTCCCGACAAAAGTACTGTGAGTTGTAACAGTATTTTATAGTCATAGTACCAGAAAAACTAAAAAAAATGAATAAAGCAAATATAATTAACTCTTTTATATTGTTGTTTATTAATTGGGATTACGATTAATTTGAAGCAGCTATAAAGAGTAAAGTCCCATAATAATAAAAATGAGGAAATCTAGTTACTTAAATGTAAAATTATGCATATGGCTAAGGTCAAATAATATACATAAACAACACACATTGACACTTTTCTACAGTAATCTTTATAGGTGCTATTAAGCAATAAGATTATTGTATCAGTAATTTCAATTAAATTAACTGGCTCTACACTTAAGAAGCCTAATTAAGACAATAAAGATAATTTTAAACAAAGTGTTATAAAAAGAAATGCACCACATAAATGTAACAAATATTGTTATGAATTTTAAGACTTCTAATGATACCCCACATGATTACACTTAAAAACAAATTTCACGCCTTTGTACACAACAGCCACTCCTATATTTTTTATTCCATGTGTTGTATACCATTGAGTGTACATAGCATTATAGAATAACTAATGGTTTTACAAAGCTGTCATTTTTAAATACTTTAACTATTAAATAAATACTTACGGTCTTATTCACATTAATTTAGAGTAACTTTCTAAACTATTATGAACCTTAGAGAATCCTACAAACTTACTCTAACTCAATATTGATTAATATCGTAAATATATAAATTAATAAATAATTTAAATACTTTTAAATATTAAATTGCTTATAAATACAGAAATAAATTGTTTACAACTCAATCTAATGGTGTTCCTACAAATTCCAATTATATAAGAAAATCTAATATAGATAGACCCCTTAATTTTTAAACATACAGAGGCATATGGACATAACAATTTCATACAGACCCGAATAGATACAGAATACCTATAGAACCTTAATATATACATAAAAATAGATACTACCACTATGTGCATTCATGAGCCTAAAGAAGACACATACACTCTCATATAGTCTTGGGCCATGATTGTAAAAAGACGAGAGTGATTTTAAAATTTCTCTTAAATATCTTTTTTATAATTGTAGTAGGTATAATTATTTTGAAAGAATTAATTTTGTGGTGTTTTATATTATTAAGTCTTGAAATTCATTCACATGAATTGATTATAGTTATTGTATTTATAACTATATTTTTAAGATTTATTGTCTGCCAAATAGAATTTAGGGCTTTTGTTTTCCATTTTGTAATAGAAAAATATAATACTTTTTTAAGCCACATCTCAACTCATTACATTACAAAATTAATATTTGTCTAGTATTATTTTTTCAAGGAGTGGGTAATACAATAACACCCATAAAATATTTATGTCAATAGACTTTATTCAATCATGAGCAAATAAACAAATAGAATAAAAATAATATTAACACTTTAATCCTTTTTTGTGCAGCTATTTCTTTTTTTTCTTTGGCTTTTGTATCACATCTTCATCATCATCATCATCACTATAACTCTCATCATCTTCATGTTCATACATTTTTATATCACCTGTAAAAAATATAACAATAATTTTGCTTTAGTCTAAGATCTTGTAAGTTGCATTTCTATCTACCAATACCAGACTCAACTGTGAAAAGATACCAGGCTTAGACTTTATTGCTTATACTTACAAATAAATTAAATTTATAATTTGCCATATATATTTTAACAAGCTTTATATTTTAAACTATTATTTTGTTTTAAAAGTGTACATTGCGTTTAAAAACAATTCTTATTTGCAAAATTGTTCAGAATATTTCATTATTGAGGACATTCTTGTCCTCATAATATATTTATATAAACACTATATAATATATACTCTTGTGACTGGAGATACCTGAACAGTAATGTTCTTAATTCTTATTCATATCATAATCATTATAGACGTTTTAGGGTAGGTACCCCAGAAATCTTACAAATCTAATAACAACAAATTATTAATTAACTTACTGGAATCATAAGATTCTTCAATCATCTTAGTCAGTGTCTCATTCGCTGCTAACCTAAACTCTTCCAAAGACGTGACAAAATCTCCTTCAATACATTTACTTAGTGTGTGTTTTGTTAAGCCGTTTTCAGATATAAGAAAATGTATTAACGACATTTTTTTAAGCTTTTTCTTTTTCCAGTGTTGGTTTATTTTTATCTCGCCTCAATTCTCAGCATAGATATAGTCTGGCTATCGAAAGTTGAACCTGGAATTATTTGCAAACTTTTTACATGGCAACTCTAATACGAATGTCAACGTCAATTTTGACAAACAAGATGGCGGTTTTCGTTTGGTTGTGAGTGGATTTGCCTGTGTTGATACTCTGGCGGAGTCCCATCTTCCGGACACAGCTTTGACAGCCAGGGCTGCTGCTGCACACCAGGAGGCCCTGAAATGTTGCAAATATGTGTCCATTGGTAGTGGGTACATATGTGGCTTTCGGGTCGAGACTAAGGGGCCGTGACGAAATCTGATTTTGATTAAAGCGGATAAAACTAAGTTTTTCCGAATATTGCAGTTTATTTTTCAAAAAATGTAATGACTACTGATTTCCTGCTATCTACCAGAATCAAAAGTAGATAGTCTATATTCTATTGTAGGTCATTCTAGATTCGAGATATAAGGGTTAGTAATAACAAGTTTTCCAAATTTCATAAAAATCCGTTCAGTACTTTTGGCGTGAATGAGTAACAAAAACATCTCACAAACTTCAGTATTTATAATATTATCGTTAGAAACGAGTATGATGTATCTATTGTCACACATAAAATACACAACATAAATAATTAAGTAACTACCAAGTATCAAAATAGGTTAATCCTAATAATGTTGATGTTGCCATACATATATTATTTAAATTCACCGCCATTTTCCAGGGTCAACTTTCGTTGGCCAGATTATATAAACTATAAAGTTCTATATATATATATAAATAAAGTACCTCTCAGTAGATCTTCTATATTATATATACTAAGTTATCAGTTTATCAGAATAATTTATACTTAGTTATTTAAAGGGTCCATTCATTGTCCTGCATGACACTTCGTCGCTTTAAGCAGGACAGGACTGAATGTTATTGCAGACTCAGTCTGCAGACTGCGTTGGTTCCAGCGTTGCCAGATGACCATGTCAATTAATCCCCAATTTTTTTTCAAAAATCCCAAAAATAAGCTTTTTGAGAAAAAAACTCCAAAACAGTTTTTACTTATTTTAAAGGAGAAAGAAAAAAGCAAAACCACCGTCGTAGCGAAAACGTCACTAATGACGTCATCATTTTCGCTCACGGGGCGCTCACAACGACCCGTGTCAATAGGTCCATTAAATAACCATTCCACTTGAGTTTACGATTGTGACGCCAGCAAATAAGTGAAACAGGAAAAACCACGGTTGTGAACGTGATCATTGTCAGTCTCTAACGGACAGTAGCCTTTAGGATACGACACATACGAGTAGAGACGGCATAATAAATAAATAACGTAAATGAACGAACGAATGAATTGAAGTATGATTCACTATTAGACATAAACCTATATAATAGGGACGCGACAAATTGTTCTATACGTACTATTGCTTATATAAATAGCATCCATTTTGAAGGCACACACATAAACATATATCTATCTCGTTCTTACTCAGCACTGTAACTCGCAGGAAAACAATATAACAGTATTTCAGTGCGTACATAAAGTGAAACATATATATATACGTATAAATATACGTAAATACCTAATGCGGCCGAAAATCCGCCATGTTTAGTTCACCAAATGTCATTGTCAGTCAGTTCAGCCGGTACATGTCTTGTCAAAAAGTCGTGGTATAAATAAAAATAACTAATTATCTTTTAAACCTTTAGAAAGTCCCAGAACGACAATAATATCAATTCCAATTGTCCATCTTCCTGGCTTCCCAATTTCATGCACAAACTGGCACCCCCTTTTGTTCCCCTTGAACCTTGTCCTCCCATCAGCTGTTCCCCTTCTGATGAGTTGAACCCTATGAACTCTAAATTTTCTTTTGCAGAACTATGTGCTGCCCTAGATCATCTCCGAGACTCTTCTCCTGGAGTAGATGGCATTCCTTATTCCTTTGTAATACAATCCTGTGAATCTTCTAAACATTTCCTTTTAAATCTTCTTAATCACATTTTCGCTTCCGCATCCATTCCAGAGTCTTGGAAACAGCAGATAATTATCCCCATATTAAAACCTGGCAAGGATGCTTCAGATGCTGATGCTTATAGACCTATAGCCCTATCATCAGTCCTTGCTAAAATTATGGAGCACTTAATTAAAAATCGGCTCGAGTGGATCATAGAAAGCAAAGGCATACTAGCCAATAGCCAGTTTGGTTTCAGACGAGGTTTAGGTACAATAGACAGTCTCAGCCTTATTACCTCAGACATTAGATTAGCTTTTTCCCGAAATGAGCATGTCGTAGGAGTCTTTTTAGACATCACTTCTGCATACGACAACGTCAACCTTCAAATACTCAGGCAGAAGTTGCACAATCTGAGTATCCCCCCGAGGATTGTCAACATTGTCACCAATATGTTCATGGAGAGATCAATCTCCGTCCGCGTTTCGGGAATCGACTCTCCCCCGCGTCTTGTCTGGAAAGGCTTACCCCAAGGCTCTGTCCTCAGCCCGATCCTATATAACATATATACGGCGGATCTAGAATCATCTGTAAGCTGCTTTTGCAAAGTCCTTCAGTATGCCGATGACATTGCTCTATACGCCACCTCTGACTCTTTCAGTGATGCTTCAAATCGTCTTAATTCAGCTCTTTTTTATCTTAACTCATGGCTTTCAGAGCACGGTTTGTCACTTTCCGCTTCAAAAAGCTCGGCTGTAATATTCTCCCGCAAAAGAGATATCCCTGCCCTAGACATTCACATTAACAATCATCCAATCCAAATTTCTAATTCTGTTAAATTTCTAGGTGTCATTCTCGATTCCAAACTTTCAGGCCTCCCCCACCTCAATTATATTTGCGAGAAAACGGAAAAAAACACTAACGTGATTCGAGCCCTGTCAGGCGTTAGGTGGGGATCTCACCCCTATTGCCAAAAACTGCTCTATAATGCCATCATCCGCAGCCATTTTGACTATGCTTGCTTCATACTGGAACCCTGCAATAAATCCGCCCTTCTGAAACTGGAACGCATACAAGCCAAATGCCTCAGAATCATCACAGGCGCAATGAAATCGTCTCCAACAAATGCTCTCCAGGTTGAGTGTGTAGACCCCCCTCTTGCTCTGCGCAGGCAGCTTCTGTCGGACAGATTCTTTTATAAAGTGATAGAGCTCTCAGACCATCCCCTTTTAGGTATCTTAGACCAACTCTTTCAAATCTCGTTCACATCTAGTTATTGGACTCACAAGTGTCTACCACTTCTTATAAATTCATATAAGAAACTAGTAGATCTCCGTACTGGCATTTTCCAAAATTATAAAAATCCTATTTTTGAATGTAGCTTTGAAAGTCTTGTTTATAAACCTAATGTAATTCTAAATCTAGATATTCACAAAAATTCCCCAAATGCTAATCAATTATTTTGTATAATTACTCAAGATCGTTGGCCAAATCACCTCCAATTTTTCACCGATGCATCAAGGCTATCTGAAAACGGTTCGGTTGGTTCAGCTATTTGGATTCCCAAATACAAAATTATTTTAAATTTCAAAATTCCTCCTCCTACCTCTGTTTTCACCGGCGAATCAATCGCTATTTTAGAAGCCATCCTTTATATTGAATCCCATAACATAAGTAAATCTATCATTTTTACTGATTCCTTAAGTTCACTTCAGGATATCTCAAAATTACCTTTACATGCGAAAAATAACTTTGTCATCTCTTTAAAAATAAAGGAAGCCCTCTTTCGTTGCCACTCATCTGGCTTAGATATTGTTCTTGCCTGGATCCCAGGTCACTGTGGAATCGGTGGAAATGAGATTGCCGACTGTTGCGCCAAGGAAGCTGTCTGTTTAGGTAGTAACAAGTATAATAAATGCTTTCCCCGCGATTTACGCTTACTCGCGCGGCCCCAGATGTTTGAGACTTGGAATGGTACCTGGCAACAGTCCCGTCTGACTGTTGGCAGATACTATGGTAGTTTGCAACTAACATTACGTCCCAAACCTTGGTTCTTCAGCTATAGAAAACTACCCAAGAAAGTTATATCAACTATTATTCGATTACGTCTTGGCCACTGTTGCTCTTCTGTATTTCTTGCAAAATTAAGGATTCGTGATAATTCTATCTGTGAGTGCGGCTTAGCTGAAGGTTCTGTCCACCACATTTTTTTCGAATGTCCTAAAATAGTTACCCCCCTCTACAGTATCTTACACAAAAATTTTCCCCGACCTGTCAATTTGGACTTTCTTCTCACCCTAGCTGATAGTAGGCATGTATATATATTATCAAAGTTTTTAACAATAAATAATATTTACCTATAATGTAGTTAGTTTAACATTCTATGTTTTGTGTTGTCCTCAGGATCCCAGAAAGTGATTTGAAAGATCACCGGCCAAATTTTTCTTTTTTTATTATATATTCTTATATGCACCTGACATTTTACCACCTACTGTGACATTGGCCAAATCAATGCAAACTGCGTTGGAGCCATAATCCCTTCAAAAAAGAAAGAATTATCTTTTAATATTTTGCTCGTAATTTAAAATAATTGAAGCCAAATATAAATAATTACGTCGCAAATATGTCAGTGTGTAGTGTTATAGGGTGCGGCATAAGAAAAACACCAAATCAGCTATCTTTAACCATACACAGGTACGCTATAAATAACATTAAAAATATTGGTTATTGTTAATGTTTCCGGGAATGTTCTTATGTGCAGTTATAG
Source organism: Dendrolimus punctatus (assembly GCA_012273795.1). Taxonomy (NCBI): domain Eukaryota; kingdom Metazoa; phylum Arthropoda; class Insecta; order Lepidoptera; family Lasiocampidae; genus Dendrolimus; species Dendrolimus punctatus. Next base: position 10,605,722 of record CM022537.1, read on the forward strand.
GACATGTATGTATTTGACTTATTTAACTATATTTTTATGCTTAAATAATGTTAATTTATTAGCTAGGGTTGCACATTAATTAGGTTTCATACTTCAGTGCTATTAGAATATAATCCTAAGATAAAGTAATAATACTGTATTATAACTTAGATATAATAATTGTAGTGATGAGAATTGTGTTTGTAGATGAATTATTGGTACTTAAAAAATCTTTAAAATTTCTCTCAACAAATTTTTTTCCCCCGAATATTTCCCCAAAGAATCTTTAACACCGAATCTCCCCCAACGTCTAAAAAAATTGCAGGGCTTCCCCCTCATCTGGCAACACTGGTTGGTTCATGCAATGATGCAACACGGAGAAAAGGGTTTCAACTTCAGAATCTCTTGCTGAGAGTCCTGCTCTTGCAAGATCTACAGGACGCACTGAAGGTCATTCACTAACCTTTACCAAACTTTACTGAAAAAATCTATAGATAGTAGACACTAGACAGAGAAAGGTTTCTCTGGTCTACGCTTTAAATTTAAATAGTTATTTAAGCTTGCGTCATTGAAATGTGACAGTATTTTTTTTCATTTCGAAGTTTTTGTCAATGTTACTGTCATTCTTAGCGAAGTTTTGTGTCAAAATCAATTTAAATTAAAAGCTATCAGAAGTTCAGAACCACAGAGTACTTTATATATAGGGTATAGAGTCAACAGTCATAATATATATACTAACGCACTCTATTGGTATACGACACTATTCAACGGCAAAAACCGTCCAGGGGATCTAGTATTTTTTGATTTTTATATTAGACTTTTGGAAATTGCGGGAGTTTAAATTTAACTCCTGCAATTCCCAAAAGCCTTTCCAAAAAATGTTTATTTGTTAGTAAATAAAACAACAATTTAGCGGTAGTGTGATTTATTATGTTTCCTTTTATTAAAATATTCAAAGGCATACTGTATTTTAATAACATCATTTGTATCCACATCTAATCTAGTGACGCTACGATGATTTACTTACAAGTTTTAACGCATCTGGGTACACAACAACCTCTTTCAGAAGAAGCCATAATCCAAGTCATCAGAGAACAAATCGTTAGGCAAATCGGTGTTCAGGGTACATGCGTAAGTCCAACGTAATCACAGAACACTAGTAAACGTGATAAGCGAAATCTTCGGAGTCTAGGAATCAAACAAAGTTATCGAAAAATAATTAAAACACAAACAAAGTACATACATTCACGAGTGTAACTCTTATCAATCGGAATGTCTTTTTGGTTGTGACATAATTGTCATCTTTGAAATAAGTTTTTGGTAAATCGACAATTCATCAAAAATCCAGTAATTAAAGTTAAAAAGAGCTTTGTAATTTGAAAAATGTGAGGAATAGAATTTACACACTTTAAAATATATTTATTAGCTGATATGGCTTGCAAAAAGATAAAAAATATCAAATATTTCTTAAACAAGTATTAAAACAACTGCGTATAACGAAACATATTATTTTCTTTCATTTGGTGTTCAATTTGAGAACAGTGACATCTACTGCAATACGTACCTACTAAAAGAACGCAAAAAATCTCTAAGAAAAAATAACTGTTCTGACTGTTATGACACTGTTCAGAACTGTCAGAAGATCAGCTGGCCGTAACCAGAAAAGTCGGCGGAAAATTAATTTCGATTTGTAATGTTTGTTATTTATTTATCCAGTATGTAATCCATACTGAGAATATGTCTCAATTCGGCAGATTTGGCCCTTTAATTGGTGCAATAGACGAAGGGACATCAAACGTTAAATTTCTGGTAAATATACTTAACCTTTGTAAACAAAGCGGTCAAAAGTCCGCATATAAATTGTTTTTTAAATTATGCTTCTAATATTATTCTAGGTATTTGCTGCTAATACATCTGAAGTTTTAACTTATCATCAGATTTCTCTGAGACGATTTAGTCCCCAGGAAGGATGGGTTGAACAAGACGCCATAGAAATATTAAATGCTGTGATCGAGTGCATTGAGGTAATATATAAGTTATACTCGAATAAGGGTTAAACTTTAGATTAGCAGTCACTGAATTTTAAGTAGTGAGGTGAGGGGGGACAAGTACTTTGCAACCCCCATGTTAGGAGACGAGTCGTTCTTGAAATATATTTCTTTTCAATTGTTTGTTTTGTTATATTGTAATGATGGTGTCCAGTTTGTTCTGGCTTTGATTTAAAGTCTAACTTACCTAAGTCACTGGTCGCGATTTTAGAGCCCACAAGCCTTATGAATGTACCATCCAACCATGGCAGCGGTCAGCAAATATCACAACCAATTTATATCCATCATCGCAATGTATAAGCAAAAAAAGACTATTTCTGTATTTAAAAATCAATATAAGTCATAAACCGTTTTAGTGTTTATATATTTAATGCAAGTGTATTCCTAAACACAAATCACACTTTATTAAGAAAAGAGATATAACCTTGTTTATTAATTATCATATTTTTTCCACATTACTCATTCTAAACTTGTTGGTGGGACCCTAAAAACATAAATTCCCCGAGTAGCACAGCCCATGGTAGTAGGGAAATATAGGCTGGGCTTTGACCCAGAGTCCCATAAGATTAAGGGTAATTTGAGTTTAGGATTACATATGTCGTTTATATAGCCACTAGAATTGTTACTTGGGGAAGGAATATATTTGTTTTTAGGGTCCACCAACAAGTTTTGAATGAATAATAATAAATATATTTTCATTGCCGAGGATGAATACACTACACTTTTTCCTGAAAATGTGATAGTTTCTGCAATAAAAATATATTTGTCTCCCTGTTTGTTGTGTTTTTATGGAGAAACTATAGGAGAATTCTGTATATATAGATGGGTTAGTTTGTAATATAAAATGAAATGATATTGTGGATGTAAATAGTACTAACATACTAATTTAATACCATGTATATCAATAAATTAAGTTAACCTACGGAGCAGCCATGGGGTAAACTCTAGATATTGTTATATTTTCAAAACAAATACAAGTAATGAGTAAAATTATAAAGCAAAAATATTTAGCATAACTATTGTGTTGTCTAATCAAAATAGTTTTGTTTCTTATAAGATTTTAACATTTGCAATATTAAACTGTTCATAACAACAAGAATATTTGGAATAATGTTCTAATTCTCACATTTGTGTTTTTATATATTATTATATGTCCCTCAATTATTAAATTAAAATATAACTCCAGCAGTTCAGATTGCATAGGAAAACATAAGACGTGCCTCATGTATCCATAGATTCCTGAAATTTAAGAAACTTGATTCTAATCTCAGCCTAAAATCATTAGGAATAAAATAATAACACAGTGCAAAAGAGGTTTTCCTGTAAACATATGCAAACCATAATACTCTTTTATGACTAAAATACTTATGTAAGTTATCTAATGGTTAAGTAATACTCTTCTCTCAAAATAAACAGGAAGTTATACTTTTATTTTCAGGTAACAACAGATAATTTAAGGAAGCTAGATATTAATCCTGCAGATGTTGTAGGAATTGGAATCACTAACCAAAGAGAAACAACTATTGTATGGAATTCATTTACAGGACAACCTTTATACAGTGCCATAGGTAAGATTTTAATTTATTATTTAGCAAGGACATAAGAATGAAGCCACTATATTGTCTGTTAAGCCACTCTGGTGGATTAGACCTCACAGCTTTAATAGTGATGTGGCTGCTCAGTAGTTGACATGTTGGCTTCTCTTACTTAAATTTTATAACTTCAACATATTTTTCAATTTTTCCTATACACCACAATCTCTTAAAGAGTACTTATAATTTATTTCTTACTCACACAATCCTTCCAGTGAGTGATTTTTCATTGTATTTCTATACTAATCTTATAAAGAGCAAAAATTTGATAGTCTGTTTGCATTGGATTTGATTGGATTGGCTCCGAAACTATTGAACCGATTTACAAAATTCTTTCACTGTTGACAAGCTACCCGGTTGATATAGGTTATATCATATTTTCAAAAAAAGTAAGGAGCCTTACTAAAACTCGAATAATGTAACCCAAGGTGTAAAAAATTACCTAAAATCGCGTGCGCTGCGAAAACTATTGATGATAGAATAAAATAATGTAATACGACTTTGCAGAACACATCACTATTTACAAAAAGTGTCGCAACAGCATATATCTAGCTATTATAGTTATGCCACAATGTGTTTTTTAATTTAAAAATTTAATTAAAATGCTGACGCTAGAAAAGGCTCTTTATTTATATTTTGGTAAGGACCAATTACTTCATATTCAAGACTGGTTCAAAACCTTATATAACTTTTTGAATTATTCAATTCGGACATTCCATTCGAAAGATATCACGAGTTTAAAAATGTAAGTATTAGAAAAAAGTTGCGTGGTCGCCGCGCACCCTTTTTTTTACATGGGGAACTGCGTTGCCGCACCGTCAGCCGCGCGGAGAATTCTCGCGGCCGGTGTGTGGAGCTCCCCCGACGCCGATTAATTAATTCGACCGGCGCCAGGTATACCCACTAAAACCTCATGGGAGCCTTCATTCGCCTGAGTGCCGGGTCACAGTACGTCGCGCAAGCATACGCCGCGGCCCGGCGGGCGGTGGACCGCCCCATAAACAGGGCGGCCTCTCCTGTGCGGGCCTGAGTGGTGAAAACAACCCAGCCCTGACAGGGCGCGCGGCTGCCTCTCGCGCCCTCTCGCGGCATTGGTGCGGGCGGAGGTCTAGTCCCCGAGACCTCAACGCCCGCTGCCGCCCGCCCGTGGCTTCGTTTGCCACGGGCTTACTTCTTGCCTCGCCGCGCACCCTAATCGGCTAGACAGGCTTATGCAATGTAGGAGTCACTGGGGTACGGGCAGTACAGAGAGGAAATATTTTGAATTATTTGATAGTGATTAATAATTAAAAAAAAAAAATCTGATGTCCAGCGAAGTGGGCACATTGACAGCTAGTATATAAAATAATAGGTTTTGTAAAATTTTATTTGCTTTATTATATTTCAGTCTGGTTAGATGTGAGAACTGCAAAAATTGTAGATGATCTTTCCAAATCAAAAAGTGCTCCATGTATTAATGCTGTGGCTCAAACAAGTGGACTTCCATTATCAACATACTTTTCGTCTGTCAAGTTAAAATGGCTTTTAAAAAATGTAACTGCAGTTAAACAAGCTGTTGCAGATCGAGAATGTATGGCAGGCACAGTGGATTCCTGGCTAATATGGGTATGTAGCGTCTGTCATTTGTATCATAGCTGTGATAAAGTATTATTACACTAGTGGAAAGAGTTTCTTTTCAAAATAATAAATATGAGTAAATGAATGAATAAAGGAAACCACTTTATTGTTCACCAAAAATTAAAAAAAAACATTCTTAAAACTGGGTATAATAAATGATGAACAAACATCAGCCTTATTGCTTAAAGCGATTTCTGCGAGTCTAGCTCCAAGCCCCTAGACTAAGATACCTCCAACGGTATTTTAAATTCAAATCCCACACATTTGTAACATTATGTAATGATATTATTTATTTCAGAACCTCACGGGGGGTTGTAATGGTGGTTTACACATAACAGATGTCACAAACGCTTCTCGGACACAACTTATGTCTTTAAGAAGTTTGCAGTGGGACAGTGGTTTATTACGATTTTTTGATATACCCATAGAAATATTGCCAAAGATAAAGAGTTCTGCAGAAATATATGGATATATATCTTCGGGACCCCTTGTGGGTGTGCCAATTGCGGGAGTTAGTATTATTTGATTCTATAAATATTAATAAAATATCTACTGTTAATAAAAGTTGCAGTAGTACACCATACTCGTGTTTCTTTCCAATGGCGTCGATTCGAATCTGAAGTGGGAAGCATGCGTCGCTTAGGCAGTTATTCTCATATAATAAGCATATAATTAGAATTACCACATACTAATAGTAAATGAAAACACTGTGATGAAACTTGCACTGAGATAATCAATACATCATATGTGTAATCTGTTCATCTAAAAAAATTTGAGTTTTGAGTCCAGCAGTGGAACGTTAATAGATTTATTTCCTTTGCTCATTTTCATTTTCTTTGTAAATTAAATCAAGAAATAAAACTAAATATTAAATGTAACAAAATATAAGTCTACAAACTAATTACACTATGTACCTCATCACTCATTGTCAGAGGGAAGCATGGCCAGAAAGCTGGCTGCAATGCTACACTGGATGGCAATTGTAATTCTCTTTATGAAACATGAAATAGCCTTTGAGTCGTATATAATTAATTAGTAATTACTCCCTTTTTTTTCTTTCATCTTTACCCAATTATTTTGGGTCGATGCAATATGTCTTTTCCTTCCACACTCCTCTACTCTGACATACGTCCTCTGTCACACCACAAATCGTCATATAATCCTTCACACAATCCATCCATCTCTTAATTACTCTATTTTTTCATATGTATCCATCAATCGTGCAGTTTCACATTCTTTTTGTCATGTGACTTTCATTCCTCCTAATTACATACCCATACAACCTTAGTCTTCTTCCTCTCAATTTTTCAGTCACGCGTGCAACATTCAAAGAACCCCTTATGTACTAATTTCTCACTTTATCAAGTCTTGTAACACCACAAATCTAATTAATAAATAATTACTATTGTAGCAAATTTTATTTGTCTTAGACTTAATTATAAACTTTATAATGCGTGATATTATTGTATATTGCATCAACTTATCTAAATTTCGTCACAATCTTTGTGTATTTAAAGTTTAGTAATATTTATCAGGGTTAAAAAGGTCATGGAAAATAGTATCATGTACCAGGCCACTCAGAAAAAATGTTTTTATATATAGACTGGTCAGTTATAATTTATTTTGAAAATATGATTATTTATAACTAAAATAGGTACGTTTCAATTTCAAGATTTCCACATTGTTTGCGAGCTGATTAAAATTAAATTATAGTGGAGAGTACATTGAAAATATAAAAAAAAACAATTAAGCAATAATATTTGTTTTTATTTTCACAAAACTTTCGTAATGTCCCACGTGCAGTATAATAATACACAATGAATTCTTGAAAGAATTATGACCATAATTATATAGAAATATACAAAAGAAAATTTACCTTTCTATGTATATGTACAATTGTTGAGTTAGTCAAAAAGTAATCTATTCTATGTTATGTTTCAGTGTCTGGGAGATCAACAAGCTGCTCTAGTCGGGCAAGGTTGTATGAAATTTGGTCAAGTGAAATGTACTTATGGTACCGGGTGCTTCCTTTTATACAACACTGGTAAATATAGTAAATACCTACATGATTTTCTCTTTGTACGAATAATTCGACTGTAAATTCAGGGTCGTCACATTATCTTTTATCTATATATTTAATAATAATCATTGAAGCCCCTCTTATTTTTACACATCATGCCAAAATATAATAGGATTTGTCCGCGACTTCGTCCATGTTTAACAGATAACGTAGATTACTGTTATGGTGTCATATTTAAAATCAAAGGGTCTTTTCATAAGGGAAACAGATATTTAAGAAAATACTTGAATGCTGAAGATGCCTGTAAGAACCCGAGAAAGGTAACGAACGTAAAGGCGTACATAACTACATCCGTTCCACTAAAGATGTCTAATAAATATAGAAACTGTCGTATCAAGCAAGTCCTAATTGTAAAACTTATTATTTTTACGGAGACTTAACAATGAAACCAGCGTGTACGCCATAATCATTTATTTCATTCCACCCTCATTTATATTACATATTGAATACACCTACAATCCCCTTATCATACTTATGTTTATTGTAATTATTATGTTTTTTTACCTGATCGATGGACTCCTCTTGGACTGCATATAACCTACATGCTTTATTACACTTAAAACAATACTTTTCAAAAGCTGGACACTCATAACGTCTATGCCTTTCAGCACATTTATTGCACGGGAAATTTTTATTTAAACGCCGTGAAACATTTCCTTTTCCACGTAGATGTAAAGGAAGCTCTGGCCTATATCCAGAAACTGCGCGGGATACAGCGCGCGGAGCCAATTCCCTGTGAGAGGATGAAGGCCTATTTGGATCAGGCCCACTTTTCCTAGTCCAGTATACCTCTGCCGATTTTTGTGATCCATTTTCTTGGTCGGAGCTGGTTACTTCCAAAGCATTATGACTTGTTGTTTCTGTTTTTATATGTATTGCTTGGGCACGAGACATTTCAGCCAAACGGCATATGTCTATTGCCTTAGACAACGTTAAATAGCTTTCCCTCAGTAATCTTTCACGTAACGCTCCGTTCTTTAATCCGCATATTAATCTGTCACGGACTAATTCATTGCACAGATCCTTAAATTCACAGCTGGTCGATAGTTTATTCAATTCAAACAGGTATTGCTCTGTAGATTCAAATTCTTGTTGGTTTCTCGTAAAAAACTTATGACGTTCTATTGTTAAATTCTTCCTCGGCAAGAATATTTCATCGAATTTTTGTAATAACTCTTTCACAGTTTTAATATCTTCTTTGAACTGATCGAATACTTCTCGGCATTATTCTCCGATTATATGTAAAAGTATATTTAATTGTACTTTGGCGTCTTTTTTTTTCAATTCACATGCCTCATAATATACCTTGAAAGATTTTTTCCACTTTTCCCAATCCTTGCTTAAATTTCCTGATGTAACGTGTGCCAAATTGTTCTCACATAAAAATGGTTGCGGCGGCCGTAACATTGACTCCATATTAGTTATTTTCGTCCACAACTTATCAATTCACTATTTTGTATTTAGTTTGTTTATTTATTATTGTTATTAACTACTTTAACTAACACTTTATACCGGCTGCGCCATGTAAAACTTATTATTTTTACGGAGACTTAATAATGAAACAAGCGTGTACGCCATAATCATTTATTTCATTCCACCCTCATTTATATTACATATTGAATACACCTACACTAATGTCATATGATTTTGCAGTTACGGAAACCTGGGAAACGTAAAAAGTCCCGGATTATATTGTTTTAATATCAGTCGGATCCGAATTAACCACTTTTTATGCATACTACCCACTTTAAAACACTCCCTGAATTCCGGAATATAAAGTATCATATCACATGAATAAGGAGTTTAGCTATCGTTCTAGTGAAAGCGTATAAAATACCCGCTAAAATTTATGCAATCTAACTAGTTTATACAATTCCTGGGAAAAATCCTACGGGATTCGATACAACATGTCGCAGTATTTAAAAAAGAATATAATCTCCTGTTTTAGTGAAAACTGTGTCGGAATAAGTTAATTGTTATGCACCCGTACAACTTCAAACCGCTCCCGGAAAGTTCCAAGTAATTTCCAGGATAAAAAGTATCACAGATTTTAATATTCAAAATTTACTGGTGGCCAGTAAAAAATCGTATTGGAATTCGATTTTGTTTCAGTCCGGTCACTTTAAATCGTTTCCAGAAAAAAATCCCGCTTGATTTCTGAGATAAAAAGTAGCGCAGATTTTAAATCTAAGAAACCGCATCGAGCCCCGTAGTTTACATGAATCCTGAACAAACAGACAAGAAATTTAAAAAAATGCATCGTGTTTATGTAGTAGTAGCTGTGTTTATAGTCTATCCCACTTTTTTTTAATAGCTTCAATCTACAGACACGGAATTCTTAGAGTTTTGTAATTTTAATTAATAGCTTCACTTCCACACTTCATACAAATCCCTTATTTTGCGAACGTCTGTCAGTTTCTTTTTCACGATAAAACCACATTACCGATTTTAATGAAATTTGGTTTAAACCAAGAATGGACATGGATACTTCTCATCGTATACTTAAATAATAAGTGATAGGCGGTCAAATTGCGCCCTAGATAAATATTTAATGCAATCTTTTAAATGAATTTCTTTTCTAAATTGGCATTTTTTGACTATAGCGGTTTATTCACACTTGACGGTCGTTCATTGTGCGTGGCCCCCTATGCCATACGTGTGCAGCTGTTGAATGAACTCTTCCGCCGTTTTATCATAATGTTACAATATAAGAACTGTTCAAAAACGTGAATAAATAATTAACATCCCGACGAGGTGGACTACAAATCGGCTCACTTAGTGCAACAATTGTTCATGGGCGATGGGCTAGGTAAACGGTCTACCATTTGCCCACAAGCAAGTATAAAAAGAATGTTATTATCTAAACTGCATCGGTTTCAGGAGATTCAATAGTACACTCACAAAATGGTCTTCTGACAACTGTTGCTTATAAACTTGGACCTGATGCGCCACCGGTTTATGCTTTGGAGGGATCAGTTGCTATAGCAGGTAAGCACGTGCACACATTTTCGTCTAAGTTTAAATTTATTATAATATCTAATATGATAATATTTAAATATAAATAAATGACTGTTTATTTTTGTCAGTCTATTTGAAAAGTGGACTCGTATAGGCTCCAAAATGGCTCAACTGATATCAACAAAATTATTATAATGGGGCCGCACTTGTGATAATGTTAAATATGTTGACTGTGGCCAGATGCGTCTTATTTAATGCGTTAAAATAACGCCGTTATCGCATGGCCGCATTCGTGAAAACAGACGCTAATTGTCAGTATTTAACATCATTAACAATTAAAATATCAGTTCTGAAGCTGTATACATAATATACATATTCGTGATAATAATTCTTATTATTGACTATTACTGCCATCTAGCCAATAGCATGACCATAATGCCGCGCCAAACTGAGTATATTAAAAATTCTTGTAGCAGATAGTTTCATTTCACTTGTTTTAGTAACTACAACTTTGTTAAAAAATACTACTAACTGAAAAGATCTCGAATCCTACATCATTGAATGATGCTACAGTCCATTCATCTTTCGTTTCTTGACAGTATTTTATTTAGTCCCGCGCAATTAAGTCATGGTCACAACTTTTACAACAATATAAAAATCCCATGATAGTTCTGTGATCCCATAATAATTTTAGGGGACACGTTACAATGGTTATGTAATGGTCTGGGCATAATAGATGACGTTCAAGACACTGAAGTGGTTGCAGCGGAGGTGGATGAGAACGACCAGGGAAGCATTTGTTTTGTACCGGCATTTAACGGCTTGTATTCGCCTATTGGAGGAAGGATGCTAGAGGGTGAGTCGTAAGGCAATTGACATCGTCGATATTTCAATTGTTTTTGTAAGCTTAACACTTGGTGTTCTTGTGAATTCACAAGAGGAATTTTAATTGTTATTTATAAATAAAATATCATATATGTAACACGCTTACCCACCTTTTGAAAATAAATATCATTAGAATCGTGGTGTATTGAAACTCAAGGAAAGAAAAAGCGACACTAAAAGAGATAAATCCATAGGACTAGGGAGAGAATGAGATACAAGTCTTACATTGTGCAGCACAGATTACAGAGCCAACAATACCGATGCTTACACATTGGTCTATTTTGAACTGTAATAAAACTGATAATAATATTTTTAAACTAAAACAGTGAAAAATTGAAAGTGATTTACTTTAGAAGTTTATTTTGAATTGTAATATCTTGAAAGATGTAGGCTAAAGGAATTAATCATATTTACGTTAATAAAAGTTAGAGAAGAATTAATTATCTTTGAGTATATTCTCTGTTTCACTTACGAGTATACTGCGTGTGAACTGCACACACATTTTTATCGAAGTGGAAATGCTTGTGTCTTAGAAAGATTGACTCCCTGCCACCAGTCAGAAAGTCATTAACTAGTTTGAAACATGAAATTTTAGAGGGTATAAGGCCTTTCGGTACATTCCATTTATATTGCCTTTGAAAGACATATTAGTGCCAGTGAGAAAGCATGGGGCTGTCGCCTACGAACATTGCTATACCGTAAGTCCGTAACACACAACCCTAGCCAGGGCGCAGTAAGGAACACCATAGCACTTTATTCTTCCTAATGGCGTCGAACGACCACGACGGAGACTAATAACAATTTTATTTATAGTCATCTCTGTTTATGTATCTTAGGAAGGCCGTAAAAGTCTTCACTTTAAGAAAGGGTGGAAACGGTTAACTTATACTAATAATATGAATGCAACCATAACTCTGTCTCTGTATGACGCTTTCCAGAATAATCACGATATTGTTTTTGTTGAAATCGTCATAGAATACATTTTACTCCGGAATAGATTAATTTCCATTTTCCGGGAGAACGAATAGACTTAAATACTAACTTAATGCAATGTAATCTGTGTGAATGCTTGCTATAAAACTAAGGCTATAAAGCCAGGGTCTACCAAATATATCCCCCTAGTTCATTGTTTAAAAACTCGATTCCTTATATAATATATGTACAGGTAAATTAGCTTCGAGACGTTAGTACGGTCGGCACATAAATAAATAAACTAATACTTTTACATATTTTTTAGCCAGGTACTTAATATGAAACTAATAATATTACGATACGATAGTTATTAAAATAATAAATCTTAATTAAACATAATTTTTAATACTAAATAGTTAGTCCGCCTTCTGAAGAATGACATTTGCTTTCTGGTAGCACCTTTCTGATGGAAGTCAATGAAATTCCAGTTCATTGAGCGAGAATCTGCTCGGATTGCTATTGCACTCATTTTTGGAATATTTGTACAAATTATACAAAACTTCTTGAGTTTGATAAGTCAAAGGCTTACCTCGTTCACGTTTTAACATCGGAACCATTTTTAATTAACAACATTAATATCAAATAACAACAGTTAATAACAAATAATAACATTGAACAATAAATAATAAGCATGAACCACAAATAAAATCAATTAATTCATTAATTCTTTAACTAAAACCAAATAGACCAGACATACCTCACAACAATTAGCGAGCGATGTTAATAATTATTATTTATTATAAACATATTTTCTTCTTCAAAATGTAATAAACCTCTTTTTGCTGATTGTACAAGAAATTTTAAATTTCAAATTTAGAAAATCTGTAATTATGAAAATACTACTACAAACGCAAAACTTCTCGAAGCTAATTTACGTATACCTGATGCTAAATTATAAATTTTGTAAAATATGCACAAAAAACATTTATTCAATTACATCTAAAGGCTCAAAAGGACAAAACATTTGGACTAGTGCTGTAAACAAAACAAAAGTGTAGTATAATGTGCAGGCTATTAATAAGGAACATATGAACAAGTCTTCACCTTAATAGAGACAATAAAAAAATGGACCCTTCTTAGTATGAATACTTTTAGTTAATTTAGGTTAAATTTAAATCACCTATTAGTTGTTTCACATTAGGTGGTTATATTAATAAGATCTTTTTTCTTAAATACTTCATTTATAAATATTAAAATTATATCCAAAACGCTCAGTACTCGATGACTTGGGATTTCTTTGAATGAAGTTTCTATCTTATGCCGTGTACAGATTTGCGAAATGTAGCATGCAATGTAACACGCAATGAAAGAATTTGACGTCCACATTGTCGCAATGTATCATTCAATGTAACAGAATTCCCATAGTGCGGACGGCTTGCACGCACGAACAGAGCATTTCTTAGTTAATGTTGTTTCTAGTTTTAAGTTTCACTGTGTACTTAAAGAGGAAATAAAGAGTTATGTTATGTTTATTATTATTATTTCAACACATGCGCGTCGCGATCCGCCATTTGCGCCAGTGTGGAAGGGTTGTGTGTGTCTGTACTGCGGAATATTCCGCGCGCTTGCCGGAAACAAATGCGAGCACGCAAGTACATGCTCGGTTCGTGCGCGCCCTGCGTCCATTATTTCACACTTTCATGCATTTGCGCAAATCTGTACCCGGCATTATATTAAACCATACCGCTAGCAGTATAATATGCGGCGTGAGCGGGCGCACGCGTCGCGGGCACCTGGTGCGCGGCGCGCTGGAGGGCGTGTGCCAGCAGACGCGCGCCGCGGCCGACGCGATGGGCGCGGCGTGCGCGCCGCTGCGGCGGCTGCTCGCCGACGGCGGCATGGCGCAGAACGGCACGCTCATGCAGATGCAGGCGGACGTACTCGGCATACCCGTGGTCGGATATAAGCACACTTTTAAATATTATATTGCCCTCAGGTAAACGCCCCTCTTTACAACTTATTCCAAATGTTTCACTTATTTGGTATTTAGATGTTGAGCGAATGACCTTAGATAATAATCATTGTCTAAATTAGTGCACAGAGAACACCATACAAAAATCGGGTACACGCTCTTCGCGCAAATTAGTGTCTAACCCCCCCATCCTTATTCATAATAGTTAAACGAGGTTTATAGGTTCGTTAAAGTTTTAAAAATCATCATTCCTAATCGCATCCCGAATGTGATGTGCAATGAATAACACTACTTAATAGCGATCCTATAATCTTCGGATAACTACATATGTAACTGAAGTATCGCATACACTACGCAAAATTGCACACTAAATTGAGGACGTTGTTTGCGTGTCATTTGTTTGTGTTAGATTACACCGTCTAAATAACTACATGGTCTTAGAAAACTACACTTACATGAAAATTAAAACATAGTTAAATCATACCAAGTTTTCAAGCTCTTTTGAGTATACTACTGTCATGCTCATAAGCATACTAGTTTTCTCTAACATAGCTGTAATAAGTTCTAAGGTGTCTAAGCTGGCAGCTGCAATAAATACTCGAAATTGAACCCTGAAGCAAGTCAGTAGTAAGAATGACAATCGCCAAATAAAAATATTACTCTTAAAAAACTCCCTAAATTCTTTTTATAGTTGGTGCCGCAAGTTACTCGTTTTGATATAGTAAAATTCCACTAGACTATCAAGCAACGAGTATACTATCCGGCTCTTATAATTATGTCAGAAAATTTAAGGACTTAAAGTTCTTTTGTACTTATTTCACGTAATCCAACTTGTGACTGGTAGTCTAAAATACATTTTAAATAATAAAACGTTGGTTGATAATAATCTACTGGAGTTTTACTAAATCAGATCGCAAGCGAAGGAAGATGTGTGGCGCGACATAAATGTAGAATTCAACTAAGAAATTGTCATTCCTGTACCCTTTATCAAACTTTGAAATTGATTAATCTCGGTCTGAATATTCTATATATTATTCTTCCCATATGAGAAGAATTTATTCAATTCGTAACTTTGACGATGAAAATAAAATTAATGATATACAATAAGGATTATTGTATGCCTAGGTTATATATAAGCTTAACTTTTGGAACCCGTTGGAAATAGGGGCATTTACTTTATTAGTAACTCAATCTCGGTCTCAATTAGGTTAAGAACCCTAACTTAATACTTTAAATCCTTCGTAAATCTAGCACTTGGCGTTTATTTTATACACAGTGGTTGTCGTCCATGACGCAATTAAGGATATATAAGAAATCTTTGAAGTAAAATACTACGAATGACTATTATCATAAAAGTAATACGATTGAAATAAAAACTGTAACTTTGAAAAACTTATGAAATGCTTCAACTGCCACTGTTCTCTTGTGGTTTGAATTATTTTTCTTTCAAACCGCAGTAATGGCTTAAAAATTTTAAAAAGTTTTTTAATTTCACATTTGAATGTTATCAGAATTAAATATTATATAAATTACTTCGCACATACATTGCTACTAGTGACATCTGACGAATAAATGGGAACTAAGCATGCAGGGAACACATTAAAGTACTGGGCTTGTCATTCCTAGTATTCCCCTTTCATGGACCGGTTATTATTGTAATTTAAACTAAATATCGATTATAAATAATTGCGGTCTAATTTCACCTCAAACTTCTCAATGGAGTCTTTATTCTATGCAGCTGTTTTGACCACAACCACAACATCATAAAAATAGTAACACATTTAAGTGTCTTAAAATTAGAAGGTAGAGTAGTACAATGGGCGGCCTTATTGCTTAAAGCAATCGCATCCAGGCAACCTCTGGACCACAGACTATTATGTGGTATATATGTTTTCAGTATGTTAATAGACTATTATATGTTTAACATTATCAAAAAGTATCTGTAACACATTATAAAAAAATGTGTGTGTGTGGTGTGTGTGTGAACTTATGTACACGCGTTAGAAGTTATACTTCCTTGGTGTATAAAGATATCTTTTCAAAAAAATCATCTTCTTTATATCTAAAAATTTATTCTGCGTTTGTAGAAAAAACGACACTAACAATAGAAAAACTTTAATGTTGACTATAGCTAACTTCAGGGTGTCGGTTTTTCGTGACGGTGTGCGCGCGCATCGTAAAAATTTACTCTCATCATTCCCTAACGCGCCTAAAGAAGTATAACTTCAAAAATAATTTTACCTTCTGCACTTCTCAGAGGCACAAATCTCAAAAGTATCTGCACTGGTAGGAATTGTCGCTTCCTATGTGGGGGCGCAAAATTGATCCGTGTCCCGGGGTGCTAATAAACTTGATTATAAAATGTTTTTCTATACCAGTACTATGATGAAGCTCTATTGTATGTAGATTCGGCCATTGATGATGGAGAGTACGGCGCTGGGCGCGGCTATAGCGGCGGGCCAAGCGCTGCGCCTGTGGCCCACCTCTACACCTAGCCCGCCAGCTGACACCTTTCTGCCAGCAATCTCGTGTGAAGGTAAAAAATCAAGCCCGACTCTTAAGTAGTGAAGTGCGATTGTTACTTTAAAAAAATCGAATGAAGCGACAATTGTGTAAGCGCGTATTCGATTATTGATTGATTTGTCATCGCCGAATAACAATCGAATTTAAATTAAAAATTAAATACAATTACGTGCGCACAGTGCGATAGCTAGTAGTTAGATATAGTAGTATATCACTATTTTTTTAATGATTATGGCTTGGCAACTAGGCCTTTAACCCAAGGGCAGTTGTACTGTAGGCTACAATAAACATCATTCAACGGAGTTCTTGTGAAAATTCCAAAGGCCACATTTGACTATACATTTCACATTTATCACAAAAACACATAATTGCTACTCAAAGGCTATCAATATTCTACAACTATTGTTCATTTTAGAGTAATTTTACACATGTTTAGAAAATCAGTGCCCGCCAAAAACTCCTTACTAAATGTATTATATTTCTTGCGGCACAGAGTCAATAACTCATCTCTATGCCTGTGTCCTTTGCGAGGGCTATTGCCCTAATAAGCAAATCGCCTCAAAATGGCATCATTGACTAAAATGTCATTTTTTAACTCGTGCTAGATTATTCTTCTTTAAACAATGAACATTCACAGATGAATGTTCATTGTTTTTATGAATAAAGCACTTGAATAGAAGATAATCTTAAGATGTAGGATTTAAAACAACGTGGTTTCGGTTAATGATGAGGTTAGGAGATTCGCCCGTCCATTATGAAAGGTGTTTTTATGAAATAATTGACCGACCTTGGTGGTCGGCGTTGGGCAGTAATTTCCCTACATATAATTATTTTCTTCAGAACGCGAAATACGGCGAGTGAAATGGGAAAAAGCAGTAGATAGATGTATGGGTTGGACAACGAAAAATGA
The DNA here is from genome assembly GCA_012273795.1 of Dendrolimus punctatus. NCBI lineage: Eukaryota > Metazoa > Arthropoda > Insecta > Lepidoptera > Lasiocampidae > Dendrolimus > Dendrolimus punctatus. The sequence continues at coordinate 10,623,198 of CM022537.1, forward strand.
CTATCGTCAGGAAGTATTAGATACAGGTTTGTATGAATCATGCAACAAATTGATTTATGTTTTAAGAATTTCACTGACTTTTTTTGGATATTTGCTCCTATGTTATTGTTATTTTATCAGATAGGGTATAATTCAAATAAATTACCAGTCTTAAGTAATTAATTTTACTTTAGATGGAACATCAAGTTTTATAAGCACAATAGGAATTTACTAACCAAACTTTTCGAGTTAGTACATTGCGTTTCAAAATGTGAAAAAATCACGGGGGATAAATTGGCCGAGGAGTATCGCGAAAACGCAGTTTTTAGAATTTTTTGTATCTATTAGCGTTAGAACATCGCATGAAAACTACGCCACGAATTTAAATGAAACTCAATATAGAGCTAGCTTATATCCCCGGCGTGACTTGGGATACTTTTTAATCCTGATCAATGACGTGATTTCCGTAATAGCGAAAAAGATGGCGCTACGATCACATTTTTTCAATTCACTAACAAATACGTTGTCATAGGAATTTCGTGGTATTACTTCAAATCAGATTGACTTGAACTCATCTCTATGTTTTACTGGGCAGTTTTTTAGAGTACCTACATGGAATTTACAGACATACATACATAACTTCACGCCAGGTCCCTTGCGGGTAGGCGCGAACAACAGAGCGCCATACAGGCTTATTCTTACACACCTCACTTGCTTCTTTGACATTCATAGCTCTTGTCATGCACGCTCGTCTGTTCTTAAGGCTCCTGACATCACCTTCTGCTAATACATGATCAATTTGATCAATGAAGGTGTGTCGTGGCCTTCCGCGACTTCTGCATCCATCCACTTTTGCATTGTATATCTGTTTAGGCATTCTTTCATCCTACATTCTTTCCACATGCCCGAACCACCGGAGCATTCCTTTCCTTACCTTCACCCCGACACTCTCTTTCTTACTTCGGTATTACGAATGCGGTCCGCGAGCTTTAGTAATAATTAGTTTCTTTATTTTAGTGAATTGAACGAGAATCAGTAAACTTTTATGTGATATATATATATATATATATATATATATATATATATATATATATATATATATACTAGCTGTCCCGGCAGACGTCCTGCCCGGTAAAAATAAAAAATAAAAATTTAGGGGTGGACTACCCCTAACATTTAGGGGGATGAAAAATAGATGTTGTCCTATTCTCAGACCTACCCAATATGCACACAAAGTTTCATGAGAATGGTCAAGCCGTTTCGGAGGAGTATGGCAACGAAAACTGTGACACGAGAACTTTATATATTAGATATAAACCGAAATTAGTTTTTATGCAAGTAACCTACAGTTTTCACGCGGCGTAGATGGGGGAAAACTAATTGTTAATATATATATATGTCCTAGAAGAGAACTTGTCATGAAATAATATTTTTGCATGATGATAGCGGAATAGTTTTTATTAGGTATATAAGATTGACGAAAGTGCTGCTATGTTGTAAGCTAGTATTATGTTTATAATTATATGGGTTCTGTTTATTACCTTTTCACATCTAACGGAGTGTTCTAGAACAATTTTAATGGAAGCATGGAATAGATACTCTTTTAGAACCTCGCTTGATGTGATAATCCATTGTACATGTGCATTTTAAAAGTTATTCTGTACACACAAAATGTCAAAAGATCTGTTTAAGATTTCAATTTTATACCAATTATAATCTCAAGTTAATGGATAATACATACGTTCTTTAGGGATTAGAAATGCAGTATACTTTATTCATGTTCTTTATATGGGCAAATCCTAATTTGATAATTGAATACTTTCCTTTACAGATGAACAAGACAGAACAACAGCAGTATTACCTTCGGGTCTGTTCTTCCTCGGAACTGCGCTTTTAGTAATCATAGCGGATAAATTGAAATCCATTTAGATGAATGTTTACCCTAGTTTTATCAAAATGAGTACCTCCAAAGCTAGTTTACAAGAAAGTATTAATTTATTATTAGTCAAATTATAATTGTTAAATAATAATCAAATTGTTGAAATAGAAAGGTTTTTATTATTTTCCTCTAGTCTCTTCTGCACTCAATCCCGTTTAAATTCGAATCGACATTAATGGTACTTAAAAGGCATATAACCATTCAGTAACGCTTTTGGACGCTGATGAGGCTTTAGAAATATTTGCGAAAGAACTCAAGTTTGACTTTCATACGATTATGCGAAAATTATTCGGCAACAATGTAGCTGTGATTTCGCGGCTATGGGTTGGCGAACATAGAGGCTATTTTGTACGCCGTGCATTCACACATTTTGGCGATCAGTTTCTACTATCACATACTAAACAAGATACTACGTTATAGGAACCGACCATTAGTGAAATGATGAAATAACAATGTAACACTACTCTGGGGCGATTGCCCTAAAGAAAGTAAGTGATTTGATCAAATCCCTTTATTTTGTAGCAACCGTTTAAATAGTTATCATTATCAATGAACAAATGATGAATTGATGACAAATCTGTTCTATGTGAAGTTACTCTAACTCACTGTTCTGATCACTGGTTGCGACCTCAGACTCCTCTCACGACTTCCTAGACTTTCAAAAAGTATCTTTTTTCTTGAAAAAGTATTTAGAAGATACGTATCTTGTATCTAGTATTTCAAATACCATTTTCAAAATTATCTTGTATATCAAATACTTATTTTAATAGTATTTTGTATTCAGATACTTTGTAAAGGGTTTCTTGTACATCTCTAACGACTCTACACTACTGTGTTGTCACATCAGAAGCGCAACGCTTGCAGTCAGTCGCCGGAGCGGAGCGGTCAGATAAAGGGAAGTGGAAACAAGCGAAACGCAGAACTGTGCGATTCCTGGCCTATACATGTCATAATTTCATTAAAACAATTCAGAGATTTGACCAAACCACTAACTTTCTTCAGGGAAATCACCCACAAAGTTGTAATTGTTACATCATCCATAAATTGACCATCTCTCTTAGCGATTTGATCAAATCCCGGTTTTCGTCATTTCCCTGCGACATATTCATCTTCTTAAATAAATCTAACATTATTTATAGTTATATCATTTATTACTTATTTTTGTTACCATGAATACAAAAAATGCAGCCCTTAGTTGATATTAATACAATATGATTAAGGAATATTATTATTCATAAACTTAAATAGGATCGTTTCATCAAAAAAAAAAACAAATGCCAAAGCATATTATCCTTAACCCTTAATGACAGCAATGGGTCTTAATTTAACAGTCTTCTTGCTGATTCCAGCAGCATGGCAGGTGTTTACGACGTCTGTGACGTTTTTGTATGATTCAGGTGCTTCCTCCATCACCAATTTCGGTGATGCCACTCTTATAGAGATGCCCATTGATTCCAATTTCGTTAGAACATCTTGGTAATCAATGTTTCTCCTTGATTTCGCGCGTGATAACGCTCTACCCTGCAGAAGTATAATTAAATATTTTATTAATAAAATAAGTAATTGGCAAGTTGTGATATGAAAGTTATGCTAGCCGTGTATCGCGCTGGTTTTACTCGGAATCAGCGCGATTAACCTAATACAAGCCAACCCAGGGTTATCATAATTATTTAGGTTACCACCTCCACCTTTTTGTGTGGGCGGCAGGCCGCGCCCGGCAGCAAGAAATCACTTTAAAAATGGGTTGAAATCAAAATCTCATGTAGGTTGGGACTAGGGTTGTAACGGAGGCCTTCTTAGCGGAGGCGGAGGCGACGGGTTTCACCTCTGCGGACGCGGAGGTTAACGGAGGCGGAGGCGGAAGTGGAAGTGGATGTAGAAAAATAGTAGTTTATAGTTTACTAAAACTAACGATAGTATAAAATATTTAATTTAAATCAAATACGCATGTACTACGTCCAACGCGTCCAAACAATTCGACAGGTTGATTCCTGTCGCGTATAATTCATTTGACAAACGTTTGGACGCCCCACCCCAACCGCATTCCCGCCGCGCACGCGTTGATTTTTTTCATTTGCCGCGCGCGGCCGGACGGCTGAGGCGTCGCGAGCGTCGCTGCTTTCGTATGATTAGTAAATAAGCCTCCGTTATGACTCCGCAAATATTACACGGATGCGGAGGCGGAGGTACGATTTCTTGCGGAACTTCCACAGTAACGGAGGCGGAAGCGAAGTGCCGTTACAACTCTAGTTGGAACTTAGTCTAAAATTTAACAATAAAGATATAGTTAATCGGTCATGTATACGGCACCGCCGCCGCCACGCTCCTATCCTGTTCTGCGACTTTTTGTAACTATGCGAATATTGTTAGTCCCTTCATACTGCCTTCCCACCGTTTCGTTTTCTTCACCGTTCTTTCGTTCACCGTTGTCGCTTGCTTGACAGGGAAAATGAGGGCGGCGCGTTCGCGCCTAATCTACACGGTCTGACGCAAGGCGGCGGTGTCACCTAAACGGGCGCTTATAGCAAATTATTGATAATCAGTTACTTACAGCTCCATGGCAAGTTGAACCAAATGTTTCAGTCATGCCTTGATGGGTGCCAGTGAGTACATAGCTGCAAGTTCCCATAGTACCTCCAATCAACACTGGCTGACCAGTGAGCTGATAATCTACAGGTATTAAAGGATGGTGGGGTGGAAAAGCTCTAGTGGAGCCCTGAAATAAATATGAAAATTAAATATGTAAAACAATTGATTTCTATAGATCTAGATAAATTATAATATTGTAATACCTTCCTGTGAACCAACAATGTTTTGACTTTTCCATCACAACATGCTCTTCCATCTTAGCAATATTATGTGACACATCATAAATGACATGCATATCCAAATCATCAGGAGCCATTTTAAATTGTTTTGCAAATGCTTGTCTAGTCAAGAATGTCATTGAGCTTCTGTTTACCCAAGCAAAGTTAGCTGCCGCTGCCATAGCCTTCAGGTAGTCTTGTCCTTCGGGAGAATTGACTCTAGCACAGGCCAATTGACGATCATTGGTATCTATATGGTCTCTCTTCATTGCTTTCTCCATTTGCACCAAGGCATCAGTAGCAACTTGATGTCCGAAACCTCTGCTACCAGAATGAATCATTACACAAACCTGTCCCACTCTCTCCAAGCCCATTTTGCCTGCAGCATATTTATCATAAATTTCATCAACCACTTGAATTTCTGCATAATGATTGCCAGCTCCCAAAGTACCCAACTGTGGCAGGCCTCTTTTCTTTGCACGTAAGCTGACTTTGGAAGGGTCAGCATTCAACATGCGACCATACTCTTCACAATGCTCTTTGTCTTCTGCCCAAACATAGCCTTCTCTGAGGGACCAGTCCATTCCCATTTCAAGAGCTTCTTCCATATCCCTAGCATTCATTGGTATAATACCTTTTGAACCAACTCCTACCGGTATATGATCAAAAAGACTTTGAGCCAGTTGTTCCTGTAAATATATACTATACTAGAGTTTAATCCACAGCTGCGCTGCGGGTCTAACTCTAGTTTAAACAGCAGGCGTTAATACAGGTCACATTGTATTAAATTTTTATGTTAGTGCTATTTGCCCCTGGCAGATTTACTTCATTTTATATCACAAACTATCCCATATTCTGGGATGAAAAGTATTTATGTTCATATTCGGTATTAAAACTACATTTAAACAAAATTACAACAAAACCAATCCAGTACTCCTAGTAGTTTTTCTGTGAAGGCTTTACAGAGAGATAGATTGAGTTACTATCACATTTTTTTATAGATAATAATATTTGAAATCCATAAACTTGAGAAATGATTGGTCTCCCATACAAACTTTCATCCTCTATTTCAACCCGCTCTAGTTTGACTTATCTATCCCCCCTCTATTTTTCTGTAAACTACATAAAAAACAAAAATGATCAAAACAACCGAAATTACCAAATTGACAAATAACCAAAAAGAAAAAAAAATCCTATCCTACTTTCTGGGATAACCTTTACATAAATCTATACCAAAAATATCCCATTATCCAGGATAAAAGTATAATAATTATATGCTTTTAGAAATGTTGATATAAAGTATCCCTTATGCAGGATAAAAAGTATTATATATACTTTTTATCCCAAATAATGGATACAAATTATTATATATAATTTTTAACTTTTTTACCCATATAAAGGATACTTTATATATTAATATTATAATTACATATATACCAAATTTCAGTCAAATCGGTCTAGTAGTTTTTTTGTAAAAGCATAATAAACAATGGAAAAAATATTTTTATCCCAAAAAGTATACCACTTCTCATGATATATATCCTATTTTCATCCTCGGCATTAAAAATATACATTTACTGAGTTTCCGACAAACCAGTCCAGTAGTTTTTCTGTGAAAGAGTGACATTCAAACAGAATTAGTTCACATTTGTAATATTAATAGGGATTATTAATAAATTTAAGCAATATAATATTCTGTATGATCTGGACATACCTTAATTGGCACAACATCTTTTTCACTTAAGTTGGTTCTGAGCAAACGCACTCCACAATTAATATCAAAACCCACTCCTCCAGGTGATACTATTGATTTAGGATTAGACATATCAAAAGCAGCCATGTTACCTAAAAAGAATTACATTTGAAACATTTTCAGGAGTCAAAGAAAAATCTTTAATCAAATTATCTCCAGTGATACTGATAGGCAAACTTAGTGGAGATGGTCTCTATAAATATTTAGACTAGTCCTCAGTCATATTGTCATTATACAGGTGGACCGAAACAAGTTTTTAGTATTAGATTTATTTGTTTAAATAAAGCAGATACAATTGACAGTTTCCTCTGGAGCTGTTTTTTTAGGTAAATAAATAAAATAACTTCCCTGCCAAGTAAGCATACTGTCAATTTTAATCAGTCGATTATATACGTCTAGCACTCTAGCATGAATTTGTATTTATGTGTTAATTAAATTTGGAACTTTATTTCTACATTAAAAACAGTTTTAATGTTACAAAAGGTTCTGGTTATATGTAATTCATGAGTACATTAATAAACAATTTGTGAGTACATTAATAAAGTCAAATCACTGTTTGTTATTATCAAAAGTGGCACCATTTTACAACAAAATTAAGTGAAGTTATGTTTATAAACTAAAAAAAAATTAAGACCTCCGGACCTTAGGGGTTGTCGTAGGGGTAAGTATACCTCCCCTCCTATCCACTATGCCCACCTACAACTTAAAGTTTGTGTATTAGATAAGTATAAGTAATCTCTTCAGTAGAAGCCCCAATTAGTTTAAAAAATTATGAATTATGTTTTACTCAAAAAATGATAATAATTTTGATTTATGAATTCAAAACTTATGCTGCGCTTTTATCCAGTTTCTGTTTACCGCTTTTTGGGTGTGGTATGATATACAGCACATTTATTTATTACTTGAGATATAAAATTAATTTTGGGCAGTTATAATATATGAATGTGCCGTGTATACCCCACCCCAGAAGTGAGAAAACCTTGTTTATCCAACGTAATTCTGTTTTTCCCATTATTCATTCAAAACTTATTGGTGGACCCTAAAAACTGGTTTCCTGCCCTATATAACAGGTCTAGTTGCGATATAAAATGGGTTATATATGCCCGCCCCTAAACTCAAATTAATTAGCCATAATCTCATGCCACTTTCTGTCAAAACGCAGCCAAACTTACATACCTATAGCAAATCCATATCCAGAATGCACATCAGGCAAGCCGACTGACCGGCCAACGATTCCAGGCAAGGCAGCTACATTTGCAATTTGTTTTACGCCGGGAAGAAAACCACCCGTCTGACCGGGCCTGCACGCGTTCCTAAGTTCATCAAGCATAAGTTTTTCAAGGGTATTATTCACGTAAAATACTCCTTCCACATTCATATTAGGTTGGAATCCCATTTTGATTTTCCAACAATATGGATTAATTTTCTCCAAATATTTTAATTCTTCGTTATAATTTCTTACAACCATATTGAATGTCTTGATAATTTCTACGTAAATTATTATAATAGCAGCAAAAGTTCAAAAACAAATTAAATTCAGCAATAGCTAGGTTGTATTGTCGAATAAGTGTGACCAGATTTTATTTGATGAATCTACTGCTTGTGGAGGTTAAAAACTACTGAATTCTACCAAAAGAGAATAAGAAAATACTAAAAATCTATTGTATTTTTTTGCCGTCGTGTTAAAACGTAAAGACATGAATGTTTTCTTGATTAAACTATAAAATAATAAAAATAACAAAGAAACCACCATCACTTAAAGAAACCGATGTTTTCTTTAATTAAATTTTAGAATTTATAAATAAAAAAACATTGGTTTCTTTAATTATTTAGATAAAAATATAATTAAAAATTACATTACATGCCACATATTAACGTAAGTACCTTACATAACTGAGAAGTGTGTGTGGTATTTTTTGAAAGATATTCCATCTTCTCTCAACAGTGGTGGAACAGAATGATGCTAATGAAAGCAAGAATTAAGAAAGGTTTGCTTAAGTAGTTTGGGCGATATATGGATGTTTAAAAAACGATGTTTCATTTGCATCGCAGGATCAAGCGTCAAAAGTTTATGTAAATGGTGATAAAAAAAACATCGTTCGTAGACCGATGTTTTTGACCATATAGCGTTCATAAACATCAATGTTTTTAACATCGATGTTTCACTTTTGAAAACATAGATATTCTAACATCGATTTTTTTATGAGCGATGTTGCATCTACATCTATCTAGATATGCCAAAAAAGTACTAGAATAACTGAAAAGCGTAAATTCTACTAAAATATACCAAATTATTTTTACATACTAAATTCTTTTGCCAGTACCTCAAAATCTACCAAAAAAGTAGAAATCTACTAAATCTGGTCACGCTGTGTCGAATGTCGAATTAACTTTCTTATTATTTAGATTTACGGTTTGGCAGCTAGGCCTTTAAGCCAGTTCTTAGTTTACAATATAGTTTCTTCATTTTCTTAAAAGCCTATGTATCCTCCTAGCGCCCACGGTCCTTAAAAAAGTACTTCAATGAAATAGTGATTAAAGCCCAACACTAAATCCAATTTCGTCAAATTAATGCCCAGGGTACTATTTTAAGTACCCCAACTTTAACCATTGTTTCTAATTTCAAGTTACCACCTTTTTAAAATGTGATATCTCCGAACGTATGTTCGAGGTTTTTGCTTGTGTATGACCAAGCACCAGTGCCAAAAACACAAAAGAAATTTGTCTTTCTTGACTTAAAATGGAACAAGATCATCGAGTGTGAAAATTAATCGTAATTTATTCATGAAATCTCTACGATTTATGTTCATATGCTTATCAAAAATAGTTGCTCATGTACTATATTTGCTGTTTACATCAAAACTTTATATGGATCTGAGATATAGTGAAAATGATCATAATTCAAACTTTAAGATCTTTTAATAGGCCTTTGGTTATATAACGACTATCATGATTGTTTCGAATGTTTTAAATAAATAATAATAAAATAATTTTTTCTCTTAATTTTAAAGGATTATTTGTTGTTAAATTGGTTTTTAAAGTTAAATTTTATTTTAATCGTTTTGAAGATAGTTGAAAAAAAATTATGTGGTAAAGTTTCTTGTTTGTAATCTAGTGCTTTTGACCCAAAGGCCTACCAAAAGGTAATCTATTTTTACCCTTTTTTGCTTTTCCTCATTCACCTGATGTAAGGAAAAAATATCATACTTGTGCGATTACTGTAAGATAAAAATTTTAAAGATCAAAGTCTTGGGTTTTCGCCATTGAAACCTTTTTTAAGGACTTTGGGCGTTTACTTTATGAAAGCGTTGAACAGACCGGGCGTCAGGAGGGTATAGCACAGCTGATCTGTAGGAAATCAGGTAGAGCCATTCAACGGAGTTCTTGTGACATCTCAAAAGGCCATATTTGACTGTACTGTATATTGTATAGTTCACATTTCTCACAAAAATATCCTAAGTTATTGTTCATTTTAGAGAATGATATTTAGAGAATTTTACACATTTTTAGATAAGACATGGGGACAAGATGAATTATTATCTGTGAGTGATATACTAGCAGAGCCGACCAAGCCGACACGCGTACCTGTGGCAACGCAAAATATCTGACATTTAAATAACATACACGCCATTTAGGTGGTTTTTGACTTTTAGCAAATATTACAAAATTACAGCAAAAACTATAGTATAATTATTTATTTTGGCTTGCATATTCGGTTTCCTCGGTCACTTTCTACGCACGCGGAGTGCGCGGGCTAATCGTTCTTTCTCATCGCGTGGAACAGGAATGAACTAAAAAGTTAGGAAAATGAAGAAACTGTATTGTAAACTAAGGTCTGGCTTAAAGGCTTAGCTGCCAAGCCGTAAACCTAAATGAAATAAAATAAAAACTACTAATCTATGGTAGAGACTAGAGAGTTTTTGGCGGGAACTGAAAGATGTGTTGTGCTGTTTTATTTACTAACAATGTGTAAAATTACTCTAAAATGAACAATAGTTGTAGGATATTGATAGTTTTTGAGTAGTAATTATGTGTTTTGTGAGAAATGTGAACTGTATAGTCAAATGTGGCCTTTTGAGTTGTCACAAGAACTCCGTTGAATAGCACTACCTGATTACCTACAGTTCAGCTGTGCTACACATAGGCTTATGAAAATGAAGAAACTATATTATAAACTAAGATCTGGCTCAAAGGCCTAGCTGCCAAGCCATAAATCTATATAAATAAATAATCTATGGTATTGGTTTCATAATCAACTTCATCCTAACTTTTATATATTTAGATTTTAGACAAAATTAAAAACAATTCAAATACGTATAAAAACGAAATAAGCGGAAGAAAACCATGGCGACTCTGATGAAGTTGCGTCATATGCCATTATTACAAAGATGTGTTTGGAATCATTGCAACAAAATTAGTCGAACTATCTCAACGTCGAAAAAGAATAGTGATTCTGCTACATCTGCTTGTGAATCTACCACCGAGCAAGATAAAAACTGGGTGAGCTATGGTTTCGACTATACTAGCAAGGAAGAAGATACAAATGCACATCATGCATCATTCTTCTTCTCTGTGACCCTATGTCTTGTATTTGGCTCATTTGCTTGGGCCTACGCGCCTGATTTAAACTTGAGAGACTGGTCGCAAAGAGAAGCATTTCTGGAACTGCGGCGCCGTGAAAAGGCTGGTTTGCCACCAATAGACCCCAACTTTATTGACCCTAAATATGTGAAATTGCCATCTGAATCAGAGTTATGTGATGTTGAAATAATTATCTAATGAGGTTATGAAAAATGTCGTGTCGTGGTTAGGCAAAAGTAGAAAAATGTCTGTAATTATATTTATTTTGTTATCTATAGCTGACCATATGGTTATAATCTATCTATACTAAATAAAAACGTCAATTTACAAATGATGGCACTGGGATTATTTGTCATTCAACCAGTTGGTATATTAAATCGGAAAACATATTTATGTTAATAGTTTAGTTGAAATATTGTTACTAAATAAACAGGATTAATTTGCATTTTTGTTTAAATAACTAATCTTCCATAGAGTTAACAGCCATATATTATTGTAGATAGTTAGCTTTGTTTTCGTGGAATAGATTATGCTTGCTTTCACACATCGTTAATCTTAATATGCAGGTTTCCTCATAATGTTATCCTCAACTGTCGTCATGTGGCAATCGTAACAATAGGCACATTAGGCCCAAAAAATTGACTAAACAATGTACATCCAGCAGATATTTCAACACTACCTATGTAAACAAGTTATACCTACCACATTTTAAAGATACTATGTACACTGTCTAAAGTGTGTAAACTGGATATTTGTATGGAGTAGTCATATAACATACTGTTGATTCAAATGTACATCATTAGAATGATGCTCTGGTACCATACTTATTGCTACTACAAGCAAGATAGCTACTTAGAAGATTATACACTGCATGCATAAAGTTATTCGGAAATTGATTATCCTCACAAATATGAATCTACATGGTAAAAAATTTAAATGTGGATAATTTTATCTTATCTATATTTTAATACAAGTTCATTTCCTTGATATATTTGTAAACATATGTATTTAGAAATATTGTTTGTAAATTTTTTACCATCATATTAGCACTAAAAATTTCAATATTATTATGTATGTAGGTATGACAAAAAATTGAAATTTGATGCTGATTATGATAATAATCCTCAAGAGAAATAGGAACTTGAGAGAATTGTCTAATGAAAAATATATCTGTGAAAACCACTGAGATCCTACATTTTGAGAGGACAGTTGATAGGACACTACAAGTCAATCTTGAGTTGTTATGATGGCTGCAACTTAACAATCTAATACAGGAATTTGAAGTAGTGGGGTGGTGAAATGGAGAGGGGGGAGGCACACTTGCCTTTACAACAACCCCTAAGGTCCGGCGATCGCGTTTTTTTTAATAAACATAACTTCACTTTATTTTCACTGATTTTTTCGCTAATATTGCACTTCTATCATAAGTCCAAAGTGAAAACTTCTTTCAAAGTTTAAAAAAAAGCCAGTAATCAACATAAAAAGAGCCATAATAACCAAAAACCAGCTTAATTGGATAAAAATGAAGAAAAAACACAATAGAGCACATTCATATACACTACAAGAGTAACCATTCAAATTCTTATCTATCTAATCTAATTTCAAATTTAATTGACGCATAATTACAAATTAAGTGCCGCGGAAGCAGCCGGCGAGTGCCAGAACCGACTGGTAACCATTTACTATTTTTTTATACACACAAACAGCTACGACGCCTTAAAAGTCTCGCATGAAACATTTGTTTTATTTATCAATTTAGTGACGACTAGCAAGGTGGTTTTTAATATGCCAATGAATCAATATAGTAATTATATAAATTTTTAAATACATTGCTGAACAATTTTTTTTACATGTTAAACATAAATTAATGTGATTGTGAAAAAAAACATCCGTCTTTATTGGTTGCCATTTTGAATGGTTACTCTTGTAGTGTATATGAATGTGCTCTATTGTGTTTTTTCTTCATTTTTATCCAGTTAAGCTGCTTTTGGTTATTTGGCTCTTTTTATGTTGATTACTGGCTTTTTTTAACTTTGAAAGAAGTTTTCAACTTTGGACCTATGATAGAAGTGCAATATTAGCAAAAAAATCAGTCAAAATAAGTGAGGTTATGTTTACAAAAAAAAAATCGCGATCGCCGGACCTTAGGGGTTGTTGTAAAGGCAAGTGTGCCTCCCCCCCTCCCCACTTCACCACCCCACTACATAAAATTCCTGTATTAGAAATCTATCATTTACCGTTATGATATAGCAAAGTGTCACTAATTAAATAATTTCAACCAACATTATACATATATTTTAAACTTATTTTTTAAATACTCGGTACTTGAATTCATTAAAAAAGAAATTTATTAGGATTAAAAAATAATACTGAGTTTTGGTAGAGATGATCTAAAACGATTTTCAATATTGAAAGACAATGGAAAAAATATTTATCCATGTAGAAAAGAAAAATATACTATTTCCAGTGGCCTTTTGTATGAGGCGACAAAATAATCCATTTCCAAGTGGGTAGGGTATTTGCTTGTCTGGATGGCTACCACCCCTAATTTAAAACATGCCTGCAGAAAAACCTTGAGTTGCACTCAGGCATCAGTGGCCAAGTTACAATTACTACTCCGAGGCTGGTAGCACCTTGGGTGATGCAAATATCTGATGGTCTATAAGGTGATGATAACCACTTACCATCAGGTGGGACATACTAGTTAGTATCTTTTCTTTTTAGATGACAAAAATGAACTTGAATTTGTGAGCTATTAGGGAAGTGTTGAAATAGTTCTGGAAAATTATGCAGTAAGTGTTAGTATCACTAAAAAAATAAAACAGAATAGAATAGTAAATAAAAGTACCATTTAAGTTAACTTTATTATATTTCAATAATTGATTTAATTTGTGTATCTGTTGAATCATTACACATACGTATTATTCAAAATATCGTAATGAAGATAGTTATAAATAAGAAGATTATATAGTAGTATTTTAAAAACTAATTAGTAACGATTTTTAAATCTTGAGATATTTTCCATTTTTGATTAATTTACCCGTGATTCCTTGCAAGAATGCAAGATGCCGTCCAAAAATTACGTCTCACGTTAAGGGGGGAAGTCGACTAAAGTGTGACATTGTGTGGTCAGACTTAGGGGTGAGGGGTCTTAAATTTCGTGACGGCACATTTCAAAATCTAATGTATTTGAGAATTAAAACACGAAATCTGAACTGTGAGCAGTGTTTGCAAAAATAACTGGAAACAAAACTAATTACGGAACTACTGTTTAAATTAAGAATTTCTTGACGTAAAATTACAAAACATGTGATGTCACACTATGGAGGAAGGAGTTTCCCGAATGTGACAAGAATGGGGGAAGGGGTTAAAATATCATGAAATTCGTGTGACTGATGGGCCATCCGAGGAATATACTATAATTATATCACTATGTACCAGTATAAATAATGATTTCTTCTTCATACCCGTGCATTGAAGAATAGAAATGACAACCCCAGTATTTGAATTATTTTAAATGTGTTGCTTTGATGGTTAGATCCACTGCGTTCACTAGATGTCACTACTGTACTTGAACAATATTACGCAAATAGCTCTTGTCGAAACTTAGTATGATACACAGCTAAATATGAAATTATAGCTTCAATATTTGAAAGAACAGTGACTTGTGTCACAACTGGTGATTTTGGGAAGTTTTCGCTGTTATGCCTTTTTTACATTATGTCCTTTTCCATGGCAGGAGACAAGAAAGTGGTGAAGGAAGATGGTGGCACGAGTGTTTAATAACTTCTCTGCTTGCCACCCTAGAACAACAACAAGGGCTTACCTTTTTTTATTGGGGTTTATCATTTCTAGTCTTCTCTTGACTTGGTATCAGTATTTTTAGAATCTATAACGTTTTCATTTAGGAGTCTTCTGTACTAAAATTTAAAATTAGCATTTGATACGGATTAATCGTCCGCCGGACAGTGCGGCATATACACTATTGGAACCGCTGATAAGGGCGTTTACACACGAACCAACTTCTAATACTCCTGAGGGCTCCAACTGGTTGTTAGAAATCTTCCACCTTCGTACAAAGCCATCCCATCCTCCGGTGAAAGCATAATCCCCGATCACTGCTATACTAGTGACTATCATGTCACTCACCTGCGTAAAATAAGACACGAATTATATCCCTAACATTTATAAAGTTATATAAATCCTAGTGAATATTTTGATTACAAGGGGCTTTAGGTTAGCTTCATGGTGCTTAAAGAGGTGCGCACGGTGCAACTTCATATTTTCACCACTGCCAGTGTTGAAAATGTATTCGTAAAAATAGTAAATAGATACTACTACTAGCTTAATTTTTTGTAACTTCAAGTTAAAATTTTGTTGCGATTCGTTTTTCCACGTGTCCGTTACAAATAAATCAAGTTATAAACTAATGTATAAAAAATAATGAAAAACAAATTCGTTAAAGATACAACGTACTACGTAATTTTAAAATGAACCTACGTTTACTATCTTGTCTTTGTTAAATACAATATACCGAGATGAGTACACAAACAGAGAACTTATTAATTAAAACCTATGGATTAATTGCACTCCCTTGGTGTGTGCAAACGAGCAATACAACCTTTAAAGGCTGTAATAGGTAATGAGTTTTTTCCACCAATAATATACACACCTTCACCTCGTGTAAGAACTTGAAATTACTATCGATAGATGCTTCATGCAAACGCAAGTGGTTACCATCTCTGGACATGACTAGAAGAAATTGCCCAGATATTCTTATGGGAGCACGGCCTTCCATCGAATGACGTGTGAGGAATCGACTTTTTGACTCCTCTGTAAAAATATAATTAATTTTAGTTATTGTGGTACATAAATTTAAAAGTAAAAAGACTCTTATAAATTTATGTATATATTAATTTGTGAATGATTCGAGTTTATACAAAGCGTTTAAAAATGTGAAAAAGGTCAGGGGCTGATTTGGACCAGCAGATTTCGAAATTACAACTTACAATTTTCATCTGTCTGTTTGTTAAGCATCGCGTGAAAATTATTGAACGGATTGAAATGAAACTATACAGAAGCTAATTTATATCCCACATCGTAAATTAGGATACCAATAAATGACATTGTTTCCGTAGATAGACGTAAATACCAAAAAGATGGCGCTACGGTTGCAGCTTTTTTTGAACTACTGAACGTAGGTATACGAATGGCACTCCGCAAAATGATGGCTTTTGGGTATAAGCCATCAAGGAAGGTCAAACAGTAAATAAAGTATATTTGAGCGTGAGTGTATAAGGGAGCAAATTGACTAAAAACTAAACAAATATCATCGAGCTACCACCTTATTCACCAGATATGGCTCCAGTGGACTTCTTTCTTTTTCTTAAACTCAAATTACTTCGTGGCAACCGTTTTCATTCGGTAGAAAACATAAGAAGTCGCGACAATAACTAAACTCAATTCCGGAAAAAGCGTTTAAAAAATGCTTTGATAATTGGTTTATTCAGTGGCGTACGTGTGACGTTTCTGAAGGAGCATAATTTGAAGGTGATAAAATAAATTTGAATGATTTGAAATTGCAGATTTAAAAAAATCAAATTCCAATTTGATTTTTTACTGATCGATTGCAAAAATGTAATAAAATGTGTGATATTATTTATTCCGGGATTTTTTCCAGGAGCGGTTTGTAATTTTCGAGTGTATAAAAATTAATTTATTCGAACAAATGTTTCACTAAAACGATAGCGTACATTCTTCTTTTAATACTGCGGTACTTTGTGTCCGGGAATTGAAGTCAAGCATGGACGAAGTCGCGGGCATATCCTAGTTTTAAAATTAAATATTATTATGGAAGAGCATATCTCTATAATCAACCTACAGAATGCAAGTGGCGCCTGGCGCAGGAACTACGTAGGAGGCGCAAACAGATCGCCTTTAAGCTACGTGATTGGCGAATAGAAAAATATTTTAATTTTATATCACGAGATTATTTTTATTGGATAGAGTCAGCTGATGATTAAATCACATCAGCTCACCTTTATGTTTTAATCACCAGGCTCTTTGGAGTAGTTGTTTCGTATCCCAACGTTGCACCACCACCGTTGAATGAAACGCGAATTTAACCATGACAGCTTTTTATTAAATATATGGGACTACCCTCATTCCTGAGTACATCATGAATTAATTATACAGCACCCGGCGACATTCTGGTTAAGATAGACCTGATTATGGGCAATAAATTAACAAATACCAATGAGGCGTTAGAAGAAAAGTTTCAACTTTCTAACACTAAATAACTACCTATTTATTGCAAATAATCTTGTTATTCACCATCACTTCTTAGATACCTTTTTGTAAGAAAGTAGCAGTAACAGGTATCAATATATAGAGCAATATTTTATATTATCACAGAAGGTATAGGCTAAGAATAACAGCGTGCATACAGAGCTATAAGTCAAGAAGCAATGAGGTGTAAGAATAGTGAGCGCTCTGGTTCGTGCTAGCAAGATGCGTGAAGTTATTTTATTTTATTATGTATGTATTTTTTATTTTATAATTCATAGGTATGTAAAAAGTAATCTAAGTCATAGAATAGTAATAGTATGTATGATAACAAATCTTATATAGATACATGATACAAGAAAATATATAAAAAACGATAAAAGAATAAAAAAGTAAATTTTAACCTGACTCTTGATCGACAGGAGAAGAATTAAAATATATATATGTATGTACTTTAAAGAAAATACTATGATGAACTTACCAGGTTTTATTTCGGTGACAGTAACATAAAGATCCCTAACAGTGAACAAAAACGGTTCATTAAAACAAAGATCTTTAACTTCTTCGAGTACTTGATACGTTGCCTTTATTTCGTTATTTTCATATACCAATACCTGCAAAAGATTTAATAAAACGTTGAAGATTTTTTAATTTTAATTCCCACGAACGCATCCGGCGGCAATGGCAGACATCAATAGCAAGTGCCACGACGGCAACACCATTACTTTGCATTATTAATTGTTATGAAACTGATTCTAACATTCAACTTTTATTGCTTAAAAATAAAAATTACAAACACACAAACAAAAGAAGAGTACAGAACAAATAAAAGTATAATCATGGCAAGGATACTCTTTCATACTATAATAAGTATAAAAAGAAGTCATATACTAACATTTCCAACTTCATCACCAGCATAGACGTGTTTGTCAAAGACGTAAATTGAACCTATATCTCCTCCAGTAATAGGTAGCTCTTTTAGTTTAGCTCCTTCAGGAGTCCAAACACGAATGCCTCCGTCATTAGACGATGAATAAACAGTGCCACCTCCAGCAGCTATTGCAAATGGTTGTACTCCGTGTGCCGCCCATGATGAGGCAGAAGACAAATCAGCGTTGTAAGACTAGAAAAAAATTGACATACTGATTTGTTGGTGCAGAATTGGTATGCTCTTTTCCTGATTTGCTCGATGTGTGCCGCTCCCGCACCGATACCGAGACAAGCAGGAAACGATATGCGTACGGTGAGCTTTTGGTACCGCGTAGCCGACAAGCTGATTCCGCCACCTGCTGAATCGACAAATCAGAAGCGACCTAATGTTACATAAATACAAAAATAATTTTGATTGTCGCTTTTTCGCAATAAAACCTCAGAAATAAATAAGATGCCGGATATAAATATAGAAGTATACATACTCGTAAAATATCTCCAATAAAACACGAGTTACTGCAAGATAAAAGACTGAAGTAAATCAAAGCTCAATTAATGACAATAAACATTATTATAATAACATTAAAGAAGTCCTGTAGAAGTTTTATAATATTAAATTTAACTTGATCTCAATAATTACCCTTATGAATCCATCTTCAGTACCAATAAATAACTTTTCGCTCCAGGCTCCAACGCAAGGTTCTGATCCAACTGATATGTCAGCTTCAATTTTAATGACATGTTTTTAAAACTAACTCTCACGATGTAGCGTGTTCTCTGCCAAAATTCCCTGCGAACTGCCTATATGAATCGAAAGAGTATGCACGGGTGTTTCTCTAAGACCAAAATAGATCACGAATGCGTTCAGTCAACTCTACAATCATATAATAAATAAAGCTTCTGGATCAGTCGGCAGTTATATCCAGAATTGCATCTGTAATATTTATAATATGTTGATATGTTAATAAGACCATTTACTTTTAATGTTGCGACGGACGAGTCATTACCAAGCACTAACGGCAAGGAGAAACATCTACATAGATATATTGTTGTGTGAAAGTAAAATATGGCTTCAAGACAGGCATGTAGGACAGTTGTACTATCCGTTCTACTAAAGTAAAAAGCCCCGTAAAATTCTCTTTCACGAGTTACCTACGTAGCGTAGAGTGATGGACTTCACTCGGCGATGATCTCGACGTTTCTAGCTAAATGTATTTCTTCACCGTAAGCACACGAGGCCAAGAAAACCGTCGCTCGTCATGACTCAGTGTGACCGCAATCTCATTAAATGAAGTAAATTGAAAACCTTGAATATAGCCACTAATATGTTTTTTTATGTTATTTAATTTAATGTTAATTATAAAATTTAAAGAATTTATAATAATATATTATTAGCTTTACAGAAAATACTATAAAATAAAGCAAAGCAAGTTAATATGAATATGTGACAAAATATATAGGTATTCTTTTTGACCGCAAGATAAACAGAATATTAAGTTACTTTTTAATTTGACCACGTAATAAAAAAATATGGTTTGAATAATTCGAAGCACGATTAACCCTAATTCGAAACAATAGGAGGTCTACTACGAATAAAGAGGGATCGTTATATAATTTAGCCTTGATCGCAATCCTAGCATTACGGAAGTTGCGGCATTCATACACCATACATCCGAGAAAGTGAAAATGTCGAATTATCTAGCACCGACCATGTACCGTGGGACGTTCTACTATTTTACACACAACAATTTTTCACATTACATCATACTACACTTACCAATACGAACGGTGATAATGTACGATGCTACGCTTTAATGTTGTGGCAACAGGAATATCTCACGTTATGAGTTTACTTAACGTAATGTCCGCAGTATTATGAATAAATTACATCTGATACGTTTGTTACTTTTGTCTTCATCCCCTTGGGTACCCAGAACGTTCTCATAGTTAAAACCAAACCAACACACAATAAATATATATGTGACATTGAAAACATACTTTGTCTAATATTAAACTGACTTGCCAAGAGTACCTCTTTATCAAGGTCATTAGTCCCCGTCCACTGCTTCTTTCATATCACCTCGACGGCCAACCTGGTCACCAAGCCAGAGGGCTCTTATACCTTCACTACGTTAATCAAAATTCCAGTGATTGATTTACTCTAGGTGCTAGTGCCTAGGGCGGCGAAATTTTCGAGGGCGGCAAAAAAAAACAACTTTCTGTTATAAAATCGATAAATTTAAAAAATTGGGAATTTTCATGGTTTCATACCAAATCTTAATAATCGAGTTCTCATTGGATATTTACGTTTTGAAGTCTAGTTAGTGCATAGATAATAGGGCGATATCTTTCAGGGTCATGCAAGCTATGTTATTCATCTCGGTTCTTTTATGAATATTCTTGTTTGGGATTTAGTTCATGCAAGAAACGTCTATAGCTCTCTTCATAGCCCACTAATAGACTTTCAGTTTATATCTCTCTATCTACTAGTTTTCCATTCCGATCAAATCTATCATTATTAACTGGGTTGAAAGACATTACTTGTAGCTATGTATATATTAAATTTTCACCGGTAGATATGAAGGGTTAATAGGATATAGGGAATAGGCCAAAAGTTGACTGAGGCGTTCCTGCTGCTCAATCTGCACATACTTGATGAAATAAAAAAATATTCTTCTTCATACTCAGAAACTTCTTTATTCTATCAACTAACCTTATCTTACAAATAGGGAATTATTTCACGAGTCAGCGTTCGACACAGAATGGTCGAAGGGCTCGTGGCTTCCCGTTACTTATCCGTTGAACTGTACGTATCTATAAATAAAATCGATTTTGTTTTTTGTGATTGCAAATTAAATATCTCAAAAGTCCGATTCGTAATCATAAATTACAATTTTTGTACTGCCCGTTTGAAAATTTGTCTCGCAAAGGCTCCGAAACGGCTCAAGGGATATCAATCAAATTGTTAAGATTACCTACAATAGTAATTTTGTCCAAGATTCTCGTGTATGTTCAATTTTGAAGGTTCAAACGATATAAATGAAAATAAATATTAGTCCTACGAGAAGGAAATGGCGGGCATAGCCATTAATTACAAAGTATAATAATGTTAGATATTCTTAAATAACAACACTACTGTGCTATGGCACGGTGCTGTATACAAGTATCAATAAGAAAACACTTTTTGTTTTTTGTACTTTTAAAATAAACACAAAACTGCTTTCGCAAATTTTAACGTCCAGCTATTTGCCTCATGAACATTATTATTGTGTCACCAAAATTAACAGTTTCACATGTTTTCACTTTTTAGCGAAGCACTAATCAGGGTCTACCCGGCGGACATTAGTTAACACCTTTCGTAACTATATACTACTGAAAAACATTATCTGAAATATTCGTTTTTCTTTATGCAAATATACAGAATAATTCTTTCCAAGTTTTCATAAAAAGATTAAATTGAAGAGTATTATATCGATGGCAGCAAAGTAGAAACGGACATCTAGATTTTGCGAAAATACTTTTTTTACAAATATGACCTTATATCAATCCTATCTACAAGTCTGTATTAAAATTATTTCAAAATTCAAAATAATGAAGAAAATCTGACACGTAAATTAAGACATCTTCAGTGGGCTTTTAAAAAACACCGCAGCAGAAAGGGCTATTTTAATGATTAAATGCAAAGTAAATAAAGACATCTACAAAATTAAGTCAAAAAAGTAGAATACGTTTGCATGTTGCTTAGATATTCTTTAAATATCCTTAAAAGTATCACTGGAGGTTATTATCTTACTTTGTTAGATATTTTAAATGAAATGGACACTTTTTTATTACAACGTATATAAACGAATATCAGGCAGATGTCTTCTTTCTACGTCAGTTTTTTCAGAGTAAAAAAGACATCTACATTATTTCAGTAAAACAACCATATAGCCATTATACCTGTTACACATTCACATCACACACGTTACACATTCCTTATTTTATGTTTATATACGTAATTAATTTAAATCTGTATCTTGATTCTTTAAATTTAGATTTTTTTATTAGATATGATCAAATATATTTTATTTAATTAATAATAAAACTAGTTTAACGATGGTTGCGTTGTGTTAAAAACAAAGATATAAATATATCGAATTAAATTTATCTATTTTTAAGAAATGGACGGTACCTACGGTATGCTTCAATGTAATTAGCATTTTTTCTTAAGAGTACAAATTAAGTTTAAGGTTGACTTGTTCGTTATTGCTGCAGGTGATAATTATTTTATTTTTGAAAAGATACACATTGGCTATGATGAAAATAAATTTAAGGCTACCTACTTTTTTATGTGTTGTTCCTGTTAAATATGCCAGAAATGTCAATTATTTTTGCACAAAAAAACCACGAGGCTGAAAATTAAAAATACTTGATTCATTAAAAAATATTTTATTTGTATAAAAATATTGTATTATTTACAAACAATAAACATACACATCAATTTGATGTAATAAAAAACAAACATGCAGTTTTGCTATGTATGCCAGATGTCACACCGTAGCCGAATTTGCCAACCATCCCGTAACTTTGTATGAACTCTATTTTGATGATAGTTTAGATATCTTTGATCATATCCATCATCGCTCACATCTTTTGAGTAATATTTTCTTAAGTTTTCGCGACTTGTATAAGCGCGTTATTTATTTGATTTTTGTTAAAAAAGAATCAAATAAATTACCGCGCTTAAAACCCTTCAAATAGTTTCATTACATCTTTTCAGATTTTAATGGTATTCAATTTCAATATACGAGTATCTCACTATTCTTACATTGTAACTACTCTAAAATGCCTTTCGTCGAAATCCGTGTGAAAAACTCAACGAAAACAATTGCGCAAGTGATTTGAAATAAGAGAGTAGATACGAATCTATTTTGTAGATACGAATTTTATATCTCGTTTATCAAATTAAGATTGACCATCGTGAATATAAATATTATGTAGTATTTATTGAAACTTAACATGCAACACGGATTAGTGATTACTCAGGCGATTTCATAATTTCACTTTTACACGGTGCGTCCTTGATTAGCAAAAATAAATACTAGATGCGCACAACCATCTTTCAAGAGCATCATGTCAAAACGCATAATGCTTGTATCATGGTTTAATATTTCATCGAATACTGTTTCGTAACATTTGAATATATATTTTAAAGGTACATGTCAAAGTCTAAGATCCATATTCTCCGAATAATACCTACTCAAACTGAAACGAAACTTGAACAGCTGACAAATCAATTATATAGGTGACGTCTATGTTAGAATAAATTGTAAAATAATTTAAGTGTGAGTGTGCATTGAATTACATTGCTACCGTAATACTTTTCAAATATCATGTTATAATAAGAATCATTTTAATTACTGTTTATACAATAATAAATGAGTTATTTGACTCGTCGCATTCGTATTTGACTATTACACATAACTAAAACTATGTTTTAACGTTTTAAGCTCAGCATTTTATTTGGTTTTTATTTCGATGTTTCGGCCACATTTCAGTAACCGTTATCGTTTTAGAAAAGTGGCCAAAACATCGCAATAAAACGCTGCGCTTAAACCTGTTAAAACGTAGTTTGGATTGTTCGACTGTTAAACTACCCATTTTTGTAGATTTCATCTCAAGCGTCAGTTTGCACGTTTTATTCTTGAATTCATAACAAGATTATGTTAAGCTTTGAACCAGGCCCTATAAAATATATATCCATTATATTATTTTCTTAACACACTTAAAATCTAAAATATTTAACTATAATTGGATAATTTTTGGTAAAAAGAAATAGTAAAACGATTTCGGCTACGATGAACTGGAAATATGGTCTATCTATTGGTGCCTCAAGGGCACCGTACTCCGACGACGGTGCTGGTGCAGGCGGGCCGTATTCGGGCTTGGGGACTGCAGCTGGGTAACCTTCTTGTTTCTGTAAAATAAAAAATTAAACGTTACCAATATTTTAACTATTGTGCGCATATTTATTATTAAAACCAAAATGAAAGAGGGTCGTACAATTGGTGAAAATGTTATTTAAAGAAAATATGACACTTTACTTTCTAGAAAATAAACACATCCATACAGGATAAAAATCATATTTTACTAGCGAAGTAAACCTAGCTGAAATTTTTATAAAATGTTACTTTAATAACGACATACAGTTTATATTTAAAATGGAATACTAGATTAAGTTAGATAGATAACTTCTTTTTTATGAGTCATATAAAATTAAATATTGCTTATACACCCGATCGCTACCAGAACAAAGCATATCCAGAGAGCTATTTAAGTAGAGTCGACGGGAACATCTGAAGCGTTTTTCGTCCGATCCGCCCGTAAATGTGCAATGAAATTTTAGGAAGAAGAATGAAAGAACAAAGTTTTATTTAGAATTTCAAAAACATACAACAACAGTCTAAACACTAAAATAAACGAAACATATGTAAAATGCACTCAACTAAAAAAAACTAGAGTAAAATTCTAAAACCAAAAGGAACGACAAAAATCATTGATAACAAGCCGTCAGGCGTCACGCCTCTAATGACGTGTAGCATAAAATATATTTTTTGAAATGGTATTATAAAACAAAATTGTGTGTGCTTCCATCACACTGATTTGATACACTAGGTAGCTGTTCGGATATTCGGACTAGTATTCTCAATACTTTTTCCAGGATCTAAAAGATTTTCTGTTATACAGTCTCCTGTAGTCAACGGGGCAGTCGTGTGATCGGTTAAATTTTAAAAAGTGATCCATTAATCATTATACTTTAGTCGTTACCAGTGACTTATGGCTGATTCCTATATCTTACTATTCATTCACTTGCCTACCATCGGTTGAATTTCGACATTACTTAGATAGAGTTGATGTCTAATTTTAACGGATAGTACGGCAAATGAACGGTCGGTAAGATATAGGAACCGGGCCTTAGTCAGCAATTCTTAGTGAAGTAAAAACATCATAAAACACGTATTATTTGCTTATATATAAGAGGAACTATGGGTTGCCCATGCTCCCCCGCTTTAAGATTGTTTTCTGAAAGAAAGGTAGCCTATTTTGTAAACTAGGATATACAAACTATCACTATGCTTTTCATTACGATTGATTCAGCCGTTTAATCATAAAAAAATAAAAAGATATGCTTTCGCATCAATAATACTTACTATGTGTGGATAAACATTAAACATACTTAGACCGAATAAAATGCATATAAGTTTAAGTAATAAAATACACGTATATTACAGCCTATGCCTATTTCATCATTACGTAATATACTAAAGTGTCTAAATTATTATTTTTATAGAGAGTTAGAATTTTAGACAAGCCGCCAATTATAATGCTATTTGCCACGAAACAATTGTAAATACTTATATTGTGTGCACAATTTCACACACATTACGCAATATGTAGGTGAGTGCAGGTCAGATATCACGCATAAAAATCTTATGGAGTAGTTAATAATAATTATATGCATTATAACCGTTACATAGAATGGCGATGTTATGACGAAAATACGTGTGTGTAACTCAATATGAAGTATACCTACTGATAGAAACACGAGAACCTATGATTATATTAATCCAAGATATAAAATGAATATATATATGAATTTTCTCACAACTTCAATAGCCTAAAGACAACACGTTGTACCTAAAGTAATTTTAATACTTTAAATTAGATTTTTAATAAGCATTATAAAGGTAATATAAAACCGCAAACTTTAAATATACACCAATTCTGTGACGCTATTTATGTATTCAAAGATACTTTTGGTTTTAACTGATAAATATATATAATACCCGTCCGTGCTACGATTTGAGTTTTGCGCCCTCACAAATTATTTTTTAAAGAAATAGTGGCCCATATTCCAAATGATATTAATCCGACACTTGATATCATAAAAGATAATATTCATCTTGCTTGCGCGGCTTGGCGCGGACCTGTGATGTGTTTCATTGGAAATAGTTTTGAATATGGACTTCCATGAGTGTTGCGCGCCTAGCAATATCTCTCGGTGCCTTCTTTAACTTTAAGGATAATTTTTACTTTAAGGTTAAGTTTAAATTGATTATCGCTAGTTAAAATAAACCACTTTACCGGCATGAAGCGGAAAGTAGCAACTGTTAATGTATTTTTGTAGCACAAATATTCTGACTTCTGGTTGACTATATCAAAATTACGCTCTCATAAGTCCTTATTGGTTACAAATGATTCTAGATACTATTCCAGTCCTTTTATTTCCTTTCCTTAACCTTACCTCTCTATTTTCCTCTATAAAGTACAACTTTATACAATTGGAGAGAAATACAACATGTCTGCAAAATTAGACTGAATTGATAACCTTATCTCGAATCCAATCCAATGGACATCCATAGGCGGCGACAATTAGCCTCGAATAAACTATCTTGTTTGCTTTAGCTGTTTTTAGTTTGTACTTTGTAAAGCCGTGTATGGCTGGGTCCTATATCTTACTATTCATTTACGTGTCATACTATTGGTTTAATTTTGATATTACTTGTATGGAGCTTATGTCAATAATATAATATAATAATAATATTCTCACAGTATTTTTTGACATCCCAAATAATGTTTTCGATATATTAAAAAAATAGTCAATTAGGGAATTACTAACGGCCCGACCACGACCTTCAGCGCGGACGACGCAACTCGTGTCACGACGGAGGCTGGCGCCGAGCGCGTCAACTACTGGCATGTTTCATACATCTTAATTTTTATTTTTGTCGCTACGACTCGCGGCATTTCGTTGTCGCTAAAACGACAAGGTCGTGAGCTCGTGCTTAAGCATACAGTTTAATTTCTAATTGGATCATCATCGACAGTTGAAGAAACGGTAACTAATTAACTCACATGCGTACTGTCGTATAGTTAACATTACTTATTATATTGTACCCTGCTTATTATCAAATTAATTTGTTGCTGTAGCACAGCACGCTAGCTAGTGGTGGAAAGAGTTGGCAGTACTGTGACACGTATAACTGTTGGCGCAAGTAATCTTCTTTCTATACTAATAAAATTGAAGCATTTATTTATAACTTCATAATAACTGTCAAAATTTTAGTGAAAACTGCGATTTATATGATTACTAATCAAAATGCCAGTTTTTTCATTTTTATCTCTTAGTTTCCTCGAATAGAGTCCGAAAGGGTTCAACTTTTGAAATCTTTAACAATTAAAACGATGTAAGAAAAGTATTATTTTTTCCATAATTAAAACAAATATATTATATTATATGTAAGTTTCACTTTGGTTACACGATTCAGATGATAAAATATGAATATAATGTCGAAGTCGTGCGCTAATGAAGTGGTGAGCACGGCTAGTTTATAACAATATATTCTAGCGTTTTAATTGATTATAATATATTAATATATCAGATTGTTAAAAAATATTCTGATTAATTCATGTACTTCTAAAAACCACCCATTACCCAATAATTATAGTTCGAATGATTTAATTTAAAATATGCTAACGTACCTGAGTCTTGTATCTGATGAAGTATACTTCCGGTTTGGCGGGCTGTGTTGGCGCCGGCGTAGGGATTACGATATCAGGCTGCTCTTCGGGTTTCTTCACCAAAACGTATACGAGAGTCTTCTCCTCGTTCTGAGGCTGCACCGGGATGACTGGCGCAGTTGGGGTCGGAGGAGTCGGCGCCTTGATGAACACTATCTTGTAATGCTTCTGAGGAGGCGGCACGTATATGGGCTTACGTGGAGCGGGCAACTCATTGTCTGGGGGCGGTACATGGACGTAGACATGTTTGTGAATGGTGGGCTGCTGCGGTGGGCCGTATTGTGGCGCCGGAGCTCCGTATGAGGTAGAAGGTGGGCCATACGAAGAGGATGGGGCTCCGTATGACGTAGGGGGCTCTGGTCGCGCTGCCGTACACACCACCAGTGTTGCCACCAAGAGAGATCTCAATACCTGCACACACAAATCTCCAAGTTAACCACATACAAAGATACCTACCACAATACTCTACATATATATATGTGATACACTTTTCTTCATCACCGTTTATATTTTCCTTTCGTCACTTAACGCACTGGACTTTTTAATAACAGCAAGGAGCACATTAATCTTGTATTCTGTTATAAGTATCACCGTGATCAGATCGCGAATATTTGCTATATCATGTCTTGGAGTCGGGAACCTACCGTTTTGTTACACATCCTGGGTGTACGCAGTGATACGCAGCTATTGATAGTGTAATGTCCAGCGATCAGTCAGTACCTGTGTATATAAGAGATGCACGCTCCACATCCGGGGAGGGGGTACTTTCGATGGTTCAAGTGCCTTGCGCAATGCGATGGTGCTCACGCGCCGCCCTCCTACCGGCACGGCCTGGGCGACGCATCAAATACCCCGCTTGGGGCGTCTATTCTATTCCACTGACCTGCACCTATAATTAGAAATTTGAAATATTTTTTATCATTTATGAACACACAATTTAATTAATGCTTAGTTGAAGGTCGTCCAAATATAGGATATCAGTATCTATACGAGGTATGGTTAAACAATATTTAAAAGAAAAAAGCTAAACAGTCCAAAATGCGTAATGTTGAATATTTTTTTTGTCATCCCTTTTTTCTCCATACCTGCATTAATTGGTAGAAATCTTGTCATACCTATAATTTACTATCTGAAAAGTACTAAAATGAATTGATGGATTACTGCTATAATTTTTCTGCTTCAAACAGTGCTCAGCTTCTTTCCACGTTATATTTTTTTAAGTTTATAGGGAGTTCATCAGATATCTACCAGTCTATCACGACTGATTGCTGTTTTTAGACCACGTGATCAAGAGATTAATAAGGAACTTCGTTCCAATAAAATATAAAAGCAGAAAGAGCCAAATTATTTAATGCGGCATTAGATTATTCAATCATTTTATATTTTTAAATTCCACGTTCGCATCTTCATTTAAATTACAAAATATTTTCGTTCTAGCTACCACAAATTAGGTGGAGATGCAAGTCTTTCTACGAATGTGCCAAGCTGTACATGTGCAGACAAACAAGCACCATAGTAAGATCATGCGGTAATTTGAGTAAAATTGTGTCTTTAGATGTTTATAACATTTTCTACTTTAGATGTGAAATCAACTGTAAAAATCCTTTCCTTCCTATTGTTTGTAATGTAAGAAAATGTCTTCTAAAGATAAACAATATATACTTTACGGTATATGCGATTAATGGAAAATTATTGATAATCAATCATCTGTCTATACCCATAATTTGAGTTAATAAATAAATGATATTATAAAAATACCGACTCTGTACATTGAAGCTATTTAAAAAACAACAACAACTGGAATAGACTATATAAACGACGGGGAACACGATGCAGTTTTTTAGATTTCTTTAATGTTTGTTCGGGTTCACGTAGAAACTACTTGGCCACTTTCGGTGCGGTTTTTGCTGATCAACAGTATATTCTTATATTTAAAATCAGTGCTACTTTATATCCTGGGAATCCCACGGGATTTTTTCAGGGAATGATTTGAAATGGCCAGATTAAATAATCGAATTCCAAGGTGGTTTATTCACGGATCGATAACGAATTTTGTTATTTTTTATGCCGGGAATTTTCCCGGAAGCGGTTTGTAGTTGTTTGGGTGCATAAATATTAGCTTATTTGGACACGGTTTTACTCAAACGATAGCTTACATTGTTTTTTAAATGCTGCAATACTTTGTGCCCTGGGAATTTCATGTCCAAGCGTGAACGAAGTCACAGGCACAGCCTAATTGTTAATAATTACCTCATTATATAGTAAATGTGAATATAAAATTGAAATTCGTCACATTTAGCGGTTATTAGTTGACAATTCACTACTCTCGTCGGTAAAAGTAATGAAATAAGACTCGAAGTTATTTGTCCAGTAGGTATTTATTTATAATACCACAGTATTTACAAATACATCACTAAAGGAAACTTAAATGCAAAATCGTTTATTCTCTGATTTTACTTAAATCAAAAAATAATAGATAAATTAAAAATTATACGGTTCGGGTATAGTTTATATGGCACTATTGTTTATTATTTAAGATGTAAAGTAATTGAGTGCTTATAAAAAAAACCCCGAAGGATAGTAGGACTTCGTGCTTATTTTTTAATAACCACCCAAAATTCACTTAATTATACAATCATAGATTCCGTAAAATCAACATTAAAAATAAATAAATAAAGGTATTTATTCATAATATCTACCACAATACTTATAGGTACGAACTACGGAAAACTAAATGAACTAAAAATCCCGCACATCCCGCACACCACTCTCACCTCTGTGGCTGGATCGAATAGAAAGGCTTAACGTCCTATTTTTTGAAAATTTATTACATTTATAACTATTATACTAAGGTGAATTTATTAATAATCACCGATGAATGTAATTCATTTATTATTTTTATCTCGACTTTAGGTAATTATTAATAATAACCAATTATTATTAATAATTTTACATTAATTGCATTACCGTAACATTTACATTATGTACATTCCCAAACAGATAAGCTGGTGTACACAACGAAATTAAAAATATTCGGTTTTTTGCATTGGGATACGACCCCAAAAAGGCCGTTGTAGTAGAGCCATGCTAGAACTATTATCTTGGTCTCTTATGGCCGACTTGGTCGGTGTGATACCACGCTCTCACAGAACCGGCGTGCAAGGGTGTCTTGAGCTAATCGTATTTTAAGAAATGGTAAGAGTTCTCATGACCCACATACCTCTCTCCCATCTGTCTGTCTCATTCCTTCTATCCCATTCTTCCTGTGTAAATCCTTTAATCCTATCCTTTTTATCCTAATGGCTGGTGTGTGGCAAACATCTATAAGCGACGGTAAGCATTTTATCTTTTATTGCAGGATTTCAGCAGACAGGGAAGGCGCCCCATTTGATGGAAATCGGTTACCATCGCCTATGGCTATTTGCAACACCAAAGGTGCTGCAAACGCGCTGCTGCTCTTTTAAGGGAGAATGGAACCTGTTCACTAATGCCGGAACACAACTCAAGGTTGTTATGGCTACATACTTTAGACCAGGGGTGGGTTTAGAAGAATAAACGGCGTATTTATTTGTTATATAGATATATAATTGAAATCCATGTATATAATGACTCATCACGATATCTCAGAAGCTATAATACCTATAGACTTGAAATTTGGCATGGACTTTCCTTCCACCAAGTAGAGGTCAGCTAAGTAAGGATTTTATGAAACTCTTTTACTGCACGCAAAGCTGGCGGGTATCATCTAGTTTCCGTATAAAGTAGTGCAGAGCAAATTTATAACAATGGTCAAAGGTACGATGCGTAGATGTTAACCTTATTCTCGTTATATTTATTATTTTCTTAATTATGTATTCTTTATTTTTACATAATTAATTATATCTAGGTGAGAAAGGTCTCATAATAATTTATAATAATGAACGTAAGCGAAACGTCTCGATGTGCCTAAATGCTAATAGTGACGAAATCAGTATAATATTGATGATAATACGAAGATGTTCATCTCCGTATTGTTTAACATACCTACCTGTTGATGAACTAGCATATATGGTGTACCGCCTACTATACATTATGCTTGTTCATCGATGGCAAAGCCTTGAGAGATCAAATATACATAGTATATATTGATTTTGTAAGGTGGTAATGTTTTTGATCCTGGATTTTAGTTGTAATAGTAAATTCCACTTAAAACTGACACACTAGTTACACTGACTTTTAATCCGACATGTCTTCTAAACTATTTACCCGACTTACTTTTCTATGTACAGTTTTAATTTGTAATTAAGTTTCATTCTTTATATATAGTATAGATAATATTCATAGTGAATTTATTAAATTGTAGTAATAATTTTATAAATGTCTATTTACTTACACCAAGATTGCTTGTTCTTTTAGAAAGTTTAATATGTATTGTACTACTTTTTGTAAAAAAAAACTGTTACCTTAACTGACAAAATTTTTGGTAAAAGCTAACATTTTCGGAACTAATTTTTTTATATTTGAATTTCGTTCAACATTTATCTAATAAAAAATAGAAATAAATGTTTAATCTCATTTTATTGCATACAGATTTAGCTATCAAATAATACCTTTTTGTGTCAATAGGACCCTTAAACGGGAAGTTGGCACTAGATTAATACAAGAGCTCCTGGATTCGTACCTAAAAACAAAATTACTATCATTCCTCTATGGACGAAGAATAAGAAAATCTGTGGCAATTTGTATTACAGTGTACCAAATACCTATTTTACCACTTACGACTCCGGAGAACAGACAAATGATATATACATTTTATATTACCTAAACAAGTACGTTAGATGTCATATTACAATAATATTAATGTATTTCACTTTTTATATCGACGTCAAAATTTCGTTAGTTTTAGGAGACGACTTCAGCAGACAGGCAGGCGGCCCATCTGTTGGAAAGCGGTTTCCATCGCCTATGGACATTTGAAACACCAAAGGTTGTTACCATTCTGCTGCCGCTCTCTAAAGGGAGACTGGAAACTGGCCCTAATGCCGGAACACAACTCAAGGTTGTCATGGCGGCACACTCCAGACCAGGGGTGGTAGCCATCCAGACGGGCAAAGACCTTACCATCTGGCTGTGGGGCCTGTGGGTTGTTTTGTTGCCTCCGACAGGCTGCTCGGACACAAAAAATGTATTCTTTCTCTGTACGCAAAAAAGCTCTTCAGCGAGTTTAATCTATGTTGTATTTGGTTCATCAGATGTATATTGTTAGTATATTATTTATCTACCTAGTCATACAACATCTTCAAATGTAGACAAGACGTAATAACTCTTATTACCATGTTGCAAGCTAATAAATCACATACAATAGTTTGAGTGTAATTACATTACCCTCTTTGTTACTTAATAGAATCGTGTTACAAGCACCCAAAAATCTAGCATTTAAAAATACCTAATGTTTGGTAACTAAACAGTTAACCTCCTTTATGATAATTAAAGTTTAAATGATTTTTATAGTTAAGGTTGAATAATTATTTATTGAGATGGTAATCCATATTCTAATATTTAAGAATATTGTTACAATTATCACCCATTGAAGGTGAAGGAAAATATCTTGACGAAACTGGTACATTGAAATAAGTCAAGTGTCAGTCAGTGTCAAGTCGGCTTGGAAAAGCGTAGCGCGTATTCTGTCCGATAGGTACCTTTAAAAAAACTTGGGAGGCTCGAGCCCACTATTATTGTTATCCCTGATGATAGTGGTATAAAAGCGGTTTTTCTATTTGACCCATTTTTAAATTACGACACACGGTCCAAGTACTATTTAGGTATTATTTTGTTGACCTATCAGTCACTTTTAATTATAATTTTAAAGCATATTGAAGTGAAACTTCTATATAGACGGCGGATATTACGATGTTTCGCTCACGAAAAGGTGTCACAGTCACGTGATCTTAATACTTACATTTTTAAACTCCTGATATCTTTCGAATGGAATGTCCGAATTGAATAATTCAAAAAGTTATATAACGGTATTGAAGCAGTCTTGAATATGAAGTAATTTATTTTGATAAGGATTAATACCAAAATACAAATAAAGAACCTTTTCTAGCGGCAGCATTTTAATTAAAACTTTAAAATAAAAGAACACTTATTGTGGCATAACTATAATAGTTAGAAATATTATGCTGTCGCGACACTTTTTGTAGATAATGATGTGTTCTGCAAAGTCGTAGTACATTATTTCATTCTATCATCAATAGTTTCCGCAGTGCACGCGATTTTAGGTATTTTTTACACCTTGCGTTACATTATTGGAGTTTTAGTAAGGATCCCTTATTTTTTTGTAAATACAATATAGCTTTGTCACCCAGGGATAGTGTAGCTTGCCAACAGTGATAGAATTTTTCAAATCGGTTCAGTAGTTAGTTAGTAGTTTCAGAGCTTCTTCAATGCAAACAAACAATCTAATCTTTCCTCTTAATAATATTAGTCCAGATATTCATGTATTTACTTTAAAATTAATTCGATATGTGAATATTATAAAAAAATGAATTGCAACAAAATTTCAACTTGAAGTGTTACGGGCAGATTGTTAATGAACTTGTCCAATTTAAAAACCTGCCCGTAAAACTTCAAGTTAAAATTTTGTTGCGATTCATTTTGTCACTTATCAGTTGAAGATTTTCCACTTGTCCGTTGTGATTCGTTTTTTTTTATTGATACACAGAATATACATACATACAATAGAAACTTTATCGAGACATGACCAAACGTTTGGTCCAAAGACTGGTCTATACGAGCCTATTATATACCTCGGGCAATTTAGTAAGTAGCGTGGCCAGCCTTTTGAGCAAGTTCCAACTGTGTAACTGACAGTAAGTCGGGTACTAGATTTTATACTATAGGGACATGTCCGCGAATTCGTCCACGCCTGACTTGAAATTTCCGCGGTATTCCAGGGACACAAAGTCCTGCAGCATAATAACCAAACGTCGTTGCTCGGACGTGACCAACCTATAGATGGACCCAGGAAATGACACAGCGATGATTTCGGTAGTAATGTGGCTATGTATTCAAATTTACCCTAAATATATGATACTCAGAACTGTTAAGAGATCTCTTCTTGGGGAAATATTGAGAAAGCATTATTAAATAAGACGTATGCAGTCACACGTGACTGCACACAATCTAAATCTTTAGCATTAATCGCAGGTGTAACGGGACTGCAATAATTCGCGTAGAGTATAAACGAGACAGTATTTAAGCATCATTTGGTTATTTCCACCTGGCGGTATGTGGATCTAAGTCCCACGGCCTAAGTCATCGTTTTAGTGAAAACTGTAAGAATAAGCTAATTTTTATTCACCCGAACAACTATAAATCGCTCTCTTGACTATTTCCACGGGATTCCGAGGATAAAATATATTACACATTTTAT
Organism: Dendrolimus punctatus; assembly: GCA_012273795.1. Lineage (NCBI taxonomy): Eukaryota > Metazoa > Arthropoda > Insecta > Lepidoptera > Lasiocampidae > Dendrolimus > Dendrolimus punctatus. Next base: position 10,658,450 of record CM022537.1, read on the forward strand.
TACATAAAGTTAGCTACCGATCAATAAAAAAATCACATTGGAATCAGATTATTTTAATGTGGCCACTTTAAAGAATTCCCAGAAACAACAAATCGACAAACATAATAAACTAAAAAAATGCGTCGTGTTCTCCATCGTTTAGTTGTATTAGATACAGTTCAATATTTAAAAAAAATGATATGTTGCCAAATTAGATAAACAAAATGCAGGAACAAAATTTAGACATTAATGTATGTATGTGACAAAAATTACTGAAAATTTTCATTTTTGTTGGAACCTTTTATTTGTACTCCTATTTGTACATCTTTGAACTACAATCATTAATATGCTACTATGTATTTATGTAATGACAGTACAACAGGCGATGCATGAAAATCGTATGCATGTGTGCTCGTATTTACGCGACATTTACATTCATAAAATAATATATATAATAAGTTTATATAGTTAATTTTAAAAAATAAATTTGCTATCACAAACTAATCTTTCACGGCGCATGCACACGGCTTAAGTATAATTAATAATGAGCATATATTTTTAACTATTATAAATGTTGTCTATGCATATACAATATGCATTTTTTTTAAAGGCGGGGGAAATGAATTTCGCTCACTTCCGGGTCCTTTACTAGGGAGGAGATCACGAATGGGCACCCGAGTCAAATCGTGTGTGTGGTGATTTTACTCAATACTCCACTAAAGCCACCCTCCTCCCATGAGCCCCGCGCTTATCGCAGGAAGAGCGTGAGACATAGAACTTAGTTACGCTCACGCTGATCGTAGCGCATCAGTGCTTGAGAATGCCCGGGGAAGCAGTGCAAACTCACATCGTCAACAGGGGTGAAGACTCCCTAGATGCTAGAGGGCCCCTATATACATACAATATGCATGCTGTAACCCGGTAACCCCTTACTTACCAAGTACTTACCACTTACCATTACCAAAATCTACATTATTCCTGAGTGACATTGGGTATATTTGATTGTGATTAATAAATTTGATTTCTGATGCCCAGCGAAGTGGGCACTGGTCAGCTAGTATGCGAGAACAAATTGTTATAAACTCATTTAATACGTCACATATGAAATGTTAAGTAAATTTCCTTTTCTATGGCATTCTACCAGCCAGTATTTAATTGTCAATGATTGTAGTAAATATTTACCTGAAATATAAACTAAATAATAATTTAGTGAAAAGTAATTGATAGGTATAAATGATGATGCAAAATTGATGTTTTTTATTACAAGTAATGCGCGATTTAACAGTGACTGTAAAGAAAGAAGATGGGATATGATTCGCATGTATTATCTATGGTTCGCATAGTTTTTAAAATTTTGACAGCATGGAAAATCGTTTCCCAGGGATAAAAAATACTGTTTTTATCCCTGTCATCAGGGGAACTACAAGCATTCTTTCAGAATATGAGAAATGAAAAGACACTTTAGTATATTGGAAGTGGCGTTAGTTTGGGAACATCGCTATGATTTTCCGAGAATTGACCAACAAAACTCTTTAGATCTGTGCAGTATGCACTGAATCTTTTACATCCCCCCATATTAATCTTCGACAATGTTGGCCCTGAGAGACATATAGACAGCTGAACCGATAGAGGCGAAATCATAAAAGGGGTCCATTTGGCCGCAGAAGCTTAAAAATGTGAATACAAGTTTAATACCAGTACAATAGTTTAAATTAAATTTTCTATTAGAAATATGCAAATTGTTCTTATCGTTTTGTTTATAAACTAAACGTACCACTTAATGGCTGCCGATTAGAATATTGTTGACTAACTAAGTTGTTTGTAAAACTAGTATTCGGAAAGCAGTCGATAAAGTTAAATATTACTATTGTACCTATAGTGTACCTACAAGTACCGTAACAAAAGCTAATTTACAGTAGCAATTCTATACTATTGCATTGTTTTCTTAGTTACAATTGATTGGTATAATATGGGTGTCCGTGACATATGTAGTATCTTACAGATGGCAAACAGTACGTTTCAGTCCTGCGCGGGAGTATCAGTCAATTAAATGAAAACCTTTGACATAACAAGGAAATGTAAATAATTAGTTGTGTTATGCCGGTGAATTACTAAAGTTTATTGGGTCAATAATTGTGACAATGTTGTACAATATAATATTGGACTATAGTAGGCCAAAGGTGAGTTCCATATTCTTCTGTTTATGGAAACATGTTTGTTACTTAATTATGCCTGACAAATATTAATTGAATATCCAAAAAGGTTTTTCTCAATATTTAAAAAGCAAGGTTATAAAGATTACAATAAAAAAATAAAAAACGAATATATTTGAATACATTAATTATGCCAATTTGTGAACGATGTCCTGTGCAATAGGCGATATTACTACATAAATTAAAGCTGTACTTTCGAATAAGTGAATAATTATTCAAACTTTTTCTAACATGAATTTCAGCTGTACTTTATTATGGCTCAGAATAAAATTGTAAAATAACATAGGTACAACATAATAACTGATTTAAACTTTTCTTCCTATCTATTTTTCAATCGTTATATGAATAGGAAAGCGTTATTACCTACAGAGCTAAGCATGTATGAGTGTATTTAGGTATGTCGGTCATTTTCTGTGCGAGAGATTTGGACCGTATTACACCTAAGTCACAATTTTTTAAATACTATTTTCTTTTATTGACATTTATTGAGTTATTTTGGAATATGTTCGAGACAAACTTTCATACACAGTGACAGACAAGATATACATATGCGAGTACTACCACCTACCTACTACTTTCCTTCAAGTATGTCCAGCAAATGAAATGACAAATTTCCAAGTATAATTATCTATGCCAAGGCATCACAAGTGGCTGTTTTTAACAAAAGGAGGAGGTTTTCAATTCGTCTGTATGTTTTATTCATATGTTCGTTACTCGATTTCCCCATCAATTATGGTTCGATTTTTGAAAATTTTCTTTTAATCGAAAGATTATACTCTCGAATTGGTCCCATTGTCGTCATATCAGCGTCTGATGAGTGGGTTTCAAGGAATTAGAGAAAATCACGAAAATTGATAACCAACTTTTCCGTAACACGATATCTTGAAACTATTTTCTTAATCATAAGTGTATACTCCCGAGGTTATCCAATCATCCCTCATGAACTCCTGACTGGTTGACCAGTCACGATCTCATGAGTGGGTCGGATTCCAAGGATAAAACCTAGGTATACGCGTGTAGGTATTATATTTTCTACAGGCGCCTATTTTTTTTATATGCATGTTACGTGATTCTCTGTCAATTGTGGATCTATTTTCAAAATGCTTTTTTAACTCGCGAGATAGTCCCATAGTCACTAAGTCAGTATCTGATTTGTGTTGTGAAGAACATGTAAACCGAAGAGTAAGATGGCAAATTTGTATACGCGTGCCAGTTGTACAATTTCTACAGGTTAAACACCTATATATTATTTCTAAAGCTATTGAAGTATTGCGTTGCTAAAAAGCAAAAACAAATAATTTTATAACAAGAACAAAACCAACTTCTTTCTACAACATCTCATAACGAAGATAAAAAGTACTATATTTTGTAAATTTGTTGTTGTTCTTTTATGTGTTATTTGGCCTCGACTTCGAGATGTAGAAAGAAGTCGATTAAATATTTATTTTATGGTTTTTAATGTGAATCTGTTGTTGTTAAAAACATTCAGGTATACATTGGGCTAGTCATTTGAAGTTTGTCAAATTTCAGTTTTATTTATCGACGTAGATTTTTTAAGTACAGATATTTCAATTGTTTTTCATTATTTGATGTATTTGGCAAAATATATTAAATTAAACTAAGACAATTAAAAATTAAACAAGGCAAGATAACTAAACTTAGTTATATTATATTCTATATAGAATCCCACAAGTAGAATACCGAGTCTAGGTCCCGGTTTCCAATGGGTAAGGTCCCACAAGGCAGGCTAAGTTTCCTAGCTGATCGGTTGTCCGTTAATAATAAAGTTATACAATACACAGAGATGACTCCTTACCTCTACCCTCTATACTGCGAAGTATAGAGGGTAAAAAGTAAAACAACCGTAATTACATAGCATTTATTGTGGTTTTTTTATTAAATTTAAAAAATAAAACGTTTATGTGAAATTGACTATTTATACATTTGCATCTAAGAAAATTAAGACTGTTGACCATTCTTAACACGGTGTTTCGCAAGTTAATTCAAGGATAAGTTTATCTTGCAATTCAAGATGGTAATAGAAAACCAACTTTTTAACCTGACACGTATAATTAAAAGTTTCACGAATAACCTTTGGCGGCTTGTTAATTACAACGCATGCGTAATTAAAACCGCCAATAATCTTTGGGATTTCAAATATACTCTTCTAAATAAGGATTAAATATAAGAAAAATATTTTTGCTGGGCAAATTTAGTCAAACTGGTCTTTGAGTCATTGTAATATAGGGCTCGTGGTGAGTTTACATTGAGTGTTTTGGCAAAGCGTTGATCAACATTTTTTTACTTTGTATATCTTAGCAAATATCGAATGAACCGGGAAAATAGGATTGTAAACCGTCGATAAAATGTGGACCAAAACTTTATAAATTCACGTCACTTGTTTTTAATTTTCGATGCAGCCATTAAATTTAGTATAAGTTATAGGCCGCTAAATTTTCAACCTTCCCTTGGTCAGTCAGTGTTCTAAGAGGCTGCTAATTTGAGTGGAGAATAGGTTACAAGGCACAGCCGCAGCTCTAGTCGAGTAACAAGCGGAACACTTTTCCGGGTCCTTTTTACTTCGTTCACAATCTATCAACAGTTTTCAATAACACTAGGTTTAACAACTAATTTCTAAACAAACAATATTTACTATTATATGACGTGACATTTATAATTTTCCTTTTCTCACCTTCACAAAACAAATTGAAATCCGGACGGGACGTCTATCGGGTAAGCTACTCTGGAATAAAACCTTGCTCACACACGACAATAAAGACAATATGTTGCATTTATTCTGTCAAAAGTACGTACAGTAGATAGGTACCTACTAATACTTTAGCGAATATTTCAATTTCGAAACTTATGACCTACTGCGTAACGCTAATATTACATCTCCAATTTGATGTAGATAGTACGTGATCATCAAATGACCCAGTTCACCATATGAAATTAGTAGAATATGCTTTCCTAATTTTATATTACAAATAATCTGTTTTTAACAGCCTTATAACTAAATATGCAATGCTTTGCAAGTGAGTTAATGTAAATTATTTAAGCGATGTGCAATCGTAATAAAGCTATTAAATACATAGGGAACATATTTTTGACTGAAATTCTATTTTGTTTGCATCCATTAGATACTAATTGACTGAGACAGGATGTGAAGGAAATGATGGGTCCTATGGAAGTGACGAACGTTCACTATTTAATGGATATTCTTTTTGTATTTTTAGAAGATCGCCTATTGATTGAAATAAAAAAGCCATTAAATAATATTGTAATGAGTTTTAAGTTTTATCTATCAATAAACGCAAGTCTACTCATAAGATACCAAAATTATCCCTAAATCTTATCTTTTCTCTGAATGCGGTCTACAGAGGCATAATCATAAAACATCAAGAAACGTGAACACGTTAGGTGCCGTTTGTTATCGAAGTGAAATCCGTTTGAAGACTATCCACCGCGAAGGAAAAGGTGAGGTGAGCGGTGAGGAGCGCGAGAATCATCATGGTGGGGTGGTACTAGTACTGCAAGTAGGAAGTGCTATTTCCACGCCGCGTTCGGGAATACTCACTGAAACTCCTCGGTGTTACTTCCTGCACCTTATGCCAGGGCTATGGGAAAGCGGAAGCTCGACTAACTTTGCGTGACCTGGCAGGCGGGGGCCTCCTAGTGCTACATCCACTACCGTAGGGAAGCATGACCCTTGGCGTTGTCTCTCTCTGTCCAGCGTGGGGCGGCTAAAATTCTTGCCTCATCGGAAGAGAGATGAGCGCGCCTGGAACACTACGCACCTTCTTCTTGACGGCATTATTGGCGCTCACAATAGGAGGAGATGGCGCCCACGTAAGATGCCAATACGAAGCCCACGAAGGCTATCGAACGCCGTGGGTAAGCCAATGGTGAAGTAACACTGTCAAAGAAGCAGGCTTAGCAGCATCTAGGTATCGTCGGCTCGTAGCCCAATGAGTTGAAGCCGGGGTAAAAAAATTCCTCTTGACTTTAATCAAGGTTAGGGCTTTAGCCCTAACTAAAACCCTAACTAAAGCCCCTTAACTAAAGTCTAAAGCCCTTAATGAAAGAAGGCAAGAAGATCATTTTACGTTATATAATATAATAACTATAATACTTCGGGTACTTATGTATTCAATACTTTTAATTGCTTGGAATGATATGTGAGACGTAGATAATAGCCAGTGTCATGTCAATGAGTTAGTATTAAACAATTCAATGAAGCGTATCTATCATCCGGAACTGTTAGGATGTTAAAACGAGATCTAAGCTGGCCTTGTTACGAGCGTTTGTAGGTGATAATGTTACGTGCGTGCGGAGGTACGCTCATGGATTGAAAGAAAACACCAGTATTTTCAATTAAATGCTTTTATTGACTTACACAGCCGTAATTGATTGCAAGGTTACCTCTTCACGCAAAACTAATGACGCATTGTCCCCATGATGGGATGCCTCACTCACAATACCATCGCCGATATTGCATAAACCACCTCCTGCTACTGCATCGCTCACCTCCGAATCTACCGCGCGGCGTTGGGCTCGCTTCTAGATCTCCTCTTAAACTCCTCCTTCACTGAACTTTCCACTAAACTGATCACTGTCTTCGATTTAACTCTTATTCCAACTCTCTCGTATCGCACTTGTCGCTTTGCTGTCTTCAACCGAACTCTCCGGTAGGGGCGCCTTACACTATTTATATACCCGGAAGAATCTTCTGGAATCCATAATTTCGATCTTCTCTTCATTATACTTTTATTTATTGTCCAACTCTTTCTAAACATCTATCTATCTTTGTCTTATCCTTCCTGAACCTTCTATTCTAGAATTTCGATCTTCATTTTGTTATTCTTTTATTCATAATCTATCCCTTTCTAAAATGTAACTATCCTTATCTTTTCCTCTACAATCTTCTACCTTTTTCTAAAAGTTTTGAGAACGACTTACGCTGCCAGATATTTCTACCCTCGGTCGCCACAGTTTATAATAATAATATTAACACCGGCAATTTAATCAAATATTCCAGAAGCCTAACCATCCAAGCCTAGGTACTAAAGTGTTCCGTAATGGTGACCGACCAATGACTAGTGATTCTATCATTTGGCTATATAACCTTAAAGAAATATTTCATTAAAAGATCTTATATCTCAAAAATTTTCTAATCGATTAAAAAACGGAGGAGATTCTCAATTCGTCGTGTACATATATTTTAAACAGATTCTGTTCAAATCTCCATTTTTTCCAAATTCTCCCGAGTATAGTTTTTGTATTTTTACATAGTATTTCGCAATAACATCGTCTTCTAACGGTATGTCTTGGACTATAGAAGAAGAATAGTATTATTTTTCCATCGTTATACTTTGATTCTTCAATTGTTATTCTAAAAAATAAAATACAACGTCGTTGAAAAGTTTGTACTCGTTTGTATGTACAGACTTTAATTTATACAACCCTGCCACTTGTTTTCCCACTCTCGCTAAACCTCTAGGTTTGCTGGAAGAAAACACTGTTTAGGGTTAAGCTCGCCTTTGTACATCACCACTATATGTAGTCTTATATTACAATAAAAAATAAAGGACAGTTCCTTTAGTAACGTTGCTTTCAATTAATTAATTGGCTTTAAATTAAACTGAAACAATTATCTCGTTAGATAGGAAGGAGTTTTACTCATCGTTATAATTAGTCACAGCCTCAGAGCTAATATAATTACGGAGTATTTGTTACGTAGATAATGTTTTTAAAACTAGTATAACTTAAAACATAAATGAATACGCAAACAAACACGCATTTGTATCTTCTCACATTATATCAACCTAAGATGTTTACCGTTAAATTAAGTCCTTTCCATTTCTAATAAATAAAATTGAAGTATCTGTCAATTTCAAATTAAATGCCATAATTTATTACTTTATATACGATATCTGATTAGGTACGATATCGGATTATTTATGAATCATTTACCCGTTTTACAATTTTTGTATTTTTTTTAATGTAATTTTTGATGAACTCAGAAATGACTTAACGAATTTCAACGAAAGTTCAGGGGTTAAGATAATAAAATTAAAAAGATGTGTATATTTCATTTCAATGTGTTGCAGAGTTCAGAAGATGAACACATTTTAATTAATATTTGCAATATTAATATAGTAAATATATATTTAAAAAAAAATATATATATAATATAAAACGGGCTGCACCAAAACCGGTTGAACTAAAGAATTCTGACGAATTGACATAACTGTGTTTCATTTGATCTGTTTTAGTAAAATCAACTTTGACGAAATTCTACCTGAAAAATTTAAGCCAAATAAAAATATTGTTATAGTGCAAGGCCCGCCCGGACGAAGTGACAGACTCAGCAATGAGTTCGATGTTCGATACTAGAACATATTTAGGTAATTAAAAACCTTTCAACTATCATCGAATTAATTATATCCTTACAAATTTCAGATAATAATAAAACTCATTGCCTGTTGTATTGCAATAACATCAGCAACACCTAGATTATCAAGAAATATAAACAAGACAGAGATAATAGAACACCATCAGGATGCAGCAGCCGTGATGAATGAACTTTTCCATTGGGAGGATTACAGCGTATTGGCATTTATGCTAATAGCATCATGTGCCATTGGAGTTTTCTACGCATTTTTTGGAGAAAAACAAACCACTGGAGATGATTTTCTGCTTGGGGGATCGTCAATGGGTACGTTCCCGATGGCTTTAAGTCTTGCGGCGAGGTAATTAATAAAACATTTTATATTTGCTTAGAACAATATCTTATATAGTATAATTCTTCTGTGCATGTGTAGGTATGTCACTGACTTCCTCCTAAACTACTGGACCGATTTTGATGAGAGTTTTTTGTTTGAATAGGTAGGTTTAGATTCTCAGTCGCATCCGTACCGAGGTCTGGAATGGGGTTCCCTATGGGGTTCTCTAGATTTTTATTTCTTCAGAAAGAGTAACGTCTCCCAGAACCCCTAATATTACTTTATGCATAATATATCTGTAATAATATAATTGAAGTATCTATCATTTTGAAACACCAATCTCATCTTATATTTTTATTTCTTTTGCCTATCCTATAGTTATCTTGTAGAATTCAGAAGATAAATTGAAAAAATGTAATTATTATTTTAAAATGTTCTGTGCTAATAATGTATTATTAAATGTTATTTATATTAATTTATTAAGTCGTGGTAGCCTAATTCCAAGCGCACGCGTCCCAAACTCAACGGGCGCGGGTTCGCATTGGAACGCATGCACCAACCAATAAGGCAGTTTTCTGATCTAATCTCCATATTGTTACAATTACCACCTGCTAACAACGGTGAAAGAAAACATCGTAATGCAACCTGCACATCGATATATCATATAACTGATGTGTCATACCTGCCAAGCCGCCTTGAACAAGCGTGGCAGGTATCCTGTCCTTTCCCCTACAATGGGAGGCCCGAGCCCATCAGTGGTAAATTTATGGGCTGTTATTATATACATAGATTCAATGTATTATTAATTTATTTAGTTCACTAAATTTATGATATAAATGTATAAAAAAGTCACGATTATATCACGATAACTATAATATTAGTTCTAGTTGGGATTTTTTAAAATTACAGTTAATAGTAACTATTTTAAAAAAGAATCCTAAATTGCTCCGGTGGGAAGCCTCTCCAAAATGGTAGTCTCGTTGCCACATAATTATGATAGCAACGCTAAATAGTTGCCTCAAGTAGAGACCAGGCTTTTGGGCTAGACTTTGGGTAATAACATTTGACGTTTTGTTTTCAGTTTCATTACAGCTATAGAGCTATTGGGAAATCCTGCTGAAATGTATATGGCAGGATCTCAGTTTTGGATGATTTGTATAGCGTTTCTACTAGTTGTACCGATTACAAGCAAAATTTATCTCCCTGTCTTCATGCGACTTCGGTTGACATCGTGTTATGAGTATTTGGTAGGTAATATTATTTTTAGCTAATGTTTGTTTCGTAAATCAAAACAATTTTAAATACACACGATCATTAGATATGACAGTTAAATTAATGTCTCGAATACTGATGTAAATGTAAATAACTAAAAAAAATGTAAAACGACGCTTGAGACGATAATCCGTCCAAATTATATACTATGTTTAAATGCATGAGGGTCACGCAACATTGCGACGGGCAGACACCATAGCCCCTATATTCCCAGACCCCTAGTACCACCAGCTGCTCATCCACATAGCCCGGTACGTTTTGTTCTCATTTCCTAACAAAAGTCCTACACTGGCTAAGGCTTCTCGGGCGCACTATTATATGGTGTAAACAGCGATAAACGACGGTCAGTGTCACGCCACATTTAGATTCAATTTCTCGAAGGGGCCTCTACGTGTTGGTCTTCCCATGGCCCCACGCAAGCCCTCAAGAAGACCGGGCCATTTTTATGGCCCGTGGCCTTGAAAAATAATAACGGTTCGTTAATCTCTTTGGGAAAACCCAGGGTTTTGTCTTTGCAACTATGGACAAAATTATTAAGACTAATAACTACCGGAAATATATCCTGAATGATCCTTAGACATACGTCGGGCATGCTATCGCCCAGGTGAATCCCTCAGGCGTATTGTTTCCGGCTGTTCACATATTTCTAACAGCGGATACTTGAACCTGTAAGCCAGTATTATCAACTTGCTCTTCAATACGGTCTTGTGGAAACGGTGGCCAATACCCAATAATCGCTAGAGCCAGTTCTCGGAAAGTCGTTTCACGTTCTACTAGGGTCGATCAATTATCACAGAGAGGACTATTAGAGCCAATAAGCCTGATATCGTTGATTTACTTCACAATTTTATAATTAGGTTTAATTATATGATACATACATATATCTATCTTGTATGCAGGAGGTTCGCTTTTGCAAGTCGATCCGCGTGTACGCAAGCGCATTGTACATGATACAGATGATACTCTACACGGCAGTGGCTGTTTACGCTCCAGCACTCGCACTATCTGATGGTAATGAAACACTGTACCTATTTATAATTATACTAGACTTTTCCCCGTCCTCGTTCATTTAAGTTTCGTAGGCTGCGGGAACTCGAATTTTTCGGGATAAATTGGATTTAATTTTCATTTTCGGTAACTACATAGGTAGTATACACCTACATTCAGTACCTATCGAAAAACAATTACTATACGAGTATTTATTATAGATGATTTACACGAATGTTATCAAAACGTAGGATCGTATTGCAGAACGTAAAAGGGTGTCTTGTGTATGCTAATCAATTTTGGCTGATAAAAAATCGCGGGTGACGACCCGCATCGATATCACTGACAATGAGATTCACGAGTGTTTTGATGCGCTGATTTAGCACATAACTGAGAGGAGGAAATTATTGAGATAATGAGAGCGCTAATCCACTGCCTAGTATAGGACCTACCTTAATAATATGTGGTCGGGCCAAAATCCCAAAATATCTGTGTTGAATATAATGCAGACGGGCCATTCTATGTCAAGATATTAGGGGAAGATCGATTTTAGCGAATAACTGACTTTCGCAAGTCCTGCACTACCCTACCACAATCCTCTAGTCAGTGAGACGTAGGTATGTATATAAAATACGTAACTTAAGAAGAAACCGATTTAAAAAAAAATGTGAAACATATAAATACTTTAATTGGTATTATTTAACAGATTTCAAATATACTTATGCAATAAATACATTATTACTTTATTGGTTTTGCAACCAGATAATAAAGTCATTAAAATGATTATCGAAATTACAAAACTAAGATCCCTACATAGAATACTGTGAGTGAAATATAACAACAAAAGAAATAGTTACGTCTAAAATAATAAGTCGATATAACATGTGATGAAGATGAAAACAGAATTACAAAACAAGTGTATGAGAGCAGTGCGAATGCTAGACTCTGTGCTAGTAGTCCGCGATATACTCGCATCACCACGTCACGTAAAAAGTACCTTAAATAAACGTACACTTCATATATGAAGAGATTTAAAAAAGTAGATAAAGCGTAAAATGTTTATCAAGATTGTAGCTAGTGGGGATCCATTCCCATTACCTACTCCAATGAGAAACAGCCGTGACAATATTGTGGCAGCTGAGGGTCGAACTATCCGGTAGCGTAGACCGGTCGCAATACTTTTGGAAAAAGGTAGAAGATTCTGGAAGGAAAAGGCAAGGCGGATATATTTCAGAAAAGGATAGACGATGAACGAATGTCTAGAATAGAGAGTTCGGGAAGGAAAAGACAGAGATAGATAGATGTTTAGAAAGGGACAGATAGTAAATAAAAGAATACCGAAATTATAGGTTCCAGAAATTTCTTCCGGGTATATAAGCAGCGTAAGGCGCGCCTACCGGGCGGTTTAGAGTTGCGTTCAATTCAAGACAGCGAAGCGACAAGTGCGATACGGAAGAGTTGGTAGAGAAGTTAAATTGAAGACAGTAACGAGTTAAGTGATGAATTTAGTGACAAGTTTAGTGGTAAGTTACGTGAAGGAGGAGTGTAGCGTAGTTCGAGAGACGAACCAGAAACGAGCTACACGCGTTATAATCGGAGGTGAGCACTACAGTAGTAGAGGTGGTCTACGCAAATCGGCGACGGTATTGTGAGTGAGACACCTTATCGTCGGGACTGTGCATCGTTAGTTGTGCGTGCAACCCTGCAGAGAGGCATTACGTGCGGCTGTGTAAGTCAATAAAAGCGTTTAGTTAAAAACTGGTGTTTTCTTCCAATCCTAACTATATGTATGCATGTATGAATTACTATACTAACCTTCGATTACAAACCTCAGTAAACAACATCAAAACAACAATGTAATTTCTTAACAAAATGTGACGAAAGAGATACAGTTTCGTATGCCAATACCATTTTCATTTCAATGTCAATAGTCATATTGCAACAGAGGACCTGTTAACAAGACTGATGTATGGCTAATTTACAGGCCACGAACAATAAAAAGCACTTGGGGCATGATAAAGCATTTACAGAGTGCAATTTGGTTGAGTGGATTGACTTTATTATATAGAAGGTATATATGTTATGTCATCGCATAACTCTTATATTGCCCGTTATTTAAAACCATACGCACTAATCGACATTCATCTTCAAGCTAGTAGTGATACATGACATGATTGTTCGTAAATAGCGTGTTATTATAATTTAGCGTGTATGTATTTTAATGTCGGTTGCATAAGCGGAATGTTAAAACTTTTACTTCGTAGTAAATAGATAGATAACACTTTCTTGTACACCAAAATAAACAATGACAAAAACACCTCCATATTCTGACAATACTAATAGAGAGTCTTATCGCTTAAAGCGATTTCTTCCAGACAATCGAAATTAAAGGAATTGTTAGCCAATCTGAAGATGTATAGTTGGTTCAAGAAAAAGGGCAAAAAGATTAAAAACTTGAGAGGTATCAAGGGACACCCGGATGGAACGAAGTTCCTTGCGATTAATTAGTGAAGGAATTGTAATTTTTTTAAGTTATAATTTTTTATTATTATTAACAGAAGTAATGTGATATAAATTTAATCAGTGGGCTCAATTTAGTAATGATAAGAGAGAGAGAGACAGAAACACGCGCACGCCGCACGGCTTACAACTATATCAAAAAGTGTCGTTACAACTTTTGGTCTTAATTTTTCCGTCTAGCCCCCTTTCGCAACGCACGATAAGGAACTTCGTTCCAATAAATAGATACTAAGATAATTTATATTCAATAAAATAATAAATAAATATGGGTCGCTTCTTCTCGCAGGTAGGAGTCATGAGATATTTTAAACTAAAAATTGTTTTATTTCCACACGAATCTAGAGATTTGGCTTAAAATAATTATTATCATGCAACTATTATTCTTTTTTAAATAATATTCTCCCAAGTACATACATGTATTTTAAAATAAAACTGTTCAGCAAAATATTATCCTTCGATTTCTTACTAAAAAGTAGTGGCTGGGCTGATTTGAAGTAGATGAGAGGTTGTCATGACAACGTGTTTCTTAGTTAATTACGATGAGCTAGTACATGGGTTAATTACAACGGCGACGCAAAAAAAGGTGACTGCCGCACCATCTTTTTGGCTTCATCCGTCGAATCTCACGGAAACGATGTCTTTTATCGGGATGTTTGAACGGATCCCAAGTTAAAGAAAACAAGGATTTTCTGTATACAACGTGCTGAAAATAGTTAATTTTGTTGCCTTCAATTGTTGTGAAAATCTTTATAGAACAATAATAAATAATACAGACATTAGATATACGCTCCCCCAAACTCATGTCAACCTTTGGCTTGAGAAGTGTATATCTTGCACGTATCTTGAAACCTGTTCAATTAATCACTCTCTCCAAATTCAGTACTTGTCAAGGCGGCCGCCAATTAATACAAGCTCATCAAATCACTGCAGTTGCCAAAAATTCATTAAGTCTTACATATCTGTCGACTTAACACTGCAAACGGATCCAATCACAAAATGGCGGCATTTTCCATGAACCAAAGAAAAATTGGGGGACAGAGATAGATATACATACATACCAGTATGCAAAAAGAGAAGGAAATATGTATAAATCAAGGATGTTTGTGTGAAGTTTGAACATGAGATGGCGAGCGATACTATAGACTTAAATACTTATACTTAAAAATAATTTTTCAACATTAAATGATAAACACGGTATAAAGCGTATATCTCTGTGTTGGCTTCCATTTAAATTTGTTCAGTAGTTTTTATATGTAATAGGCAGGTTTACAAACAAAATTCTAAAAACGCATTTTCTAATTCTGTAGGTTTTTAGTACCCCTGACTTTCTCTTCTTATTTAAATGCATTATACAAACTTGACCCTCTCCTTGCAGATTTATTGTGTTGTATTTGTATTGTATTGTGTTGTAGAAATATGGCCGAATATACTTAAATATATTTTGTAACATATTTTTATTACATAGTCATGAATATTAATAAGTATATTCTGTTATTGGTTAAGTAATAGCATAAACCTATTTATTATTTCGAATTGGTCAACAAAGTATGTAACGTTTGCCGAAAATCAATTGAATGATTTAAATTCTAAACATCGTGTGGCTGCACTATAGAGCGAACTATATTACACCATATTTCTAACTACGAATGTCGTTCAATTAGCATAATATCAAGTGCGTTGACGCTTTTAAATAAAATAAAAGTATATTCTTAACCAAATCTAAGTATACCCTTAATAAGTGACTATCCCACTTTTTATATAGTTCATGTTGTTCATCTTTTCCGGTATTTTTAGAATTTTATAATATTATAGATTGTATATTCATCACAGAGCTAAGTCCGGTATTGATAAATCGTAATGAGTGCTTAGCCTTAGAGGCTTACGCGAGTAAAACTTACTGGTGTAAGCAGAGAAACGTTGCAATAGCTACCTCCTATGGAAGGATCGTAAAGTTTAACGTGTTTAAATTCGCTGTGCCATACTTTGGTTCATGATTACATATTTATTGCGGCTCTTATTGGCTTTTGGTGTCACACGTGCTAATCATAATGAAATGTTATTCATTGTGGTCCACCACACGCTTCAAAGGTTACGAATTGCTTTATTTAATATCTAATGAGTTAAAATTGCTGCTAATGTTGTTATCGATCTCTTCTTATTATGCGTTTATCATTTGCATTAGAGGTAATTTTCTTGTAATTATAGTTAAATATGTTATTATAGGATGTCTTAAAATTTAGGGAATAATCTTTATTCCACATATTTTTCTTTTCTTTTTTTGTTATGCGCTGTTTCTACGACTCCGTGAATTCTTCGAATAGAAATTATATAACATATTTTGTACCAATTTATAAAAAAAATAGAGGGATAAATCAACGGATCGGTATCCAGCGAGGAAACGTAGCCAACCTTCTGGGCCACCTTACGTACCCTTCAGCCTTCTGGGCCACTTAGACGGTGACCTTGGCTCAGTTTTCTACTTATAGTGTTGAGGGACTATTGGTAGAATAACCATGTATAACTAAGTTATGTTTTATTTTATTGTTTTAGTTTTATAAAGTCATTGTAATAAATATGTAATACGAAGTAAAATAATTATTTAAAAAATTAACTACCTATGTGACCTTCAAAAATGTTTTCCATTAGAACTACCTACATACTTCATGACCATAGTAATGGTCCGCTGTTTTAAGACTAATTAAGGTATATACATTCAATAAAGGTGATGAACACTTAGTTATGTTCATCTCTTAATGAGAGGGTAAAACTTATTATACCCATAATAAGTTCTTCTCTTGAAGAACAAGTTGCGATACCCTGTAAAAAATATGAATTAGGATCGTTGTGAGAGTCTCTTTCTACTCTTGGGATATCTTTAATGGGCGATTGTCATACCTAGTATTAAGAGAGAGTAGTAGTATTAGATGGTAGTAAGTAGCGTTCAATTACCCACAAAACGGATTATATTCCACTACACAAGCGAATATGGAAAGCTCTAGTAATATTTTAGGAAAAGTTTCGGGTTTAATCAGAAACGTACAAGCATTAGGTATTGCATAGCTAAGGAGCTAGAGATGTTTTTAGAATGTCTTTCTAAACCAATATGTCCATGGCCTGTAAAATTGTTGTGTTTTAAATTGCAAACATGTCAATTCACGCTGCGTCCACTCTAGCGATTACTTCGCCCTAGATAGACAAACAAACAAATTACCACTATTTTACACAATATGCGTTAATTTTTAATATATGATTTGTGTATTGACAACCTCTATGATTGAGTGAGCTTTACCGGCCTAGCGCAATTAAACGCAGAGGTCTTGAGTTCGGTTTCGTAAATGAACTTTCCTTTATTATCTAAGTGTGTGATCGGCCTTAAAATGGTCGTTTTATATTACCCATAATACAAGCCTCACTTGTTTTTGGGGATATACAATAATAATAAGTGTGTTAGTCAAAAATGTATGAAAGCTACCTGTCTTCCGTATCGTTTCTAGATAGACGCAATTATCAGAATAATGCCTTAATTCATTCTTCTGGTCTTATTTACAGTCACTGGCCTCAACACATACTTGGCGGTTACATTAGTGTATGTGGTTTGCATTTTCTACGCATCTCAGGTTTGTTATTTTCTCTATTTACTTGCTTCGCAATGACATGTTGCATAAATCCTTTCATGGTTTTGATCTAAGAAATCTTTTTACAAAAGGAACTGAAATCGTGTAACACCGCATATACGTTGCATCAAAAGTCCATACTATACTTACACTTTTGTTCGTCGAGAGAGTGTTATAACATACACAACATTATTATTTTTACCTTTATGACCTTAAGAAATATCTGTTTCATGGAAAAAAATATTTCATCATACGTACCTACTACTTAGTTATAAATAGACTCCGCGAGTAAAGGTACTCAGTAAATGACTAATAAAATAGCACTTCGTTATAAAAGGTAGGGAACGTAATTTATTACTTTATTTCCAAACTATTTCTGTTCCTGCTTATTACAAGTATAAACGTTGGATATTGGTTTGTATTTGTTTAAAGTATATCTCATTAAATTCGGTATAATATTAAGGTGACCAACTGTACTCATTTACTGAGTTTTGTACTCTTTTTTGCAAACCGTACTCTTTTGAAATCATGTACTCTGAAAGTACTGATAAGGAACAATGAGAAAATAAATTTGACAAAAGATCGAAATCTTTCGGCACATATCCCACATGAAAATTTAAAAGGTTTAATAGAAATTTCCTTATGTTGTCCAGGCACTAATGCTGCTGTTGAAAGGGTATTTTCAATAGGGAATGATTATTGGAGCAGTGAGAAGTCGCAACTTTCTGTAAAAACATTATCTGCCATCTTAACAGTCAAATTTAATATGCAAAATGAAAGTTTTTCGGATGTGGCTGTATTATTAGACGAACATCTTCATTTAGCAAAAAAATTCACTCCGAAGAAAAGTATGTTTTTAAAAGAAAACCAAATTTTGTCGTTTTTTGTTCTTTTTTTTCACCTATGAAATATTTGCCAAGTGTACTCTTTTTGACCAAAAAATAGTTGGTCACCTTAATAATATATTATTATGTACATGTATTTACGAGAATGGAGATGACTATATAACACTTTTTAATACTTAAAAATTACATCATTATTGTTGTTTACACGAAATGCAGATATGAGTAAAGTTGAGTTACTGATGAACGGGAAATTTTGTATATACGTAGAAAGATACTCTTAACGTATTTACTTATCCTGAAGAACGGTATAACTAACCTACTTATTTTAGCTGGATATTATACTAGGATTCAAAATTTCCGCTAGTGATCCCACGAAACAAAATGATTTGTCTCTTATAGATCTACGCCATTATTCGCACTAGAATATACCACGAATTCATCCACGCTTGATTTGAAATTCCCGAGGGATTCCCGGGACACATAGTACCGCAGCGTTTAAAAAAATAATGTAAGGTGTCATCTTAGTGGAAACTGTCGGAATAAGCTAGTTTTTATGCATCTGAACAACTTCAAACCGCTCCCGGGTAAATTCCAGCGGGATTCCGGGATAAAAATTATCACACATTTTATATGCATTACATTTGCTATCAATCAATAAAGAATCACATTGAAATTCCTTTTTTTATCTGGCCATTTTAAATCATTCCCAGAAAAAATCCCGTGGGATTCCCAGGATCAAAAGTAGCGTAAAGTTTAAGTCTAATAGTTGGCTGTCGATCAGAGAAACCGCATTGAAATCCGCACAGTAGTTTTTACGCGAATCCCGAATAATAGACAATAAATCTAAAATAAGTGCATCGTTTTCTCCGTCGTTTATAGTCTATTCCAGTAGTTTTATTTTTTATAGCTTTAATGTAGAGATGAGACACGTCATGTTTAGAATTTTATAATATTATTCACAATGTACAAACACTGAAGTGTGTGTAGTGTGTACAACTAAAAGTGTCTATCAACGTGAGATCCGATCTAAGAAGCTGCATTAGGCAAATTCGCACTAACTCAGGATTACGCTGTCCAGTACGTCGCATGATTGATTCATATAACACTCTATTTATAAATGTTGATATGTTTGCATGTTCTCTTGCCAAATTTAAAAGGTCTATTTTGCTTGTATTAACTGACTTTTGATAGTACACTCGAGCTAGAATAACTTTTATTTTTCTAATTTGTTACATCTTTTGTCATTAGCACTTATTACTTCCATGGTCATTAATGACTTATCTTACTTGTTTTCGTAATATGGTTGTGAATTAATTTTGTATCCTTATTTTTACTTATTGCTAATATGTTTGTACCTCTTATATTTTTATTAATGTTGTAAATGTTTTCATGTGAACAACGTCGTTGGCTTCAGTATTATTAAGTGATTTTATTATAACTTTTTATTTCATATGTTATATTGTAGCTGTTTGTTGTTCCTTTAAATAAATGAAAAAAATATACAAATGTGCTCATGAAAAACACTGTTTTGAAGCTTATTTAACGAGCCGATAAACTTCGTAGAAGTATGTGAATAAGAAGTATATATACCTATTAATAGTTAATCGCAAAATTATATGTGAATTAATAATATTTTTTTGACCAAGACAAAACCCCGACTTCACTATCAATTTTATATTATATATCATTATAATATCTATGATCATTTTCATTTTACCCAGGGAGGCATGAAGGCAGTCATAATACAGACATTTTCAGTCAGCGGTGTTGGTTGGCTCTTTGGTGGCGGTTTTACTTTTGGGCAATAAGGAAGTTGGAGGATTTGACACTGTTTGGGAGAATGCCTGGCGAACAAATAGGCTACACTTTTTCGAGTAACGTACATTTATTATTATTACATACTTACCTTGCTCGCCAACAGGGCCGTCTTAACCATATTGGGCGTCGGGGTACAAAATTCAAACAAGTGTGCAATCTCCCCCTTTCCAGTAACAAAAAAAAATATAAAAAATTATAGTTGCGATTTATTATAATAATTATCATATAATGTTACGAGTTGCGTGACTCGAATACAAATGCCGTTGGAATTACTATAGCATTTATTAGAACTATACAAACACATATAACACAGGTATACAAATATAACTGAACACAACCAATACAAACGTAATGCACGATTCAATAAACGCGCAAAGTCCGTCAATATATAGATTATCAAATGTACAAACGTCTTGTCGCGCTTGTGGTTATCGCTTGACTGTCGATCTCTCCATTGGGGCATTGCCCAATTACAATATGTCTATCGGCCGCGCAGACTGAATTTCTTAGAATCATACCTGGCTAATGACTACCATAAAATATTACAATATACAATGGGCTGTTTTTCTAATTACAAATTTTAAACACAAAGTAAACAATAGAAATCCAAATCCCGAAAGGTAATAAATGCGGGTGTGAATTAGTCTTTGTCGGTCGTAACAGTAATAACACATTTACATCAATTTTTCCGCAACATTTTTATGACCTCTAGAGACATACAATTAATAAATACAATAATAGTAATCGGCAGACAAACACACATGTTGTACTTATTAAGCATGTTACGCTTATGTTATGGGCAATACATATACAACGGGCTACTCTGGGGCCGATCCCAGACACACGAACCATAGTAAATAATGGAGAAAATTCGTTTCCAAGATTACCATACCAGGATTGAACCTGGAATCTCTGCGATGCAAAGAGGTAAGCTGTCAAAGGCTTAGCCCGCTCAACCACAGAGGCCGTCAAAATTTTCGATGGTCAAGTTAAGATGATGTCAATAATTTTCAAAACTAGCAGATTAAGTATAATTATGTAAGTACAAGGACTTCAGCTTACACCCTCTAGTCTTTCCACCCAGGTGCCACACACCTCATGCACCCTCGAGTAAAGACGACCCTGCCCGCCACTTTGTGCACAGTACTTGAATTTGGACGGCGATATATCGAATGACAAATACACGAAAATGTTGATATTTTTTTTTTGGAATCATAGATAGACCTCTTATATTTTATAGTTATAGATAGATATTGCAATAATTTCAGCTTCAATCCTGACCCCACAGTGCGTCACTCATTTTGGTCAGTGGTAGTGGGTGGCACTATCTACTGGACCAGCATGTTCTGCGCCAACCAGGCCTCTGTGCAAAAGTACTTATCTGTGGAACGAATATCTCAGGTGCGTGTGGCCCTGTGGATTTCGGCCATTGGCCTTATCGCAGTTTATTCGGTGAATTTCGTCACCGGCGCCATTTAACTGTGCATTATGCGGATTGCGATCCCATTGAGGTAAATTCATTTTCATTGCATTCCTTACGATTAGATAAATGTATTTAATGACCTTCTATTACTTTGCTATTCTGAATACTAAAGTACAAAATGTAAAATTAATTTTTAATCAGCTTCAAATGATATTATGGACATAAATTATATCAATTTAACTATTGTAGTACAAATAGCTTAATGATCAGAGAAGAAAAATAGAGCTCGGCTTAAAAGCCAAACACTCGGCTGGTATTTAGCTCTAGGAATATAAACTTGAGAGCAAGAACGTCATATAAAAATCGGCTTATATCTGAAAAACTTCATTGATTGCTTTAGTTTAGTTAACAAGAAGTCCAAGATGGCGATACAAGTACAGGACAATATAAGATAAGATCGATGCCCGCTAAAGTAGATAAAATTCGAAAACGAATGTTCCTATTGCAGAAGCGTCCGATGTTCATCATGTATAATAAACATAAATTATTTAAGTTGGGAATATAATGTCATGTGTTCATTAATCTACGATGTACAATAATAAATAATTACCCCCAGGCTGGTGTTATTGCGGGTTCGGATCGGCTCCTACCGCTTTACGTGGTGCGTCAGTTAGGCGGAGCGCGGGGTGTACCGGGATTCTTCGTCGCGGGCATTTTCGCCGCGAGCCTTGGGTAAATTATATTATCACTCAAACAACCACATATGATCACGTGATTTCATAGCTAAGCCATCTCAAACACAAAGTTGTGACAAACCCGAAACGTATGAAAGGTTATCGCAACTGACTAAAGAATGCCGAGTCCTCATAGCTGAGTTAGGATGTAACTGGTAAACTCCAGTTTATATACCAGTTTCAATTTGAAAGAAGACCACTCGTAAATTAATTCACAACTGGTCTGTTACGAATCATCATTATTTATCTCCATCAACAATAGGCATCTCACATAGCAATGGCAAGTGACCAAATAAATTTAGAATTCGTACGAAACTAAGAAGTTACTCGTCCCAAATGTACTTACATGTTCGACAAATAATAATTTGTCGATTGTTAATTTAGATTCTCTACCAGTCTAAAATATATAATGGAATTAATTTCCTCTTTGTTATTAATAGGACAGTAGCAGCGGCATTGAATTCATTAGCCGCCATCGCTTGCGAGGACGTTGCAAGGGGACTGCTTGGACTGACATTACCTGAAGATAAAGGAGCTTTGGTAATAATCTATAAATTTAATAAAATTGTAGACGTCGAATTTCTGTACAATTAAAAATAATGCTAAAAACCAAGTGAAATAGAACTAATTTTTTTAATTTTTTTATTTTTGGTTTCTCTGTTTGTCTGTCTGTATGTATCGGCTAATCTTCGAAACGACTGAACCAATTTACATGAAATTATTTATGGTGATAGCTTATATCCCTGGTCAACATATAGGATACTTTTGATCCCGAAAAATTAAATAGTTCCCGTGGGATAGTTAAAAAGTTTTAATTACTTAAACAGCTTATAACAGACTAAAAGTAATTTCTCTGTAAAATTATAGAAGCGGATATTTTAACACGGTGTGGTGTCGGTGAGAGAGTTTTATCTTATATAATTAATATATAAAACTGATAAGTTTGTTTCTTTGTTTGTTTGCTTGAACGCGCTAATCTCAGGAACTACTGGTCTGATTTATGAAAAATCTCAATGTTAGATAGCCCATTTATCGAGGAAGGTTATAGGCTATATACCATCACGCTAAGAGCAATAGGAGCGGATCACCAGTGAATGAATGTGTGTTTAAGTGGGTTCCCGGATGGTTTAGATTTGCAATTAGAACCGGTAGGTGGCGCTGAGATGGGTTTTAGAATCCTCCTAATCACCGAGAGCCAGTCTGGTGATTTTGTTTTAGTGTGTTTGAGTGCGTTCCCGGATGGTTTAGATTCGCAATTAGAACCCGTAGGTGGCGCTGAGATCGGGTTTTAGAATCCTCCTAATCTCCTTGACGGATTATGGTGATTTTGTTTTTGTGTAATGAAACAAAGTCTTTTGGGAATTCAGAAAATATGGCGGTACGAAGTTCGCCGGGTCAGCTAGTTAATATATATAATAAAGAAGTAAACTTTCTTTGTAAATATTGAAACATTTCTTATGTCACATTTTCCCAATGTCAAACCGGGGAGTGAAAGATTAATCGATGATATTTTGCCGACATATTTCAAATATACGAATTTTTTTAAAATAGCTTAGGAAGTTTTGAAAACTATACACATTTGCCTTATTTAAAATATGTATATTAAAGCTATCTGATACGAGTGATAGTTTGCTAACGATTTGGAGAATAAGAAAAGTAATAATACCAAGCTTTGTGATAATATCACAGAAATTTAAACGTTGCTCTCCGAATCGTTAGCTTTTCATTCAAAATTTTAAATACCGGCTAAAACGCGCTAGCCAAAAGATTGAAAGCCAATTATTATATTACACGTAGATACTTGTTCATACAGATAGCCCGATGGATTTGCCTCATTTGTGGCGCACTCTCATTCGCTCTAGTTTTTGTGGTCGAGAGACTGGGTCCGGTCTACAGCTAGCTTTATCATTCAACGGCATTGCTGGAGGAGTTTCCCTTGGACTCTTTTCATTAGGAATGCTGATACCATGGGCTAACGCTAAGGTAAGAAAATTCATACAACATTCTAAAACTCTGCAGAACCAATGATAACAAAATCAACTTCAAACTAAAAAGTAAAAAATAAGTATCTAACAGACTTCTTTCTACACCTTGAAGGCAGTGCCAAGTAAAACTTAAAAATAACAATAAAGTTAAATATAGTCATTTTTGTTCTACTTCGCGCCGACTTAAGATGCTGTAGAAAGAAATCGGTAATTTTTTTTCTTTTTAGTTTGAAGTCGGTTTTGTTTATATTAAAAAAAACTTTTTTTTTTAATTGTGCATATACCTGACTAGTTTTAGAAATAATATTAAGTGCCCGTAGAAACTGTGCTACTGACTCCATACACAAGTTTACCATCTCATTCTTCGGTGTAGACGCTCGTCAACGATTTCCCTGGGATCCAGTAATCAGATCCCGCGTTGGTGACAATATAACCACTTCGAGTGTACTCATTCGAATAAAAAAATGTAAAAATGTGTCAACAATAATAGAAAAATCGCGTGACAAACACACAAAAAAACAACAATATACAGGCGAATTGAGGACTTCCTTTTGAAGTCGGTTAAAATTAATTTGCTTGTTATCCAGTAATATTCATTATAGATTTTGCTATCCCAGCCTATACTTACACATCACACTGTTGGGCTCAGACGTCCCCATTTCAGCGGAATGGACACTATATAACCGCCACACTTGTCCAATGCCGATGATGGGCTACAAAGATAGGCTACAAACATCATCAATACATATAACAATACAAACATTAGATTAGAGAACATCAAAAGTGGTGCTTGCTATCCGGCTAGTAGGGGTGTGGACTCATATTACAATAATTTTACGATACATATAGAGCAACAGGCGTTGAAATAACGTCTAACACTCTACTTAAGTTTTAAAATACATGACAAATAATTTTAATTATCCTTCAAACTTTAATTAATGCATTTTACTTGTACCACATATATCGTCATAAATAGGCACGCTCGTAGAAAATTTACGACGCTGCGACGTTCTGAAAGTTTTAAAAAAATATTTCAGTTAATATGACTGTCCGTTCCCCTATTATATAGTCACTAATATATTGCGATTGCCATAAATGCATGGAACTCTACAAAAAAACAGTAAAATCAAAGCGTATAACGTAGGGTGCTGTGGCTGGAGGTGTATTCGGTTTGGTTCTGGTGGCGGTTGTCGGTGGCGGTGCTCAGCTGGCGCAGGCACCACTGCCTCGCTTGCCCGCTTCAACGGATGGATGCAGACATCCCACAATTTCACTTTGTATGTGCCTGGGTGAGAAACTATAACTTTAACCGCTGTTAGAGGTCGCGTTTCGCTACAGAAATATAAACAGAGGAATCAATAACAATATAAAGGGAAGTTCCGGCCGGGGTTTTCCTGACATGGGATTGTTTAAAAGCAGTTTAAAATTTCTTCGGGGCGTTATCACGTTGGCAACGCCTTTAGTGCTGCAAACATTTATTGGCGATAGTTACCGCTTTACTAATGGTAGGCTGTCTGTCTCTTTGTCTGCGTCAGGCTATTAAGAATAACCAAATAAAAAACGGTTTGCTATAAAATTGAAATCACGTACTTCTGTATGCACCTGTTGTTAACCAACAGTGGGGGGAGTTTAGTGAGATATATTTTTTTTTTATGCAGAGATAGATAATACAATAAATTAGTATAAAAAGTGAAATAAAACTCTATACGAATTTTTTTTGTATTTTTACCAGTTTATCTAAGTATTATATACCCAGGTAGGTATATAAGCAGCTCCTCTAACATATTAATACCTGCAGTTTCAATTCTCATAAGAGACGAACTATAATTTTAAGCAATTAAGACAATTCTTCTTTTCATCTTTTTCAGTTGTAACTAAATTCTAAGGGATGTTAAGGATAACTTCCTATAAGAGGGCTCATATTACAGAATATTCAGGCATTTTCTACTTTGAGGATAGTTCTTAAAAAATTCAAGCCTACTTTTTAGCTAGGGATACTGTTTTAATTTATATATTATTTAATATAATGACATATTATTTAATAATAATCTGTCATTAGATAAAGAAAGTAATATTCCCTCTTCTCCCCTTATTATTATACCGCGGGTACACCGGAACGAGATACATGATTAAAACCTCGTGTGCTTTATTACAGAAGTCAAATAATGGTTCCAATTAAGTATTTTCAATGAAAGACATACAAAAGTACGAAAACGTACAATAATACTAAAGAGTATTCTATATCAGTTCAAAAAATTATAATTTAAGTTACTTAGCAATTCAAAGGTATATTTTATCCGTGTAGGAATTAAAAAAGAACACTAATTCCTGCAGACAGGCGGCCTGTCGTAAGAGGTAATTAAACAATCCATAGCCAGATAGGTAGGGCATTTGCCCGACTATTATCCCCGCAAATTGATAATTATTGGAGGTTGTATTATGAATCCTGGTTGCATTCGGAACTCAAAATATGTGTAATCTGTCACATGTCAATATATCGCAAAAAGAACTGCAATAAATGTCTGAGACTAACATCGTGTGTGCAATAATTTAATATATATATATATACCTTCGGATAATTCAACAATTCCAACAGGTTATGGGCCATTTATAACTGTCCGAAAAAAACATATTGTTAAAAAATAAAATTGGTAAGTACGCATAAAATTTCAAAAATGACCGAAGATCATAATAGCTCTTCTGGGTCTATTTGCGGTATCAAAAAGTTGGAAGGCGCTACTGGTTTCAATATATGGAAGTTTCAAGTAAAAAACTACTTAGAATGTAAAAACTGGTGGGAGGCTGTTGAAGCCGATAAATTCTCTCCAGCACTAAAAGAGGCCGATAGAAAGGCGCGTACTACCATCTGTCTGTTGTTAGAACCTTCATATTTTGCGCATGTTTACAATGCAAAAACTGCGCATGAGGTATGGCACAATCTGTGCAATGCATACGAAGATAAAGGCTGGGGTAGACGTATTGCACTGCAGCATCAATTGTGGTCTTGTAAATTAGAGAATATTACAAATATGGAAAAGTATTTATAAAATATAATTTCCATAGCTCAACAGTTGGCAGCAATTGATGCGAAGGTTCCAGATGATTGGTTGATTTCCATTCTACTTGCTGGATTAACACCGGACTACAAACCGATGATATGGCAATTGATAATAGTAGAAACATTGATGTAGCAATAAATGAAGTTATTGTTACATATGATAGGAAATCCTTTACGGGTCTAATGTTTAAATTAGGCGAGAATTTAATTACTTGGGAAAGTCGTAAGCAGAGATGTGTAAGTAGCTCTGTCCTCGACTGAGGCAGAATATGTAGGTCTTAGTCAAGCTTCGAAAGAAGCTATTTATTTGAGGAATTTGTTAAAAAGTTTAACAAATGATAGTTGCGACAGACCCGTGGTCATATATAATGCCAATCAGTCTGCACATCACATAGCTAGAAACAAGATGAACCATAATAGAATCAAACATATCGATATTAGATACCATTTTATTCGTGAAGCGATATCGAATGAGGCGGTTGAGGTGTACTATGTACCCTCACAAGAAATGGTGGCAGATATGTCAACAAAGTCTCTGTCAGGCCCCAAGATATACTTAGCTTTACAGAGATTACCCATTAAGAGGGCAGGTAATGTAAATGGTGTAACTTAAGTTTTTTATTTGATATGTCGTTAGGTTTAGGTTTTTATAATGGTTTAATCTCTGTTTTTATACATTTTATGTGTAGATGTAGTGCACCGTGTTGGTACTTTTTGGTCTGTTGGGGTACATACACACTTGCGCTTATACTCGGGTGTTCATAACGTGGCATGACTAGTGTGAATGTGGACCTGTGCTGAAAGGCTCCAACTTAAGGGTGCGTGCACATGTGGCAGATTAAGGGTGCGTATTGGAGGTTGTATTATGAATCCTGGTTGCATTCGGAACTCAAAAATGTGTAATCTGTCACATGTCAATATATCGCAAAAAGAACTGCAATAAATGTCTGAGACTAACATCGTGTGTGCAATAATTTAATATATATACCTTCGGACAATACAACAATTCCAACAGTAATACCGCCATTTTGGTGTACGTAACCATAGCCGAACACTCAGTACCGTAAGCATCACTGGCCGGCGAGTACGCGTACATATCGAGTTCTTGATGAGGTCACGTGAATGTTAATTTGACAAGGTTCCAGCGCATTAGCAATTTGCGGGGATAATAGATAGTTACAACCACTGGGCTAAAGTATGCCGCCATAACAACTTTGAGTTGAGTTCCGGCATCATTGGCCAGGTTCCGTATTTCCCCTTGGAGGCCGACAGCAGATTTGCAGCACTTCTGGTGTTGCTAATGTCCATAGGCGACGATAACTATGTAGTATTTTATTTTTAATACATGTTAGCAATGTAAGTACTTCGCTACTTCTTCAAATATTTTTTTGTCTTTTTCTTTCTTTCTTTATAACAACTTTCCATCACTGATCAATCTGTCTGCTGTGCTTCGGCAATAAAATAAAAATTATATAATGTGCTTATAGACTAATCTTTTCAGTCTCGATTATAATAGGTAAAATTTAAAAGCATATACTGTAATTACGCCACATTAATTTCCAGTTATTATTTAACTTCTTTAAATCAAATTTATCAATTAATTACCTAGTAAGAAATAAAAAATATTTCAGACCATTTTCCTTTATTGCGTTGAACTCACGCGTTTACATTCACTGCGTCAGATCTATCAACATAATGACGGCAATAATAAAAATGCTCATGTTCCCTAAAATATGTTTTAAAATAACTCAAAATAGCTAGTCGATAACTAATAATCAATTGTCTACTTGCATCAATCCACGGTTACTTTACGCTCGACACCAACAGAACCGTAAGAAATTGCGGTGTTGCTGCTTTTAGAAATTCGAAACCGCGTTTATAACTATTATCATGGAAAAAGATTCTTCTATGCTATAAGTATAATAATATCTGAAAATCGTGTTATTTGATTATATCCGAAATATAGGTTAATGTGGTATTGTAAAAACAGTCATGATTTATGACTGTTTCTTATATTGCCTCAAAATCAAAAGACCACAGCGTGGTAAACATTTGCATTACAAGAATAAAACCTAATATTTTTGTCTCTTACGATAATTAAAATTGCAGATATCGATATACAATGAAAAAATATATTGTAGGGAAAATGAAGATGAATCAGTATTCTGGTTGTTCCGAGTGTCGTACCTTTGGTACTCGGCGTTGGGCTGTTTTTCGACCCTGGTGACGGGCCTCTTGGTATCAGTCGCAACGGGCGCCACCGATCCCTCACAAGTGCCTATCGACTTGATATCACCGCCTATCATCAATTTGCTTAACCGTTTACCGAGCAAACTTAAGGTCAGTACACAAGTGGTTATTCAACACTATTGAATAACGGATACAAATATGAAATTTCCTTTTATCTGACTGGCGCCTGTATCTACGTCCGTTACGGTTTCACATTACAGTGTTAACAGATACTAATCTAATGCAAAGCCAAACAAGTGTATCATGTTAATACCTTAGATCATATAAACGTCTATACCTCAATGGTTAATACTTATAATAATAAAGTTCTGTAAAATTACAGTTGATCTCAGCTATTTCCCCTATAAAGTTACAATATTAGTCCATAAAGTGCCACTATTGCGTTCGTGTCTCTCACTTTTAGGGCAACGAATATTATGCCCGTTACAGATATTCAAAGCGGATCGACGGTATTCACACATCGATAACTAGATGTGAGAATTTGCTCGCTATGTTTTCTTAACCGTCAAATCATGGTAATTGTAGGAATATGCATATTAGATCCAAAAACAGCACAAAAGGGGCGCATGCATCCCGGCCAATAGTCGAAACCATCTCATTGAAATAAAACGCGGATGCATTGCCCATTGATCTCTCACGAATTACTTATATAGTTCTTTATGCAAGCTCTCATAGAATATCGGCGTGAAACGGTTACCCTCGTGATAATTGTGTTTCATGCGATAAGTGGGAGTTCCGATTGCCCTTATCACATACTCGATTCCAATCCAATGTCTCTGGATATATATGATATCTAAACTCAACTACATTTATATATTTTTTAAATATGTATTTGTATGGTATTTATATTAAGTATATATCTATTTCATACATATATCTGTGTATTATTAAAAAGTAAGTAGTTCGTACTATATGTTACGTATACCACCATCGCCATCATCATCTCAGTTCATTCCTGGGCTTATCTGGAAGAGATACTTTTTTGACGATAAGACTGTCCTTTTACATAACTAGACGTAGACAGAGTAACCTATAAGTCTTTAAATTCATTTTTTATTGGTGTATCTCTTGTCTGACCCCTCTATCTTATCGCCCTTAACATACTAAAGGCCGCACATTGGCCTTGGTGTTCGAAACGTCATGTCTATACACGGCGGTAACCACTTTTGTTGAGCTGGGACGTCCGCCAGTTTGACAGTAAAATGTGTGTGTGTGTGTGTGTGTGTGCGCAGTTCATGCGCAGTAGAACTGAAACTTCAGAGAATACGCTTAAAGTTATTATTATCAGTTTTATTTCGGTCCAAATTGGACCTAAAACATGTTCCCTATTAAACTGGAATATGACGTAAACAGGCATTTTATTTGTTGCGATTATGTAATTTCCTATTTCTTTAGTATATAATAACATCTAATTATAATTCTATTATATAATAATAGGCACATTATATTTGTTGGATAGAAAGCACTGAGACTACCGACAAGGTTAGGCTCAGAACGCCGGCGTAGTTCAAGCGTGCGTCCACCCAGCATATCGGACGATAAGGACGCAAGAAGACGACGAAGGCTTTCGGAGATCGCCGGAGGTGTGTTTCACAGCGAACCACCCCTTACGCACGGTCACGATAACTATGGCATGGAAACTGAAAACTCTTTGCACGGAGAAAAACACAGTATCAAACTCGAGCCCACGTCCAGTAGCCATATTGCCGAAACGTCTACTTGCTGATCGTACATTATAACGCCCGATGAATAAGGCCCTTCTAGAACGAGCCTATCTTCCATTCATTGGCTTGTGAACACTTCTGTATATTATCTTCACAAAATAATAATTAATCTAATATCATATTTATGTTTTAATAAGATTATAATGACGTTATTATAATTACTCACACATAAAAAATGTATAACATTTTATGTAGGTAGTTCATTCAAATTAGACAATTTTTACAACAGCTGATACCTATAAATACAAATGAACCCTTCAAGATACTGTCGTATTTATGGACTTTTATTTAAAGATTTAAGATTCTGAGCAAACTACTATACTGTCCTTTACCAAGCCTTTTCCGACATTTTATCGTAGGCGACATTTGAACCACTTTTCATTTTTCTTGCAAAAGGTATTTTAAAATTAAACTATAATTTTAAGAATTTCAGTTTTTGATTCAGGAGGGTCTAATCTACGTAATACTGGAAGTCTTAAAATAAAATAATAGTTTTAAATACATTTTGCAACAAAAAATATATTTGGGTTGAAATGTCGCTTACGATAAAATGGTGGTAAAGGCTCGGTATAAGTATTCTAGAACAATTTTGAGCTCTAAGGAGCTATTATGATGATTAACTATCAAAATAAATGTATTGTATGGCTTCAAAACAGCAATTACCGTGTAACAGATTATCATATCGAGCTCCTAAAGAGCTTCGAATCTAGAGCATACTCTACTATTAATAGTAGAGCATTGTTCTAGATTAGAATATGAGCCTGAAGTAGTTCAAACATAAAATTCTAACGATTAACATTGTTTGACCTATTTAAATCTCACAACTCAATAAATTTAAAGTTGAGAAAAAAAAATAAGAATATAATTATTTTTATAATTATACAGTTTAATAATTATAGAATAAGAAATATTTTAGGCTTATTCTTATAATAATATCACCATCATAAAACATTTGTGACAATAAAATAACATAACGACCATGTGTCTATCATTTATTTTCCGTAGTACATAATATACACTTATATTAGCAACATAGAAAGGCAGTTAAAATATAAATCGATTATGTGTCAAAATTATAATACCTAATCACGTTGTCTAACAACATGATTCAATATTATAGAACAATAAAATTATTACAACGCGACATAGACACTTCAGCTACCTTTTATGACATAATTTGAAAATAACAAATAAAATATGTAGATAAAATATAATTTGGGACAAACAAGAAAATTCTTTTTAGAAAAAATATTTCAATATATAAATATCTCACGATAACAAATCTTGTTGCTGTAAAGTCTGTTGTTGGTGAATTTCCTGCATGGTGGCAACTGGCAGGGTGGCACTTACTGTTATCGAGGGCATGCCAGGTAGAGATACGGGTGTCACCACCGGCAGGCCGGGCACGACGGGTGTCATGGAACCCACGGCGGTGGGTGTATGGGAGCTTGGCTGAATGTGCTCATATCGAAAGTGGGCACCAATGGTGTCACGGACGGTAATGTCGGCTGAACAGGTGGGGCTACTTGTGGCTGAGTGTAGTTTGGCATCATCGGAATGTATGGCTGGGGCTGGTTCATTGGAATGCCTGGCAAATTTGGTAATGGGGCAGGCGGTTGCATGCTTGAAACAGATGGTATACTACCCAGATTTGTTAAAGTTGCTTCTGCTAAATCTGAAAATATAAATTAATTTACTTAACATAGTGAGACATTCATCCACATTTCCAACTCAACAAAGTGGGCATTGCACACTATATCCATGGGCTGTTGTAACCACTTAGCAACAAATGGATCCTTTTTAAATTTGCCAACAAGCAAACATAAACTAAGCAGAATTAATGACATGTATATGAATGTTTAACTTTCATCTAATTATGTCAATAATCATAAAAATAAATTATAGAAACTAAATACCAGGTTATCTGTTATAATTAATAAGAATTGTATGGTATACTTTGGAGCCCAGAGTCCACTTTCCTACATTTTCTTCTATAATCATTATCAATGAACAGGCTATCCAAACAACAAGAGGACCATTCAATACTAAATTTATCATATTTTATTATTGCAGGAGTTCAGCAAACTGGCAGACAGCCCACTTAATGGAAAGTGGTTAGCATCGCCTATGGACATTTGCAATACCATAGGTGGTACAAATGCCCTGCTGCTCTCTCTTAAGGGAGACTGAAACCTGGTCACTAATGCCGGGACACAACTCAAGGTTGTTATGGTAACATATTTTAGACCAAGGGTGGTAGCCATCCAGTCGGGCAAATGCCTGAATGAATACTAGCGAGTGATTGTTTTGTCGCCTCTTACTACAGGCCACCTGGCCTCAGGAAATTATAATCTTTCTCCAAACCTGCAAACAGAACACCTTTATTTTAGTTAACAAAACTATATATATGCCAATAACATCCCAAATGATCGAGATAAGGTGAAAGTAAATATAAAAGATACTTACTGCTAGAATATGCAGCCATATTGGACACAACAGACTGTGTTTGAGATATTGGTGGTTGTGGTATTGGCTGAGGTAATGTTTGCTGAGATGTCATTTGGTCAGATAACATATTAGAGCTGTAGTTACCAGGGTTAACCATGGGCACACCTGACAGGAATGGTGGTGGAGCACTCTGAATAGGTTCTGCCTGTGGTGTAGGTACTTGACTATTCTGGAATGGGTTATTACTGACATTTATGTTCAGTGCTTGCACACCTGTCATTGCATTTTGAATATCAGTTTCTGGAGACACCTGGAATAAGAGTATAAGAACATTTGAAGAAATGTAAAGCCGTCTATAATTTAACTTTATTTATGTATTTTGAAAAGAAAGCATTGAGATAATTGAGGGACATGTTTTATAAAGGCATGCAAAATGTAAAAAAGTACATAAAATATCAATCTTAATTTTTGAAATACAAAGTTTATTATCTTTTAATTTGTTTTCATGACATTACTTTGGGAATAAATTCCTTAACCAAATTTACTTCACTTATAATATTTGAATGTAATTACATATTAATCAATAAATCAATTAATAAATTGATTATAAAATATAACTAAACTTGTATAGTTTTAGGTCATAAACAAATACCATCTAAATAGAACATACCATTGCTGATGGACTATACTGTTTTATTGGTGGTGTGATATTACTTCGAACTGGAATTCTGTGCAAATACCCATAACCAATACCACACCCAAGGCTCCCTTCCCCACCCCAATTGTGATTTGGTGTAATGTGAACTTCACGACATGTGTCATCATTTGCATTGTACACATAGAGCTTTAATGCTCTCCCTTCATGAGCTTCTATAAGTGTAAACAGATCTTCACTCTCATGCATTATAGAGTCAGCACCTATTATGTAATCAGAAAATGGTCTTAGGCCTGCCATTTCTGCTGGTGAGGATGGATGTACTTCCTATAATAAAAAATTATCAGTCGTAATTACATGTACCAAAGATTATGATAAATAGTTACAATACAATACAATAGTTCAATCAATTAAAGCTAGTTCAACGTAAAAAAATATAACAGATAAAATTGTAACTTACTAGCACATGCCAAACATTCTCATTTGCACCCTCGAATGAACAAAATCTAATACTGACACCTAACAATCCTTGTCCACCCCAGTTAGCGCTTGGAGTAATCATAACTTCCCTTACAGACTGTGTTTTACTACTGTATATCATCATTTTAATTGTTTTGTCAACATTATTCTTCAATAGTTCTTTTAGAGTATCATTGTCTTGATCTAATCTAGTATTTTCTATGGCTACTATAAAGTCAAAGAATGCTTCCAAATTAGCTTTCTGCCCCGGCGAACCGTCTTGAACCTGTTAAACAAAATATTGACGTGTAACTCGCCGATAACATGAAAAACCAAAACTATAAAAATTACAGAAAAACAAACCCGTAAAACATGGTAGCCTTCAGAACCTCCTCCAGGTACCTCAGTACTGTGGGAAGACCCCATTGATATATATTAATTATTATAAACGTTTAGTTTAGTGGCACAATTAATAAAATAATTGAACTTTAAAATAATTCCATCCCAATCGCGACTTCGCAAATTATCATCACCAACATATCAAGTTATGACATTGACGTTTGACATTGAACGTGGCACTTATACGATGACAAGCTCATTGAATAAGTGCGTACAGAAAATTCCAATTAATGCTGTTGCGTTGGAGCCATTAATCCAAAAATAGAATAGAATATAAAAAAGTTCCAATAAAGATAAACGAAAGTACTCGTTCGTTGTATACTTTGAACAAACACCAACTAAGAAACATTGTTGGTTAGTCTGGGAATCCGATTGAGAACCAGGCCAGGACAAGGGCAGAACCTTTGGGAGATAATTCACGGTCCATGTGTGAGATTCGCCAGATCGGAGGGGACCCTAATACCACTAGGCAGAACTAGGGATGCCATTGTCACTTCCCAGTTAGCGATACCCACTAAAACCCCTTGATGTTCTGTCTTGCGCCTTATGCCAGGGCTACGGGTACATGGCCTAGCCTCCCCTGTAGCTCTGGCAGGCAGCGGCTGATCGGCCTCATCCACTGCCGGGGACTTAGTCATGTCCACCGGCAACTTCAAGCTATTTACGCGTGGGACAGTTTGTAACACGCCCCACGGAAGGAGAGTTGAGCGCGCGTGGAACTTGTTGCGCCCTCATATTATCTGAATGTACCCTAACCCTGAGGCTGGTCCTTTCAGTTTTTTTAGGTTTATGGCTTGGCAGCTAGGCCTTTAAGCCATATCTTAGTTTACAATATTACTTCATTTTCTTAATAAACATAACCTCACGTATTATCACTTATTTAAAAAAATCAATATCTCCGAACCTTAAGGGTTGTAGTAAAGGTATGCTTCTCAAACCCCCTCCCCCTCCCCACTTCACCACCTCTTACCACCAACGCTACTTAAAATTCGTGGACCAGAATGCTATAAATTTACCAAAAATATTTTGGATGTTTGGAGTCTTCGAAAAAAGGGGAATAATTTTCATAGTTATTCGGCAGCTCTGCAAAGTAGTTTATGATTTGACTCTGGCTTAAAGACCTAGTTGCCAAGCCATAAATTTTAAAAAATGATTTGATTTGACTGGTTTGTGTACAAAATGCACTGAAGTATGAAACTTATAGGTCTATGACAAAATGTAAAAAAAATTGAATTAGATCACTTATTTAAAACATTACAAATAAATCATAAAAAGAATATTAAATTCCGAATATGTTGAACAGTTAAGACTTTTATAGTGAAAATCAAAAACTGAAAAATACTTTATTTCATTCAACTTTCAATATAATATTGGGCAGGTAATGTCTTTAACCTTGTATTTTTATAATTTTGTAATGATATAAGGTATACAATGTTTTAGATGTACACGTAGTTAGTTTATGTTAATTAGACTCAAAGTTTTACAAGGGCAAAGCATTTCGGTGTGACTATTTGTACGGGTACTGGACGAATAAATTATATTTATTCGTACAGACATTCAATTAATTTTTTTAAATTAAGAATGAATTGGATGATTAGCTTGTTTTTTAATTAGGTTAGGTTAGGTTTTGGTAAATGTATAGCTTTCCGGTATACGAATTTTAAGTAGCGGGGTGGTAAAATGGGGAGGGGGAGAGCCATACTTACCTTTACTTCAACCTTTAAGGTCCGGCGATCTTGAAATAAACTTTTTTTAATAAACATAACCTCACGTATTTTCACTGATTTTTTCGCTAATGTTGCACTTCTATCATAGGTCCGAAATCGAAAAATCCTTTCAAAGTTCCAAAAAAGCCAGTAATCAACATAAAACAGCCAAAATAACCCAAAAACCAGCTTAATTGGAGAAAAATGAAGAAAAAACACAATAGAGCACATTTGTATACAATACAAGAGTAACCATTCAAAATGGCGACCAATAAAGACGATTTTTTTTTACGTAATCGCAATAATTTATATTTAACCAATACAAAAAAAAACAGCAGTGTATTGAAATTGAAATAAAATTGATATCATTAATATATTGATTCATTGTCATATTAAAAGCCAACTTGCTAGTCGTCCACTAAATTGATAAATAAAACAAATGTTTCATATGAGACTTTCAAGGTGTCGTAACTGTCTGTATCTACCAAAAAATAGTAAATGGTAAGTACAGTACAGTCGGTTCTGGCACTCGCCGGCCGCTGCCGCGGCACGCTCGCTTCGCTCGCTCGGCTCGTGCGTATGAGTTCAGCGGACAGGCAGACTGCCCTGGTGGAAAGCGGTTACCACCGCCTATGGACATCTGCAACACTAAAGCTACTACAAATGTGCTGCTACTCTCTTAAGGGAGACTGGAACTTCGCCACTAATGCTGATACTCAACTCAAAGTTATGGTGGCATACTCTAGATCAGAGATGGTAGTCATCCAAATGAGCAAATACCCTACACTACCTGGGTGTATGTTGTTTTGTCGCCTCTTACGACAGGCTACTTGGCCACAGGAAATTGAATTCTTTCTCTGTTCTTGTATGGATAACAGTTAAGTTTAGGGGTATAGATGTGATTTATTTATAGCTACTAGAGCTATTAGTGGGGTCAGGAAACAAGTTTTTAGGGTCTGCAAACAAGTTTTGAATTAATTGATGTAATATTTGCAATAACTCAAAAGGGTTTATGGTAATACAAAAACAGCAACTGGTCACTATACTTATAATCCAACAACCTTTCTGCTTAAACACAATTGGGATTGTTCACTTTCTTTCAATCTAGCTATTTGAAAAACCATTTTGAGGAATAGTGTCCCTAATCACTTCTGTCTAGTTAAAATTTCAAAAAACATACGATCTTCTTGTATTTTGTAAGAAATGTGTTTGACCTTTGTTTGACCTTACTAAATCCAATCAGGTGGGCCGTCTGCCTGTGTGTCTGCTTCAGGTGTAAAAAAAATCTAGCTGTACATTATTTGATTTCAGTTCTGTAACATGGATTTTCCCTAAAGACCACTTTAAAAAATTCAACGAGAACTATAGCAAATAATAATGGTTGAACACAAAAAATTATAAGCCTAGTAACAAAAAACAATAAAATGATCACGTAATGAGTAATGACAGTGACATTTAAATAGTAGCACAGATTACTATGATTATATATAGATAAAACTTACTTTTATTATTACTGTTTTCTAGGCATAGAAATCAAAGTAAACTTGTTCCTTATGATGTTATCGGAGAAATAATTTTAAAATAGAATTATAAAAAACTAACGCTTAAAATACAAAAATATTCAAATTAGTATCTTAAAATACCCTATTTTACGTAATAAAAATATAAAATCAGAGGGTATTTTTTTGTGAACAACCCCCATTCACACACTGGACAGATATTTTTAGAATACCTCACCAACAATTTTACTGTATAAGAAACTTACCAAAATTGGTACAAACAATAGTCAATTGATACTTCAATAGATAAACTATTTTAATTAAAAGGTTTGTGAATGACAAGAATTATTTACATTAATATTTGGAAATTTTAGACAATATTTTATATTAACATATTATTACATAAAATATTATATTTAAAGTCTACATTTAATGAAATAAAACAAACACAGTACAAATCTATCGCTCCTGCCAACATGTAAGTAAATGTAGTGTTACAATTAAGATATTTTGAATTATAATCTACACAATTACCACATCATATTAGAGAAAAATATTGTTACATAATATTATGGTAAATTATACAAAACATGCACTAATTACAGAATATATAAAACAAAAGCATATTCTTATTCAATTAAGGAAATTGCCGATTATATCCTTTAGAAATAAGAGCGTACATAACAAACTTAACTGTTAACCTTCAAAAGAAACATGACAAGATCAACTATGCAAGTAAATAAATGTAACATTATGGCAAAGCGAAAACATGTTAGATAAACAATGTTATTTATTAATATCAATAAGTCAATTATGTCATATTATATTCATGCCTACGAGAATTCTATCATCTCCAAGGAGAAGAGAAACCATCTAGTACTTATTTTTAAAGCTTATTAAATAAAGCAATACAGAACATTGTAATAATTTATGTTTTAAAGTTCCAAGAATGGCAGAGTGGAAGCACTTAATATCAGAGTGGCTCAATGAGTATGCAGCTCTACAAGAAAATGAAATAAAAAGCTTTGCAGCAGAGCATGAGCATAACCATGAAATTGCAACAGCAATATTCAATCTATTCTACAGTATAGAGGACAATGATTCTGGGACACATGGAAAATTGGACAACGAAGCTCAGTATGAACAGGTACGTCATACAGGAGACAGTCTTTATTAATTTAACTGAAATTAAACTTCCCACAGTGATTAAAAATTATCCAAATTTAATTGATTTACATTTTTGATTCTCAGAAATTTTTCTGGTTATTGTCATTATCAGATTATTAATAATTATCTTTAACCTTTTGATTGCTTCTTTGCTCTAGTAGTATAATAGCATTTGCCAGTGGCGGATTTGCCCTAAAGCCCAGGAAGCCTGGGCCTAGGGCCACCAATCATAACAAAAATTTCACTGATGATAACAAGGAATAATTCAAAGTACGTAAATATTCTAAAGGCTCGTGCACATTATGGTGAGCCGC
This sequence comes from Dendrolimus punctatus, assembly GCA_012273795.1. Classification (NCBI taxonomy): domain Eukaryota; kingdom Metazoa; phylum Arthropoda; class Insecta; order Lepidoptera; family Lasiocampidae; genus Dendrolimus; species Dendrolimus punctatus. The sequence continues at coordinate 10,698,244 of CM022537.1, forward strand.
ATGATGGCAAAAAAAAGTAAATTCAGTACATACTCAATATGATGGGTGCTGCAAAAGGGGTGGCTGGTACTTACTACATGGCCTGGGGGCTAGGGCGTCCAAGACTGCAAATCCGCCACTGGCATTTGCCTACTTGGTATACTGGAGTGCAGATTTTCTCGTTTTGATAAGGTAAATTTCATAATTAATGAACATTCCTTTATTTTCTCAGGTGGGGAATAACCAAAGAATTTTCTATTTTATGTTACCTATAACAAAAGGTTTTCTTTAGCCAGCATATATAGAATGTGTGTGTCTGTCTTTTTATTTATTTATAGTTTGCTGTGTAACTTTGTTTGGATGTTTGCATATTTATGTAGACAATTAAACTTAAATAGTCAGTTCCTAAGTTGTAGATGAAAGTAATTTACTGGAGTGATGCTGCTTATCTTGCAAGGGATTTTAATATTATGACTCATACACATACTATTTGCTATTTTCATATTATTAAGCCATTTTCTTTACCATACTAAGGTTTATAAAAATAGACTGCCATTTATGGTATACAACATTTTATTGTTCATTGGAGAACTTAATTTCAACTATAGTGTATTATAAAATATATATATATAGTAAAGTATATTTTGTTCTAAATGACCTAACAGTCTTTAAACATTTTCAGATGCTGGAGAGTGTTTGCACTCAATTATTCAGTTTCTACCGATCCAAGGAAGTAGAACTTCAAAGATTTACTCTGCAGTTTGTCCCTATACTTATTTACAACTATCTGAGCTCAGTTGCCCAGGGAAATAAAAAAATGTACAGATGTATTGAGACATTGCTCATAGGTAAACATTTTTTTCATACATTTTGTAATATGATTTTCGAAACTGCAACTCTAATCTGACTTTTTCTTGTCTATTTACAATAAGGTTATTTATGAACTCTCCTTTGAAAATAGATATGAGATCTGAGTCCTTGCTAACAAGCATGCACAACTTAAATAGCTTTCTGATTTAATGATATTGTTACAATTACCATATGTTGATGCTGAAATATAACATTGTAATGGCACCTATACATAGAGGTAATCAATTTATTGAATCTGCCAATTTTCCCAAAACAAGTGAAGTGAACTATACCTTGTGTCTGCTCAAAAATAGTCTGGAGGTTGGAGCCCAGCAGTGGGACTACTAACATTATTTGTAGAGTTCCAATGCCAAATGAACAAAAACAGTAGATATGCATCACTATATTCACAAACCATACTCCATCCATCCATAAAAGTAATAGGTATTTTTATATAAAATTTAACCTATGGAACTTGAGATCGACAAAATTAAACAGTTATTTAAATCAAGGATAATGTAATGTAATTTTTGTTCGATGATGCCACTGTATTAACAATGATATAATTAGGTTTATTACATTATAGTACTTAGTACTCACCAAACTTACTTCCTCTCCAGCTCCGATAAATTTAAAAAAAAAATTCTTTGTTTTTAGGTCTATACAATTTTGAAGTTGTAGATGAAAATGGTAAACCCAAAGTTGTATCATTTAGATTGCCATCTCTAGCCCAATCATCTATTTATCATGAGGTAAACATTTTCTTAATCAATATTCAATCAATATCGCCTGGTCCTAATTTTATTGAGGTCTTATAACATACTATCAATAGAGTACTATTGATTTTCTGTCTAATTGTAAATATCAATCCCAATATATAAATAAATATGAAAATGACTGTCTTAACGTTTTTTTGGCTTGTGTTTCTGTGAAATGCTCTATGTAATAGATACATATTATATTATAAATTACTAATAGACTTTAGATAATTTTACAGGTAAAAAGAATCTTAAGTATACATACATACCTCTGTTATTGAAAATATGCACAATATCATTTTATTTTAGTTAGTTAATTAACATGGCAACTTAACAGTACACATTTTGCTGTGCAGTTTTAGTATTAGAAATTTTTAATTAATTTTAATATAGTTAAAAGTGAACAATAATTGTCGGATATTGCTTTTTTAATAAAGAATTCTACATTTCTATTGACAGTTTCAGCATTTAGTGAAAGACTATTCTTTATAGCATCTAATCAGGCTGCCACAAGATTCACCCCCTTGTTTTGTGTCAGTAATAGACCAACAATTTAGTCTGCTTGATTATTCCAAAACTCGAATTGTTGAAAACGCATGGATGCTTGATATTGGCTTGATACACAAATCATGTACAGCCATATTTAGAAAGAGAGAGAAAGAGAGAGATCTACTGGTGCTTTTACCTTACTTGATGTATTTCAGCCACTATCTCTGGGTCCCCAGTTCCTCACAGAGAGTGCTTTGAGAAGATGGGAGGAATGCAACACGAAATTAGTGAGCTGGGGTCCACTCTCTCAGGTGGAAGTGATCAATGCGCAGAACAGGCTCAAGGTCATGTCAGCGCTCATCTTCATTTACAACCGTCAGCTGAGCCTCTTACCTAAACTTGCCTTAAGGCACTTCTGTATTGCAGCCTCTAGGTAATTTTGTTATAACCCTATTGCTAAGTATTATTGGTCATTCAACAGACTGAAGCTTAAATCATTTATATCAATTAAGTGAGAACCAATTGTGGACATTGTTAAAATTTGTCTTTAATTTAGGATTTCTCTTTCTTGACCGTTTTTCTCTCATCACAGTTAAAAGTTCAAACCCCTAAAAAATATCTTTCCATAAAAATTTAATATTTTTTTAAATTTAATTGGCTTCTGGTTGAGTGGGATAAACCTTTGCCGTCATAGCATACTGGAACTCTCAAGTACAAGATTCATTTTCCGGTATGGTAAATTTAGGAGTTTGAGTTTGTTCTTAATGTTGGTCTGTTGTATATTACTCATAACACAAGCATTACTTGCTTGGGGATATACAATGTGTGTGTGTATTCGACTGCCGATTATTATATTATTCGTAATGCTTTCATTTTTTGTCCCATAAATAACTTTATCAGGTGCTTAGAAATCAGACGTTACTATCATGCTTCTGGTTTTTTTTCAGAATTGTGACACAAGGTTTCGGTAAGAAAATTGGTGCTGCAAACTCCAAACCTATTCCCAGGATACCAGTGTCTCCGAATTTCCTCCTAGAAATGATTGAGGGTGCTTACTTTGCCATGTTCAACGAATTTTACACTTTAGCCTTTCAAGCTGTGAAGGATATTGATCAGAGGGCCCAGTATGAATTGTTCCCAGATGTAATGCTGGTCACCAGTGCTGTTATAAATTCATTAAAGAACAATGCATCAGGTAAATATTTTTTTAATTGAAAAACATAATGACACCTAACATAAATATTTATTATACATCTATATTTCCTAAGATAATTTATCTTTTGTTACCATAAGGAAAAATAATATTGCATAGTAATATACAAAGTGAATTTTTCAAGTGGGCCTTCAGGGCCAAATCCTAAACCAAGCTAAATAGTTAAAAACTCTCAAAGGCGTCTTGCAGCCGAGTATAACGAAAACAAAAGTCATTAGGTCATTGAGAAGCAATTACTCTTATCAGGAATCGATTTGTCTGTTTTTGAAGAAATAAAGACACCTGTATTATTATAGTATAGCTTGTAAGGATAAATTTCTGTCAAGGAATGGCAAACATTAAAATTTTAATTAATGTATGGAAAATAAAACATTTTACTCAAAACCAACCCTTTCTCTAGGTTTGCCGTTTACCATTCATATAAATTGATTCTGATAAACTACACTATGATTCAGTATAATAATACAGGTGTTTCTTTTTCGAAATCAACCGAATCGATTCCTGAAAGGCGTAAGTGATTTTTAAAAATCTAATGACACTTAGAGACTTCTTTGAGCGTTTTATCCTATTTCATATAGTTTAGGATTTGGTCCTGAAGGCCCACTTGCAAATCGCTTAATACAAAAATCGCTTGTTACGATATTCGTTCACGCCATTCTCCTAAACTGACTTTAATGAAATTTTGTAAATAAGTATTGCTTGCACCAACTTGCGGGAAAGAATAGTTTTTATACCGATAGTTGAGTTTTGAAATTCAAACAGGACAATATACTATGTGAGGTCAGCTAGTTATTATTATAATCCCTATGTTATTAGTATTATAAATGCGAAAGTAACTCTGTCAGTCTGCTTGTCTGTCTATCACGAAAAAACTACTAGATCGATTTGACTGAAACTCAGTATATATATTTATTTTCGCTGCCGAAGATGAACATAGCATACTTTTTATGCCGAAAATGGGATAGTTTTCGAGATAAAAATATATTTGTCTCTCTGTTTTACTTTTACGGAAAAATATTCGACTGATTTGGCTGAAATTCGGTATATATGTAATTTTATGTGGACAAGGGATACTTCATCTCGGATAATAGGGTAGATTGTGGGATAGATTTATATAAAGGTTATCCCAGAAAGTAGGATAGATATTGTTTTTTTTTACATCATTTTGATTATTTGTGGTCATTTATGTAGATAGTTTACAGATATATGGACGGAGGATAGGTAAATAAAACTACAGAATTATTTTCTCCATGCAGTTTGGGCCATAAATCATAGTTCGGCCTCAGCCCGGCTAAGGTGGTGAGCATGTTGCGCGGGCGCAACGCCATTTGCGATAAAAACTCATTCTTATTATCTTATTATCATTCATATAAAAATCATTTTTGCTGATAATTTTAAACTTGAGATATAAGTATTTATATATATTTTTAATATAACTTGTTGCATTCTAAACTTTTGTATTTATAGTTTTTTAATGCATACATACCAAATTAATGGTTTATTTTAATTTTTATTTATCTCATTTTAATAAATACGTTGTTTTATCTATTTTTTCTTTCTTTTTTATCACTAATCCACAAAATGACAAAACTAAATACATTACCGATAACGCTTATTGACAACAATAATGCGCATCACTATGCCCTCCCATAAGGCCCGTGAGTGGAAGAGACAGCGAAATACTCGCTTCACCGCTCCGATTATTTATGACCCAAACTGCACGGAGAAAATAATTCTACTATAGAACAAGTTTAAATAGCGGATGAAACTTTGTATGGGAAATCAATGATTTCTCAAGTTTATAGTTTTTTAATCGTCATCTATAAAAAATGCAATAGTTACTTGATCTGTCTGTCTGTTAAGCTTTCACGGAAAACTATTAGGAGTACTGGAACGTCTTGCTGTAATTTTGTTTAAATACATACATAACTTCACGCCAAGTCCCTTACGGGGTAGACACGAACGAATGTAGTAGTATTAATACCAAAATGGATATAAATACTTTTCATGCCGGCAGATTGAAGTCAATCTTCAGGGGGCAAATAAAAAATAATACAACGTAACTTGTATTAACGCGTGCTCTTCAAACAAGAGGTAGGCACTAGAGCTTGACCCGCGGCGCAGTTGCGGGATGAACTCTAGTATATTCCATAATTTTCTTTCTTTTCTATTGTTTCAGGACAACCTATGGATGGCCCAATGGGCATAAGTGTTGCTCTGTCTCCGGCCACCACCACAGTTACTATGTCCAAGTCGATGATCACCAACGCTTCATTCCGCACTAAAAAGTTGCCAGGTACGATTCATATATCAAAATCAACCATTCAGATTTGTTAATATGGGAATATCTTAAAGGCTAGTAGGCTTAATTCTCACCAATAATCGGGCCTTCACCTCTTTAAAGGCATATGCGTGTTTGAAAACAACACTGGTTGTCCAGTAACAAATTCTGTATCAAATCCATATGTGCTAGACGCCTTGCTGAAAACATTATCTTGATCACAGCTTGATCGGGCCGGCAGGACACACGATCGAGTGTATTTCACGTTCTCATAAAACATTGGTGTAAAATTAATTAATTACCTTTGAACTAATGGTGCTCTGTATGATGAGTGAAGATTTCTGTCATTCACTTTCCTATGTCTACACTGGCTTATGCCATCCCTTTATCCCATACCTCGTATATTATCCTCTAATCGCATCGTAGACTCTGGCAAAGTGCTAGCATCATATGTTCCAAAGATTCATAGGCTACACTGCTACACTAATCACTTTGCATCAGCTGGGCTATCTGCCTATTTGCCCTCTTGAGGCAATATAATAATAATAAATAAATAATAACATATATTCCTAATTTTATTGTTATTATAATAATTAATAAGTAAATGGGTGAAGGGCCAGATACAGAAGGTGATTCTCCTGAGCATGGCACGCATTGTGAGGAAGTTCTTGTCCCTGGAGCCTTACTATATATATATATTTATTATATTTATTATATATTATTTATATATATATATGTATTAAAAAATATAAATAAATATATATGTGAAATCATAATAATAATAACAATAAAATTAGGAACAAATGTCGAAATTATAGAGATGCACAAAGCAATTTCCATTATTTGAGACTTAATTATGACTTTTAAATATACATTGTTTTTATCTTTTGGTTTGTATTCAGATGAGCCCAACTGTGTCTTGCCAAATGCATGCTCATCGCCACTCAGTCAAGGGTGTAGTTCCTGGACCAGAAAATTAATTTATTGCAATGATAATATGACACAGAATAATGATAAAGTCTCTTCAAACAATTCACTCAACAGTTTCTAAGTTAAATGATAGTTTTCAAATTGATGTAATATTCATTGCATAGACTATGGTTAAAGTAGTATGATTGAAATTTCTACCAATAAGAAAATGGGCTAAGGTAGGAACATGTCGTAGGAATATGTGATATATGTTTATAACACACATTACCTAGTGATGTGAGCACTAAGCAAAATTGTAATTTCCAACATTACTGCGTTATTTGCCACAAACACCTGTAAAAATACTTGAATTAATGAAAACTCTTTATTGTTCACCATACACTTTAATGTAGACAATTGATACATTTGCATTAGAACAATGGGCAGCCTTATCGCTTATAGCGATCTCTTCCAGGCAACCCAGTGTCTAAGCAGATTTTAAAGAAAATTTCAATAAACGATTTTGTTACTTGTAACACTAGAAGAATGATCCTCTGATTTTATAGACTTCTATCGATAGCTACAGTATTGTCGTTGATATTTTTTTTTTTTAAACATGGCAGATTAAACAGGTCAATGACGCATTGACATCGTTTTTATGTTTTTTTTAATTTTAGTTGACGCGAAAAAGCCCTCTGTTAGATACTCATAGTTTCGTCAATTTACGTATATTTACCGGGAAAAACACGATTTTATGTATTAAACACATGTAAAATATTTTATTGTTTTCACAATTTGTGTACATAATTGTCGACAAAATATTTTTTTTCTAATGTGCACTTCTTTTACAACAGAATATTCAATGCTTTGTTAACTCTATAATTCAGGTACGCCAAACCTACAAAACATCTAGATAATTGCTGTTGAATCATGTATAGCGTGTCGTTTGATGTTTAGTATTTGAGATAGCACAAAATTGTATTGAACAGTCACCGCCTATTATTTACCATTGAATCAAGTATAAATTAGTTTCACCGCGACATCAATCTTTTTCAAATGATCATTATGTCAATGATATTAAATGTAAATTAATAAAATAATGATCAAACTATGACTTACATGTAGTAGTATAAAACTCGTATGAAACCAAACATGATATCCCCTAAATAATCTGTCACATTTATATTACATATCAATATCATAACTGAAACGTATTGACTTATGTTTAAATCTTATTAAATTACAATGCTACAAGTTTTGTATGAAGATATTTTAGGACAGCGTGCTTATTCTTAGGCCATAGTATCTACTCAAAACCAGGCGAGATTATAAAAGAAAAAAGAAAATATTTATTTCCAATCGCGATACACACAATACAAACAGATTAGGAAATATATTACATACAAACAAATTAAACGCCGCAATTTAAGAAATGAGTTTGGCACTCGGTGTTTTCTTGCGCTGAAGCAAACACAGCACTCGTTTTCAATGTCCACCTCCAAAATTTTTAAAAATACATGAATTATACAATATAAAGTCTCTTAGAGGTCGGCAACGTGTTGTCAACACCCCTGGTGTTGCAAACGTAGGCGTTCGTAGGCTAACGTTCATAGGCGATGCCATCAATTTCCATCAGGTGAGCCGACTGCCTGTTTGCTGCTTCAGGCAATAAAAAACTAGAATAACGTAGCCTACAATTCAACTTAACCTATTGTTACGAGCTACAGGACTCGAATTAAAATAAATTCCGTTGGAATTACTATAGAGTTTATTAGAACTGCACAAACACGTATAAAACAGGTAATAATAAAACTGCAACCAGTTCACACTGCACGATTCAATGCAATTCAACACGCGCAAAGTCTGCCACTATATCGCTAATCGAAAGTACACACACACGTCTTGATAGGATCGTAATCGTTGCCTGACTGCCCCACCCCTCCGTTCGGGCATTGTTTTATACTAAACTCTATAATACCGACAAAGAGGCCGCGTTAATCCGCACATCTGGCAAGCTCAGTTAAAAACAATAATAATAAGGATTAGTCCGACACTAATGACGGCTTTAAAACAGTTTTCTTAATTACAAATTCTAAACACAAAGTAAACAAAAGAATTCCTAAATAAGGGAAGGCAATAAACTGTGTTTTACGACAGCCAGGTGTGCGTTCTTTGTCGGTATGTAACACCATTATAAAAGCATATTTGACAAAATTACCTTATACACCGTACTATCTAAATATCTTTATATTATGATCAAACGCGAACCTATACTGCCATTAAAAAAACTTGTTACATTAAAATGTTATTGTTAGAATCTCCATTGTAATTTGCTTTTTTATAGGTCTTCATTGCATGTTTAGTGATCTGTATATTGTTTTTCCAGACGACATTCCGATACAGGCCGGTCAAGTAGAGCCAACCGAATCAACTGATATGCTCTCGTCGATTACCGAGGAAGGAGAGGTGGAAACCACTCCAATACAAAGGGGGAGCGTCGTGCGTAACTCTAAACCGAAACTAAGTTCTTTCCCTGTACTCGGCAAGAAGACAAAGGAAAACAAAGACAAGACTTCAACATCGACCGATAAGAAAGCTGCTCCCAAGGAGTCTTCCAAAGGCATTTGGAACTCGTTGAGCGGCGGAGGTGGGGATATGGTGGACGCTCAACAAAGATCGAGTGGAATCGATAATTCCATCGAAACGAACGGCAGTAATAAAGATGAAAAAGTGTCAATGTCTTCGATGCAAATGTTGACAATTCGGACACTCGTTCTCAAATCACAAATGATTCTATGGATAATGAAGTTGCACCTAGATTCACTGCAATGCAAGTTAGTTCTGTTTAAGTGTACTAGTATTTTCAATTAGTTCACATTGCAAGTTTGACCGATCGAAATTACTCGACTAAGGGCCGATTTTTCAATCACTAGAAAGAAGGAAAGATATGTATTTTATTGAAGACAAAAACTAAGTTAATGTAAATAAAAATAGAAAAAAAAGTCCTAAATTGGACCCAGTCTCAGCATAATGCTAGCTTGCCAAGAAGGACTAGCGCTGTTCGTCTTAAAGTGAATTCACGGTGGACTAATACAACACACATAAAAACAACAATATACCACAGTATACTGCAGTTTGATAAAGGATAAATGAATTGCAGACTAAAAGAAAGCAATAATTTAAATAAATTTATCTATTCAATAGAATGAAGTATTAATATTGAAAAATGTGAGTTGCGTGAATAAAACAGTTAATGGTTTCGCTTTTGAACTCAATCAGGTTATAATTTATTTGCTTCATAACTTTTATCTGATGATTGAAAAAACCAGCCGTAAGTATGGCAAGAATACCGTCCTAAAGTGGGGAGGCCCAACAACTTATGGGCAGATATTATTTATTTTAATATATAATCCAAATTCACATTTTCAACTTATCAGCTTACGGTCTTATTTATAAAGGATTAGAGTAAGTTTGAACCCTTTTTTGTGGTTCTTAAAAAAGCGTTCACATTTACTGTAACTCATCATCCGTGCAGGAACGGAGAAAGAATACAATTTCCTGCAACCAAGTGGCCTGTTGTAAGAGGCGACAAAACAACCCACAGCCAGGTGGTAGGGTATTTGCCCCACTGGATGGCTACCACCCCTGGTCTAGATTATGCCGCCATAACAACCTTGAGTAGTGCTTCGGCATTAGTGACCAGGGTCCAGTCTCCCTTAAAAGAGCAGTAACGCATTTGTAGCACCTTTAGTGTTGCAAATGTCTTTAAGCGATGGTAACCGCTTTCCATAAAGTGGGCCGTTTGCCCGTCTGCTGAACTCCTGCAATAAAAAAGTTAGGAGTTAGGATGAGGATGAGGATGAGGATCGTTAATGTTTATTTGCTACTTTAAGATTGATGGGTAAATGTTTCGGTTAGAGGAACGTAACAATTAAATACACGAAATATATATTTGTTGTTACATTAAATTCTGCATCTATGCACTTGATGTATTTATTTAATTTGTGTTTTGGTAAAAGTAAAAATTTAATATTTAGTTGAAATAATAATTGTTGTTTAGCTTTTTTATTGTTTGTGCGGTCTTCGGGTTTACAGTGAATCCCTCAATAGGTATTAACAGTATATATTCTATAAATATTGTATTATAGAGTGTCATCTACCTATTGTAATAAAAAAAATCTGACTTGAATTTGTGATTGTCTATGTTGAAATGGTTTTAAACTATTTGGAACAGTGTTGGATTGTAAATGTGAAAGAAATTAGCCTAATGATGTAATATAGCCATTTTAAGCTAATATTATGTACATTTCCGGCCTCATTCATATGAGTTAGAGTAAGTTTGTGGGCTTCTTTAAGATTCTTAAAGAAGCCTGTAAACTTACTGGAACTCAATATGAAAAATACTGTCATTGATTAATTCAAATAATCTGATTGGCTGACTTTTACAAATGCAGATGATTCTTTTCACATTTTAATTATGACGAGTACATATAATTTTTGAAAAATGATCTATTGTAGTGAAATATCGATTTTGGCATTTACGATAAGATTTTTCATTTTAAAAGAACATTCCTTTCTATTTGCATAAAATATTTGTAATCTCATAACCATTGCATCAAAAGTATTAAAGTTAATATATGTTACAGGTCTTTTAACTTGTGTAAATATTTATAATATAATAATTATGATTATATATAGTTATTGAATTCTTGTTTTATTTTATTTATAAGTAAAGCTTACCTCATTATTAAAAAAAGTGGTTTATATAGAAGGCCATAAAGAGGGAACGCAGAAATCCTTTACAATTTATATATCAGTCTGTAGGCAATAATATGGTAGAGGCAAGTGAATAAAATATTTTTTAAGTTTGATGTATTTTATATACTTTGACATATTGAACTGTAATTAAAATACAATAAACATAAACTTTATTCAATTTACTTGAAGAGGCCATCTAATATCTAAATAGAATTTTGCTTCTTACGTATTCCTGCCGTGTTATAGTGTTGATTGACACTTTGTAAATCTACCATAGAAACGTAATCCACTACATGCATTATACCTACTTATTATAGATATAGATGACTGCGTAATTGCATGGCAAAAGAATTCTTCCATGGTAATAGCATTAGAGATTTTTCATACAAAATCGTCGACTGCTCATGTAGTCTAAAGTAGTCATTAATCTGTATTTAAAATGATCTAACTATGAAAATATTGCGGTTTTTTAAAATAACCGATGGATGCATCACGACTGAATTAATAGCTATAAAATGACCGCAAGTCTATTGATTTTAGGTCGCCGGAAATTAGGTTAATCGTAGAACACATTATTCGATTGATAATGGAAGGCGTGTTAAAATATGATTTTGTGCCTGTTATCTTAATTAACTTTGAACTCAAGGGTCTTTTACGATTCACCAATTAGAACTTATTAAGATGATACATATAAGAATTGATCAAAAATTAAACTGCTCTGTATAGAAAGTTACTTGATAAAGTGCAGGTCTTACCATGAAGACGCTACCGTTATTTAGTTTTGTTATTCTTATTGCCATCTCATCGTGTGTTGCTAGGGATCTCATAGTGGGTTCGACTTACAATGCCCATCTGGTTTGGCAGCAACATGAGAAGTACTATGCACTTCCATTCATGAAAAGGGTCAAAGAAATTTTCTACTCTGATCCATCTCAACGGATTATTAAGGTAAAAAAATGATAGTTGTTACATATTATCGCTATTTTTTCGTGAAATTTATTTATAATGAAATTAACGTAAAATAATATTATGTCCCAAAACTATGTCTCAGATGTAATGCTTAATTGAGTAATTTTAAACATTCCAAGAGACGTAAATTCTGCTTTCATGATTTTCTCGATACGAAATGTGATTTTATACTTATATAAATAATTAGTAATAGTTATTTTAAAATAGACATACGCGTGGTTCTAAACGGGTATATAAAATGCATCTAGTTACCAACCATAAAAAATAATAAAAATCCTTAGTTAATCGCGGAAGATTTTGTCTCTTAAGTTTTTACATACATACATATCATCACGCCTGTTTTTTACTGGGATAGGCAGAAATTATGAATCCACCTGCTACGATCCTAACAAACACTTCCTTCATGGACTTTCATTACTCTTCATATATACACGTTTTCATTACTAATTATTACAGTATCCTATCTGCTAGTGCCATCTCGTAAAATGTATGTGGTACTTGCATTAGTGCCAATGTATGGTAATCTTTTTTTAAGAGGATACATCCACTTTCGGATTTATCACCTACTTAGATTATCAGCATAGGGATCACGGTGAGGGCGTGTAGAGACTATCCGGCCTGGTCCTACCCAGGTGAAAGTAGGTTACCACTGCCGGAACTGCCCATTAAAACTCCCGTGTTCCTTCCATTCACCTACATCCAGGGCTGCGAGAAAAGACAATCGCCTTCTGCGTGTAATGTACGATAACCTATCCAAACCTACCAAAAATGTTGTGACATGGGACTATATGACACTATACGTAAACCGCCCAGCGAAGCTCGGGCGCACCCAGATACTTGACTTGATTTTTAACGCGTCTAAAGATTAATGTAAATACATATTTTCAGGCAATTATAGCACGAGACATCAAACATTCAGATGCCAGCGCCATTGTAACAGCCGGTGGAGTTGGTTACCCATTTGTCAACATCAAGATTAAGAGCGCAAGAGGTAGCAAACTAGATTACCAAATAGAAGTTTATGCCTGAACAAAAAAGAGGAAACTAAAAGATAAACATTAAAATTAAAGAATAATAAAAATACTTTTCCACTACAAGGATGTTTATTTGTATTATACTATTGGACTTGCCTAAATTATAAATACATAGGACGCTAGTAACACGACGAAATTCTTCCACGCTAACACGTCGTTTCTCATTGACACTACGGTGCTATTCAATTTTATTGTTGTCCTAACAGCGACATTAAGTCGATCAAAACAACAGGATTAGAAAAATAAAAAGTTAATATCGAGCAAATATTACAATGTTCCAAAATAATTACTTAGGTCAAATATCGTTGAATTACTTGTCGTGATAAAGCCATGCTGCAATGCAAACTATCTTGATCACAGCTGTTATTTTAGCGTCGGCTCGATCGGTATTATACCATGCTCTCGCAGAATATCGAGCTAAAACTGTTAGCTTTCAGCTAGTCGTGGTTCATGCGATGAGTGTGAGTTCCGATGGCCCACTTCTCGCCCTCCCCCAATTTCAATCTCACATCCCATGTTTGATCCCTCTATCTCATCCCCCTATCCCAGCCTAAAGGCTAGTAGCGCTGCCTTCGCCATTGGTGTTGCAAACGCGTACAAGTGATGGTCACCATTTTCTATGAGCTGAGCTGTCTGTCGTCAGCTTCGTAATAAAAAATTAAATGAAATCGATACTTCAAAGCTTGTTAGATCAATAATTTTGTCTAAGGTTCAATACTATTTTCTATATAAGTATTTGTAAATACTTATTTTACGTTAAGAGTCAAAGGATGCCGAATCTTGAAAACGATGAGGATATTTGGTTCTCGACACGAATAAATCTCTGGCTGGAATACTTGGAATATCAACGTGATATGGAATGTCCTCCAGGCCACCCAAGTGAGTACTGCGATTATTAATTTCTATTAGTTTTTGTAGTTTATTTATCTTTTCGTTTTGTTCGTCTCGTTCCATCTCGTTAATTAAAATAGGCAAATTGGCAGCACATATCCATAAATAGAACATACCCACTAAAAAAAAACAAAATTAGGTTATTATTTTCTTGCAAGCCATACTAACTTATTGGTAAGCGCACCCACGTCCCAAATTCAAAAGGCGCGGGTTCTAATCTTGTTCGAAAAATATGCAACACGCTATTTCCTGACCTAAACCCAATCTGCCCTAGACAAGCATGCTGTTTATATACTGTCTGTTCTCCGATAAATGGGAGACCCGAGCCTAGCAGAGGGACGTCCATTAACTGTTCTTATTGCTCGGAGTTATTATTATGCACAATATCTTAACATTCAATTATTTTGATACATAAAGTCACATTTTTTTATTATAATAATGATCGGCAGACAAACACACACATTGTATTTCCCCAAGCTAAGCAGGTTACGATTGTGTTATGGGTAATATAAAACGGACCCCTCTAGGGCCGATCCTAGAAACCTAGACCATAGGAAATAACATAAAGTCCGTTTCCGAAGTTCACGGCCAAGACTTGGACCGCTGAAACACAGAGGCCGTCAAATTTTGTAATGTGTAGAATAGCAGGGAAAATTTAAGTATTATATTTAACATTGTATCTGTTCAAATTTGCAGATTATAGATTATAATAATTGTATAGCGATTGTTTTAATGAGACTTGAGCGCTTAACAGCAATTCAAATTTATTAATTAATTAAAACCATAAGTGACTTACAGAGAAAAAAGCCACTTAAAACACTTGCTCCAATAAGTAAGCCGATATCCATTGTGTTTTGTTTCAACAGAAGTAGGCAGGTGGCTATTAACGCTGATAACATGATGAGACGTACCAACTCCACTAATATGTAAGTTACCATCCAAATGTTGTTGCACTAAAAATATTTAATTTTGTATAATTATGTAGATATATACCTCTAAATATAAACTGAATATCCACGCTCCACTTGGCATAATGCACATCGAATTGGTAGTTTCGCAAGACTAATCATGTCGATCAAATTGCAAGTTTTTTTACTGTCAGCTTGTTGTATTTATTTTGTAATAATTTGCTCATTGTACCAATAATCCGATTATGGCATAATGGGCGCATATCTACTTTGTGTGGAGATTTCTGTTATTGAAACGATGTACAGATGCTAAAGCTTTATAGAAAACTCATCGCTATTATGTACGTACCGTAGTTGAAACAAAATTTAACATACCGAATATGCCCCGTAGATGAATGCCAGACAAATAAGTATGTAAATGCATACCAGAGTAGTACATATTGTGATATATTTATCAGGTTCTGAAAATAATTATAAGCAGACTATATACTTAGTATAGTGTAGAGGAGCACTTTCTACAGTGACATTTTACGGAAACACACAAGCTGTCTAGAGATGTACAACATGAGTGGGTGATTTGAATCCCTACTATTATTATAAATGCGAAAGTAACTCTATCTACGTATATATAGATTCGATTGGATAAGCAACAAAAATCATATATCCAATGTAAAAATCGTATACGATTTAATGATATCAAAATTATGAAGTCGTGATGCCTACCTACCTCTCGCAATACAATACCAAAACATTAAATCGCATCAGTCAATATGTGAATCCAGAAATATATGGTTTTAAAATCAAATATATTGGAAATCAATTTGGTTTGGATTTGATATGCGGCATAAGAGATTTTTTTTATTCGCCTACTCCTGCGTCATATGCCAAGACAGAGACTCAAAAGAGATATTGCTGACCCCTAAATTGTACAAATAACAAATATCACTGTTGAACAATATTAAACTGTGCAAATATTAAGAGATGATATGCGGTACCAACGGTCTCATAATAAAGGAATCCAAAATCTGTGCGAAATAGATAAGAAAAACTGGGAAAGCATATCGAGACTTTGAAGCGGATGCTTTGAATGCAAATGAATGATGATGAGAGGCGAGACGCAAAGTCCATTACGACCAATATAATTTACCTTCTAGAACCTGTTCAATATAGTTTGTAGTACTTTGAAGATTAAGGCTAGTCGTCCACCTCTTAATTTCGCCTATAACTTGCTGCGTATGGGCATGCACTAAACCACAAATGATTAAAATCAAAAGTGCTTGGAACTGTAATGGAGATAAACATTGTTTTAAAAATGAGATCATACTATTTTTTCTTCTTAATTCTTAATCTATATAGCTCGTAAATGCATGGTAGAATTTCAGACCATTAAAAATGTGTATTCGTCTGAGGACAGAAATTAGAACTACTGAGAATACAGCAATATTTTAATAAAAACCTTTGGTTTTGGGACCACATAAAAACAAACATTTATACTAATTAATTTATTTTATTTTCAACTAGGATATGCCCGTGACACGAAATACCGCAGCTTTTAAAATTGTGTCGTAAAAAACAAATTTTAGTGTAAACTGTGTCGGAATAAACGGATTTCTATGCATTGAATAAAATCGTAACCGCGTCGAAATCGGCCCAGTAGTTTTTACATAAATCCCGAACAAACAGACAAGAAATTGAATCCTGTTCTCCATTATATAGTCTATTCCAGTTTAATAGCTTCAATATACAAACACGGCATGTTTGGAATTTTATAATATTATAGATAATACAGTAAGAAGGTAGTCATAACATTTCTTCGAGGCCGATAAAGCTCGGCCACTCTTGTATTGCAGACGTTCACAGACACCAAGTGACCATATTCTATTAGGTGGACTATTTGCCTACCAGCGGCAAGCAATAAAAAAATAACAATGATAGCCCACTGATCACACAAATAAATACTTTATACAGGTGCAGACTAATTGATTATCACAGCATCTATCTAGCTTCGGTGTGCTTCATAATTCTAAAATATTAGAAACATACATCTCGCGTTTACCATATTTAAAAATTTATACACACTATGGAAAATATTCCTATTAAAATACCGCCTAAACGCAACGAAAACCAAAAGCAACAGCTATATACAAATGCCATTTTCTGTAAGTGTTAAAGACGTAACGTTTTATCCCTCAGGCTTTGCATCTAAAAATCACAGTTTAGTGATTTTAGTACGTTCATACCGTCGAAAGTAAATGTCACAATGAACACGTTTAATTGCCCATTCGGCATTGATTCGTGTTGGTCATTATGTTATTATGTTCAGCTATTACCCCGAAACGTCGACGGCATCATTTGCATTGTTTAAAAGTTTTTTCTTTTTAGGGTTCCGTAACAAAATAGCAGAGGAAAACCGTTATAAATTATTTACACCCCTATAAGTAAGCCAGTTTCGCGGAAACCACTGGATGTGTACAGATTAATTTATCATGAATTATACCTATATTGTTTTTAATAGTACTAAACATAGTACAATAGTACAAACTAGTACAAAATGGTAATGATACAAAGGGAATCGGTGAAGTTAAGATTTTTTTTCAAGCGTTTTATTTTGGCAAACGATGTATTGTGTATTAACCAATGTTGTATTGTTGAAAACATAAAAAAATCCTACTTATTCAAATTCTTCTCTTCGCATTATTATCGAGTAATCATTGATATTTTATATACAAAGAAATTTTTTTACGTCTAATTTTTAAGTTGGATGCATAATATTTCTTTTCCGTATTGCATTGATAAGAATCCTCTAAACGCAAATCCGACTCGTAAACGACCACTAGTTATATAGATACTCAACTATTCAGGATAAGTTAATGCACCGGGTTACAAATTATCAAAAATCTTAGTACCCAAAGCTTATCTCTAGCTTTAGGTAACACTTAAAACCGCTATAATTACTAGAACATTCCAATAAAAGTTAAGGATAATTTACGTTTTGTAATAATTCTATTTTTTTTTCCTCCGTCAGACGAACAGGATTTGTCCGGCCTTTTTTTTATTAGAAAAGGTCCTTAGCACAGAACTAGTACTCTCTAACGAGAGTTAGTCTATTGGATTTTTTTCCTTACTATTTTACATTTTTCTTATTTATGCTACTTATATTTAATACATGTAAGTATGTACTATTTTTATTCATTTTTTGACTTATGTTTTATAAACTTATAAAACTAACACATTGTGCAATGTATATTTCATATATATCTATGAATATATTCTTATATGTCTGAATAGTTTTGTTTTTATAGGGTTTTTATACACTACTTTTTTACAACCGAGATACAATTGCTCAATAAAGTCATCGATTATTTTTTGTCATTAATTTAGGCATATTCCTGTAGCTAATTTCCATTAATAAATTAGTCTCCAAAGGAATTTACAGGGCACCGAAACAAGATATGCGGTATCGCTTCAACCACGTCATCACAGATGCGTGAGGGACTGTCTCTCCACCCGAACCGGTTCAAAGGCGTTACTCTAAAATGCCTTTCGTTGTTAGTTTGCGTCGGATCAGCATCCAAGAGTCAATGAAATGTTAGATAAAAGAAAGAAAGAACAAAGATCTCTTTAATACTAAAATATCTATATAACCATCGATCTCTAATTAGTGATCGATGTATAATATAACGTAAAAATAAATTTTACATACAATGGCAAATATACTTAAATATAAAATAAAAAAACAAAAAAGTTCTAAAATTAAAACGAGCGATGAAAGACATTTGAGAGTAAGCCCTCAGGTACTCCGAAAATCCTCCGTACTCTGTAAACAGCTGGGTGTGGGGGCCGGTTATGCCGACCTGTCTAATGATATTTTAGGCCAGCGTGACATCTCGTAAAAGAGTTTCGTAACGTCGCCGTTGACTCTCAACAGTATCTCCGGTTTAATTATCTCTATTTGTAACCTATTTTATAATATGATTTATGTGATGTTAATTTTTAGAGTTTGATAACCCTGCTGACGCGCAGTTATCGTAAATGGGGTATATAGAGGCGTGCCGCGTGACTAATCGCACGTTATTAAATATATAAGGGAACCTCTATTGCGTGCTAGTTTTCTAAACGATTAGCTATTAGTACAAAGATTACATTTGTATTAGTGTACTTTTCATGCTTAATGTAGTAGGTAATATATACGTAAATTACTACATAATGCGGTATGTCTGTGTATATTATTGTATTTGTTATGCACATTAATAATATTTTTTAGTTTAGACACGTTATAGTAATCTCGAGAGGAAACTTGCTCATGAGAACCTACCTATTGTTCTAAAACTATATCAGTTTACTGGGAACGAGACATAAAAAACGTGATTGAATGTAGGAAATTTTAAGGAGCTTCCATTTTATCTTAGGTATAATACCTAACTATGCTATTCTTTTGGAGGCAGCTGCTTTTGCGGTAAGACCTCATCTACGATAAAGTGATAGATATAGGCCGTTTCACGCAGATCATATAGTAATATGTATGGATATTGCGATGGATATGCTTAAGGCATATCCATCGCCATATCCATACGATACCGATACGATATTATTAGTGACATGGTAGTTATAATAAATATTTAAATGTATACATACATAGATACATATACTAGTGATATTAAATATTAACAGATAACATACGTATATACATACACTAATATGGCTATTCGAAAACGACAGTATTTCTTAACGTTTCAAATCGTAGAGAAAGAATAGGTTTCTCTGTCTACGCTTCAAATAAAACCCATTCGACCTCTCAAAATCATTAACATTATCTCAGATGAAGCCGCACTATTATGTATGACGTTTTACCGAGAAATGAGAATGTTCTATACGTTTGGCATTAAGAGTGTGGCTAAACGATTTCCTGAACATTACAAGCTTAACTGTGTAATAATATAAGGTAATTAAATATATTTTCAACAGGGCTATCGCAACGAGAGTAACAAGGAGTTTCCGAGTCCCTATTAATTATTATAAAGTGTTATGTTAGGTTATGTTATTAATACAACAAACTATAAATGCAAGAATGTGGAAAAAATTGATTATGTATAAAGTGGAATGTAATAAATAGGTATTGAATTGGAGAAATGACTATAGGAATGTGGAAATATTCAGGTGTATGGACTTAAACCTTTGACTGCACTTGGAGCGAATTAAATAACAATTATACTAAAGCCTCAAACATACTATCGGGTGGGCCGAGCTAACCACAGCTTGTGTAATACGTATCCGGAGATATTAAACTATATTCTAAAGTGAGTTGACAGTGATAGCACAGTGTCTGAAACCGCATCCGAGTCAAACGTGCACCGACTGACCAAAACTTAAACTGAATTACTGATACAGAGTGCATAATATATCTATGATTAAATTTGACACTGACACAGCTGATAGTATGTTTAACCCTTTTTCTTATCAATCCTTATCTCATAGTCTTTGAAACTTAGAAATATAACTAAAAATTTAAGTTTATCTTATTATATTAGTGCTCTGTGACTAAATTATAAAATGTCAATATAATAAAAACTGACAAAGTATTACAGTATACTGGAAAATAATAAATAAAGTGTATTCATAATATCCATCATAATGGATCAACAAATAAATACCTCAATTACATCTTTACCAGATGAAATAATAACTCTGATTTTGCAAAATAATAACTGCACTGAGATAATAAGATTTGGCACTACTTGCAAAAAATTTTATGATCTTGTGTGCAACCAGCAATTACTTTGGAAAAATAAACTTAAAGATGTGTAAGTTCAATTATTTGTCAAAACCTGTGTATGCACAATTTTCGGTCTAGAATAATATTGAATATATTTTTCCCTCAATTTCAGAATTCCCAAGGATATATTTGATGTTATTGAAAATCATACTGATAAAGATTGGCTTCAAGAAGTGAAAAACTTTCAGAACCTCAAACAGCGAATTTTAAAGGAAGTGGCATTAATGTCCTCCAAATATTATTGGTAATAAGTATTTACATAATACCTATATTATTGTTATGGTTTTTTATATTTATGGTAGTAGTAGGTTTTAACCCCATTAACATGTAATCCCTAAATGATTTATTTAAAAATAATTAAAGTCTCACTTGCATGTAGGCCATTCCTCTTATTGGTGGGTGATTGTCCAATGAACATCATTGATCACAACCAGATTTTTGTAAATTAGCTCGTTCATGTTTAACTACAATTAATGGATTAGAGCTCATTATTGTTATCAATAAAGCAGTTAAAACAGAAAGATTCTTAAAAACCTGTAATATAAAAAACACCTGGTTGCAACTGATGATGTTTGCATTAGTTCTATACCTAGCTAGGATTTTTACACTAACATAATAATGTCTTAAGTCAATATTGGATAATTCATTTCTGTCTTTCAATTTGGATTGATCAACCAAAGGGATCTATATTAACATAAACTTATTCATCCAATGTCATAAAATACCATCATGTCCTTTCAATAGGATACCTTTTAACAAAAAAATTTAATAGGCATACTTCTGAAAGGACAAAAAATAATAATTCCATTGGTCCTGCTAATATCAGCATTACATCATTTTATACTAAACTAGCTGTCCTGGCAGACATCATCCTGCCCGGAAAAGCTTCAATCCATATTTAACAAATAACAAATAGGGGTTGATCATAGAGGGTAGAAAATTTAGGGGTGTATGTAATTTTTTAATGCTGTACCATAAAACAAAAGAAAAAAAAACTAAATATTTAAAAAAAATTAGGGACTATCCTTAACATTTAGGGGGATGAAAAATAGATGTTGTCCAATTCGCAGACAGGTAAGTCACAAAATTTCATGAGAATCGGTCAAACCGTTTCAGAGGAGTGTGGTAACTAACTGTGACATGAGAATATTATATATAAGATATACTAATAGATTGTCAAACAAGTGAGGTGTGTAAGAATAAGCCTAAATGGCGCTCTGTTGTTTGTGCCTACCCTGCAAGGGATCTGGCGTGAAGTTATGTATGTATGTATGTACTAATAGATTGCCCAGATTCATAGTGAAATTGAAAATTTTCTTACAGGCGGATAAATGATATATATTTGGAAGGGGTTGAGATATTTTTTAACTTGTCTGTTACAAATGATACCAGTTATTATTACATGATTTATATCCTACAACAGTTGGTAAGAAAAGGAAACCACCATCTTAATAACTTCTGCGAAGTGAAGTGAGTTGCAAACATTTTTATTTCATTACTTATGCCTTATAGTTCTTACTGATTTAATGTGTTATCTTTTTCCAGGCCTTATACTTTGACAGATATTTACTATGCAAGAACTATTCTTTGCCATTTAATAAATACTTATTTAACTGTCAAATGGGTGCAAGTGCAATTGAACAATGAGTTGCATCCAGAGTTTGTAGTTAATTTCTTTGTACAGTGGGTTGATTCCATAAATATGCACTTTCAAGAGGAAGTGGATAACATTGTGAGTATTGTATATTGATTTTGAAAACTTTACAAAATTATACATTTTGGAGACTCTCCTGAGTATTTAGTCTTTTTTGTTATGATATACTAATATAGTAAAATGCCAGGACACTTGTTAGCAAAATTGTATAATGACTTGAAGTAATGAAGTTGTACGAGTCTAGTAATATTTTACTATATCCAAAACCTTTCCATGTCCTCGAAAAAAGTAAGATTTAGCATCCTTTAGATGGCATCGCAACTGTTGTTTTTAAATTGACTTTTAAAAAGGACGAGATCTCCATTTGTTCTGTAAATAATTTTTTTTTATGTATGTTGCTGATGTATGGTCATTCTTTTTGCATTCGATTCATCATAGCTTCAGAATGTTTACATATGAATTAAATGTGTATTGTACTTTGAGTTCCAAATATATAACAGAAATTCCTTAAAATGAAGTAGAAAATGTTGTAGTGATTGATTGATCTGTATATTTTTGTTTCTAAACCAATTTTGATCAATATTTTTATGATATAAATTTCATTGCAATATAATCTTGGGTTCCGAAGATGTAGCAGAATCGTCTTCGAAATCAAATAGAAAATGTATTGAAATATTTATAGGTTTATGAAATCCTAAAACGAGTAGGGACCTAAGTATGACCAATAATATGTTGTACTAGAATCTAATGGAACTCTTGCAATGGAAATCCATAATAATAAACAGCACGGCATAAATTGTATTGTGATCATATCATATTTAGAAAACATGGGTAATCAAAGTTAAGAGTCCAAATGCTGCCTGGTGACCAGCAATGGACATAATCATTTCATAAAACAATATTCGTCGAGCAAGTACACCAATAGGACTTCTTAAACAACGAACAAGGACAGGCCGAAGATCGTATGAGCAGTTTACTGTATACCAAAATGCACGAGCCACGCCCCGGCGGCGGCCGACAAGTGTCACAAAAGACTGATATTCATTTATTCACTGACCAGCATGTGCTAGTGAAACTTTGTTTGCCTTACTATAGTAACTACATGTTTTTTAGCAACAAATTATGTATTAACACAGACGTATTAAAATCACCATCACGTGCGGCACTTGTGCACTGCAAGTTATGCGTCTCAGGTCATAAAACGACCTTAATAAGACAACAACTCAACGTGGCTTAGCTTGCAATCACCCTTCAAACGGAGTCCATGGTTAACGACGATTAAACCCAGGATCTTTGGAAATGTACAAACCGTACAATATTAGTAAAAAAAAATGTTTTTTATGTTGTACTTGACACTAACTTCAAAATGTTGTCGAAAGAAGTCAGTTAAATATTTCTTTTTTACTTTGAAGTCGGTTTTGTTTTTGTTATTTTGCTTTTTACTTACTACCAAATCTTGAAATCGCTTTTTTCTTTGCTAGATTTTTTTTAGATAGTTACGTTTTTTCCAATTAATTTTTCTTTCATGCATACCTTTTGCGATCAATTCTCATGCAACCTCATTGAGTTATAACATCTCGTTATAATGTTATAATATTATGAGTTATAATATTATGATCTAAGTGCAACCTTTATTGATTATAACTTAAATATATAAGAGATTTTCTGACCTAAATAATGATTTTTCTTTATCTATTTACAAATTAAAATTTAATTTTGTTATTTTAAATTGCCATTATATTGGTTATTATTTATTTAATTTCAGACATTAGATCCAAATTATATTAACAAAGCTCAAAACTATGTTAGTAATTAACAACTAATATTTATAACGAATTATATAATTTGTGATTGAACCATTTGCCTACATCAGATGACTATCGTGTTTATTGACTATATTTGTTGTAAAATATTTTTGTAAAATGTTGTACCTGCATGCTAACTTTTAGATATCAAATCTAGCCACCAACGTTGATATGATAATATTGAAACAGCCATTTACGGCTGGCACGTCTGGCAGCAAAGTAAAGGATATGTGTGAAAAAGGGAATATCTCTGAACGCAAAATTCTTGAAGCTATTACTCAGGTCATCTACCACCAACCACATATGGCGGTTACAAGCACTGCTAACTTAGATACATTGGACATTGTTAAGGTTTGTTATTATTTTTCTCTTCAAGAAAGGTGATTGTAATCAAATTACTTGTACTCACTATTTTACATTTTAATATTGATATCATTGTTTTTCGGAATACTCGGAAATTAATACACTGAAATATATTTCGTAAGATGTGTTCTTTATATTTTATTATGTAATTTAAAAACATGTATACAAGAGTGATATAAGGAGGATTCATCTATGCCGTAACACAAGCCAGTGGACGCTTCACTGGACTGGACGTAAAAACATAAAGAGGCCATTTAACTATCATACATGGCAGTCCTGCACTGGGCGGAACTTGCTGAACTCAAAAAGCACTTTGCTCTGTGTTGCCAATCGCAATGCAGAGCGCAAAAACATTCACAATCGTGCATTACGCGGTGGTCTACTAAGATGGATTGCCGTGCAGGATGTTGTATGGGCCCCATTAGATCCTGTTCTACGTGTGAATAATCCCTATATTAATAGGGATTATTAACGTCGTAGCCCACAGCAATTTTAAATTTGTAAAACAGTCCAATATACATCTAATAAAAAATATTGGTTTCCTTTCCAGGTTATAAACAATAAATGTGGCAATGTAATTGCATTAGGGGCTATATACCAGGCAGTTGCTAGGCGATGTGGGGTATGTTGCAACTTAATCGCATTCCCCGATCATTTCTTCCTCGAGTGGCGAGACTCGCGGAACTCGCACGACATTCGCAACCAGCAGAGGTATAAGATAGATCTCGGCAGTGGTGAGCTGCAGCAGATGAACTTGTGTCCTTTCTCGGGATATCGTAACACCAACTTCAGCACATATAGGCCTGATTCCCTATTGATCTCCCTTGTAGCCTCATTCAACAACACTATGGGAGTCATTAATAACTGGTAAATAACTTTTTTCAGTATATTATTCTGAAAGAGGAGTATTAGGAATGACAATCGCTCCTTGTCCTCTGAATAAATATTTAATTTTCACGTTTCGACGAGAAAAATATAAGTGGGTAATTTAAAAGGATATGGGGCCAAAGAAATGTTAAAGTTGAAATATGAGTTAAAAAAAATATGTATTCCAAAATGGTAAACAAAAACCAAAATTTAATTTAAAAAGAAAGTTAGAAACAAATTTAATTATCGATTACCTCAGTCGATTTATTTGAATGAATTTCAACAATTAATAATATGAAAGCACTTACATCACATAATAATTGTGCCACAAGGCTGCGTGTTGTCGCCGACACTGTTCATCCTGCATATAAATGACCTGTTGTCTATAGAGAACATTCATTGCTATGCGGATGACAGTACCGGTGACGCTAGATACACTAGTCGCGCCAATGCCCCTCGGTCGCTAGTAGAAGAGAGTCGGGTTAGACTTGTGTCTGAAGTAGAGAACTCCCTGGAGCGAGTTTCTGAATGGGGACGACAAAATCTTGTCCAGTTTAACCCCACAAAGACACAGGTCTGCGCATTTTCTGCCAAAAAGACCCCATTTGTCCCTGCGCCACAGTTCCAAGGAACACAACTTACTATCTCCCATAGTATCGGGATCCTTGGGGTCGACATAACGAACGACGTGCAGTTTCGGGGTCACCTGGAAGGCAAGGCTAAACTTGCCTCCAAAAAGTTTGGTGTGTTAAACCGGTCCAAGCAGTACTTCACTCCGCGGCAACGACTTGCGCTGTACAAAGCGCAAATCAGACCGCATATGGAGTACTGCTCACATCTATGGGCCGGAGCACCAGCTTACCAGACTGACCCCCTCGACTCCATCCAGCGTCGCGCCGTTCGTATCGTCGACGATCCCATACTAACAGGCGGGTTAGAATCGCTTAGCCTTCGAAGAGACTTTGCGTCTCTCTGCGTATTCTACCGCCTGTACAACGGAGAGTGTTCCGAGGAACTGTTTGATCTGGTGCCAACGCCTCATTTTTACCACCGCACCGCTCGCCAGCGACGGGATGTTCACCCTCATTTCCTTGAGCTCCCACGCTCAACTACGCAACGGTTCTCCAGAACATTTATTCCGCGTACAACAATGATCTGGAGGGAACTTCCCGCCGCGGTTTTCCCTTTGCGCTATGACATGGGGTTCTTTAAGAAGGGCGTTATAAAATTTCTTAGAGGTCGGCAACGCGTTGGCGACACCCCTGGTGTTGCAAACGTCCATAGGCGACGGTAACCACTTTTCATCAAGTGGGCCGTCTGCCTGTTTGTCTACTTAAGGCAATAAAAAAAAAAAAAAAAAAATTATTGATTCAAAATAACAAAAAAATATCAACACAATAAAAAGCAATATTAAAATCTCACTCGTCAATTTTACAATCTTGACCCAAGAATATATGAAAGTGCATCCTTATATTTTATTACAAACTTAATACTTCATAACTACTTGAAATCAAATCCACACACCGTGTATACTTAGAAAAAAACCACGTAACAATAGTGTTATCTTACCATTATTATTTAATGCCAACTATACTTTCAGTGCTAACTATACTTCCCCTATAAATAGGAGCCCCTAGCCCACTAGAGAGACGGTTATCATCTGTTATTATAAAGATCTCAGTCTTTCACATTTTGAACATTTGAGGGCTTCATAACATATGGGCGTATACGCAAAAGTACCATTTTTTCTTACTTACTAAAATCTATGAAATGTTACAATTTAGAAAGTCTTATCAGTATGCAAGTGTACCTAAATAGAAGGGTATTCCAAATTTCAGCCTTATACAATCAACCAGTTTTGTTTTATTCACAATTTTGTCCCTTGAGTAAAACTGTACTTTTGTCTGTACTACGACCTTTGTTATGAAGCCTCGATATACATAAGACATTTTTTCTCGCATGTTAATGAAGTAATTTCTTTGGGATACGCGTGTATAGTACGTGCGAAATTTAAATTCGTTCTCGAAGTTTGTATAATTTATTGCGGAGAACACAATTGTAAAGTTCACGTGGTGGTGTGCGTAGATTGAGTATATTGTGCTCTCGTTCGTCGATTAACCGGACTCGCAGGGTCGTCTTTATCTGGGGGTGCATAGCACCCATACTCAGGGCCCTAGAAGGCGCAAGCCAGTCCCCTTATACACACTAGTACTATATTCCACATGACTATGGCAAAATTCATACATCAATTAGCTTTTGACAAAAATAACTTTTACGTAATATATAAACAGTTTAACTTGATTGTGAAAACGGCTGGGGTCCTTAAGAACATAAAACTTGAAAATAATTTTATGGTGCTGGTAAAGTCCATTTCACGAAAGAAGTCCCGCAGACGCAGCGCTGTAGTCGCGCGACATAATGTTGCCAGGGTTAAATACAAGGAAATCAGGGTATAATTTATCGATCATTTACTTTCATTTAATTAACTACTACGACTCGAATATTTAAGTAAAAAACAAATTGTTTTTAATTTAATGTATTTTTAATATGGGTACCTATTTGATGTCCATACTGGTAAGGTCAGTTTAGTGAAAAATAAATCTTCCTGTAATTTCTAAAATATAAAATGAAGATGTTCGACCAACTTTAAATTAGAAAAATAAAATAACATTTTAAAGTTTTATTGAATAATTATGATTGGTCATACTATGATCACTGTCAGAAGAGTGAATAGAAACAGAATCAGATTCTGTTTCACTATCACTAGCCGTGGATACAATAAATCGATCCATTTCTTCGTCCATAAGAGCATCATTTTTTAAATATTCTTCCTCCAAATGCTGTACATGTTTACACTGAGCTGCCCAATCTTCCGCTGTAACAGTCCCAAAAGCCTCTTCTCTTAGGCGTACAATTTCTTTTGGATCTTGGCCCACGTTTTTCGCTACCCGTCTCTTTACAAGGCTCCACATTTTTTCGATCGATTGAGATCGCAGTGGTATGGCGGCAATTTTAGCAATTCATGGTTGTGAGATTTTAATAATGCATCCACGGCATATGTAGGTGGACCTTTGTTTTGTTTAATTAATTCAAATAATACAGCTTTCGTGAATTTTTTGCCGTATAGCGCACAAATCAAACCCATCCAAGTCGAACTTTTTGGCATGCGGGCGACTCTTCCCTGGGGTGACGATAACTTAAGAAGTACTCGCGTAACTCTGGTTACAGTTTTCTCTGACAAACCTTCAATAAAATGAACAAGTTTGAATGATTGTTTTCGTATTTAATTACATTATTGTTGAATATAACTTTAAGGACCCTTTCCTCATTAGGGACAGGATGATTTTCGTACTTTACCCCTTAAAACGGCTCTGCAGACTCGCGTAGCATCTCTTTCGCGCTTGTCACTGTCAGTTGCAATAAACGTTAATGTAGATACGACCTGTGGCATTGTATTAATAAATATCAATGCTTCAATAAATATCTTATTTTTACAGGTACAAGCAAAATGCTTCTTATCTCATAGAATTTTCATCAAACAATACGGGCAATTACAATCAGTATAGTAAATTCATAAAAGCTTTACAAGAGAATGCCCAAGAACCTTTGGTCTATACACCCATTCATATTAAATGTGTAAGTATACATCATTACGAAAAGCAAAGAGGTTAACACACACGACCAGTTAGAATAATAATCCATTTTTCCTCCCAAATTTGAATTTCCCCTCCCTACCCCATCCCCCTATTCCTATCCCATTCCTGCTGTCCGATCCCTCTATCTCAGTGCCCTATCCTATCCTAAAGGCAAACGCATTAGTTCCGCCTCTGGTGTTGCAAACATCTATAGGCGACGATAACCACTTTCCATGAGCTAGGCCGTCTGTCTGCTTTGCAATAAAAAATGGAACAATCGAATTTCCCACACTACTCCCGAACATATAAAATGGACTGCTTAAATTAGTCTTCGCAAGGAAGTAGGTCATTACATGCATTTGGACAAGATGAAAATTTCTATTAATTATTTATCCGAGATCAATTTATCTTGAAGCTAAAGGTTATTCAAATTACGAGCTTGGGTACACCCGTAAATGCTTAAACTATATTTTAAATCTACCTACGTGGGACACTTGAAAAATTTAGCGAAAATAAAATAAAATGTTCTGTAGGTAAATGTTTTTTATTAAATCCTTTCAAAGTACTCTCCACCAGCACCTATTTAAAGTTTCATCTGAACCAGTTTTCGAAACACTTTTGGAAGGCGTTAATTCGTTTTGAAACACCCAAACCGTCGACTGGCTTTTCGTTTCTAGATCGTATTATTAAGTCCAGGACTGATCCCCTGTAATGATGTAAACACGCCGAGACGAGCCTCCTTCAATTTTGTTTATCCTATTACGGCACCGTTTCACCTGGGCTTACTTCTGAGCATCGGTGAAGTTGCGCGGCACCCAGTGTGAAACAATCCTCCTCACGCGAAGATGCACATGTAGAATATCGTGAAGGCTTCCCGAACCAATCTGCAGTACGTGCTGAATCTCTTTATACGTAACTCGCTTATTGTTTTGGATTTTTTCACTGCTAGCACATTTTCTTCTGTAACAGCCGTCAAAGAGCGACCGCTTCTTTCTTTATCCCCTAAAATTAGCCGACCGCGCTTGAATTCGATGTACCAACCATACACGGTTTCCTCAGAAGGGCCTTCATCCATGAATACCATTTGAAGTCTATTGTACGATTCGTCCGGTTTCAGGCGACACTCGATCGTAAAAAATCATAGATTCAATTTGAATCATTTCTCTTTGAATCATAGCGCGAAAATGTTCCCGGCGCAGACCCATTTTTCAATGAAACCATTGCTTTTAAAATAGATTATAACTAGCCAGTCTCTCATACAAAAAACTTTTTTCGCAACACTTTCTGAGTGGCCTGCGATTTACCCAAAACGTAAGTTCACTAGAATTACTAATTAATTGTATTGAATTACTTTTTCAGTTTCACGAAATGAATCGACGAGTTATCTTATGGTTAATATATGATGTGCTGTCTTATACTACGACCAAACAACTTCTAAGACAGGTAAATAATTAAATATATATTTTACAAGCATTCTAAAGTTAATGATCGTAACTTTTGTCATAGCATCCACAAAGTACTGCCATTTAAAAATACTATAAATCACTAAATAAATTCCGTATTGACAGAGAAATCGAGTAACATACAAAAAAAGAAACGAAACGAATTGGGAATCTCTGCCTTTTGAAAGTCATGTATTTAAATACATAGGTATAGGTGTATACATACATAATAAGCATAGATTTAATTCATGACACATAATATTAATAGAAAAATACTTGACATAAACATAATTATTAGTATATAGCATTTACAACATGTATATAAAGTTGCTATTAACATGGAAATCGTAACAAACATACAAAGATCATTTTGGAGTCGATTAAAAATGTCTTTGTACCGTCCAGTTACTTCAAGTAGTGACCATGTACGAATCGAGTGTAGACAATGAGTATTCCTTTTATAATTAATTGAATTCGCTTTTGCCATGTTCAGTCATTTTAGTCTCTAAATTTAACGTTAAAGATTTTTTATAAAACTGCTTGAATTAATATAACAGCCTATTATAATTTTCTTATATCTACGTAGCCTTTTCATCCGTGCAGGAACGGAGAAAGAATACAATTTCCTGCGGCCCGGCGGCCTGTCGTAAGAGGCGACAAAACAACCCACAGCCAGGTGGTAGGGCATTTGCCCGACTGGATGGCTACCACCCCTGGTCTAGAGTATGTCGCCATAACAACCTTGTGTTGTGTTCCGGCATTAGTGACCAGGTTCCAGGCTCCCTAAAGAGAGCAGCAGCGCATTCGTAGCACCTTTGGTGTTGCAAATGTCCATAGGCGATGGTAACCGCTGTCCATCAAGTGGGCCGTCTGCCTGTCTGCTGAACTCCTGCAATAATAAAAAAAAAAAAAATAGAAAAATCTTCGACTAATTAATTAGACAAGCCAACAGTCCGAAGCAAACTGGAATAAATAACTAAGTTATTCAACATTGTATTTGTATTCAACATTATAAATTAATTCATACAAAACAGTTCAGGTTCACCAAAGGTCGTTCCACTACCGATGCAGGTGTTGAGCTTCTAAAACACATTTATGGTGCTTGGGAAGGGACACAGAATGCCATTGGTGTATTCTGTGACCTGTCCAAGGCATTCGATTGCGTTGAACACGTGACCCTCCTGAAAAAGCTCAATTATTGATCCACAATTACGGATTTCTTATTAATTTATTTTAGGTATTGCCTAAGCATCGTTAATTCCAATTAATTAAATATAGTTCTCTTTCCCTTTTTTATTATTAAAATGCACCATATAGGTACCTAGTCCAGTCATGAGTTCTGTTACAAACGAAAATTAATTAATTTTTTACTAAGTAATAATGGACTCTTAATAAAACTTTTTGCACATATTTATTTAAAAAAAAATCGAAACGGCCACCTTTGGCTTTGATCCAGGCTTTTAATTTGTCTGGCCTCGATTCTATGGTCTTACACACGGTTTTATTTATTTATTTAATTTGTTTGGGAAACATACAATAATTAACATTCTTAAATATAAAACACAAAATTAATACTTATATCAATCAAGTTTCCACTATAAAATAATTTATATAATGATTTTTTTTTTTAAATTGGCTCAAATGGTTAATCACAATAAAGAAACAAAAAGAAATAAACTTACGATACGAAAATTAACTAAAATGTAAAATTAACATTATTCTAAGTCATTGGATCATTCTAAATTACGAATTTTCTTAATTTGGATTTTAAATTGATGTAGGTTACCTATGAAAGGATCAATACTTGTGAATAAAAGTGTAAGTTTCATGGAATATTTAACCACTGCTTGTTCCAGAGATATCTTAGCGACTCAATGTCGGTGTATCGTTTAGGGCAGATCATGTTCTCTAAACTGACCATAATTTATAGTCTAAGGGTTTCAGATCTGGGCTAAACGAGGGCCAGTCTTCAGCTCTTATAAAGTCCGCAACATTGGTTTCGACCCAAAATTGTTCGTGCCTTATGACCAGATGCAAAGCCCTGCTTTAAAGTCCACGGTACATTCTTAAACAGAGTATTGCTGAGTGGTTTTACATCACGATCCCAGCCGGTCTCTCGATACACTTTGGCTAAAATCTTCACTTCTTTTTCGCAAAAACGTAGCTTTGTGATTTCTTAATAAGAGACTCCCACCAAACCATCACTGTAAGACGATCGCCACGGCCATATCTTTGCGTCCATTTACGCAGCTTTTTTAGAACTATAAGCATACACTTCCTACATTTGCCTTGTTGTAGTGATTTACAATCGTAAATTTTTTTATCAGTAAAGAGATTTCTGTGCCTTTCACCTGCATATCGAGACAGGTGGTTTGATCGATCGACTCTATTTTACTGTGTATTTACGGCAAGGGAGTTTTTGTCGAGGACTGAAAGAGGGTTTTGTGTTGTGCAGTATTATTTTCTAAGAACTCCGTTGAATGGCGTCAGTTGTAGCCTACAATACAACTACGCTACTATACGAAGACTTATACATCAGAATTGGCAGTATGGACTGAAGGTTCCTTTGCCTGCCTTTGTGGCGAGTTCTGCTACTACTACTTACGGTCAGACTAGTTATTGACGTGTTCACAGAAGACGGTGCGGAGACGTTGTAGTCGTGTAAAATACGCAGTGGGCATGATATGTTACCAAAAGCGGGCCGGGTACGTGTGCGTGGTCCGCGGGTGGGACCTGCAGCCCTCCGCGCTGCATTCCTCCGAGCTCAACGGCCTGCAGTACGGCCGGGAGCAGCCCTTCTACCAAGTAGTTGCGGTCGACCAGTCCGACAGATATGTCGCCCAAGGTAACTAAAATCAGCTATGCTTACAGATGAAACTAAAAAAATGTTTTTTACCAACAATAGTGAGGGTAACGAATAGTCAAATAGACTGACAATATCTTCTTACAAAATGTCGCAGTCTCTTACAATTTGTATGAGCGAGAAAAGTTATGATGCCATAGCAATAACTAGTCAAAAAACGTATTAATTTTTGTTCAAGCAGTAATTTTAATTATTTTTATCATGTATTTTAGCGCCTGCTCTTTAATAATATGTAAATTATTTTAGAATTTGTTGTAGGTAATATTATAATATATATCATCAATCCAATTCTGTGTGTATTTGTTTTCAGAGAATCTTATAGAAGTGGTGCATCCAACTCGCTTGTATCACTTGGAAGATGTTATAGCCCGCGAATTTACTCATTTTAACGGTTTCGCGTATGTCCCCAACAACGAGAAGCGCTTCGAGTATCCTGAAGATAATGCCTACGTTAGTATGTATCAAAATCGCGCAGACTTGTTGAGGCAAAAAATACAAAATTTGGTATAAGCTTCAAATAACACGAACTCGTGACATTGTTGTTAACCTAATTTATGTTATTATTTTATTTAAGTTATCGATGTTTATAGTAAATAAATATGTACATTTATCACACTGAGACCTTACTTACCTGTATTGCTACAAATAAAGATTCATTCATTCGCATTTAGGAAACAAATCATTACACAACTGTTCATGTATATTAGCCTGAACAAGAAGTACCCAGGGCGACGAAGTTGCTTTTTTGCCACTGGGGGCGCTGACGTACTGACCAGTAGCCAATCAGCGCGCGGTATTTTTATTGCATCAATTGTAAATATTTATGTAGTGTTTATTAAAAAACACAATTGAATATTGAAGATTTTATATTTTTATGAATATTGATTTTGGCGGGACTTTATCTGCTATAATGTTAACGATCTTTGTTAATTGTTAATGACGTCAAATATAGACAGATAACCTATATTTAACATCATTAACAATTTCGCATACATATAACGCATTAAACCTATCGTCATGTCTGCGTGAAACGCCCAACAGATATATAATCTGTAGTAACTGCTCATTAAAAAAAATATGTGGCACTGATATTGATTTTAAAATAGATAAAATTAAGCATAAGACTTAAGAAATGATGCGTCTTTTATTATAGGCGTACCAGAGACTATTCATGATAAGTTATTACAGCCTGAAATATGGCCAGTAAATGCGGAATTTAGTGAATGGATTTAATTTCGGAGATCTCCGAAAAATCAAATCGGTGGAAAATAGATTAATAGACATATTTTACCATTCGAGATTAAATAAATGCATTTTACAACAATAATCATCGGGGCCAGATTTATTTGCTTCTACTGAAACTGGATAAAATAAATCAATACCAGATGCGGAAATCGCACCACCTAGTTATCACATATTGAGATGCCTTACAATGTACGGAAGAAAGCAAGGGGCGCTCTTCTCGTGGCCATACACCGGCTTGAACTACGAGCGATATCGTTACCGACGCACTTCAATAAAGACGAATATCTGTACGAATTAGTTTGCGCCACCGTACATGTGAACAATATATTTTTATTTTCATGTTCCGTACTGTACATCTCACCTAACAGTAATGGAAATAATTATATAGCGATGTTCAAGGTCTTAGAAAAATTATGTGTAAAATAAAAAGATGGTATTGTGATAGATTTTATTATATACTCCGCAAGCATAAATATATCTGCGTATTATATGTTATGAGTATGTTTATATATTATATCTATAATGTATTATGTGTACCACGCTATCGTACTGGTGATATCTGTGATGATAGCGATGTTTGTGAGTTAATAAATAAACATTATCGTATATGAAGTCGCACCATTATGAGTATCTCTTAACAGTAAGAATTTGAGGTTGTGTATAATATTTTACGACTTACACAAAATAATGACACTGCAGTAGCTACGCCAGTTACAAGAAGGCGTTGTGATTTTATTTTATATTAGGATTATATAGGGATATGCCCGCGATTTTGTTCACTTTTGACAGATACGTAGATTACAGTTATTTCGTCAGTATTTAAAAATCAAAGGGTATTTTCAACAGGGCAACGGATTTTTACTATGAAAATACACGAATTCCAAAGATTACCGTAAAACCCGGGATAGGTAATATTACTAAAGGCACACATATCTAGATTTACTAAAGATTTCTAATAAACATAGCAACGGTCATATCAATATAGGTAAATCCTAATATCATATGGTTTCGAAAAAAATCCGGGAATATAAAAAGTCCCGGATTGTATTGTTTTAGTATCGAACGGATCCGAATCGGCTGACTTTTATGTAGTATATAATACCCAATTTAAAACCCTCCCGAGAAAATTCCCAGAATATAAGTTATAGGATCATTTGATAAATCAATCAATCAGTCTTTATTTGCAAAAAACATAGGTACATGAATAGGTGTTGCATAATATAAAGTTTCCAGTATGTTTTGTCATTTACATGACGTGCAAATATACTCGCATAACCCTAAACAAATGTTTACAAATTAATTTAATTAAATATACATGTCAAAAAAATAAAAATGAATTGTTAAACATTTTAAAAACAAAATTTAAATTAGTGAAAATATTAAACTTAAAAATGTCAATATTATTATCTTATTTTATTGTATTGTCATTAATATATTCGTCTACGCTATAGTATAATATATTAAGTAAAAAAGTTTTCATATAGGGTTTGAACCGATTCAATGGTAGCCCGCTAATATTGGTGGGTAATTTATTAAATATTGTTATTGCTATACAATATGCGTTTTTCTTAAACAATGATAATCTAATCGATGTGAAACATAGTTTTTCTTTATATCTGGTTCTACTACCTTCCACCTCATATTTTGATTTCAATAAATAAGTGTTTTTTTACAAAAATACAAATTTCCAGAATGTACAAACAATGTAAAGGAAGAATTGCAAGCTTTTTAAATAAGGGCTTACAGCTATCAAAATACGATGGTCCACAAATAGCTCTAATACACTTTTTTGTATTTTAAAAATTCTATTAACATCTGTAGAGTTCCCCCATAACACAATACCATATCTAAGTACTGAAGAAACGTATCCGTGGTAGGCACACATTGCTGCTTTTAACCCAACAACATGTCTTATCCTACTTAACACCTAAATAAAACGATCGAGCTTTTTTGCTGTCTTTTCGATGTGCGCTTTCCAATTACAATGCTGTCAATTGTAATTCCCAAAAATATACAGTCGTCTACGTTTTTTATATTTATTCGAGTTATGATTAATATTAAGTGGACTTTTAAGTTTAGTATAATTGGTTTGGAATTGAATGTAGGTTGTTTTAATCATATTAATTTGCAAATTATTTTGATGAAACCATGTGATAGCTGAATTTATGTCATTGTTAATTTGTCGTTCTAGTTCATTTTTATTATTTGCTATAGATATTAATGTTGTATCGTCTGCAAACAGTATACTATATATCACTATTTAAAGCGTCTGGAAGATCGTTAATGTATAAAAGAAACAATAACGGACCTAAAATGCTTCCTTGAGGCACTCCAACATTATTTTGACGGTAGGACGATCTATAACATATTTTGTGATGTTGACATATTTTACTGATTTCAACACATTGGTGTCTGCCATTAAGATAATTTTTTATCCAATCATTAGCAGTGCCTCGTATACCGTAGCATGATAGCTTAGACAGTAATGTTTTATGGCAAACTAAGTCAAAAGCTTTTGTCATATGAAGAAATGTACATGCAACTAAACTCGAATCATTCATTTTTTCTGTAATCCTTTTCATTAAATTGAAACAGGCAAGAGAAGCTGAGTTATTTTTCCTGAATCCATATTGAACCATTTTCAATATATTACACGACTCTGCAAAATTATTTATTTTATTGAACATTACTTTCTCAAATATTTTTGAAAAGACTGTTATTAACGTAATAGGTCTATGGTTAGTCATATCAGTTCTCTCCTTTTTTGTATAACGGTTTTATTATTGAATTTTTTAGTCGAGTTGGAAATCGTCCCTGAGTTAGTGATAAATTAACAATATGTGTCAAGGGTGTTAAAAGACTTGATACACTTTTTGATAATTGATGTTCTAATATCGTCATATCCTGTTGCTTTTGTGGTCCAAGTGTTTTAGCATAGTTGATACAAATATTTTTTTTCCGTTTTTTATTGCTTCTAGCTAAATGATACTCTAAATATAAACATCGTTTTTTAATGCAGCATTTTTTAAGATTTTTGGTCAACCATTTGTTCTTTATAGGTTTATTTAATTGTTTGACTGTTATAAGTGGGAAACAAAGATCATAAAAAAGTCTAATAGTGTCATGAAATAAATTAAATGAGTTGTCTGTATCACTGCTGTTAAAGACCTCTGAGAAGCTTAAACAACTTAAATAATCACAAAATTTGTGTACATTTTCATCACTAAGACCTCTAACTTTTTCGAACCAATAGCTTTTATTTTTGTATATATTATGGTTACTGTTTTCAATTTTAATATTAAGTAATTGTCCTGTTTCGTGGTCTGAAAGTCCTAGTGAGTAAATTTTAGATGTTGCATTCGGGATGTTACTACAATTAAATCAATACATGAATTCTTTCTAGTCGGAGTTTTGATGTGAATTTTTAAGTTATGATTTGCAAGAATAGAAATAAGTTCCTTAGAAATGTTATTAATCTTTAATATGTCTATATTCCAGTCTCCACATAATATAATTTTTTTGTTCGATTTTTTAGTGATTTCATGCACTAGACGTTCCAATTTTTGTAAAAATATCGTAACATTTGATGTTGGTGTTCTGTAAAAGCATAAGACAAGTAGGTTATAATTAATTATTTCAATTGCACAACATTCGAAAACATAACTTTCCGCTGGTACAATAAAGCTGATTTCTTTAAATTCAAGATAATTTCTTAAAAGTATACATGAACCACCCCTTCC
This sequence comes from Dendrolimus punctatus, assembly GCA_012273795.1. Lineage (NCBI taxonomy): Eukaryota > Metazoa > Arthropoda > Insecta > Lepidoptera > Lasiocampidae > Dendrolimus > Dendrolimus punctatus. Next base: position 10,736,669 of record CM022537.1, read on the forward strand.
TTGATTATCACGAGAAAAATATGAACCCATCTTATAACCATTAATTTTAAGATTTGTCTCAGTACCACTCTTCAAATGTTTCAGTAAGACATAATGTCTACATCTCCCAAATCGTTATTAGAATCTAACAATGTAATACTTAACAAATCTCTTTTACTAAGTATTCCAGCAATGTTTTGATGTAGAAGTTTGCAGGTTTTTATTTCATGAGAATTTTTAGTTACGAAAAAATGTTTCATTATTATATGTTTTATTAGAAATTATTCCTTTACCCTGCCTAACAGTTTTTTCGAAAGATTTCCGGCATTGTTGTTTGACGTAATTTCTTTCTATCAATAGAATTTATCCGGTTAAATTTATGTCTAGTGTATATTTCAGAAAAATTTAATATATAATCTGTATAATATCTTTTGTGATCTATTTCAAGGACTGTCTAATGCTATCCTTCTAGTGAAATAGTATCGAAATCAAGTATTATTTATGCATTCTAAAATGTAACATACCCTGGAATATTCGCGCGCCATTCTAGGGACACAAAGTATTCTAGCATTTAAAAACGATGTAAGATATCATTCCGGGAAAAATCCTGTGATTTTGGGAAATAAAAAGTATCAAACATTTTATTAAATAAAATTTCCTATCGATCAGTAAAAAAATCGTATTAGGATCCAAAAACGAGATTCAATCTGGTCACTAAATCATTCTAAGAAAAATTCTCGGGATAGAAAGTAGCACAGATTTAAGTCTAAGAATTAGTTACCGATCAGCGGAAAAAGCATCGAAATCGGACCCGTAGTTTTTAAGTGAATCCCGAACTACAGGCATACCGACAGACAAGAAATTCTAAAATAGTCTATACCAGTTGGGTTTATAATAGCTTCGATGTTTAGAATATATGTATTATAAATGATTTCGGCGTTTTAAGTATATTATGACCTGTGTAATTGACGCGGTTGGAGAGAAAATAAAACAATATATCTACAAATTATTTTTTTTATTAATTTCTTTTGCAGTGCTAGTTGCCGACAATTATAAGACGAGATCTTGATAATTTTATTATTTACATTAATGTGTGCTAGGCTTCTTAATTCCAAGAGTTTTCATGGCACTACTAAATTAGACATACAAATCTTACAGATATCTGCTTGATTGAGCTTTAGGAAGATGGCCCGATGTGAAGTAAATAAAACAATTTCGACATGAAAATATTAAGTACTTATTATGTTAACATACGTAGCGGAATTATCAGCATTCTAAAAACTAAATTACACTTTAATTTAGCACAACACTGTGTGAGAAAAAAACCAGATTAACAACCATGACCGCAATTTGGTAACTTAAACAGCTATATTTGGCAAAATTAAGAAAAAAACCTTAAAGACAAACTTTCTATAAAGATCTCAAGGAATGATAGTGATTCTTTCCCCAACAGTGATATAGAGATACAACTTAAATTGGTTTCGATTTGATCATGAATGATATTTCATTTCTGATGGGGGACGATGGTTTATATAATAAACAATTTCCTTTAAAACACATGCATCCAAGCACAAGTCTAGTTAACGAAGTCAGTAGAATAACTATGGTACACGTAAATGAAATTAGTTATTCAACATCAAAGAAACATCATAAAATATTAAACGAATTTGGACCCTCTAAGCTAGATCCCATATTTCAAATTTATTTAACTCTGAACTGTACCAAGCAGTTGTTTATCAAAAATAGCATATTTAATATAATATCCAATTGTGTGTTATTATTATTACAGGTCTGTTCCAACTAATTCCAAAACAGAGGTATACGTCATAAAAATATTCCATTCAAAGAAACTACTGTGTATGCGTATAGTTAGGTTTGTAATCGTGTTGGAATAGACCTTACATTTAAAACTTAGAGCATTGTCAAATACTTTAATTTACATTTTGAAACAGATTTAACTAAAAATTGCTTTGAAATAAAATTAATTGTTCCATTATTCTCAAATTAAAGATAAAAGTGATTACATAACTATGAGCTATTTACTAAAAAAAATAGACTTACAAGGTTGGCAGCGAAATACTAAGTTGTCGTCGCAACAAAAGCAATGTCTGTATTCTAGAATGGCAGTCAATCTTTAGTCAAAACCATGGAAGACTATTAGAGGAATAAACAATCCCAATTTTTTATTATCTTGCCTTTACTTCTAGTGCCGCTTTGTTCACTGAATGTCATTACTATCAATGCAGTATTTGGATTTTTGGCACTTGACAATAAATTCAAAATAAAGTATATAAAAGAGCATATGTTTAAATACTTTCAATTAAGTTACTTTCAAAATTTCATGAATTTTATTACTGTTTAAATAATAATTAACAATTTGACTAATTAGAATTATAACGTGATAATGCATTACATCCATACAGAATCAAGGAAACTATGACTTTTATATACTAATAAAACTATTTCTATTGATCGACTGTCAAATACCCTATTCTGAAAGTCTGTTTAAGACAATTAAAATGAAAGGTACAATCCTGTAATTACCGAATAATTTAATTTTAAAAAAATTAACGTTAATTGAAAGTATGTTTTGTTAAGCTTTTTTATAGATACCAAAAGTGTGAGACAATGGTTTATAGCTTTCACTGGTCAATAGTAGAAGTGTGAAAATTAAAAATGAATGAAAATGTAGTATATCGGGGCTTCTTTCGATTTACTTTTTAAAAAGGGAATTGTCATTCCTAAATAATTATTCTTCTTCCATAGTCAAAAATTAGGAAAATATGCTTTAATTTCGGCCGTAAACTATCTCAAGCTTCGTTTCACATCTAAGTACTATTCTAGAATACTAGACTTAAGTGACTTTAAAACAGAGTGATTTTATTAACATGACTGCACCAGTGTGATATTACATTTAGCAAAATATAGAATTCTAATATATTTTGTGATTGTAATTATCCGCCTTGGATTTAAAACTAAGCACCATATAATCGAAATTAGTAGGGACTTGAATAGAGTCTGAGATAAGGAAAGAAATAAGACTATTCGAAGTAATAGTGATGTACTTTCAGATCACAAATAAAAAAGGTTTTAATGCATCTCAAGAATAGCTAAAGAAAGCTGCGCAATGCTTTATTTTATATAAGAAAAGCGTCTACTGCGTAGCCATGAGTTGCCCTAACTATATTAAATTTAGAAAATATCAGTTGCTATGCATTAAAAAAATCGATAAGTTTTTTAAGCATTGCGTAAATTTTCACAGGATTAATAATGGCATTTTGCATTCGATTCCAGTCAAGTGCGCAGAATCACTCCGTTTCAAAGAAACTAGACCCTTAGAGTAGAGATCACAGATGCGACGAAACGACGACTGAACACAACGTCATAATTGGGCAAAAAAGCTCGAGCAGTTCACCTGCTCCAAATATTCCGCCCGAAAACATAAATGTTAAAAGTTAAACAAAATATGAAAGCACATTAAACCTATTACAGCTAAAATTAGGCAGGTATTTTCTGTTTAGTTTAAAAGTATCCACCACTAGAATTTACAGTAACTGGAACTACATGTATAATATAAAGCAAACTATAAATTAATGTGTTGGAAACGTATAAGTCGCGTCGTGGTGAGTAAAATTAACATTTGGATCAAGTTAATTGTGATATTTAAATTTAATTTAGCTGTACGTTAGTGATTGAGGCACTCCATTGACAGTCTTTGATTTAAGGACCCCGTTCTCGTACGACATCACTGTTTCGCGACCATTTTCTGTTACCCTGTAAAAATTAAATTCATACATCAGTCAAATTTCATAAACATGCAACACTATCAAATCGCAAGATAAAAGTAATCACTTTAAATAAATTAAAAACACTATCGGCAAACTATAATACAAATCAAACAAAAATGAAGTGAACTGAAATTCATTTAATTAAGACCTGGCTTTAAGGCCTAGTTGCCAAGCCATAAATATTTTAAAATAGCAATCACTTGCCGAGTAGTGTTGTAACTTTGACTTGTTGTGAAAGTGGTCGTTTACGCAGATTCATATGATGAACAGGACATGTATCAACGATATGAGGTCTACATATAATTTTATATTATTGTAATAAATAAATACTTGACTAATTAAAGGGGAACTTTATGGTATGTCTTACAACTACCGAAATATCTAAACACATGTCATGTCAATTACACTAATTGATTCTCCAAAATCGAACGCTTTAAGCGCTCTGGTGAGTGTGAGATATTGCATAATGATTTATCTGTGACACTCGACAGAAAGTAGTAACTAGTAATAAGGTTTTGCAAAATTGTATAACATTAGATAAATATAACTTTAGGATATTAATTATTTATTATTAAGCAAAAATTGTGGGTTAAAAATTTGATTGGAAAATTATAACAGTATAAAGAAGTTTGACTTTTCGAGCTCTCATAAGAATTCTGTCATTTATCCTAATTCAAAACTTACAATTTGGCGGAGACCAAGTTTAACAACTGAAATTAGGAAAAAGTATTCACAAGACTGATTAAAAAAAATGCAGAATTATTATATGATAAGAATGAGAACTGACTTCTTGGTGGTTATCTTCTTCCCGTTGACGACGCGCGTGGTGGTGGTAGTGCTCCTCATGTTCGCGCTGCCGGGCCCCGCCAGCGAGCTGTTGAACGTCGAGAAGGAGGTGAACGCGTTCCCGTTGGTAGCCGCCGCGTGCGCGAATATGTCGTCCAGCCCGTGCATGCCGAACCCGAACGGGCTGAACAACGACGACGTCAGCGACGTGCTCGGGTGGCTCCGCCGCCCGTGGCCCCCGTGCCTGTGCCCGTGCCCGTTTATCTCTGCAACCAACACGATTCTATCGTCATGATACGATATATTTTTTTGAAGTGAAACTTCTATATAGAAGGTCGTAAGAAAATTTTAAATTGAAGTTTTACGGGCAGGTTTTCAAACTAGACAAGTACATTAACAATCTACCCGTAAAACTTCAAGTTAAAATTTTGTTGCGATTCATTTTGTCACTTGTCAGTTGAAGTTTTTCCACTTGTCCGTTGCGATTCATTTTTCAACTTGTCCGTTGCGATTCATTTTTCAACTTGTCCGTTGAAGTTTCACTTCTAATATGTGTCCCAGCACACAATTCGATTTTTTTTTTTGAGGCGGGGAAAATTCGTTTCGCACTCTACCGGGTCCTTTACTAGGGACTAGACCAAAGCGACGAGAGGTGACACCACGAATGGGCACCAGAGTCAAATCGATACTCCACTAAAACCACCCTCCTCCCATGAGCTCCGGCGCTTATAGTGGCAAGAGCGTGTGACTTAGAATGTAGTTTTTTTTCAGGCGGGGGAAATCTATTTCGCACATAGCGGGTTCTTTGCTAGGGTTTAGACCGTTGTCGATTATTGAGGCATTTCACTAAGGGCAATCTAAACAGTAACCGACCGGCTTGTGTGGAGTCTCGAACCGATGGACAAATGCCCAGAAGCTAATACGCCACTAAAACCACCCTCCTCCCATGTGCCCCGTGCTTTATGGTAGGAAAGGCATGAGACTTAGAACGTAGTTACGCCCACACCTAAGCCTAACCCACCTCAACGACTTGTCTTGACACAGGCCATGTCTAACAGCAGACTTATATTGGACTGATAATGAAATTGATATTTATTTAAGCTCTCAACAATATCTTTATATATAACATTCTAATATTAACGTGTATGTCATTGCACTTCTTCTAAACAGTTGGATTATGATGACATTTTTTGTGTATGTTCAATGGGTTTCGAGATGGCTTAGATTCACAGTTAGACCCGGTAGGTGGCGCTACAATCGGAAACTAAATTTTACTTTTTTTAGAACAACGTCTGCCGGTTTTCTATATCTTTTTATAAAAAATATTTTGTATCTATAATCTCGACATGAACGAAAGCACTGTTGAGATTATTCTATTTTTAAGAAACACGTAACTTATTATAATCAGTGACGTAAAGGCAACACCTAGTTTTTTATATATAAAATTCAGTATCCGCATGTCCACAAAACTCGAAAAGTAGCCGGCCGATAAGTTGACTATTATAATAATTGATTTTAGATTGAGCAACAGCGAAGCGTTGCCGAGTTTAGCTAGTATCTATTTTATAAAAGTAATAATAATTAATACATTTTTGTTATTTAACCCGCCATTTGTGACGTACCTGTCTGAGAGACCGGGTGGTGCAAAAAAGTCAGATAAATTTTTAACCCGTTACCAATTTGCGAAATGATTTCGAGTAGCTTCCAAACTTGATACCGCCAGTGGTCTATCACGCGCTGGCGACACGAACGCTTTATCTGAAGTTTTGTTGCCAACCCGGTTCGTGAGACCGGGATTACCAACTAGGTAAATGAAATAAACATGCCGAATGTTCAATTCAATGTTTTTATTTCTTCATGTATATTTTATTATTGTCAACTGTTGCATTATTGTACTGCTATATGATCAGAATAATTTAACATGCGTTTAACGATATTTGACAAAAATACATATGCATTTGTTTTACATATAAACAATTGTTTATAAGAATGTCATACGAAAGTAAACACGTTTCGAAGCTTTTTACAAGAAATATTTGTCTTTGATGTAGACAGATTATAGAAACCCTCAGGCAGTCATTGCTAGAAGTGATGGTGAACTCGGAATAAGATAGTTCAAAAGATTTGAGTGGCCGGGAATATATGGGCTAGAACTCTTCATGTTACAAAAAAGTATATTATTAATATGTTTATTAAAGCTACCCTTATCACCTGTATCTTCGCACAAAAAGGTTTCAATATAGTAACTAAGTAACCAAGTTGCAAGTGCAAAAGATAGCTTAGTAGAAGTGCTTGGGATGGTTGGCTTTAAAAAAAATTGTTGATGTTATGACTGTTGAGTGCAAAAAAGCTTCAAGACCAGAAATTTACTTGCCAGAAATGTAAAAAAGAATGCTTGATCATTCAGAGCTTATTTACAGAACCTGCTTGGCTGTTGAAGAAGAATTTTAGCATTCATAAAATATCAAGCTCATTTTTCGTATTTTACTGTTAAAAAGAAAATCACTTTTTATTTGTTTTATAATAATTCTTACTTTGATAAGATCAATAAAAGTTAATACAGTAACAAAAAAAAGTCAATTTGAAGTCATAAATGGCGGATTAACAAACAATACATAAGTGGTTGTAATTTAAAACCTTATTTACACCAGTTTATTGTTAATCCATATAAAAAAAACTCACCAGCAAAAAGATCACCCAGTTGAGACCCGCCGAAAAATTCTCTGAACACCTCCTCGGGATCTCGGAATGTGAATGGGAAACTGGAGTAGCCAAAGTCATAGTCCTCGTCCGCGGCGGAGCGCCGGCCTCTGCCATTGTTCAAACCCTCTTTTCCGTATTGGTCGTAAACGCGACGTTTTCTCTCTGGAGTTCGAAAAAGGACAGTCGCAATGAAATCAGCAATGATCAGCATATATGATCTAATAATGGCAGGCCTCTATCTAAGGTTTTAGTCTAATTTCATGATTATCAACTTTTTATACCACCATGAGAGTATCAGAGGTATTATGATATTCTACTCGAATGTTTTTAAATATAGTTAAGCGACAGTTTTGCTTAGTTACAAAACAGAAATGAAGATGTGTCCTACAAAATTGAACTTATTGTGACTCATATCCTATTTAATGTAAATGTAATGTAAAAAGAATACAAAGACAAGATTAGAACAATCACACAAACTTCGGCGTTGCACTCAATAGGCATTTTTATACGCTCATGATTTGGTTGATGCGGAACACACCGTTTTCAAATTTATAAGTAGGTACTACACAAACTCAAAAGAAGCGAGCAGGGATAATTGACTACAGTGAAAAGCCATTTTCGTGAAGGTAAATCAGTAATAAATTAAAATTATAAAAAAAGGAAAATATGTCAAAGGCATCAATAAAAATTAAAAACCCTCCTAACGAAAAAAAAGTCGCACAGGTGCTCGTTTAAAAAAAATTAAAGTTAGTATTTAAAGTATATAAGGGTCATGTGAGCGTTAAATGTAATTAAAAAATATTTCAGACACTAATTGAAAAATTTAGAAATAATCGAAATTTTACTATGAGTTTAGGGGCCATCCACAAATTATGTCACATGAATTTTACTAGTATGCATTTTTTTACCCTTCCCCTGTCTATGTCACAGCTAGATATAATATTTTGAAATGTGATGGAACGAAACTTAGGCAACTTGTCACACTTCGTCGAACCCCCCTCCACCCCTAACGTATGACGTAATTTATGGATGGCATCATCTATTTATACATGCAAAACACGAATAATTCTGTTAGAATTTTATTTTAAGTTGGCATAGCTATAGGTTATATCTCGGGTCGGGGTATGGAATAGAGTGCCTGTGGGGAAAGGTCAATTATAATCCAGGCAAAATGAGGAGGTCGCACGCACACCGGCCGCACATCAGCCTTATTCATATTCAGTTAGAGTAAGTTAGTAGGTTTCTTTAATTTTCTTAAACTAACCCAATGTGAATAAGACCGAAAATATTTAGAAACACAAAACTTATCTAAAACTGTTCTCAAAAATTAATAATATTTAATAATAAATTCAAAGTTTTTGGAAAAACTTTTTTATTTCTTTTAGGTATCGGCACTCTAAACAGCAACTGAAAGTTTTAGGGTGGATGTAATTTTTTTAAGGTGGGTTTCTATTTATTGTGTGATTTCTATATAATGTTTAGACATTAACATAAGGGTCTAATTCGTGAAGTCATTAGATTACTCATAATTAAAATTTTATAAGATCACTGCAACCTTACGAAAATATCAAATACAATTATGTGTCTGCCTAGGATATTAGTTTAAACAAAGAGTATAAATAACGATTTTAGTAAAATAAAACTCAATCTCAAGCTTAAAAAACGAAAACAACATATTAAAAAAGTAAGGCAATAAATAAAGCTAAGATTTAAGCGATGGCAGCCCTAATGGTTACGCGTAGGCAACATCATAATTACAATCAAACAACTCAATGTAATTATATATTACATGGAGATAGGGATATGTCATATATAGAGATTTCATTTAAAGAAATTAGTGACGCATCACCTTACTAATGCTTTCACAACCTACATGTATCTAAAATCAGTAGAATTTATTTCAGACGTGTAGTTAATAATATTAATGTATAAATAACGTATGCAAGCAAACCAACAGAAGTCAGAAAATAAGGAAACCAATTTTATGACTAATTATAAAATAATATATTAGTAACATTTATAAAAACTGTAGTAATTATGTAGACGACAATGTACGCGCAATACATAGTTTCATTTTTAATATGTGACATCGCTGAGATATTATTTGTCCCTGGAATAAAATTTAGGTAATAATACGTCGTCTAAATTTGTATAATATAAGAAAATGCTGCATATTGCTTTGCTAATATTAATTTTATACGAGACCATGTTTGTTTTTTTAGCGAGCTGAACATGTTTTTATACAATTCAGTACATTTAAATATATACTGAATTTACCATCTGTTAAAATAAAATGCATCAAGAAATAAATTTGGATAATGTAGTATTTTATCTACGAATACGTAAAGGTTTCGATATAATATAACTACCCACTTCTTAGCTTCCCATTTTAAGGTAGCGGTCGGTATATCCACCATGCTTGTCCAAGGTGAATTTCACACATCTTGGTGGGAATATATTCTTTCACCATCAGCAGTAGTAATAGAACGACAAATTAATTTTTTAAAAACCGTTGTAACTTTGAATACTGACAGGATTTGAATCTACATTGTCTTAAGATGCGGACGTGTTAGCCGTTAAACTATCACAGCTTAGGATCCACGTAGTACAATTGGGATTGTTCACTTTTTTTCAATTTAGCTTTTTTAAAAACCATTTCGAGGAATAGTGTCCCTAATTATTTCTGTCTAGTTAAAATTCCAAAAAACGTACGATCTTCTTGTATTTTGTAAGAAATGCGTTTGACCTTTATTTGACCTTACTAAATCCAACCAGGTGGGCCGTCTGCCTGTTTAGGTGTAAAAAAAATTCTAGCTGTACATTATTTAATTTAAGTTTTATAACATGGATTTTCCCTAAAAACCACTTTAAAAAATTTAACGATAACTATAGAAAATAATAATGGTTGAACACGAAAAATTATAAGCCTAGCGACAAAAAACACTAAAAGATCACGATACGACGTAATGAGTAATGACAGTGACATTTAAATAGTAGCACAGGTTATTATGATTATATATAGATAAATCTTACTTTTATTATTTTTGTTTTCTAGGCAAATAAATCAATGTAAATTTGTCCCTTATGACGTCATCGGAGGAATAATTTTAAAATCGAATTATAAAAAAACTAACGCTTAAAATACAAAAATATTCAAATTAGTATCTTAAAATACCCTATTTTACGTAATAAAAATATAAAACTAGAGGGTATTTTTTTGTGAACAATCCCCATTGCTACACCGGTTTTAATACATAGATATAAAATAATTTCGGACTCCCAGATCATTATATAACCTCATTATCATACAATTTGTTTAAACATGTTACATATATAAATAACAGGACACATTCAAACATATGACAAATAACAAGTAAAGTAAATTAATTTTTCAGTATAATTCTCATACTGTAGTGAATCATTGTTAATTTAAATTATTATAATAGTCACATAAGGAGGTACTTTTCCGCATCTAGCTATATTGGTAAATCATTGTTTCACGCAGAAACTAACTTGTTTACACCACAAAATGATAAGAATAATTTTAAAAATATTTTTCAAAAGTAACTGATTTTCCTTAATAAATTTGTTTCGAATAAATATATATAACAATAATATGAGCCCATAAATGTCCAATTGCTGGGCTCAGGCCTCCCATTATAGGGGGAACGGTCAGTATACCCCTCACGATTGTCCAAGGCGGCTTGGTAGGTTTGACACATCAGTTATCTCGATGTGCAGGTTGCAGCATGATGTTTTCTTTCACCGTTGTTAGTACGTGGTAATTGTAACAATATGCACATTAGATCAGAAAACTGACTAAGTGGTGCATGCGTTCCGGCAGGACCGAAACCACGCCCTTAGAGTATTAATACGCGTGCGCTAGCCATTGCCATTACGCTACCACGACTTACCCTTTCCTAGATTAGATTGTAATTTTAATGTTATATCACTAAGATGCATCATTTAATAATAATAAAAACTTTTAACCCCCTTTATTCCTTTTAAACCGTGTTATACTTTTGGAGCTAGGACATTGCATTATAGTACTCTATAGAGGAAATAACATTTATGAAAAATTAATCACCACAGATACGTACACCATAACGTAGAATACATGTTAATTACTATGAGTACAATCTATCTCGCCAAAGTTATTGACACACACTTTACCTATGTAACAACAACATGTATTATATGAAAACAGAGTCTTCCCCGCGGCAGCGCCGCAAGTCAAGCCTAATGCGTGCCTCTAGTTTACAGACAAGCATTAATACAGAGATTACATGGCATTTAATTTTTATGTTAGTGTTATTTGCCCCCGGAAGATTCACTTCATTTTATATCGCAAACTATCCCATTTCGCGGGATGAAAAGTATCTATGTCGATTTTCGGTATTAAAACTACATATGTACAAAATTATATACAGATCCAACACTCGTAAAATAAAGCGTAACAGATAGACGGACAGAGTAACTTTCGCATTTATAATATTAATAGGGATTCTATGTATACTGCTGTCTTTTACTAAATAAGTTCAGTCATAGAGTTTGTCGTAAACGAATTAGTTTTCGCGATATCCACAAATGGAGTTTAAGAAACTTAAATAGCTCGGAAATCCTAATGAATTAGTAAAAAAAACACCTGCCGTCCACGTTAAAGTTATATAATTACAAAATTCATTAAAATGTATATATATTATCTTCTTTTAATATACGTTTCTGCTCGATTTGTGTATCCAGTTAGTGTAACTTATTCATGAATATTCAAATTTCAGAATGCGTGAATATACGCTATAGCCGCAGGAAAATTGTAATTGTCGTCTTTGATTGACACAAAAAACCAAATTTCACTAAGCAAATGAGATTTTCAACAAAAAACACAATTTACGCTAAAAACAACCAACAGTAACTATTGCTTAGTTTTAATCAAAACTACTTTTTTTTAAATAAAACTGCACTGCAGTGTATTACCCTTCTAGTTCCCAAGAAAAAAGTCATAAATACCTATAATACTCAGTTTTAATACGGCATTTCCATAGTCTTTTCAACTTACATTTCAGAATTATAATACGAACATAAATAACACCAACGTTTGCAAGAAAAAGAAGTCACTTGTAAAGTTTAAGCGTCAGAATAGTCGGAAAATATTAGTTTGCCGGCATAAAATACTGGGTTAGTTAAATAATTGTTAGGTTATAGGTTATTAACCAACCAAAAATAAAACAGTTATTTGCTGCTTATTCGTTATGAATATTATCATGAGTTTTATGAGAACCATAAAATAAATTTATAGTAGCGGTATCAAAACATTTAAAAAAACTTTAAAAGAACATTTCTTTATATCAAGTATTAGGCTGACTATTTAAAAAAATGAGGTCGGTTATTCAAATACAAAGGAAATTTGCTGTTCTGCATGCCTCATTGTATCACTGAATCCTTTATTCATTAGTGATAATATTCATAACATCTGAAACAAAACCAACCCTACGTGAAGTGGTCAACTACCAAAAAAGCGGTGAAAAGGTGTATCTCCAAAAAACCCTTTGAAGCTAAAGTGCCGATGGCCATTGACTCCATTCTTGCTTGAGTATCTGTGACCGTGGTGGCCGGACCCCCGAGCATCATACATTTTCCGCTTGTTCTCTACCCAACAACAAAATAGTCATTTACATAACACTCCTAACATACCTTTAAAAATAATCAATTACGAATATTTGTTAGAAGTGCAAGAGCAACCTAATATAATATTACCTATAAACATACAAAGAAGCTAAATTAACATCTGTGAATAATAATGCTAATAATAATATCCTTTGAATTCCAATCAAGGCCAGAAATATTTTTTGTCACTATATAATAACAACAGATCTGACATGCAACAAGTATTACATTAACATTTCCCACATTAATAAGTAATTATGTATTCTTAACTCTTATAGAAACTATACATAATAGCTAATATTAAATAATAAAATATACTATCTGAATCCAGTAGAAACAGTGAGAGAGAAAATTCTAATTCCACTACTATACAAGTAAATCATTATATTATTTTTAAAATGTTATACAATAAAACTAGTTTCACTGCTTGAATATTAATAAAGTGCATGTTTCAATTAAGAAACATATTATATAAATGCTATTAAATGCAGTGTTAAATCACTTTCTGTCATAAAGGAACTGTGATATAATCATAAAGTTTCTAAAAGAAAATATAACATGAAACATGAGCTAGAAACATTCAACAGTCTTATTCATATTGTGTTATATTAGAGTAAGTTGTTGGATTCTTTAAAATTTTTAAAGAAGCCTACAAACTTACTCTAACTAACATGAATAAGACTGTAAGACTTCAAGGTCGTACTTTAGAATACTCATATATAAACTGACTCATGAAAAGGATAATCCATGAAAATTGAAAAGTGTTTACAAAAATACACTTGCAACATAGGGCATTGAAAATTTAACTATACATAAATGTGAAATGGACATTTGGGTGTTTGTTTCTCATCGTGACATTTAAATTACTGATGATATATTTAGGGGTGTGTATGTATGAGTGTGTGCGTGAGAGAGAAAGAGAGAGTGTACTTTTCGATATTGAAGACAATTTATCCCGTTGTTAATTATCCTTACTTCCTTACTAATATTATAAACGCAAAGTATGTGAGAATGTATGTTTGTTACTCTTTCACGCAAAAAAGTACTGTATGGATTTCGATTAAACTTAACAATACATAACATATAGTTTACACATCAGAATAATACACAGACTATAATTTAATTATATAAAATATAACGAATTTCCATCACCACGAGGGTGAGACCGCGAGCGCAGCTAGTATCCAATAGTACCAATATAAATGAAAAATACAAACAAGAGAAGTTACATGTAAAGTAAAAGATCTAGTTATAATACAAAGCATCAGTTTACACATGAGTATTGTTACAGAATACATGTCTCGGCTTTTTTAGCTTTTGTAAAACCAAGAAACAGGTGGGTTTAATATTCCCATACAGTATTTCTAAGTAACAGAAAATAAATGCAAAGTAGGTGTAATTCAATATTTTTCACTCACCATCTGAAAGTACTTCATATGCCTCTGATATCTCTTTGAACCTTCTATTAGCTTCATCAGCATTGTCTGGATTCTTGTCAGGATGCCATTTGAGTGCTAGTTTTCTGTAACTGAAAACAATAATAAAAATTAAACGTAAAATAATTCAAGCCAGATATTTAATACTAGAGTTTTACCCGCCGTAGTGCTACGGGTCAAACCCTAAGTTGTGTCTCATGTTTAAAGAGCAAGCATTAATACAGATTACGTTCCCCCTCGAAAGATTCACTTCATTTTATATCGCAAACTAACTCATCTCTGGAGAGAAAAGTATGCATGCCCATTTCCGGTATTAAAAATACAAATTATGTTATGTACAAAATTACAGCAAAACCGATCCAGGACTCTAGAAGCTTTTCAGTGAAAGTTAAACGGATTAGACAGACTGAGTTACTATCATATTTAGATGATGATGATATCATATTTAGATGATGATGATGATATCATTTATAGATGATCAATTTTTATTTATAATGTATATGTCTTTTTATCTACTTGAGAAATGATTGGTTTCCCATACAAACTTTCATCCCCTATTTCAATGCATTCTAATTTTATTTTTGCGATAAAAAGTAGTAGCCTGTGTGTCAAGTCCGGCCTATCTATAATCTATCTGTAAACTACAAAAATGACAAAAAAAGCAAAATGAGTGAAATAAAATGACAAATCACAAAAACTTTTTGGGATAATCTTTGCATAAATCTATTTCATCCACCATTTGGGATAAACAGTACACCTTTTCCAGCCTAAATATTAAAATTGCATATATATATATATATATATATATATATATATATTTCAATATATATATATATATATATATATATTGAAATTCAGCCAAATCGGCCCAGCAGTTTTTCAGTGAAATCATAATAGACAGACAAAGATACATTCTCATTTATAATATTCATAATAGGGATGTTTGTAGTCATATTTTGATTTTTGTATTTTATTTGCTACTTTAAATTTTCTATATATCACATAGAAAACTTAATTTCTGTGCAGTTGATACTAGCTAGTAAAATTCTACGTATAGACTTGGGCCTACGACCCATTCATCCAATTCAGGTTCACTGCCATGCCATGCCTTCAACTGGTTGATACAAAGTACAAGTTGTTAGAGCTAAAACTTGAACACCAGAGTAAAGACATAAAACTAAGAATAACCTAGTTGAAACTGTACTACTCCTCTATGTAGTCTCCACATACTACATACTTGTAGAAGAGTAGCGTCCCGTACACTCAGACATTGTTAACATAGTAAACACTGTATATTAGAGTCATGATTAGTATATAAGATGTATGTAATTGTTATTAAATTATCACACCAGTAAATCTATATTATTATTTACCATGCCAAGTAATCAGTGAATATACTTCACCCACACAGCTTAGTTACTTTTAATGTGATCACTGATCAAGAAGAGAGGTTCAACATATGTTAAACTAATGTTATATATATATTATTTAGATAGGTGAATAAAATCTGTATAGTTACTCAGCAAACTCACATTATTTTTCCCACTCACTATTTTTAACAGCATTGGGAAGTTAAACACTACCACTGCCAGGGGAGAACTTTATAATAATCACAAAATAAAAAACCCCCATTTGACTGTTCTCATTACAACATATTTAGGAATTGAAACCTCAAAAACAAATCGATTTAAAATTATATTACTTTGTAAACCTTTGATTTATTTTATTTTTTATTTAATTACTTTTAGTGTCATACAGATACCTCATAAAATCGATATGGAGTGCGAAAGTTTTGCATCACGTCGCCTTTTCATACCCCATGCATTTATCATGCTTCACAATTAATGATATTTTTTTTATGATTTTACCCATCTTATTTATATGTATAGTATTGTTTTACTATAAATACTTTAATAATGTGAGATTTTATGGAATAAATATGTATATAGTTTTATCCTTGATAGAGGTGAGTTAATGAACTGCAGCAATCCCTGGTAGCTACACTAAAATTAAAAATTAGAAGCCTTAGAACTTAACCATTTGAAGGACTTTTTTATAGATTAATATGACGATAACAGAATTAATAAAAATGTCATGTTATTTCATTATTTGGAGGAAAATAGTAATTTAATGTGTTATAACATTTCATAATGTACCAGTAAAAAATTATGTATATATAATTATGTATATTATAAACGAAATTAATTAATTATTTCATTTAATTAGGCTTTCAGATTTGTTGATTTCATTCAAAGTTACATTCTTAAATGTCAAATCTCAAATCAATCAGTCAAATCAGTAGAAAATTTACATTTCCATTACATGAAATGCATGAAGTGAAGATATTTTTTATAAAGTAATTAAATTTATTGTAAGTAATGGAAATAGGTAACTAAGAAATTAAATTACAACTATTTAAGCTTAATGTCTCATTACCTAATATGGGAGTCGCACCAGATAACCAGTTCTTACATTTGTTAATGTCTATGTACCTAATGCCTTTCTATTCAAACCTGCTCAGAAAGTATACAACATACAAGACACAAAACAGGTTTTCTTGTGTTTAAGCAGTAGAGAAACTTACGCTTTCTTTATTTCTGCATCTGTTGCAGTTCTACTAACACCCAATACCCTGTAGTAGTCCACCATCGCTGGGATCCCTCAAGGGGTCTGCAAGTATCTGAAAATCAAAAATTGAATTTACTTGAATTTTATTTTTTTTGCCAAACAATTAATAACATTTATAATCAAGGTGTTTATTGACAAAACTTAAATTATGTTACAAAAGTAATAAACAACATTTTGCTCTCTTTTTTTTATTGCATGTGTTCACCAGACAGGATTGATAGAAAGCGCTTACCATCGCCTATGGACATTTGCAACACCAAAGGTGCTACAAATGCGCTGCTGCTCTCTTAAGGAACCTGGTCACTAATGCCAGAACACAACTCAAGGTTGTTATGGCGACATACTTTAGACCAGGGGTGGTAGCCATCCAGTCGGGCAAATGCCCTATCATACCATGGGTTTAGGGTTGCCTTTTCTAAAATTTGGCAACCAGGACAAAGTACATGAAAACCCCAGTGGCGGCCCACAATTTGAAATTTTTAAACCTAGACTACAAACCCAGACGTTCCCTGGATACCCTCTAAGCTACAACAAATCCAGGGAAACCAAGACTGATGGCAACCCTAGCTGAATGATGAATAACAACCTATAAACTTCTTCACTGTTGTACAAGGAACATTTAGAAAAATTAGATAAATCTATTACTATTTTAACTAGCCCATAAACATGCCACTGCTAGCTAGCTATTTTTTAGGAGAACAGATAGCATACCAGCCACACATAATCATGGCAGATTGGCGGGTTTCACACATTACTTATAACAATATACAAGTTTCACTCCACAATCATTTTAATCAACATCAGCAGGCAGTAAAATTGTGACAACATGCACATTAGGTCACAAAAACTGCCTAAGTGCTAGGTTACCTAGGTTTAAGCCCTCATCATTTAAAACACAAATTTGATATGAGAGTATATAAGACACTAAGCTACTACAGCTTCCAATACATAGCATACATCACTACCTTATAGGTAAACAAATTTTCATGAAATTGCACAGTATATTCCTTAGTGTTGTAAGCAAATTTGATTGAGAAAGTTACTTCAGAATACATGTTAAAAAGAATCTCCATGGGGATGATGGTAGCTTTCAATAATATCATTATGGATTGGCCTTTATGGTTGAATGGGCAAGTTTATTTTCAGGGCATGGTAAAATTTGATAAACCATCTTTCCATTATTTATTTATTAGCTGAAACCCGGGCCGGGTGTCAGCTCCAGAATGGTCCATTGTGTATATTACCCACAACACAAACATAATTTGATAGATAGATAACAATTTATTATACACCAATACAAAAATGAACTTAAAGACTTAAATTATATTTAGTTATGTACAAAGGGTGGTCTTATAGCTAAAAAGCAATTTCTTCTAGCAACCCCAAGAATGAAGTGACATGATAATGGCAATAGTTGTATATATAATTTACTTGTTGTTAATATACAATGCTTGTGTGTTGCCTACTAATTAATATTATTATTACATTCATGATTAAAGTTGGGCTAGCAATTATTTCAAGTCTCTCTGTCATTTAATTAATATGGGAAGGCATATTTGCTTTTACAAATCAAACCAAGTTTAAGTTGGAAATTGGTTTGATTCTTGTGCCACTACATATATATATAGATAAGCTGTACCTAGGTTTTGTGGCCAAGGACAGTGTAAGTTTGGGGTGGAATATATTTTCTTTAAAGGTACATCAATATATATATAATCCCCAAATTTTAGCGGATATTTATTATAAGATAAATATAATATATAAATTTAATTGTAACGAAGGTTTTATAAAACACTGACATCTAAAATAATTAGGCTGAGATTGAAGCCTGTCTTTGTTTGCAAAACCTTAATTCTTATTGCTATTTGAAATAATTTCACATTATTATAAGCACTTTCTATAACTACTCACTTTTTTGTATAGAAGACAGTAATTTGGATTGATATTGGTTTATTTTAATTTCTATATTTAACTATGATTGTTTATTTTTTTGCAACTAACCTCGTTGCTGATAGCAAACTGTCAGCACAGAATACAACTGTCAGCGCTCCACACTGCACATACTGGGCGCGTTCCACATGAACCTCAGGACCACGCTCACAACCGCCATTTTACAACCGCCATTTTTCCGGTTCCACTTGCTTGCGAGAGGTATAATCATAAACTCAGGTGGAACGGAGTATGTAGGGACATGTCATAACTATGAAATGCGCAAATGTCATTGGTTGATGTGTGGTTCATTTGAAAATCACGCCTTTGTTAACGTATCGATAGAGAGAATAATATAATACACTCTGTGATCAATACTCGTTGCGACCCCTCTCGACATCGGTGTTGTAAGCACGAAAATTATGACACCATTAGTTAGTGACGTTTTCGCGGCGATCACAACGCCTATGAGGAACGGTTAAAGGAGCATTTTGGGCGATGCGAGCGAGAGGTGGAACGAAGCCACTAACTACTTTAAAAACTACTGTAATAATGTCAAAGTCGTTGAATGGTGATATTTAATTGAATAAAATCAGTGCCTTTTGCATCGAAGCCAACAGTATAAAAAAATACTTTAACCTGACCAAATAAAAAAGGTAGGCGAGGGCTACAAGCTTTTTTTTTATTTATTAAAACTATGTAAAAACTCAGATACGAATTACAGGTTGGCATTAATTAAAATTCTATATTATTGTATTGTTTAAAAAATAATTAATGATACTGTCTGAATAGATTTCGGTTAAAGTGTCCGGTATGTACAATCATTGTATGAAAAAGTATTGATTAACGGTTTATTTTTTATTGTTGTATTTTTTAGTTGCCAGCCTTTAGTACGGGTATAGGGGGAACTGGGTAAGAGGGATGGGATAGAAAGATCAAACGAGGGGATGGGATGGGATAGGATGGATGATTCTTGTTCATAATGCGACAGCATAAGTCAACATTGGCTTCCTTCTTACAGTAATCCCTAGAAACTAAGCTTCGTGATGGATATGAGAGCCAATGAATAAAACACGTTACAAATCACATTTGTACAGAGCCCCAGAAAAAGTCAACTCGTTGGCCTGATGAACCACCGCGGACTTATTCCCTCTACGCCAAGTACTGAAAGGCCCGTCGACTTTTTTGTTTTTGGACGTTTGTGTAGACAAATGGTTCAGTGTTTGTTCATCTACCTAACATCGAAGCGCAATGATTAGCCCTAGTAGATCTCTAAATTAAGTATTTAATGTGATTACATTACTACAGCTACTTTATTTCAATGAAATTTTACAAAAATGTTACAAGATGTAGTAAATCTAATAGAGCTCAACACATAGTTAAGGGGGATTAGAAATGTATCATAGTTGTTTGTAATCAATATAAGTATATTTACGTAGATTAAGTTATAGTAATACAATTTCTGGTTTCTTCCATGAATGCTAAATTTCAATTCGACGACACTTCAGGGGTGTCCTCCATGGACCAAGCAGCGCCGAAATCTTGTCGCCTTCATTGGATTTGACCTATCACTCCCGGTCGTGGTTCGCACGATGCTCGGGTGCTCTACCGGATGTGACGCCTTCTTCTCATTCTGCGAGCAAGTCATGTTTGCAGAGTAGGAGGCAGAACGGGAGAGTAAGCGGACTTCATTGCTCTTTTCCCGCCAAAGGAGGACTAGCCGGTGCAGGAGGGAGGGCTTCCACCTTCAGCCGCCGTAAGCGGGCGGAGCGGTTTTTTGAGTTTTTCCCTTGAGAAATAGGTTTCTCACACGCCGTTACGCTGTCGAGATAGGGGCGCGATCTCTCTCGTCCCGTGGGGCGAGTAAGAATCGGCCCGACGCAAAAATCAAACCAGAAAGATGCCGGGGATAAAAGTAGTCTCCCCGGCCGTTAATGCGGCCTTCGAGGCCCCCACCTGCAGGGCACGCGGAGTTGGATAAGCTTCCGGTTTCTCATTGCCCTGGCATAAGGCGTAGGACGGATCATTCAAGAGTTTTAGTGGGTCTCCCTAACTGGAGAGTGGCAATGGCATCTTTAGAGACGCTAGTGCCACCCCTGGCCTCGCGAATCCCACACACGGGCCGCGAACTATCCCTCCCACCTTGCCTTTGCGCTTGTCGCGGTCTATGGTCCTCGATTGGATTGTTCCTGGCTAAAAAAAGTGTTTCACACATGGACAATATCCGAAACGAGGCTATCCGTAGTAGTAAGAAAAAGATTGGCAATTATAAAACTTATTGAGATTAATGAGCTGTTATAATTTACAAGCTGAACTGTCGGTAAGTCAGTCACATTTGAAACAATTGCCAGTAAAGCAAATGAATCCCAGAAGCGTAAACACAGTGTAGGACGACCTTTGGCCCGGTAGATACGAGTAGATGACTACGCAAAGATGCTGGTAGGGGTTGGATAAGGGAAGTGCAGAAGTGGGCTTGAGATTACCGACTGCTAGTTACCGACGTAACTAGTAACTTATACTTATTAACTAACCCAATCACAATCTACTGCTGAAAATAGACCTCCTTAAATTTGCGCCAGATCCCGCTCCTGCGCTACCCTTATCCTGCCCCTACCAGCATCTTTACGTAACGTAGTAATGTAATGTACATACATCAAATGTACATTAAGATTACCTGTTCTATCTTTATTTGTCATTGTTGAACTTAAAAGACCTGATTCGATAATAAAAGTCTGTAAATATGCATAAAGGCTGAACAAGAAAATTACGCGCCTTTTAATTCAGACTTTTGCTATGGTATAAAAACGACACTAAAGTCATGGGCAAGCCATCATTTAGGCAAAAAAAATATAAACAATACAATTAATACATTAAATACGTGCGTGATATGCTCGTAATAAAAATAGTGTTCAATTTTTGTGTCACGACTTCCCCCCTAATTATAATAACAACACAATTACTTATTTAATTTCGGGATAAGTCTGCAAATGTAACAAATGTAACATGGCTAAAATAAGTAATAATTCTAAAATCAACTTTTACGCCATTGCATAAAATCAACATTACATTTTGTAATTTGTAAGTAAACTTCAGGGAGTTTTTGGCGGGAACCGAAAGGAGACGCTTGTGCTGTGCAGTTTGATTTTCTAAAAATGTGTAAAATTACTCTAAAATGAACAATAGTTGTAGGATGTTGATAGTTTTTGAGTAGTGGTTATGTGTTTTGTGAGAAATGTGAACTGTATAGTCAAATGTGGCCTTTTGAGTTGTCACAAGAACTCCGTTGAATGGCACTAGCTGATTACCACCAGTACAGCTGTGCTACATATAGGCATAAGAAAATGAAGAAACTATATTGTAAACGAAGATCTGGCTTAAAGGCCTTGCTGCCAAGCCATAAACCTAAATAAAAAAATAAAAGTAAACTTCAGATTATTATAATATAATACAAATAATAAGAGACAAAGTTTTTAATTCATTTTGCTAAGTGTAAGACAAAGGAACTAAACATTACAGCATGAATATCAATATTATTGACACGAAAATACGTAATTTTAGATTTTTCACATTATTGTGAATAAGATAACTATTATATTTTTGTAGTTTATATATATGTATAATTACCGACAATATGCAAATACCAATGTTAGCATAGCAAAGTATAGGTGTGAGGGATAGAATCGGCTGGTCACCATTTATCCATTGTTAACCATTTAAACAATGGTGTTAAAATCGGTTCTGGTTCGGCCTTTGGTTTGAAGCTATCCTTTTTTTATGAGGTGTAATCCGTCATGGACACCCTACTCTTCGGAGCACGGTAGGGTAGTGTTGGGCTCCCGATGGCATGCTCGGACTTACCAACTAAACCGCCTCTTTGTGGCATCTTGACGCCGTGTGTCAGGTCCTCGGGAACCAAAGATACATCCGATGGCCCTGACGGTGGTGGCGCTTATAGAGCCTCCTCCTCCTTCCAGCGGAGAAAACATTAACACGCGCGTGCGGAAATCCGCACGCAGCGCCATCTCCCGACCGCTATTTGAACGATAAGTACCCCGAATCTTATCACTCAAGGTCACTGTTAGGGCGGGAGGGACAGGTGATAGTCCCTTTTTCGGCACCCTAGTTTACGGCTATCCTAATCTAACCCACTGCCCTTGTTACGTGTCTCGACCTTCGACAGCCCCTCACACCTATACTTTGTTGAGCATTGACATTGCATGTTTATTGTGTTTCTAAAATTCCGTATCATATCAATAATATTGATACTCTGCTGATTGAATAATATTTATATTCATACTGTATAGATTTCGTTTATTTTGCCTGCCACTACACGAAATAACAACAATAAAAATGTTTTAGTAGTAGATTTGGACTATGGAGTTTTTTACGAGAACTAGGAAGATAATGTTTTTTAGTTTTATATTTAATAAAATATATAATATTGCTTTAAAATTTACTAAGGTTGTAAGATATTGACTGTTTTTAAGTTGGCTTGTGTTTGTGCTCAAAATTACAAGTGTTCGATAACGTGGGCAATAAGTTTTATTAATTATATTAGCATAGTAGGCTCTGTGTGTATATTCTAATTAATTGTATTGTTTATTAATTATTTCCCTAAATGAAAGCTTTCCGACCATATTAATAGCGTTCGTCTTATACGAGACAAAACACTAAACAGTACAGGTACCTACAAAACTTGTTTTCCGTTAATTAATTCTAAACATAGCTAAAAAGTTCCTTGAATATAATATAATCTTTATCACAAACTAAATATTTGTACTACTCGTTAGTTGAGATTAAGACGAAAAGATACCTAGATGTTTAGATTTCGATCTATTTCTGTTACAACACAATGTAATTTCCAGATGTTTACAATAGGACTCTTCCTAATTTCCTGCAAACGTAAACTGTAAATTACTAACGCAATTTATACAAAAACATCTACAAACCTAAAATAACATTGACTCTTCCGGTTATTATTATGTTGGTGCCAACCAGGAATACACAAATGATCGCCACACCACCTACTTTGCACACTATCTAGAAACGTCACTTTTTCACTCAATTGGTAATCCTAGTTTGTTGCAACAAATGACGATATAATCTACAGATGACACTACCAATTTCTGTCGAACACACTTGCACTAAATGGATGACTGATCTTGTCAATGACACTGTAATGTAATCGATCCGTTGTTATACCACTAGCACTGTAATCCCAACAAGCAGTTACGTACAATTATACTGACAAATGGAAAATTCTGGCACACAAAATCGATAGAACTGTTTCGGTGATAGCAGTCAGTATGTAGTTTTAAGATAAAGCGTAGGTGCTTTAGCGGTAACGTAACCGCACCGCGCCTTGTACAAACGGTCGGACTGCACGTTTTCCATCGACTGACATTTGGAGTTGGACTCACAAAACTGCGAACATTAACGAAGTTATACGAGTCACGAACTCACGAATATGATCATCCGGCAATACAACGGACTAACCGAAAACGACAGAAAAAGAAGCTTACTTGGTACAAAAAGCATAATATGGCACGAAGCGGCGGACCTTAGATTTTTTTGATAAAATAATACTTTGAATAAATATTATATTTATTATAATAATCAGAATAGCGACACAGTCTGACACAGACACGGACGTGTCTTAAGAATAAATCGGTGTTCACTTCACGACAGCAAATACCTATTCAATATGTCTGTATAAATATTGTGTTGATTATAAATAAGGGAAGATGAAACAAAATATTTTGTTAAACTCTTAGATCATAGAATTATAACTCAATGGTTAAACTGTTATTTGGTATATTCTACTTCGTACTGCCGTATGTTTCCATTTGGAAGAACAGTTACAAAGTAAAAAAACCATCGTTGCGATGATTAAAATCGTGGTTTATCTCTATTAAGTATTGGGTCATCGTCCAATATTGGATGTGGCCTCCCCTTTTTTTATACAAGGGAAATCCGTTTGA
The DNA here is from genome assembly GCA_012273795.1 of Dendrolimus punctatus. Taxonomy (NCBI): domain Eukaryota; kingdom Metazoa; phylum Arthropoda; class Insecta; order Lepidoptera; family Lasiocampidae; genus Dendrolimus; species Dendrolimus punctatus. The sequence continues at coordinate 10,761,563 of CM022537.1, forward strand.
ACCATAGGGCTGCACGAGCGGGAAAAGTCGCGGCGTGTGTATGGGATTTGTCAGGTCGGTGTCACACTAGCGCCCCACGTGTGAAGTGCTATACCCCGCCGCAGTTTAGGATACCCACTAAAAAGTGGTTATCCCACACTCACTGCGTACCCTCTCACAATCCTCTAACGTCCTTTATCCGGTGTGTGCGGTTCGCTCGCGCGTTCACATTCAGCCCGGACGGACGACGGTCGTCCCTTTACGGACTGGCCTCACCATTTGCTAGCCGGACCTCTCCAGGTCTCTGTCAGGCTCAGAAGGAGCATGCACCGTTTAAGAAGTTTTTCTTACTATAATTTTAATTATCAAGCGCTGACGATAAAGATAAATAAATCATCGTGAGGAAACTTATGCAGATCGAGACTATCCTTGTATGAAACCCGCGAGTTCACCTCCAACAAGCGTAGTAGGTATATAGATCTCCTGAAATGGGAAGGTCTATAGGCATCTGTGAGAGCATTCATTTGCAGATGTTATACCTTATTTATTTTGAATTATAAATTTAAAAAATACAATAACGAAACCGACTTCACTCTAAAAACCAAAAATGAATATTTAACAGTCAGTTGTACAACATCTTGAAGTCAGTGCCAAGTAAAACATAAAAAAGAACAACAATTACAAAATTTACTAATTTTTATGTTTTACTTGACACTGCCTTCAAGATGTTGTAGACAGAAGTCGGTTAAATATTTATTTTCTGTTTTTAGTATGAAGTTGGTTTTGTTTTTATTTAAATGCTATTTACTTTTTACTGCACAAATAACTTTAGAAATAATCATTGAGGTATAACATGACGTTTATGTGATCTAAGGAAATAATATATTAAGCTCGGGTAGAAATTGTAAAACTGCCACCGTACATACATTTGCGATCTCACTCTTCGGTGTATTATAATCTTCAACAAGCGTTGCTCTCGATTTCCTTGCGATCCATAAATCAGATCCTGACTTTGTGATTATGAGACCATCTCGCGAGTAAAAAAAAAACAATTTGAAAATCGGTCCACGAAAAAAAATTAAGCGTCTGTAAAATGTGTATTACTAGCTCGCATATACAAACTTTTTTTTTAAATATAGGCTCTCCCGTTTTTTTAATAAGAGTACTCACGATTTCTCTGGGATCCACTCGACAAATCCTGACTTGGTGACCATGGAACCGCCTCGGGAGTATACATACTTACGAGTAAAGAAAACAATTCGAAAATCGGTTTGCAATTGACAGAGATATCTTGTTGCGAATAAGTTGGTTAACAATTTTCGCGAGTTTTTCTAATTCCTTTGAATTGACTCATTATATGTTGAGATGGTGACAATGGGACCAAATCGGGAGTACAACCTTATGATTAAAAGAAAAGTTTTGAAAATCGGTTCACAATTGACAGAAAAATTGAATTACGAACATAAAACAAACATACGGATGAATTGAGAACCTGCTTCTTTTTGAAGTTAGTTATTTAATACGGAAAACGGAACCGTTAACTAAATCACGTAAAAGACAATAGTTTTTACAGGTCATTTTTGAACATCATTATTAGCTTGGACACCATGGGGCATTTTCGAATAATATCATTTTTTATGTGAGGAAAAACCTGTAAGGAAATGTTGAGATTACTGACGCGCGGTATTCGCCTGGTGCCGATCCGCTTAGAACAGGCGTAGCTTGATATTTAACAATATACAAGGTAATAAAGTATTTCTCATTTCTAATGATAGTATTGAAAAAATTGAAAGGTAAGTACGTGGGGCACTCAGAATGTTCTGCGAAAATAAAAGTAAGGATGGTGACCCAGGCGTTTGAACGGCGTGCTGTCCAGGAAGTCCCTAGTTTTGAGCACGGTATGGGCGGGCGCGTTGTCGTGGAATCACGGAACTGTGTTTAATCGCTTGTTGCTTACAACAGAGAACACCTCTGCCAAGAATTTGGTAGTATACCATTTGGCGATGATGCTTTTTTGGTTCCGTAAGGTAATTGACACCAAGTAGCCAGTCAAATTGAAAAAACTAGCGTTCAAAATCTTCACCCCGGTTCTAGATCGCTTCACTTGGTAAGTGTTGATTGGTTTTGAAACACCCAAACCGTCGACTACTAACGATTCGTTTCTGGGTCGTATTAATAAATACAGGATTCATCGCCTGTAATGATGTCGTAAATACGCCGAGACGAGCCTGCTTCAAATTTGTTTATCATATCACGGCACCATTCCACCCGGGCCTGCTTCTGAGCAGCGGTAAGGTTGTACTGCACCTAGCGTGAAACTATCCTCCCACGCGAAGATGCACGTGTAGAATCTCGTGAAGGCTTCCCGATCCAATCTCCAGTACGTGCTGAATCTCTTGATACGTAATTCGCCTATTGTCTTGTATTTTTTTTACTGCTAGCACATTTTCTTCCGTAACAGCCGTCAAAGGGCGACCACTTCTTTCTTCAAGGCCTAAAGTTAGTCGATCGCACTTGAATTCATTGTATCAACGATACGCAGTTGCCTTAAAAGGGCCTTCATTCATGAATGCCATTTGAAGTCTATCGTACGATTCGTTCAGTTTTAGGCGACACTTGAAACGTAAAATATCATAGCGTGAAAATTTTCTGAGCGCAGATCCATTTTTCAATAAGACACGATAATTTAAATTAGCACGCAAACAATTTGGAGGGGTTTTTTTTATTAGAACGTACCTATTTTTAGTTATAAATAATCATATTTTCAAAATAGATTATAACGGGCCAGTATCTCATACATAAAAACTTTTTGCGCAATACTTTTCGAGTGGCCTGGTACTTAAATGAAATCATAACTTTAAAAAATAGAGATAAGTGATTAAAACCATACAATTTTAAACTAATTACACAATTGTCACCTCAAGATATATTAATTAGGTATTATATTTAAAGTAATCCATAAATTATTATAATTTGTTTATTACTCTTGCAAACAACGCAGAGAGTAGGCGATATAAAATATGTTTGCATTCTTCGACCTTCACACGACCGGTTGCTGTAGCAAGTACAATCACTACAGCTGACTACTGATGCAGTCATCGACTTTAAATGGCAAGCCAGAATTTCATTCACCTTACTTTATGTGAATGAGTCAGTCAGTCATTGGTCAGCTATTTTAATTCAAAACTCAGCATTCCTAGTTCCGAAATAAGCGGTCAGTCTTACAAAAGATACTCATCGGATTGATTTATCAATTAAAATTCTATACTATTATTATATTAGGTAAATATACCTTATAGACATTAAGTGCAGTAATAGGTCATAATGGTACTTTTATAAATTAAATTATTCTTTGAAACGGAGAGATTGGGAGGAAATTGGAAAATTTGATACTATTTATAATTTCTATTCAAATTCAATATTTTTTATGCAAAATAAATTCCACTATAGAATACCTTTTGAAGGTCATACATATAAGTTAAAATTTAGTTTTACTTCCTATTCTATGTAGGTACACCGCTTCGCAACGTGTTATTGCTAAAAAAAACTGTTTTTCCTTATAATTTTTATTATATTTATTTATAAATATATAGAAGAAAAGAAGAATATTATAATCGTTATAATAATGATAAGACGTACTAAAAGGTTGTACTGCAACTCTATAACGTCCCCAAACTAAGCAAACCATTTTGGAGACCAATTGTATGACATGGTATGACAATAATTTTAATATTTTAAATTATTATTATAACCATCAAAAAAATATGTTTTGGAGTAGGTACATACACCATATGTGTGTGCATAGTTTACGCGTTCAACTTAAAAACTACTCTTGACACAGCCCAACGGCCAAGGAAGAGGATCCTACGTAGCAATAAATGATCTTTGAATTAGTTCCAATTTTAAATCTTATCAAATCCAATGTAGATGTAACGGTGTAGCCATCATGCCCGTATTAAGTCTGCAGTAGGTGTTATTACTCCATTTGAATGCAAAAAATATTTTATTTCCATACAACTCGTATTAGTCATCTGAGAAGTCATTTTTTAATATTCGTCTTTGCCAAAATATATCTAAAATTATACCAGGCTTGTGGGAGTTATTGGCTAATTATACTTCATGACTAGTACATTCTTAGAGAATGTTGACTATTTTAAGAAAATAAGACTTGAAAATCTTTGTAACATCCACACAACAATAAAATATGTAAATGTGTAAGTGCCTTTATTTGCTTCTTCTTCGAAATTTTGGAAATAGACCATTTCAAATGAAAATAGGTTACTATTATCCCGGCAAATAGGATAATTTCTCCGATGTTTAGAATCTTAACGTTTATAAACTATAAAACGAATATTGTACGAATGCGTATCGGACCCCGCACATTAAAGGGTTTCATAAAAGTGAAAAGTATCCACTATTATTCACCTAATAATACAAAAGTTATTGTTGTATATACATCAAAACACTCTTTTAGGTTGGTATATTATTAGTATTAAGTATTATAATAATGTCATACCATATTGCTCACCAAAACGGTTTGCCTAGTTTAGGGATTAGGAGAGGAATAACTTTTAAGAGTCTGAAAACGAATACGTCACCAGTTCACCATAAGAATAAAAAAATCACTACGAAATTTTATGCTTTTTCAAGATCGAACGATACCCAACACGCGAATGTACCCTGAAACAATATTCAACGCCCAATTAAACGACAGCCGCTCCTAGTTTTTATTTCTTCTGCAATCTCACTACAGCAGTCCCTATGTAGTGGAATTTAAAGTACACTGTCAAACATCCAAAGAGATAGTCGTTTCAGAGTAAACTGGCCCGAGTAAAGAGTAACGTTCAGAGTAAAGTAACATAGACAGTCGTCATACGACAACATTATAATGTACCCTACCCTTTTGTCTAAATGGAGACGGTACCCTAAAAATACAAAAGCCAACTGTGTCAGGTACTATTCTGTATTTCTCAAATTAGCTAACGGAATCAGTAATTAAAAACATGTTTGAGACTTCAACTAATAGCAGAGTTTCATGCAAGCTGCATTGGTTCCATCATGCGTGCCCAATTTTCAACCACAATTTGCATAAAATAAACATATCGATAGGTGAAAGTATAATTATTTAGCCGTATATCTTAAAAAAAGAAAATATACTTATGATTTCAATTCCCAGAAGGTTGGCAGAATAGTATTGTGATTTTTGTGATCTAGGTACCGACGCGGCCTCTTGTAGATAAATGATGATCATCTCTATGATGTTACGGATGTGCCACCGGCCACCGACGTTCGAAAGGAAGAAAACAGAAGAGCAGAGAAAATACGGTTCCCTTTAGGTATTGTTTTCAGTTTTCACAGATCAGTAGTTAATTTAGTATTATCACAGGTTTCCTAACTTTTTTTTTACATGGGGAAATGCGTTGCCGCATCGCGCGGGGGATCAGCGCGGCCGGTATGTGGGGCTCCCCGACGCCGATTAATCAATACGACCGGCGCCGGTATACCATACTAAAACCCCATGGGAGCCTTCTTCCGCCTGAGTGCCGGGGACGCGGTATGCAGCGTGAGCTTTAACCCGCGAACCCCGGCGGGCGGTGGGCCGCCTCGTAAACAGAGGCGGCCTCTACTGTGTTCGGGCCGGGGAATGACGTTTCCCCGGCACTGAGAGGGTCGCGCGGCTGCCTCTCGCGCCCTCGCGCGGCATTAGTGCGGGCGGAGGTCTCTCTGATCCCCCAGACCTCGACGCCCGCTGCCGCCCGCCCGTGGCTGCCATTTAGCCACGAGCGCGGACATCTATTTTTCATCCACCTAAATGTTAAGGGTAGTCCACCCCCATTGATATTTTTTTTTAGATAATTTTTTATTTTTTTATGATGCAGCATTAAAAAATACAAACATCCCTAAATTTGTAACCCTCTACGATCAACCCCTATTTTTTACCGGGCAGGACGATGTCTGTCGGGACAGCTAGTTTTAATATATTATTATAATCTAATTAACAATAATTGATTCTAAGACTACGTTAGAAATAAACATTAATTGTAAACAGTACATATTATTATGATAACCGTATCTGCTTTATTTACTGACCTGACATACTTTATAATAGTACGTGAGGCGTGCCTATTGTATTTCGACTACGAGCAGTGCGAGCAAGTGGCAGCCGCTGGTCAACGGGGTCAACAAACTAGCTCTAGACAAATGGGTTAACAGGCGCATGTAAAGTTGAACCTGAAATCAGTTTTCTATGTCACGTAAAACACAATTTACGTTGCTATTATTAATATGTATTGTTGATGTGTATGAATGTTGTTCTCTGTAGTGATAAAATAATGAGACTTAAATCAAGAGGACTTTAGAAAATATTTACATAAAAATAATCTCGACATAAATCTATTTTAGAACCCTGAAATGCGCGAATAGCGCCGCGCACGAAGTGGGCGATTACCACCTCCACCTAGGTATATTCCACAAAGAATAATAATAATTTCTACACTCTTCACACATTTTATCTTGGTCTTAGAAAACTACAATAACAAGTTTGATTGGATTAATTACAATCTGACATTTTATTTTATGAATCACGTAAATCGTAATGGTCATTGTGGCAATTACTGCACTTAAATTATAATAATTGTATTTGTCACATTCTTTATAATTAAACATAACAGGTAGAAATTCATAACACGTTGCATTAAGGAATATACCTAATTACTGTGGTCCTTCCTCGGAAATGTGGACAGTACGTCAGTAGTGGTCAGTAGACTCTAGGTATATAATCATAATGAAGAGACTCATGCCAAAGCTATGTAGAGGAAATAACATATAGGGAATAACAGTACAAATATTTACATTATGAATATGTTTTTTTTTTAATATGACTTATGATCCACCACGCGAATATGTACACTACAAAATGTTCATTCGCAGTTACTTGTACAGTGGCAACCTTAAATTATTATTTTTCGCGAGTTCACTACAGTACTAGCTATGTATTCCTACTAAATTCCTGCTATATAAAACCAGTAGTTTCTGAGAAAAATGACTATGATAATAAAGTCGTTCAAAGACATGGTGATTTCATATGTGCTTTTGCTAAAATATCTACGGGACTCTAAAAATTTGGTGACCACTTTATACTCAATTACACATAAGATATTCTGGTTTATCACACTATTAACGTTCATGGTTCTGAGTATCAAAAATTCTGGAAAACACACTTTATAAATTTACATTTAATACACCAGCCGGATTCATGGTGAAAACTAAATCAAATTAATGGTATCAAAACAGTCCGGGAAGACCCGGCAGTGCAAGGGTGCAAGCGATCGCCATACACCTACCTACCTACATATATATACCATGCTTCATCTGTTAGTTTTATAGTGAAGATATCAATAAAAAGTTTGCAAACTTATAAATCATAAAATTGATTCCGTTGTTTGAAAATGTTTCTACCTTTATTATAAATTACTATAATTTTACATTTTATTTTTTAAAATTTTAAAAATTAAAGGTTGTGGTCCTACCACTCCGGCACGCGACGCCCGGTGTGGTTAAGAAGGTCTTATATACAAATATTATTTAATATAATTGGCCTTGGTAGTGCCAAAGCCTTTAGTTGCCAATACACTCCTGTCTCACTCTAATGACGTGTGTTCGAACCCAGGTCGAGACTCGAATATTCTTTAATTACTACGTGCCAACGTTGAAGAAAAAAAGGGCCATAAGGAAACGCGACCATGACGTCCGTTCTTCCCCAAAAATGGGGGACCTAAGCTCGGTACTGCATTTATGAGTTGATATTATAAAATTATTATAATGCAAAAGATTCTATACCGTCAATAATAATAGTAAACAGGCACACAAATTTACGCTAAGTATTATATCATTTCCATACGTTTTCTATTCTTTTCATTTAGCACTAATACCACTTGTCTACAGGGCATATAGACACTAACTTACGTTAAAGCCATGAGAATGGTCCAAGCATATAATTATAATTCACTGTTTTATGTTTGGTTATTTTTTAAATTCGGGTAAATTAGTTATTTAAAAATCAGGAAAAATACAACGCTACATGTCTTCTCATTGATACTATATAGTTTAGTAACATTTTATTATTTTACAACACTAAAACAGATCCAGTACCGAAAATTGTTAAACAGCCAAATTAATTGGTCATTCACTACAATAAAATCATTAAAATAAAGAATCCGGGATAGTCGGATACTCCGAGCATTATCGTATTATTCAATTCAGATCGCGGCGATACTAGAGCTATTTCTAGTCGTCGCATGAGATGTTACTCGTATAATAATAGAAGCAGACCAATATACAGTACAATATACTTAAATACCATTTCTTAAATTTAGCATAATGACGTATTCTGTTTTGATTTCAGCCTAATATAATTATGGTAATTTTAAAAGCTTCTGACGCAATAATATATCTATAAACAATGGCATTTGCATATTTATATGAGACCGGTCCAGGCGCCGGAATAGCTTCGAGACCAAGCAATGAAAATCTGCAAATAAAAGATATTTTCAGGAAGAAAATTTCCATAGACATGTACGGAGTGACCGGGTTTGCGGCTTACAGTACTAAGAAGGATTTTTGACTCATCTTTAGTAAATGATATCTGGCTTTACAGCTACATAGCATTATTAAACTTGGTAAGTTTTTTAATAATTATGCACGACTAGTTGTAGTTCTGTAGCCTCATTTCAATGACATCAGTTGAAATCCTGGCAAAGGTTCAGTTTTTTCTACTTGCATATTAGTTACAGATTTTATTGTTTGATGACGACGATGAAAAATGTCATGACATTTTTCACCAACGCATCAAGATATGCAATGTGTTGCGTGCTCTTTTTCTTCGCAACTGTTTAGATATCTTTTTAAATTTTTTGAAGTTTGCTTATCACACTAAATTAGAGTCTCTGTCACAAAGTAAAAAAATGCATGTATTTCCATCTTATCATTAAATACGTTACTTAGCCACAAAGACCTATTATTTCACGGGTTATCTCCGAAACAAAATGAATTGTAATGTTTTATCTAAATCTGAAATGGGGATAGCCCTAATATTGACTTAGGTGCCTTTTACTAATAATTATAGGTAAACACAAGTATCAAATTGGTACTCAAAAATTTAGTTTAACTACGACTCCTTCGCCTGTTAAATGACTTCACAATGCAAAATAGCTCCTACGCGTGTAGCTGTATACTGCCTTATTTATTTAGTGGTGGCGGACACGGAACAAAAACTACGTGCACTGTCTGCCTCTGATTCACCTCGCACAATCACCCAGCGAATAGCATTACAAAAGTGACGACCTTTGCTGCTATGTACCTCGCGTCACGAATTATCATCTTAGTCGTACTTTGATTACCTGTTTATTGTTTAAAACTTAATGAAAAAAATGCATTTGCGCTGCTTTTCCTCATGATTTTAGATATGTGATACCTGCCAATCGACTTTGGACAAACGTGACGGCCGTACATTGTTTCCCTAAATGGGGAGACCTGTCTCAGCAATAGAAAGCTTATTTTGCTGTAATATTTCAAATTCAAATTTATTTAATCAAATTTCTCATTACATGACAATAGTTTAACAAAAGATTGTATTAATTGGATATTTATGTGACTCTGGGAGAGACCGCTGGTTAGTTATAAGACCGCTCTTTATGCCTAATGAAATATAGTTTTAGTTTGTAAATTTATTTTATCTGATACATCTATTATTTATATCGTATGCAACAAACTTGTGACGCTGAAGTGTCGGATACATTATTATACCTAATAGTAGGTATTAAGCTCGTTTTAATGACCCGAGTCCAATTTCATCCCACACAAAATCATACCAGGGTAATAATAATAATAAAATAATAATAAAATAATTTATTAGGTACCACAGCATTGTAACAACAATAACAGAAGGTGCTATAAAGTTCTAATACAATAAAACAGGTAAATGTAATTAATAACTAGGTATAACTAAAAATAATTCATAAAATTAGTGGATACTAACACCTAAACTAGGCAAAGCCTGTACTATAGGTGCTAGTGCCTTCCTATAATGCGTAAATAAAATGATTTATTTTATGTTCACAAGTGGGTAGATCTGTTACAAAATTTGTGAGATATTGTACTGCGGTATAAACTTGTATAGACAGATGTTAGCGCGAGTATATAAAGTAGGAACTAAGGTAAATGTTTATTGCGAATGTATAAAATACTAAAACTTTGTGAGTTTTAACATGTGTAAAGGTATGCGAATGGTATGTGTGTTTGTGTGAATTTTAGTGTACCTAAGTGTGTAAGTATAGATTTGAATTGAAACAATCATTTTAAAATCTTAAAAAGTTCTTCCACTTGTTCATAGTCTTTAGTCTTTAGCCACGTTGTCAATTTTTTCTTGCATTGGAACCTGTTTAAAGGGTAAATATTAAGAATTTTATTTATTTTATTATAACACAAAGGCCCAAGGAAACATAGGAACTTAGTCATATAAAATGAGTTATAAGAATCGATGGGGAAAATTTTGTCCTTTCTTCGTGTGGAACTATTATTTTTTTTATTATATATTGATTTTTGGTGGTAGGACATGGTAGCATTTAGTATGAACAGTTTCCTGACTGTTAGGACGTCACACTCAGAATAAATTTTAACCGTCGGATATCTATAAGGTTTCGATTTTAATGTTTTTAAAAGTATTCGTTGCGCTCGCTCTAATTTGATTAGGTGGCTTTTCCTTGCTCCTCCCCAAGATGTAATACAGTAGGACAATACAGATTGAGCTAATGAGAGGTAAACTGTTCTAAGAAGTGAATGGTCAGCCACATTCCTTAATTTCTTAAAAATATAAGTTAGTTTTCTAGTCTGTGTAGTTAATTTATTAATATGCGAGCACCAAGTAAGCTTGTCATCTAGTAATACACCTAAATACTTTATACAGTTTGATTTTGCCAATGTATCACAACTGCATGTAAGACTAGAGGGCTTGCAAGTGTGTATTTGAATACTATAATCAGGATTTAATGGGAGTGAACGTTCAGTGTTGTTAAAAAGAATATAGTTCGTTTTTGTGACATTTAGAGTAAGTTTGTTTAGATTAAGCCATTTAGATATCATGTGTAAACCTAACTCAGCAATGGACTTTGTTTCTTCCCAAGTCTTGCCATAGAAAATAATTGCAGTATCGTCAGCGTAACAAAAAAAAAAAAACAAAAAATTTTGCTTTTATCTAGTTCTAAATTACATAAATTATTTATATAAATTAGAAAAAGTGTAGGCCCGAGAACGCTTCCTTGAGGGACGCCATAGGTAATGGGAATTTCTTTACTGAAATACCCTCCAATGGTCACCTTTTGAGTTCGATCACTTAGGTAATTCTTAAGTAGCTTTAGAGCCATGCCTCTGATGCCAATTGCTTCCAGTTTGTTTACTAATATCGGAACAGAAACGGTGTCAAAGGCTTTCGCGAGATCTAGGAAGACTCCTAAGCACTTGTCTTTATTATCAACACGTTTGGCTACAAAGTTAACAAGTTCTGACACTGCCTGCTCGGTAGATTTACCCTGTCTGAAGCCGAATTGATTATCAGATAAGATATGTTTGTCTTCAAGATAGGTCACCAGTCGCTTATTAACAATCTTCTCTAATATTTTAGAGAGCGATGTAAGGACTGAAATAGGACGATAATTACCGATACAGTTTCTGTCGCCAGCTTTAAATATGGGATGAATGATTGATTTTTTAAAAACTTTTGGAAAAACTCCCTTTTCAATACACAAGTTTGCAATGTGCGTAAGTGGTACTGTAAGAATATTTTTTGCCATTTTTATAACTTTAGTAGGTATGGCATCCCACCCTACGGCACTATCAGATTTTAGGCTATTTATTATGGTATCGATTTCTTGCTCCGATGTACCAAGCATGACCATGGACTTGAGGGGGGAAGATAGAGTTAATTCTTCTTTATCAGTGTTGGATGGAGTAATTTTATCCGCTAAATCTTTGGCAATATTGGAAAAATACGTATTGACTGTCTGTAAAGACATTTCAGGCGATTTTTCTATATAGAGTAAATCAGTAGCTGTAGTTTTTTTGTTGTTATTATTTCTATTTGTGACCATATCTATAATTTTCCATTTTTTCTTAGGGTTATTAGCATATTTAGTGAGTTCTTCTCTTTCATATTTGTTTCTTAGATCTTTAAGTAAATTATTACAAAAGTTTTTGTATCTTTTATATGATTTATTTAATATGATGTTTGTGGGATCTTTCCTACATTTAAGGTGTAGGCGATCGCGATGACGCATACAACGTATTAAACCGGGAGTAATCCAGGGTTTAAGACAGATCATACGTTTAGGTTTAGAGATAGTAACAGTATTTTTCATGATAGTTGATTTAAGGGTATTTACAAGTTGTGCTGCTGACCAGTTAGGATCCTCTGATTCCATTATTTTGTCGAATGAGCAATCTTGTAGATCGTCTAGGATTGCGTCATAATTAGTTTTTGAAAATGTGATATTTTTAGTAATATGTGTATTAGTTTTAAGGGCTAGAGAAGTAAAGACAGCATAATGGTCAGTTATAGGAGCATCAAAAACGATAGTGGTAGCTGGGAATTTAGATTTTACCATAATGTGATCTAAACAATTATTATTTCTTGTTGGAAATTCATGTCCTGACAAAATTCCGTGACTTGCGAGTAGATTTAGATAATCGGTTGAATTAGAGTCTTCGTTATTATATTTGATATCTATATTTATGTCGCCGATTATTAAAATACTATCGTGATTACGATACTGGTTTAGTAATGTTTCAAGTGAATCTATAAATGAGTCGATTCTTTTATGTGACGGCGATCTATAGATGCAAATAACAGCAATTTTCTTTTTAATATCTATTACTAAACACGTAGCATCTCTAAGAGACACTTCCAGCACAGAACATTCAAGGTCTTCCTTAGTAAATATAACAATACCATCGTTCTGATTGTAATTTTTTGTAGTATAGTGAGTGTTGTAGTGTTCTATTGAAGGAAAATGTACAATTTTATCATTCCATGTCTCAGTAAGAATGTAGATCTCACAAGGTATATCTATTCTAGACAATAGGATTTCAAATTCAGCAAAATTTTTATTAATGCTTCTGATATTTTGCGTTAATATTTTTAATTCATGTTGGGCTGAGCCTTGTTTCGCCAAGAGAGATTTGCATTCTTCTGGTTTACACATAAAAGATATACTCGGCTGTATATTATCTAAATGATTCGATATATTAATTTCGTCTATACAGTTGAATTTTGGTTAAACTCTATTAATGACATCAATCCTCTGCTTAAATATTTGACAATAGTTACAGCAGTAATCTTTAGATTCTTAAATAATATATAAAGCACACTAGACCCACTGTTACAGTGTATTATTTTTAAAGCGATATAATTTGTTACACAAATAAAATAAATACTAAGAATAACACAAAAATAAGAAATAAAGAAGAAAATTACACGTTTTCTTGACCAATTTCGGACTTTCAGTCCCGCAACGGTTGATGAGTAGTAAATCGTAACACTTACAATTTCATTTTCATACAGTCATTGTGGATTTTTTAGGGAATGTAGCTGTGTCTCACTTTTAATTTCCAGATGAGTTGATTCTGTAGTCTCACGGAGAAAAATTCTTCCATTGCTAGTCCAACAAAATTTGAACCCTTGTGTCTTCGCATAATCTCTTGCAAGATAAAATAGTCTACGCCCTCTACTTGACAGAGATTCAGAAATGTATATTGGTATGTCTTCACCCGGTAGCCCGATAGCAGATGAAGTAAGGCGTTTATTTGAGTGGATTTTATTATATGCCTTAAGTCCTTGGAGCACTTCATTCTTAACCATTACTGAATTGAAGTCAGCGATTATTGTACCTTTCCCAGTTTTACCATAGAGTCGGTAAACATCTCTAATAGCTGATTGTGGGACCACTAGGTTTAAAGCTTTACATGTATTCTGAACGATGTTACTTAAATCACCTTTAGTCTCCGGTTTATTAATGATTGGCAGATTCCTAATCTCTATCATAGATGCTTTTGAAACTCTTTGCATGTCTTCTAACTTAGATTCTAACACAGCAATTTGGATCTTTTGGTCGCTACGCTCTTTTTCTAAGCTTTCTACTTTTTGTTTCATGTCTTCATATTGAAGATTAATAAATTCAAGTGCTTTCTCAATTTCTTGGTTAGTATTTTTTATTTCATTATTTTGTCGCTTGATTTCAGCGACATCTGACACCAACTTATTTAATATAGAGTTTTGACTTTCTTTCCACTCATCGAGGATTTCCCTGATTTCATCTTTGAAAATAGTTAGTTGATCATCAGAATTTTTCCGCTGTCTTTTCTGCCGTGGGGGAGCAGAGTAAGACGTACTAGCTGTAGGAACTAGTTTCGATACATCCGAGTCTGAGAGGGTGTGGGTTAATTCTTGATTAAGTGCAATTCGTGGGAACCGAGACATTATTTAACAAGTCAAGTTAAATTACCGAGGTTCAAAGTTTATATGTTTGTGACTCGGTTTGAATGAAAAAATAACCAGTGTTACCTGAGCTCTCAACTGGGTGTAGTATAATGATAATCACGTCTCAATTTAAAATTGTTTTCACACAGCGTAATGGTTTTAAGAATAAAATATTATTTAAAAATATATTAAAGAATTACTTTGTAACAGACGTCCGCACACTTTCGTTGTCCAGTCGGAAGATCAAGGGTCGTTTAGGGGCATTGCATTAATTTGATGATGATTACGGCTTTCTCTTTTGACATCCTTTAACGTGGGAGTAAAATTGATTCATAAGAATTTACTTATCTACATTCGCCTTGAAATCAAGATAAGACACGTTTTATAACCAACCAAATGTTTTGATAACCATGAAAAATATTTAGCCATTTTTTTACATATTTGTAGTATTTTTTTAATGTATTTTTTTGTAGACGTGTATATTTTTTGCAGACGTAGTATACAAATAAATAAGGATCTAAATAATTATGGGGTACCTATTAAAGTCCCAAGTAGGCGTAAATGTAGATACCCTCTTTGTATTGTCTATTGTGAGTCCTAGATTTTCTGATAATTAATGCGAAAATATTATTTTTATTTAGTTCAAAACTGTAAAGCCAAGATTTGTCCACTAGTTCTTATTTTCAACATGATATCACAAAAATTGTTTATTATTTTGAGGTCGAAATCGCGGTTATCAACTACACAAATGTGGCATTTCAACAATGAAAAGCAATCAAACTAAGAACAAAAGGAACACTACCCTCATTTTAAAAATTACTTAACGAATTTTGGTCACACTAATTTATCTTTTAAGTTTTTAAGGTCTACCGACTTGAATTTTTACTTCGTCGATCAAAAGTTAGAGAAGAAAGAAGTTTCCCACTTGTCCGTCGCGATTCGTTTTCCCACTTATCCGTTGCCATTCGTTTTTCCACTTGTCCGTTGCGATTTGTTTTTCCACTTGTCCGTCGCGATTCGTTTTCCCACTTATCCGTTGCCATTCGTTTTTCCACTTGTCCGTTGTGATTCGTTTTTCCACTTGTCCGTCGCGATTCGTTTTCCCACTTATCCGTTGCCATTCGTTTTTCCACTTGTCCGTTGTGATTCGTTTTTCCACTTGTCCGTTGTGATTCGTTTTTCCACTTGTCCGTCGCGATTCGTTTTTCCACTTGTCCGTCGCGATTCGTTTTCCCACTTATCCGTTGCCATTCGTTTTTCCACTTGTCCGTTGCGATTCGTTTTTCCACTTGTCCGTTGAAGTTTCACGTCTAATATGTGTCCCAGCACACATTTCGTTTTTTTTAATCGCGCATTCACGTTCTTAGGTTAGCCACCTTACAACTTTTCTTCTCTTCAACCCTTAATTCTTTCAGTAATACTAAATACACGTTCCTGCTGTATGTCGCCTTTGTTAAAATAACTTGCTGTTTTTAAGGAAAATGGCGATGACACACATAAGCAGTCGCGAGACGAACATCCGTGACTAATTTATAAGGGCCCCCAAGGTAGATAGATAACACTTTACTGCTCACCAAAATAAACAATTACAGAAAAATGCATTTTTATAATTACTTCTTTACAAAAGAAATAACTTTTCAGACAACCTAACTTCAATAGAAATCTTAACTAATCCAGCGAAGGCGTAGGCAAAGAAGAAAATAAAATAGTACTGTACAATTTAAAGGTTAACTGGCGTAAAATAAAAAAAACAATATAAGTAATTAATATACGTTTATTGGAAGACATGGTTTCGTACGTTCAATTCCGTCAGTAAACACATATATAAATAATTATAAAATTACAATGTATTTCGAGATAACAAAGTAAATTCATTCAAACTTTTACTAATTTTCGAATATCTAAATCGATTTAAGATCTCGTCAAAAATTACGATCTAAATAAAATAAATACAATAAAAACAATAAAATAACATTTTAAAACAATAAATATATCAAAAATTAATAAATATGGCACGCAACCAAATAAAACATTTTTAAATTAACATATTAGGAAAATAATACAGTTTCTTTAGGTTTCCTGTATGATACAGGACACATTATAATTATCGTATAGGCTTTGAAATTAGCTACAATAATACTCAAATTCACATAAAACAGTCTATTGCTTAGCTGTTGATTAAATCGGCCATAATATAAGATATGGCGCGGATTATACGCATATAGCATATAGAAAACAATATTGATAATACTGGAAACATCACTAATGCTTGTAAGATAAGATCTGGTTCAATTCTGGCACTGAAGTCAGGTGAGTTACATGCATATTTTCCACATACATACAATTATCTCAATATATCCTTGATTTCGTGAAAACCATTAAAAAACGACCTTCACCTAATATTAATGTGTGATATTGTTAAATCCGATATAGATTTGGAAAATATAGGTTGTTCATACTATTTGTTATGATAACGACTCAAGGATGTAGCAAAATTATCGCAAAGTGATTGTAAATTTTATTTACAAATCCATACACTACGAATATGAATATGAAGAGGATTTGACTGGAATTTGAAATTGTTTGACCGAACAGTTTGATTTTAAAAAATTTAAAACCTTTCGTTTTCAATCGAGTTTGTTGTTTGTAGTAATAGTCTAAACTACTAGAGCACTATTAATTTTCGAGCTGGCATTTCGGTGAGATTAGTTTAGCAATAATTGCAATTCAAATGATTGGCGTCTAAGAGCCATAATACATACTTAATAACAGAATTATATGTCAATTACTGACTACAACGCCATCTATTGAAGCAGCGATCCTCTTATGCACTCACTTCCACTTTCCAAGAGAAGAAGTAATTCGACATTAAGCCATTAATAAGTTATTACATTTCCCTTAATGTTTTCCTGAGTGCATCCAAATATATCTCCGCGTGCTTCGGTTGGAAGATCAACGATGGCCGCAGCCGTATGGAGAGCTCACCACAAACGCCGCCCAAAACACCTTAAAAATTACAAGATCATGTTCAGATAAGAAAATATAAAAAACACAGTGACCGATTTCGTATTTTAGTCGACTTGAAAAAAAGAAGGTTCTCAATTTGTGGTGTAACTATTTTGAAGTTTATAGACAGATTAACTCAGGCTCATGGCTGACTCATATAGAGCCACCTAACTTTTTATTTAATTTAATGATACTTAATAAAAGTAGTATTATCGTTTTTACAGCGCGATTATCATTCCAAGGGCCGATTTTTAAATAATTAGATAAGTTTTAGTACGAGATCCCGCTGCAGGATTGGTGCGTTCATCGACTTTTTGTTTAAAACCAAATTTTTATGTTTATTCATAATTAAGAGAATATATATTTACTAGGGTGCCTATCAAAATTTGGCCGCCATTATTTTTAATTAAATTATTTTTAATTGATTTTTGGTTAAAAATTTCGTTTATTTATTTTTTAAATAAAATAACGTCTACATCACTGTAATTAATATGAAGATTCTAAAAAATCACGGTTGCCGTTGCGCACCTGGCCGCACCTCTTTGCAGCCAGGTGTAAACAGGTATGATTTCGATAAATTTATACGTTTATAACGTATATTTATTAATTATATGTCAAATTGAAGCTTAATTAAATCTGGTCGCAAGTAAGGGTTACTGGCTGTTAAAGATAATAAATATTTAAGGTAGAGTGAAAAAGAGTTAGCGCGTAACATCATTTGTCAGACGAGGACAGCGATTGCCGGCTGTGCGACGCTTTTAAGCAAAACAAATAATGAAAAATTTATGAAGAGAATTAAAGGTTTGGACTCGACGCACATTCCACCGTGCTGGAAATCTTTGAAACAAAAATTGTTGCGGACAATCTTTGTTAATTGGATGTGATTAAATGCCACTGAAACAGACTGCATCAAATTCAGCCCAGAAAATAATGGCTGGCTGGTACTAGATGGTTTTTTAAAACCAAGTTCCTGGGAGACTCAACTCCAACGCAAGTTTATAGTGTGCTATGTGAATCCACGAACAAAGCTTCGGATAATGACGACGAATCTGATATTTGTAGCGATGAAAGTGATAGCTCCGATGATAATACAACTGAAAGCTCCGATGATTCAGATTTTTAAATAAGAGTTACGGAAATATAAGAATTATAAGATAAATTTTTTAAATTTTTAATTTGCTTAAATGTTTAATTAATATGTAACAGACGATTAAATACTTGAATAAAATCTAATCAAATTTTCAAATAGTACTTTCGCAATAAAATTTTCTTTTACTTAGTCACCTTGGTTTTATTTTTTAATTTTTTAAATCAATATTAAATATCGACGTTCTAATTAACAAATTGTCCAACTCCATTTTTGAGAATCTTCTATTTGTACGAAAAAAACAATTAGTTCAAAATTTATTATCATTTTAAAAAACCATTTATTATCATTAGTATCTAATAGAGATATAATATTTAAGTTTGAATCATTTAAATAATTTGTAATTGGATTATTGCTACATCAAAATGTTAAAAAAATCACCCTCTAAAAAATAAGGAGTTAGACAAATTGCTAATTAGACCGTCGATATATCAAATCAATATTAATGTTTTGTTGCAATTTTTAAATTTGTCATTTTGAAAAAAATTACATAATTTTTGGAGTATTTACTATAAGTCGTCTCTATTACTCCCCGGTGGTTGAGAACACTAACATTCGACGCATGCGCAATGGCTTAAAAGCGTCGCACAGCCGGCAATCGCTGTCCTCGTCTGACAAATGATGTTACGCGCTAACTCTCTTTCACTCTACCTTAAATATTTATTATCTTTAACAGCCAGTAACCCTTATTTGCGACCAGATTTAATTAAGCAACCATATATGATAATTAATAGAAAAAAATTAGCTTCAATTTGACATATAATTAATAAATATACGGTATAAATGTATACATTTATCGAAATCATGAACCTGTTTACACCTGGCTGCAAAGAGGTGCGGCCAGGTGCGCAACGGCAACCGTGATTTTTTAGAATCTTCATATTAATTACCGTGATGTAGACGTTATTTTATTTAAAAAATAAATAAACGACATTTTTTACCAAAAATCAACTAAAAATAATTTAATTAAAAATAATTTAATTAAAAATAATTGCGGCCAAATTTTGATCCCTAGTAAATATAATATTAAATATTCTCTTAATTATAAACAAACATAAAAATTTGGTTTTAAACAAAAAGTCGATGAACGCACCAATCCTGCAGCGGGATCTTAGACTAGTTATCCATGAAATAAATTATAATCTGACTGAATAGAAAAGTCCAACGGCTGTACTGTTTTATTTGTGCAACTGTAATTATTAATTTATTCATGTTATATTTTATTCGATAAATACCTAATTTTTATTTGATAATTAAAAAACTGGAACTAAAAGAAGTTGAAGACTGCGACATCGTTTCTCAACATGGGGGGGGGGGTCGCGAACCTTGGGGGGAGGGGGTTGCGACGTTTGTTATTAAAGGGTTCACAGTCTGTTAAAAAAACCTATACATAAATCAAACGCATAAATAAACTATTAATTAAAATATTATAATTTTTGTAGTGACGGAGTCACAAGACCTTTTACTTAAGCTTTTGGTTTATTCGTGGGTCGCGACATAAAAATTGTTGAGGAACAATGTTGTACGGTATTACTATGAAAATAATGCTTACCATTTTTCTTCAAATTATTGTTAATCTTGTCCCTGACCTCGACATTGCACCCGTTGTACGCTAGGAACGTGCCGCGGCCCCGCACGCTGTTAATGAGCGCCGAGTGCTCCCTTTCTAGCTGATGGAGGCCACATTTCAACACTTTGCCAGTTTCATTTACTAAACCAATCAAGTTTTCTTTCTGAATAACCTCCAAAACACGCTCGAGAAGAATCAATTTGCCCGGATCACCCATCCAGGTGTTGAAAATCCTATACGGGTGCGGAGCTCTGCGAAAACGAAAAATATTCGTCGCGTAGGGGAAACTATACCATTAATGGCACTCCATTATTTCAATTACAACATTAAAAAATCTTAATATTATTTTTTATTTTGCAGCCATAAAATTATAATAATAATATTATTGTACAGCTACCGAAAAGAAAATATTGAGATTTTTTAATATGTTAAATAAATTGACTGGATGCTAAAAATGGTATAGTGTACCCTATCTAAAATAACTTCACAGAAACAGGTCACTTATGTGAGGAGCAAATGTCTCTAGCTCTGCAAGCCGGCTTTATTTCCCGTTCACGATAACTTGACGCACAGGGTTACCAACAATTTAAATGTTAACAACTAAAGCTAAACAATCTCCAAAAAAAAACAATAAAAATTAAGAATTATTAACGTTTTGTAATAATTTCTATTCAAAATCTATTTTATAATTTGATATTAAGTGATGTTAATTTTTAGAATTTTGTAACCCTGCGTGTCGTGAACGAGGTGTAGAAGGGACAGATAAAAGAAATGCTAATGGCTTCACGTAGGTAGGAGAGAGAGAGAGAGAGAGGAGAGAGAGAGAGAGAGAGCCTCTAGTAGGAACATGAGATGCGTATGGTCGTATATTATGGGATACTGAAAACAGTGTAAAGTGGGGAAGATAACGTAAAAAAGCAGACCATCGGGCTCCGGAGTGAATTTTCGAACGCAACCTGGATAAAGGTTTGAAATTTATACAGTTATTGTAGTGTCTAGACAAATAATTATGAAACTAAAAATACAGGAACAAGAAAAGTTTAGGCGAAGGCTGTACGGTTCTGCCGGACAAAAGCAGCTAGTGAGTATTATAACCAGGTAATAGATACATAAAAATTTATACAAAATTCTTAATTTTTTAATATACAATAATAATACAGTCTATAAACATCCCGTTGCTTAGCTCGGCCCATACATTTATAAGGGAAGGGACAGTAACCCTTGTCTAATTCGGACGGGCGGGTTTGACACATCGGTTAAGTGGATGTGAAAATATCATCACGATATTGTCTTTCACCGTTAGTATGTGGTAATTTTAAGTTTAATCAAAAAATTGCATGAGTTATGTATGTTTTTCGGCCAGAATTCGAACACGCGCCCTTCGGAGTTCAAAATACGAGTGTGCTACCCAGTAATGGCCGATTCCTATATCTTACTATTAACTCATTTACCTTGTCATCGATTAAGTCTTAACATTTCTTTTTAAGGTTTGCTTGTAGGCAAACTGATAAACAGGTCCATTTGATGGCTAGTGGCTACCATCACCCATCTGCAACACTGAGGGAGCCGATGTATTACCTACCCCGTTGAGGCTAAGTATCTGTTTATGCCGTTTTTAATCATTATTATTATTTATTTATTTCAGAGCAGATCCATAATAACAATTTCCACAATTAAATTATTTGGACATTAAATCTGTGTTATTCCTGTGATCTGTCCATCCTTCCTTTAAATGCCACCCATCACTTCCCGAATTCCACGCCTTCCCTCCTTGATCTCATCCTTGTGTCATCTACTTTAGTACTACATCATGGACAATATCCTGCCAACGCCTTTTCATGCCATGACCTTATCTTCCTGTGTTTTGAAATTCGGGTCCCTAAAGTCAACCCCAAAGTACTGTTCCAACATATTGTATTTTTGATGTGAACAGTTAGAAATTCAAAGACTTTTTAAATATTGATTGAACTCCTCTTACTGGTGGCGATTGTATCGATTAAAAAGTAAATATACTGAATCACAATATATGACAAACACGCACCAATTCGTGCTATCAAAATTAAACATCTAACTGCAACCTGGCTTCCTGAAGAGATCAAGTTAGTACTGTCGAAGAAAATCACTGCAAAAACTAGGTAGAACCGTTGACCAACTCCCTCTAATTAGGAGAGATATGTCTTAATCGGAAATCACTGCAAAAAGGTGTGTAAAGGTGCTCAACATCGCCATATTCATAATTTTGTTCAAAATGGGGATTCAGCTAAAAACTGGATATTCCTCAAATCATTGGGAGTTGGAAAGCAGCAAAAATACCTCTATTCCTTCAGACTTAGATGTTGATTATCTGAATAGCCATTTTGCTTGTTCATCTCATATTAATAAGACATGTAAAGAAAGGGCACCTCAATTTCTCTCTTCACTCCCAACTCCCAAATATTTTCAATTTGTTTTTAGAAAAGTAAATATTGTGTTGTTATTAAAAACAAACACTGCCCATCGTACTGAAGGTAGATGACTCTTAGAACACCAACATATCTTCTGAGACTTAAGAGGTTCTAAAGCGTCTGTAAGGTCGCCTGTAACCGATAGCAAAGCAAAATGAATGGTCAGATAGTTATTGAAATTGCCCATGGCTTATTATATCGCGGGCTTCAAGCCAGAGGCGGCGTATAAAAAAAATGCGATTTTTTTATTTCGTCTATCATTTATATTTTTATCGAAAAACCACCTCTGCTTTTTTCTTAAAAGTAGGTTAATTAAAAAAAGAGCATTTCACGTAATCAAGACTTTTGCAAATTTTCAGTTATAGAGATACATTGAAAAAAAAACTTATTAAAAATTTTGTATCTCCTGAAAAGTTGGCTAATACGCCCCTCTGGCTTGAAGTCCGCGATATAATATTGCATAATTCATATCCGCATTTTCTTTGTACAACTGTATGCTTGAATCCAAAAAACAAAAATGGCCATTTCTTATGATGAAGTTGTTTTGCTTACCTCAATTCACTATGGTAGTAGAAACCACCTGTTAACATTTTCTTGCTGAAAGTGACCACGTCAGGCGGCGAGGGGAGGTCGAAATGTTCGTGACACCACATCTTCCCAGTTGGGCCACAGCCAGTTTGTACTTCGTCTATTATTAGGGCCATTCCCCACTGTGAATGTGATACACTTTAATTCATTTTGTAATAGTACATTGTTCTATGACGGGAGACAGTGACTTCCGAGTGAAATATAGTGTTATATTTATATACTACAGCTCAAAATACGCACTCATTGGTAACCGACAACTGTCGCCAATAAAACAACGTTCCATTTACTCTCAAGTCATATTGTTATAAATATGTTATTATACCTACGAGTATACATACTGTGGCGACCGAGGGTAGACATTTTCCGGCGTCGTAAACCGGTTGCAAGACTTGCAAGAAAAAAAGGTAGAAGATTCTGGAAGGAAAAGACAAGGACGGATATATTTTAGAAAGGGATGGACAATGAACGAAAGATTTAGAATAGAAAGTTTGGGAAGGAAAAGAAAGAGATAGATAGATGTTAGAAAGGTAAAGATGATAAACAAAAGTTCCGGAATAAAAGGCTCGGGAAGAAAAAGACAGAGATAGATAGATGTTTAAAAAGGGACAGATAGTGAATAGAATAACGAAAAGAAGATCGAACTTATGGTTTCGAGAAAATTCTTCCGGGTATATAAGCAGCGTAAGGCGCGCCTGCCGGGCAGTTTAGAGTTTAGTTCAAGACGGCGAAGCGACAAGTGCGATACTAAAGAGATGGAAGAGAAGCTTAATAGAAGACAGTGACGAGTTAAGTGATGAATTTAGTGACAAGTTTAGTGGACAGTTAAGTGAAGAAGGTGTGTAGTGTAGTTCGAGAGAAGAACCAAAAGTGAGCTACACGCAGTAATATCGGAGGTGAGCACTGCAGTAGCAGGAGGTGGTCTATGCAATATCGGAGACGGTATTGTGAGTGTGACAACTTACCGTCAGGACAGTGCATCGATAGTCATACTGGGGCAACCCTGCGGAGAGGTATTACGCACGGCTTTGTAAATCAATAAAAGCGTTTGTTTAAAAACTGGTGTTTTCTTCCAGTATCCCAGCTCGCACGTAACAATACTATACTAAACTTTAGGTATTGTTTCTATTTCAATTACAACATAGTCCTTTTTTTATTTCTAAGCTGGCAAACCAGCAAACAGCCCAGCTCGTGAAAAGTGGTTACCGCCGCCGATATTTGCAACATCAAGGGCCAATACAAAGCGTCACCAAACTTCAGGGTACGATAAAAAGGATGGCATAGGGAAAATAGAATAGGGGGAGGAAGTGGACCTCAGAACTCTCACTCATCGCACGAAATATGGTTAACCGTTTCACGCCAATATTTTGTGAGCGTGGCGTCATACCGATCGAGTCGGCCTTAGGAACTGTAATCGAGATCATGATTCCAGCATGGCATTACCTATAATTTTATTTTTTTGAGAAAATCTAATATATTACTGATTAACCTTTTTACATATTCCTTGTAACAATTGGAAGAATTCAGGCGAAGCTTCATAATCACCGCCCTCAGATTGAATTGGCTCCACAATAATCCCAGCAACTGGTTTTCCCTTCAAGGTATATTGTTGAACAATATCTTCCACCTGCTCGAGACATCTGCAAAGAAGTTTATTCATTTATAAGAGCTTTTACCCTTAGTTAGCACTCTCAACTACATAATAGCTTGGTAGAAAGTTCATACCACATACAGTAAGGCTTCAGAGATTTTTACCACCAAGGTCTACCTTAGCACTACCATGGAATTGTTCTTCCATGGCACTAAGAAGTTAGGTTTCATAAGATCTTATAATATATCTATGAAGCCTGCAAACACACTATTCTGTATCGACTGGATCGACACTGTCGCTGATATCGGCGCGGCGGTGGCCACTTTTCATCAAAGGGGACATTTTTGGCTGCTACAGGCAATACAAAAATATGTATTCACATTGAAAAGGGAGTTTAAAAAAATAAATAAACATTCATAGAGATACAACACAACGACAAATGCAGGAACAGAAAAAGAATACAATTTCCTGCGGACGGACGGGTTGTCGTAGCAGGTGATAAAAAATCCCAAAACCAGGTGGTAGGGTATTTGCCCCGACTGGCTACCACCCCTGGTCTAAAGTATGTTGCCATAACAACCTTGAGTTGTGTCCCGGCATTAGTGACCAGGTCCCAGTCGCTCTTAAGAGAGCAGCAGCGCAGTTCTAGCACCTTTGGTGTTGCAAATGTTCATAGGCGACGGTAACCGCTTTCCATCAAGTAGGGTCGTCCGCCTGTCTGGTAAACTCTTGCAATAAAAAAAAACAAAGTTAACTACTATTTAAATATTGTCTAAATATAAGT
Organism: Dendrolimus punctatus; assembly: GCA_012273795.1. NCBI lineage: Eukaryota > Metazoa > Arthropoda > Insecta > Lepidoptera > Lasiocampidae > Dendrolimus > Dendrolimus punctatus. Next base: position 10,787,196 of record CM022537.1, read on the forward strand.
AAGTATATTTACTTGTAGTCTTCAATTTGGTTTTCGCTTTGGAATTCGGAGAGAGGGTATTTATATCTCGGAAACGGGGCGACGGGCCAGTCGAAGGCCGGGCAGTCCAGTTTGTGGATCGGCTTGGACCTCGTCGTCGAGAGGGCGCCGAAAGTTCTCCCATGGAAACTACCCTTAAAAGATGAATTAGAAAATAAGTAAACACAACAGTTTCATTCAGGTATTTACTTGCTCAATAGGAGGAACTGTATAATGAATATAAAAATGAGAAAAACTAAAATTAAAAAGAGAACCAGAAGATTTGAATATAAAATGTAAACGTAAGAATGAAGTAGCGGTCACAGCTTAATCACTCATAAATGAGAGAAGAGAACAACAAAGAAATTAATTACCTCAAATGACAGAATGGTCAAATCAGGAGATCCTGGTGGTTGATTCACCATACACGAATTTAATTCTTCAGGAGTAAAATCCAATGATCCCCCGCGTTGTTTCGTGCGGTACCACATCATCACTGCCTTATAGGCGTTTTCGTTAGAACAAGACCCGCACATCATAGTGGATATATTGCTCAGGCCCTTCGGCGCATGCGGCATTAGAACATGCTTCAGCTTATCAGGCCAATCACCGGATGGAAATACCCCGAGTGCGGGACGGTTGATTAGGGCTTTCTGAAATATTCGTAAACTTTTGTAACCGACTTCCAAAAGGAAGAGTTTCTTCAGTTCGTCTGTACATTTTTTGTATGGTTATTACTCGATTTTTCTGTCAATTGTAGACAGATTTTCAATGTTTTTTTATACATCGGAAGGATATACTCCCGAATTGATCCCATAGTCACCATGCCAGATTCGATTCCAGCGAATTCGAAAAAACCCTCCTAAGTTGTTAATCTATTTCTTTGTTACACGATATCTCTGTCAATTGTGGACCGATTTTCAAATGTTTTTCTTTCTTTGTAAGTGTATACTCCCAAAGTGGTCCCATGGTCACCAAGTCTTTCAACCAAATCTTTAAGATACATACATACTCTAAGATATATTTTTTAATAAATACATGTATTTTTCAATTTAAAACTGCACGTAAAATACGTGAGATCAGAGCTAGAGTAGGCCCTAAGCATATGATGATCTCGAGTGAAGTTCCCGATGAAATTTTCTCACTGCCATATGATATAGGATTGTTTAGGAAGAGCATCAAAAAATATGAACGCATTGTCGCCACCCCTGATACAAATGTTCTTAGACGGGAGTGGGCACTTACCGCCCAGGGGAGCGACCCGAGTTTATCTGCGTCATCCGACAAAATAAAACACGTAAAGTAGTCGCTTATAGATCTAGATAACTCGTCAATCACAAATATCATTGCATACTTTATATTATAACAGCGTAACGTCAGTTTCTTATTTTTATCTATGACTCCTTAAACCAACAACACCTACAAAACGTAAAATATATTTTTACCAGATTGTGTTGATCATCAAATGCTGACAATAGTTCCGGATGGTTATATCCAAGAGGAACGGATGATATTTGCGTAAATGCATCTAAAAACTCATTTCCGTCCACATCCACGAAGTAATTGCCGATGCTTTTATCATAATCGGCAAAGAGCTGTACAGCGCCAGCTTGCTGTAAGAAACGAAAATTCGAGTTAGTCTTACGAGGTACAGGGCTCGAATTAACATGAATGCCGTTGGAATTACTATAGAGTTTATTAGAACTGTACAAAGACATATAAAACAAATACAAATGAAACTGGATGCAACCAGTTCACATTGCACGATTCAATGCAATCCAACACGCACAGAGTCCTTCACTATATCGCTAATGGAGAGTACTACAAAATTCTTACTAGTATCGTATTCGTCGTTTGACTGCCTCACCCCACCGTCCGGGCAATAATGCCAAATAAAAACAAGGATTAAGTCGTTCGACACCAATGGGGATTGTTCACTTTTTTCAATTTGGCTAATTGAAAAACCATTTCGAGGAATAGTGTCCCTAATCATTTCTTTTATTTAAAATTCCAAAAAACGTACGATCTTCTTGTATTTTGTAAGAATTGCGTTTGACCTTTATTGGACCATACTAAATCCAATCAGGTGGGCCGTGTGCGTGTTTGCCTGCTTTAGGTGTAAAAAAAAATCTAGCTGTACATTATTTGCTTTAAGTTATGTAACATGGATTTTCCCTAAAGACCACTTTAAAAAATTTAACGATAACTATAGAAAATAATAATGGTTGAACACGAAAATTATAAGCCTAGCGACAAAATACACTAAAATGATCACGATACGTAATGATAATGACAGTGATATTTAAATTAGTAGCACAGATTACTATGATTAGATATAGATAAAACTTGCTTTTATTATTTTTGTTTTCTAGGCAAAGAAATCAATGTAAACTTGTGCCTTATGACGTCATCGGAGAAATAACTTTAAAATCGAATTATAAAAAAACTAACGCTTAAAATACAAAAATATTCAAATTAGTATCTTAAAATACCCTATTTTACGTAATAAAAATATAAAATCAGAGGGCAATTTTTTGTGAACAATCCCCATTACAGCCATAAAATAAATACGATAACAATAGATGTTTTTAAAGTTTAAACACGAAGTAAATAAAAGAATTCTTTTTTACAACATGCCGGGTGTGCGGTCTTTGTCGGTATGTAATAATAATATGAAGCTATTTTAAGGCAATACACATTGCGTATCCACATCATCGGAATTTACTTATGTATGCTACCATTCTAAGATAGAAAGTATAAACCGTTTGGGCAGTTAATAGTGTTTATCTATATAAATAAAAATAAATCCTAGAACCGTATGTACGCGCATAACTTGAGAACGACTATCGATTTTGATGACATTTTTTGTGTGTGTGAGTTGATCCCCGAATTATTTAGACTCACAACGGATCGGTTTCTAGAATCCTTCTTATATCCTGAACCGAATTTTATCAATCGAAATCGGCAGGTGGCCCTAGGATCGAATCCTAGATTTATATTTTTTCAGGAGAAGATAACGTCTTCTGGGACCTGTAGTAAATAATAAAAACGCTAATAGAAAATGCAACACACTAATAGAACGCATTATTAATATTAGTGTTAATTATAAAATACACTTTGTGAAAACAGTGTGAAAGTATATTATATGTAGTTTATTACGATCTTTAATGAAATAATGACTACTCTAAAATATTTTTTTATTAAAACATTATGAAAGTGTAATTTGACTGCATTTTTGAATTAAATGACTAATATGAAAGCATAAAAATAATGACCAATCTTTTTAAACATTCGCCGCAAAGACGTAAAGATCTATGTTAAACAATAATTATCTCTAAGTAATTGCAAAAAAATATGAAATTACCCCACTACTAAATTAACAATTAATAATATATAAATTATTAATAATGTTCCAGAGATTATCAAAAAGTTGAAATGGGTGGAAGGAAGACAAAATAACACTTTACTGGCAGAAAGCTGATTTTATAAGCAGAAGCTTAGACTACTTTTTTCTTTTATTAGGTTTCCGTAAAAAATAATTTCATGTGGATGAAGTCGCGAGCTCCGCTCAGTGTATAATAAAACATCATTTTTTCATAGATTATATAGTAAGCCTCAATAGTACATCTATTTTATTTTTTAGATTTAGTTTAACTACCGATTTAAGGATAAAATAGGTACTCTTAATAAATAGATCCAGATTCTATAATACAAGGAACAGGCCACTTACAACTGGCTCTTATTGAGTTACCAATCAAATAATTGTTTTAAATGAAAACAATTTATTTGAAAATCATGACTAATTCTGCTGCCAAGGTATTAAAGTTTTCATCTAAAGCAAAGAAACTTCATAGCAATATTTTTATTTCATAGCTAAAAACTAAAACACCATTATTATAATTTCGACTTGTCCATCGAAACTTAATATTTCAGAGTCACTATATAAAAAAAAACATACCAGCCAAGTTGAGAAACTCCTCCTTTTGGAAGTTGGTTAAAGACTATTGGTACTATGCGTTTGGAATTAATATGTCTTCTGTACAACAATATAGAGTGGTGTAGTGAAATCACAGAAAATTCAGACAAAAATTATAATTGTTTCTTAAAGATTTTTATAATTAAAGTCTGTTGGTGATCAGATGAGTTTCTAGAGTGATAAAAATCGATTTTTTTTAATGTACATATATTGAAAAATAACACATTAAAGTTCAACTTCTTCTTGAATTGTGACTGATTAGAGGTTACCTGTAATGCTTCCAATTCTTGTTTCAACTGTTTCGTCTTAGGCCCTGGAAGTGCTGTTTTGATAGATGGTTTTAGTGGCTCTTGTGCCTTAGGTGTGGATAGTGCTCTGGAACCTGTGTAATTTATCAACATTATTATGTCCATACTTATGAAATTAAGGAATAAGAACATCTTGTTGATTAACCAGGCCAAACCATATCTACAAAACCTTAATTCACAATCATCATCATAATTCTCATATTTGTTTTTTTTTTAAATTACACAAAATTATACTTAAGGAATACTAATTGTAATTGAGGAATTTTCATTTTCCCATGTATATTGACATGGGAAAGTGTAAATTTGTTGTGAATCATGTAGAGTTGAGATATCGAGCTGTGCTTTAAGCAGGATATTTAATGCAGAAAAGTAAGTTTCGAGATGACAGGAAAAATATTTTAGTTTGGACTACCCTAATGTGCGTACAAGTGTATATGGCCTGACTGAGAAGCATGTTTGATGTTATAGAATCATCACCCCTTGCCATTTTTGAACAAATTTTTTACAACAAAGCCTAAATTTCAGGCATGGAAGTAAAATTGTGCACCCACTTACACATCTAAATATTATTTAATTGCCTTAATAGTTTCACCCTTCCTGTGATTGAGTGGTTTAGTCACACTCTAGGAAAATAGATGTCCTGGGCTCAATTCCTGGTATACTAAATTTCAGACAGAAATTTTCCAATGTGAAAGTTACATAGAACATGAGCATGACTTGCTTAGCTGGGGAGTATATAGTAGGCAGACACCGTAATTGTTATGAGGATAAAAAGTATTTATCTATATTTTGTTTTCTGTACATACATTATATTATTTTTTAATAAAATTAGTAATGGCTGTTCAACGTCTAACAAATAGATCAGTTACACTTCAATAAAGATTTATTGAATTGGCCTCGATTGAAATGGTTTGAATATGAGTACTTTGTACCCTTGTCAAATTATTGCTAGGGCTGTCACAATTGAAGGGTTTATAAGATATCAGTATACAGTAAGGAATATTCAAAATAGCCAGATTCAGATATCCTAAATTGAAATATCTTACAAAGAAACCTCCTTTAAAGTCCACTAAAATCTAAAGTTAAGTTTGCAGTACAATGAATACCATTAAATTCAACAATATTATATTATTGTAATTCATTTATTAATGTAGTTTAGACAGAGAATCCTAATTATCATCCCGTAAATACCTAGAATCCATTCCCGAGTTTGTTCATACACATTTTAGAGGAATGGATGGTATACCTGTCATGATAATAAAAGGTTGATATTTTGTATGAACTTTAAATTTATTCAAGGGCGCAGTAGTTATAGGGCGCATTCATTTATCATTTCAGATATAAAGTAAATTTTGGGCGGTTATAAAAAAATAATCACGAAGGCGAAGGCGGGAGCTCCGCTTTGCTTCGCTCTCGCCTCAGCTTTCTTATCTATATTGGGAAAGTTCGGATCTGTTCATAAAATAAACACGCCCAATACCACACCCAAGACCGCTGAACTTAAAGCGAAAGACCCTGTACGAAAGTTCATATTTATCTACACTCATACACACTCATTATCTACACTTTATAAAATAGCTTACCGGTACTCATTAACGGTAGTAAAGATTTTTTAGTTAAAACAAACTGGACCAACATTTTCGTGATTCCTTTTTAAAAGATAGTTTATTAAAAAACCATAAGAAGGTAAGTGAATACAATAATTGTAAACTGAATACTTTACACAAAAACGCAAGAATATAATGCAACACTTGGTAAGTCAGAAAACTATATAAATTTAAAAATTAAAATCGATAATTGTCCGTATGTGCCCTATAACTACCACTTGCAATCACAGAGTACTTTATATATACTGGTACTATAGAGTCAACAGTCATAACATATATACTAACGCACTCTATCGGTATACGACACAATACAACGGCAAAAACCGTCCAGGGCGTCTAGTATTATTTTGATTTTTATATTAGACTTTTGGAAATTGCGAGAGTTAATAATTTAACTCCTGTAATTCCCAAAAGCCTTTCCAAAAAATGTTTATTTGTTAGTAAATAAAACAACAATTTAGCGGTAGCGTGATTTATTATGCTTCCTTTTATTAAAATATTCAAAGGCATACATTTTCATAACATCATTTGTATCCACATCTAATCTGGTGCCGTTAGGATGATTTACTTACAAGTTTTACCGCATCTGGGTACACAACAACCTCTTTTAGAAGAAGCAATAATCCAAATCATCAGAGAACAAATCGTTGTTCAGGGTACATGCGTAAGTCCAACGTGATCACAGAACACTAGTAAACGTGATGAGCGAAGTCTTCGGATTCCAGGAATCAAACAAAGTTATCGAAAAATAATCAAAACACAATCAAAGTACATTCATTCACGAGTGTAACTCGTATCGATCGGAATGTCTTTTTGGTTTTGACATCTTTGAAATAAGTTTTTGGTAAATCGAAAATTCATCAAAAATCCAGTAATTAAAGTTAAAAAAAGCTATATAATTTGAAAAAGGTGAGGAATAGAATTACACACTTTAAAATATATTTATTAGCTGATATGGCTTGCAAAAACATAAAACATTAAAATATTTCTTAAACAAGTAATAAAACAACTGCGTATAAAGAAACCTATTATTTTCTTTAATTTGGTGATCAATTTGAGAACAGTGACATCTACTGCATTACGTACCTACTAATAGAACGCAAAAAATCTCTAAGAAAAAATAATTGTACCGACTGTTATGACGAAAAAAAGCGCGGGAAACCTTCGAAGTTGGCGGGCGTAGTTTTTCAATATTTTTGTTTTACAAATTAATTTTTAAGCTAATAATGATCAGAATAGTTATCTTTTGTAAATATTAGTATTTTTATATATTTCTATTAATTAGTTATTAGTCTAGTTCTCTTCTTAGGGTAAGTTTTTTCCAATTTTATGAACGAACCTCGGATCGGAGCTTGTGGGAGTTCTTATGTCACGATAATATCTAATTATCTAATGAGTCTGGCATGGATACAGACTGTTCTTTGTCGAAAAGAACACTAAAGCGTGAGTCTGGCATGGATACGGACGGTTCTGTGCAGAAAAGAACAATAAAACGTAGTCGACTGCATAAAATATGCAAACATTGTAACAAAAGAAAGAAAAAACATAGTTCAGAGGCAAATCCTGCTAAGGACTCCGATTGTCACTGCCATAATAATGATTTGGTCGTAGTCTTTCCAGTTTTACCAACAACTGAATGCACTGATACTGCTATTCCTCAGCCTCCCACACAAATCGGCAGATGTCAATATGAATCGAACGATTATGGGCCTTTTATTGTTCATGTACAAAAAAAACAGACATCTGCTGATGATGGGACATCTTTAAACCCCATCGCCTTTGGAAGATTTTTAAAGAAAAATACATTTAAAAACATTGTTAACGGCAGTCTGAAAAGAATAGGGAGAAACAATATGTCTCTCTCTTTCCAAAATTTCGTTGATGCTAACAGCTTTGTCTCCTCAAATATCTTAACTAATAATAATCTCAAAGCGTTTATACCTACCTTTAATGTTACTAGAATGGGATTAGTTAGAGGAGTCCCTGCTGACTGGTCTCCTGATGAAATAAAAGAAAACACAAATGTACCAATTGGCTGTGGTGACATAATTAAAATTAGGCGCCTAAACTACAAAGTGATTATTGAGGGTTCCCCTACATGGAAACCATCACAAACTGTAGTGCTCACTTTTGATGGTGAAGTTTTACCCAAACGTGTATTTATGTGTTTTAATTCGTTACCTGTAGAATTATATACCTACCCCACTATACAATGCTATAACTGCTGTCTTTTGGACACACCAAAACACAGTGTCGTTCATGACCAAAATGTTATAAGTGTGGTCAAGGCCACACTGGTGATAGTTGTAATGTTGAGGAGGATCGCTGATCTTGTTGCTTATGTTCTGGGCTTCATTTTGCTTCTAGTAAAAATTGCCCAGAATACTCGAGGCAAAAACAAATAAAATTACTATGGCTGAAAATAGCATATCCTATATGGAGGCTTCCAAATTACATTCCACAGTCACGAAACCATATGCCGATGTTTTATGTTCTATGCCAAGCAAATCTGCCCAAAATGAAATTACAATTGTTCCTGGATCACCACCCCAAAGAACTGTTTCATATAAAAGTTCGCAGTAATCCATCATCCACGATCCGAATAACACACGTCCACACAAATTTACGCGCTCACGGTTAGGCAGAGGTTGTCAACCGCCGGTCAGTTTATAGCTGAGTCGCTCACTTATTTCAACTTGCGATTAATCTGAGATTATAAATGATTTGTGCGGCCTGTAACTTCAAATGTAGTGACGAAGTGGAGTGTAGTAGCTGTAAAAACAAATACGATTATAGCTGTGCTGGTATCTCGGAAACCGGTTATCGTCGATTGGGTGCTGAGAGAAGAGCTACTTGGAAGTGTTCCTCCTGTCGTATATCTTCTCCGAATCCTATGTCCCCAGGCGGAGACCAAATGGATGCGATCCTTGGCAAACTCAATGACATGGCTCTAAAGTTGGAATCTTCCTTCTCTTATTAGCGACGTCAAAGGTATAAAAAGCAATATGGAATTGTTGCAGTCGTCTAATGAAGAAACCATTAAGAAGATCCATGAGTTTGCTTCCAGGGTAGATGCCGTTGAGTCTCGCATAGCCTCAGTGGAAATGATTGCTGATACTGCATCGGACACAAAAGCTCAGATTGATATATTACTTCGCAATGACATATCACGTGACCAATGGAGCCGTATGAATAATGCAGAGATAAAGGGAATACCCATTAAAAAATCTGAGAATCTATTTTCTATATTGGATAAAATTGGGATTGCTATTAAGTATAAAGTGGATAAAAGTCAAATAAATTATATTAGTAGAATACCTACTTTTAATAACAAGGAAAAGTCTGTTATAGTCTCCTTTCTAAATAGATACATAAAAGAAGATTTCGTCGCTGCAGCTCGTGCCGAAAAATCATTATTGGCAAGCGCCTTAGGATTTGCTGACAGTAACCAACGAGTTTTTGTTAATGATCATCTTTCCCCTGAATACAAGAAACTTCTTACAAAGACCAAGTCAATTGCAAAAGAAAAAGGGTTCCAATATGTATGGGTAAAATTTTCAAAAATTCATGTACGAAAAAACGACACTTCCCACGTCCTAACGATAAACTCACACCAAGACTTGTTAAAATTAAAATAATTGTATCCTTGCTCACTATTATTTTCAATTGTTGTACGTTAATACTTAAATTGTTCATTTACCACTTATTTAAAACTTATTTATTAAGTATTGTATGCAAATTACAATACGGATTAAAGTTGAGCCTGTTGTTGACATATACATGAACAGATTAGTGATTTGCGTGAAAAAAATGTCTACCTACTTAACTATTTAACGCGATCTACTTGTATTCTTTCCAGATGTCAACTTGAAAACATATTTATCTCTTTCATTTGTATATGTATTATGTATCTCCATTACTGTCTCTTATTAACCTGTTTATTCTCACAATGTTTTGATTTGATTCATTCTACTGAACTACCGACTATTGTGGTTTTGTTTTGTGGTATTTGTGGTTCTCTGTTATATCCAAATTAGTGAAACCAATGTTAAACATGGTGGTCACTTATGTTATTTTTATACCTTCTATGAAATTATAATTTTTATCATGTTTTTGTTTATAACTTCATTATGACTAATATAAACTTATACTATCAGAACGTTCGTGGTCTGCGAACGAAAACTAAGTCTTTTTGGCGCAATGTATGTTTGAATAATTATGATATTTTTCTTTTGACGGAGACCTGGCTGCTTGATAGCATACTTGACGGTGAATTATTTGATAGTAGATACACAGTGTGGCGCCGTGATCGCTACTATGGGAGGCGGAGTTCTCATTGCCGCGCAAAAGAAATTTTGTATAGTGGGTCGTCCAGAATGGTGCTCCTCGGCTGAGGATCAATGGGTTCATTAAAAATTAGTGAAGAAAACTATTTACACATTTGTGTAGTTTATTTATGTAATCAAAAGGAAGGATATAATTTTTCAGACCAGTTGACAAATTTCTTAAATAACCTTCGTAATAGAGTAATTTCACACCCTAACGATAAAATCCTAGTGGCTGGAGACTTTAACATGAGTTCTATTACTTGGGTGCAAAGTAACGATATGAATTACTTAGAAGCGCTGAGTGTAGTTGGGCTCAATGAAATTGAATTTATCGATGAACTTGCGCTGTTAGATTTACACCAGTTCAATAATGTCTGTAATGCCTATGGTCGGCTACTTGATTTAATTTTATGTAATGATAATATGATTGTCAGTAATTGTACCGATCCATTGGTCCCGCTCGATCCTTACCATAATGCCCTAGTTTTGTCATTCCCAATTGAAGTCAAGACTATGCTTAAACCAGCGTCACGTATCAAATATTGTTTTTGGCAAGCAAATTATGAGGATATTAATAACGAACTTTCAAACACTGACTGGACTAGGGGTTTCTCAAACAAGTCTTTAGAAGAAAGTATGGCTTTCTTCTACCAACGTTTAAATGAAATACGCGATAAGTATGTCCCACTAAGATCTATTATCAGTAAACATTATCCGCCGTGGTATACGCCGGCACTAAAAAAAGTTTTAAAAGAAAAATATAAATACTACAAAAAACATAAAAACTACGGTATGCTATCGGACGCCCACACACTAGATTTGCTTCGTAAGCGAGCCTTTACTCTAGAAAAAAAGGCGTATAAATCGTACATTGTAAATATTGAAAATTCGCTTAGAAATAATCCAAAATGATTCTGGTCTCATTTAAAAAATACATCTAAAAACTCTAATATCGCCGAGAACATGACTCTCGATAATAAAGTAGCTACATCAGGTAATGAAATATGTGACCTATTTGCTAATTATTTTCATTCTACTTTTTGTCAACCTAGCACTGCATCTACTCCTTTAAATAGTTCAGTTTTTTCTACGAATCTTGATGCAAATATATCTACTGTTGAAATAAATTATAGTACAGTTAAAAATAAACTAAAATCCTTGGATTCTTATAAGTCTGCTGGTCCAGATAACTTTCCTCCAGTGTTCTTTATTCGGTATGCTAACAATTTGTCTTATCCCTTATCTTATCTAATGCAAGAGTCTCTTCGAACAGGTCATATGCCTAATATTTGGAAGTCAGCTTTTATTTCTCCAGTATACAAAAAAGGTCCTAAGCACCTAATTTCCAACTATCGTCCGATATCTAAACTTTGTGTTGTAGCTAAAGTATTTGAGAAAATTGTGTATGAACAGCTCTATGATGCATTAAAAACTAGTTTTCCCAATTCTCAACATGGTTTCTTAAAAGGTAGGTCGACTGTAAGTAACTTGATACTGTTTAATGAATTTCACAGATACTCGGAGATGAAAAACTGTATACTCGGAGATGTGAGCCCGATATAAACAAATAGTAGAAAACCAAACATAAACACAACCTATCTGATTAATTCTTATGATAGGGTCTGTAAACTTTATATTTATTTCCAGAATTTAAAACAATTTTATTCATTTTTTTACACTTTTCACGTACTGCAATCACTGACAAATTTATAACAAAAGAAATATTGCGGGCATCTCCACCCAAGAGTATATTGAATATATAAAGGGAGTTTTTGGCGGGACCTGAATAATAATTACTACTCAAAAACTATCAATATCCTACAACTATTGTTCATTTTAGAGTAATTTTACACATTTTTAGAAAATATAACTGCACAGCAAACATATCCTTCCAGTTCCCGCCAAAAACTCCCACTTAATTAACGATGTGCGAGTCGAGCTATTTGACTGGAGTAGCTCGAATCAAACCACGAACGAGTCAACTCGAGTTCAGTTATTAGTAACTACAATCACTACATATAGTAAGAGAATTCTCTGTCTACGGTCGCGAAGCGAACGAGCTTGCAGCTCGCGTCATATTCGCATGATGCATCCTACGGGGCGGGGACACGAGTTGCGACGGGTGGGCGGCACAAAGCATCTCCGATTTCGTAGACAGAGAATTCTGTCTCTCTGTCTAGGTCCGATTTGGATTGAATTGAATGAAATGAATCCGTTACGCGTAACTCCTGCACGTTGTTCAACTCGCTTTGTAATATTTTAGAGGTGTGTAACTCCTGAGTGATTAACTCAAAAGATATATATCCGACGCGAAGAGTGATTAGATCCGTATATCACTTGCGTTCAAAATGTATCTTTATATCTTTAACTCTTTAGTTCATTCCTGTTCCACGCGATGAGAGAGAATGATTGGCCCGCGCACTGCGCATGCGTAGTGAGTGAATGAGGAAACCGAATATAATTGCAAGCCAAAATAAATCGTAACATTCTAGTTTTATGGTGTAATTTAGTTTGAATGTAATTAATTTTATTATATTTCTTCACTCTTTGTTTATATTTTTTTCCGTTGCTACAGGTATGCGTGTCGGCTCTGCCAGTATATCACTCACAGATAATAACTCATCTTGGCTGCAATTGACACTGACACTATTCACTGTAAAGATAAAGAGATAAAGATATGAAAGAGGGATATATATCTTTGTATCAAAAAGATATATATCACTCTTTTCTTCTTGGTGAGTGATTTTTCCCATGACTATAATATTTGGATTCGTCGGTTCGTCGAGCCATTCGGGTTTGGGTCGGCTATGATCGGAACTCGGCGGTGGCGGGAATCACTGAATCGACTCAACTTGAGTCGTGATTCGAGTCAATGGCCATAATACCTCGAGTTACTCGAGTCAGAAAAAATCCAACTCATCACATAGCTACACTTAATAAACACTGATTTAGGTGTAATATTTAGATGTAACACGCCGTGAAGCCATTTAATGGACGCGTGTGTCATCGGATCGATAGTGTATAAAGTATGTTTCCACCTTTAACCTTTGTCAGGCTTGTGTGTGTGGCCTCGATGACAGTGATGCAAAAAACTTGTAGCCAGGCCATTAAAATGACTAAAATGTTTTTAAATTTAAAAAACCATCAAGAAAGAAAATCATTGTTTTATTTTTGCCATAAAATTACGAGCATTTACGAATTATTACAATTCTTTCTTCTTTAAATACCTACCTTTCTACTTTGTGTAAATGCTCTGTTTTATATATAACATTATTAATTAAAAGGTACAAAAGACTATCGGTAATATCATCAATGTTTAGTTCCTTGAAAAAGCTATTTAAATGGAACGGAACCAGTTCGACGGAGAGCAAAACAAACCAAAATTCTCTGATTCTTGCAGCTTTTATTGGAATACTTGAAGATGTTCTGTTTTGGAAGAAAATGTGGTTGTCTCTGTTATTTATTTTTTTATTGAATATAGTTTTTTTGTAAGTATCTCCCTTTTTATTTTGCTTAGAATTAACTCTTAAATTGCATCCGCTTTGTACAATCAAGCATATATTTAATTTTATTATTAAAAGTACCGGCTAGCCCCGGCTTCGCAAGGGTATTAAATAAAATAAATTCGTTTTTGAAAATATAATACAGCCTGTCACTCGGGATAGTGTAGCTTGCCAACAGTGAAAGAATTTTTCAAATCAGTAGTTTCGGAGCCTATTCCATTGAAAGAAACAAATCTTTCCTCTTTTTAATATTAGTATAGATAAGCAGGTGTTAACGTTGTTTCAGTGTGTGTGTACAGCGACAAATAACATTAATAAAATTAACTTTGAGCATCATTATTGTACTTGTGATAATCGATGCATTTGAAACTTGGCTGAAGTATAAACACAGAACCAGTTGTCTGAAAAGCCTCGCCAAACATGATGGAAGAAGACTTAAGGCAGTATTTGCAGAAATAATGGAATGGATTAAAAAGCGAATTATTAATCTTCTTCTGTTAAGTGAAAGAAATCAAACCAAAGTAAATTTATTTTTAAACATAACATTTTTTGGGACTCCATCATACATACATACACATAACAGAATTCATAAAAATTTCAGTCTATTTTGAGGAAAATAATAAATGAAATATATTTTATAACATTATATAATGTATCGGTAAAAAAATATATATTTTCAATTAAATAAATTAATTGTTATCAACTTTCAGTTTTGTTGCTTTTATTCAAAGTTATATTCTGTAGACATTCATTAAGTGTCAAATTGGGCTTTTTATTTTGAGGTTATTATAGTTGGTAAATTTTCTATAATGGTGTACAATAAAGTGTTATCTATCTATATAAATTCTGTTAACTTCAGGCAGTTTTTTATTTGTTAAATAATTATACCTTGGACTTATGTTACAATAGTGTTAAACAAACTTTTTTTATTAATATTTTATCTTTTCAGGCTTTTCTAATAATTAACATCATTTTATTGATGGTGTTCTTTTTAGGATATTATTTTAGTGGCTACACAATATTATACTGTTTCTGTATGTTTGTATGTGTAGCTCAAAAACTTGTTCTTCTGTTCCAAAGGCTAGTAAGATGTTTTCAGTATGATATTGGTAAGTGGGTTCATGACTACTATCTATTAAAATAGAAAATACATGACAATTACAAAAACTTTGGCTCTCTATAAACAACACAAATGTTGTTACAAGTAACACCTTGCAGTTTTATACAAATTATCATTTTGCTGGACAGTTGTTGAGCAGAATAACCAGACCAGTCTCTAACATGTAAATAATCTATAATTACATTTTATTAGGGTGTACAAAAGGCAGTGATGCTTGCTATGTATTGTTAGATCTCTGTCCCCCTTATATGATCATATTCTATATCTTCAATTTTCATTTCAATTTCAATATACTCTGGTGTTCTACTCAAATTGGTCTACTGGGCAGATACATTGGGAAGAATTAATAGTTGTGTAAAACTATACTACTTTTTCTTGCAGAGTCAGACAATGAATTTGAAAATTTCATCCCTAAAGTATCTGAAGTAGATTTAAACCTGTTATCTATTGAATCGGAATTCACTAACCAAGCCCTTGATGATAAACAGGCATTTGGTAATTTATTTTATTAAAATTACATTATTGTTTATCCTTATGATTAACAGATGTCTTATGTGCAATATATTTCTATGTATATCTAGAAACAATTTGTATTATAGTATATAGATAATAATTATCCAACTTCAGGTCACTGCACAATTTAAGAGTAACCACAAGTCATTTACTAATACATGAATTTATATTATAATTATCTTCAGAACTAAGTACTAACATATTCATTTGCTGCTACAGCATGCTCAGTATTAATCAAATAAAATTTATTTTTATTGATTTGTATTGCACATGAGTGTGTGATTTTATGTAACTGCTAGAATTCACATCATTAATGTATCTCAATTTTAGAAATACCAATTTTGCTACTATTATTATAGAATCTTGGAAGCCTGAAGACGTGCCAATAGAGGAGGCTAGTGATAGTTCTGAAAACAGCAGTTCCCTTGTAACAAATTTCTCTATAAACACAATAAATACTTTGGAGAAGATGTTGAAACATCAGATTCCAGTGAGGATGAGTACATACCATTGGGTAAGAACTAGGTGTAAACTCAGCTAAGCCTTAATCCTTATGAACTGTATTCTATTTGAGTATTAATATTTTTTACTATAAAATATACACTATGTACACCTTAGTCGTTACAAGTCCTTAGACTATGCTTACCACATATCATTAACATAAGTAGATAGAAATTGTTTTCATCATCATTAATTATGATTATTATTATATTATATTATGTAAGGGAAAAGCTACCTACAGATTTGATATCAGAGGTTTGCACATCTTAGTCTCTCTTGCTTGGCCTGTTATTAAAAAATATTTAAAGGAAAGAAATATTGTAAAAAAATATACAGATTAACAATGAATGAAACTGAAACTTGGTAGACAACTATATTGAAATATATATAGTATGGGTTGTGCATTAAAATTTGTAATGCATGTTATATGTTATAGATCAGCCAAGGGACACTTTACAACTTAAATCCACATTGAAAGTTGTGGAGCCACAAAGTACATGGAGTAGTAGTGCCTACAATGCTATTTGGAATTTAACAGGAGCTATGGCAAATATAATGAACTCTGAAGTGGATGGTAAAAGAAAACGTGTGTCGAGTATTGACTCATCAGATGGTTTTGAAATGATTGATACAAATGATCTATAACATCAAAAGTAGACAAGGCTCAATAGAACCCTTAAGGCTAAAATTCTAAACTAATAACCCAGTGATTTATTTAGGCAAGTGGCAAATCTTACTTCAGTTTTTCTATAAATAGAAACTCAATATATTACTTAGTTTTAATATATTTTATGAATTTCCACCTAAACATTAGTAGAAATATTTTCCAACTTTGACATCATATCTTTATGTTGCATCTTTAGTGCTCTCAATCGCACACTATTCATGATATTTCGGGAAACTAGTGCTTCTAACATTGGTCTTGACATCTGTAATGAGAAAATTATTTTATAAGAAGTGTTCTGTGTTATTTGTGACATGAATGTCAAACAAAGGAGTTTAATATGTACATAATACGGGCTTTTGTATTCTGCCTAAAGATTGCAAACCAGTGCATCAGAACATAATCATTAAAACTGTAAAAACTTATACATCCCAAAATTATTTTTCACATATCACTCATTTGGCAGAACATCAATGTAATTACCAGTTTTGCATTATAAAGAAGAGTGATTGATGTATTTTTTTGGAGTTCTTTAATGAATTTGTAAGCAACTGGTGGTATGATCAGGATTATACTAGATATACATTAGAGCTGTATTGATGCAGATTTTAATATCATTTAAAATAAGTGACTAACAAGGCATTGTATTGTACAACAGTTTTAATATTGAAAATTACAATATTATTGTTCCAGCAAATGAGTGATCTCTTTTTTTTTCACCATACTCCAATTACTAGAGGTCGGCACAATATGCCTTTTCCTTCCACACTCCTCTACTCCGACATGCATCTGTCACACCACATATGACTGAATTATTATCTCAAGTACTGGTTTGCAAGTGAACTTTGTTTCACAACATATGCCTTAGAGGATGTTTTAATTAAACAGCTATATAAATACATGTGCATTCTTAAAATGTGTCAAACATGAACTTGTCCCAGAACAAAAAAAAAGTTATTTTAACCGAAACTGCTTTATAAACAGTATTTGTATATAAGATAAAGTTACTTTATCCACAATGTGTCCTATTGCTATTGTCCTGACTGCCGCATTATGTTGTTTGTTTAAAATATCATCTGTATCACTTTGGCTGGCCTCCATATTAAATGCTTCATCTTCTTCTTCTTTTAATATTGCTGGCAACTGTGTTAAAATCTGAAATCATAAATATATTGGTGGTGAAGGCTGTTTGTTTAAAAAAATTGAATTTTTTTAATCTTATAAAAAAATATAAAGCTTAGTTTCATATTGAAAAAAATATACTTTGTTTCTTTTAATAAGGTACATAGTTTTTTGTCATTTGAAACATTGACAGGTCTCCTGAGAAATATCAAATAATACTTACTAGCCTTTATACCTCAATATTATATCAATATTACCAAGCATGACAACTGCCAAGTTCCATTAGAAACCACAGATAATTCAACATATTCCTTGTGAAACTGCCTCCATCAAATTTTTATACAGTCAGCGGCACGGCATATGGCCCAAACATAAACAGACCGATAACAGGCGATTTTTGTACCGCGTATGAGAATTTCGAGTGGCAGTTTGTCAGAACCATTTTTTTTGTTAATTTAAGAGGGTAAGCACTCAAAAATGTTCATTTGTTTAATTTCTGTGACATTTAACGTTGGTTCGTTAGTGAAACGCACAAAAGACGGGTGAGTTAAAATTAGATATTCCAATAGCCGTGCATTTAATCTTTAATGATAATTTTTTTTATTAATCGGTAGTAATTTACGCTTCTAAAATTGGAAAACAATGACCCTAACACCTGCTCCAGTTGCTCAGGCTGTGTTACTTCGAAGTCAGGCGCGACCGCAGCGAGAAATTGCTGAAACTTTAAATGTACCGCGTACAACTCTCAGGTACGCCTTAACAAGGTACGACCAGACCGGTCTATACACAAGGAGACCAGGTAGTGGCGGTATTAGGTGTAGATCAGTGCGAGATGACCAATTTATCACTCGCAATTTTGCGAAATCCGTTCCTTACTGCGGTCGAAATTCGGCAGCGGCTACAAATTGCAAGAGGAATCAACGTAATGAGCGAACAATAAGAAGAAGAATGGAGGAACGAAATCTGCGTGCTCGAAGACCAGCACGTGGTCTAGAGTTGCCCCGACACCATCGCGTAGCTCGACTACGGTTCGCTTGCGAACACGCAAATTGGACTCACGAGCAGTGGAGTACAGTTCTGTGGACTCACGAATGCCGAGTAGCCTTAAGAGCTCCACACGGACGCAAACGTGTGTGGAGAAGGCATAGGGAGAGGTTTCTGCTAATCACTACCAAGAAAACCGTCAGTTTCCACGATGGGTCCGGTATGGTATGGGGAGGTATCTGTTCAGACGCACGCACAGAGTTGGTAGTTGTTGAAGGTCGTCTAACAGCAGTGCGATACATTGAGGAGATCTTCCAGGAACATGTTTTACCATTCGTGGGATTCATTGGCGGCGACCACTTCATCCTCATGCAAGATAATGCCGACCTCACACAGCACGTTGCGTCGATGCTTGCCTGTCAGAGGTGAGCATTAGAAAATTGGTGTGGCCAGCAGGAAGTCCAGATATGAATCCCATAGAACATGTCTGGGATATGCTTAAAAGGCGAATTTGATCCAGTCCCAACCCTCCAAAGACCATCAGTCAATTGAAAACCAGCCTTGGTGGCCGCCTGGGAAGAAATACCCCAGGTGGACATTAAAAACATCCATAGCATGCCTGATCGTATACAGGCGGTTATCAGGGCCAGAGGTGGAAATACCCGTTATATTTTAAGTAACACAGTTAAGTTTTCTTACATTGTATTCAATAGTATGTAATTTATATAATATTTATAGATTTTGAATTTAAGTCAGTAACACAACCTAATTTTGAAAAAAAAAATTGGGCCACATTCCGTGCCGCTTAGTTTATATAATATGAATTTTGATTATGAAAGATAATTATTGTTTTGGAATACATTATTTAACCTTTTTAGTTTCACGACCCTGTACTTACTTCAAAGTTACTAATTAATAAAGAATCATTATTATTTGTTATTTCCATCTGTATTTCTCTTCTACTTTGACTGGAGCCCTCATTTACAGACTGAAAACATGTTATCTGTACCTGAAAGTAATAAAGTTTTTTAACTTCTGTTTTTAAGGCTCACTTATTTCCAATATAGTAAGGTCATTCTCAATCTTAGCATAGACAAAAGATTGATCTAGTAGCTGTTAATAGAAGATTTTATAATATTCTCAATATATTGTTAGGTGCAAATAAAATATTGATCATTATAAAAGGTTAAAATGTTTACCGATGGTGCTTTCGTAGCCTGGTCTGTGAGGAATACTGCAAAAATTATGCCAACGAATGTTGACTCCATTCTCTGATACATAGATTGAGTAGCAAGATCTAAAACATTTGGAACTTCTTAACAAAAATTATAATGAAATCTAGACTACTTTTCTCATTCCCAAAACAACAATGGAAATATTTATGGTTCTGTAACAATTCTGGCTAAAACAGAACCCTTATACAATCATAATGTCCATAGGCTGTAATGTAACATATGTAACCATCATAACCATGTTTATGTAACCATCATTTTCAGACATTGACAATTCCTATTTGTACAAAAGAGAAAATGCATATTTAAATAATATTGCAATGCATATTTAAGTAAAATTGACCAAGGGGTGTGTGTGTGTTCTATATGCTGTACTGAATGGAGTTGTGAAATTATGAGTGGTCCCTCATATATATAAGTGAGGGGTGGATTATTTCAGTGTTCATAGTCAGTTGTGTATGTATTCAGTTCATTAAAAATTATAATGATATTGTCTCTTAAGGAATTTTGATTAAATTCAAGTACAAATGGGAAAATAGTCCTTTTCAGTTATAAGTGTACAGACCTCCCACTTAATTTATTAACCATGGAGTGCACAAATCAGCAAAATATCCAGGTGGTAGAATTAAACATTGGTCTTTTTTATTATCTGCATAATTATGATAGATGAAACACATAATTATGGTTGAATTTTGGTCATTTCACAAATACCAAATTTAAATGATGGTTGACAAATTGTAATAACTTTAAGCTAGTCTGATATATAATATTATTCACCAATTTATTTCTATGAGGTGTTAATATAGTGCATACCATACACATATTTTTATTGTTACTATTATTAAAAACCTCAACAAAATGCTACTCGTGCATATCAACACCCTCAGCAGGCTTCTGAAGATACTTGATATTTTGTATTAGTTTTGAAATGAAGTCTTTTTCAATCTTTGAAAAATGTAATTAATTCTAAAAATGATATTGATGACTGTGTGAAATGCAGCACTGCACTATAAACAGAAGAGGAGTAATTTAATTAAAAGCCATTAAGGTGCATTATTTATGTCTACCTCCAAACATGCAATATCACAACTGCCTCCTTAATACATACCAACATGAGAAGGCCAGACAGTTATATGCGGATGTGAATGATACCAGCCTACAACTCTAAGTGGTCTTCCTACTTCAGCAGCCAACTCTTCCGCTTTCAATGTAGCCTGCACAAGTTGCTCTTCAGATATTTCGACTCGATCTGGTTTTTTATCCAATCGACGCAATATGACTGACGATACAATTGATACCTGACTACCATCATTATGGACCTACAATAGGGCGGGAATCAACGTTTATCGTAATTTAAATATACTGTAGTAAAATAAACAATTACATATAAGCTCACTTCTCCAATTAACAACCCCATAATTTCTTCCTTTTCTGTAGACAATGCATGTTGAATACAAACTAAAGCTACATCGGATGATAATAGAACTTTAGACAACATTTTAATTTAAAACAAAACAACGATTTTAATGGAATTGAAAATCTCCTATTATATTAATGTTCTTTGAGATTGAAAACTATAAAATAACAATAAGATTCATAAATTGTTGTTATGGCAATTTCTAATTATTTCATTTATTTCTCTCTAGTCTCTTCACAAAACATTCACAAACTAACTTGAAAAACTGGCAGTACTCATGATAAATTGACAATAGACATTGACAATACATCTTTTAAAAAAGTCATTCAATTGTTGTTGTTTTATTGGCAAGCAAAGGATTGTCCATACAGCTTATTCTGATGTTTATTTTAAATTTAACAGTAAATCTTATTCATATATATATTAAGTTAGAGTAAGTTTGTAGATTTTATTAAAGTTATTCAAGAAGTCCAAAAACATACTCTAACTTAAATGAATAAAACCGTAAGTCTTTAGCACAGTCATATTGTAGGTCTTTGATCGACGCCAGTTCGCCAGTCAACGAAGTTGCTATAACAACCAAAAGGCCAATGATTCAATGTACTCTTTGGGCCAATGTAACTAACTTGCTGCTTCTTCAATTTTGGTTTAGTACGGTTTGTGCATCCTGTCAGTCATTTAATACTAATTTCAATTTGTTGGACTTTGACGATAAACGAGGGAAAACATATCGTGAAAAATTATTGAATTACACTGAAAATTTTAAAAAGATGTATCAGAATAATTAAATAATATAAATTGAAGTTAAACTTTAACATAATTATTTACAATAAATTAATTTATTACATTAAATACATCAAATTCACAATCCATAAGCAAACAAATAATAAGAGTAAGGGAAAGAGAAATTAAAGACGCGTAAAGAAAAGTGTGATCAAAGAGCAAGAAACTATTTGTTCTAACATTTCCTCTAGAATTTGAAACGCTACTACATAAAAATAAATAAAATTTCATTTCCCGCTTAAAACTCCACAAATTTCAACTGTATAACTGTCAATGTCAAATAAATAAAAATGTACGTCATTTCATATACACTAAAATCATGTCAATTTTGTGTAATGAATTGAAAGATTTTTCTTTTTGTTTTTATTTTTAGTATTATAATTATTTATTATCTAACGGGGTAGAATATGTTTTTATGAAACTAGTTTTCCCGAAATATGTCGTCAAATGTTTATGAACCATGCCAAAACAAAGATGGAGCACATCCTTATAAATGTAGCGAATATGCAACTAAAATATCTAGTAATTTAAATCATTTTAAAAGAGATGGGAGGTTTTGTGACATAGATTTGATATCAGGAACAACAAGGGTCAAGGTAATTGCTAATCATAATTTTACTCTAATCATTATTTACATCTGGGACAATGAAATGCTATGACTGACCTATTTCGTTATAATAGTCATACTTTCTTATTTTTCTGTGGTGTGAGATTCAGACTCTTATATTATAGTGCTTCGTTTGTTTAATTGATTAATCAAGATAACGATGATACATTAATGATAATAATACTTTGTCCAAACATGTTGGTTACATTTTGTATTGAAAACAGGCACATCGGGTGGTGCTTGCTGCGAGCTGTGCTTACTTCGACGCGATGTTCAGTGTGGGGCTCGAAGAAAGTCAGAAATCACATGTTTCATTGCCTAGTGTACCACCAGACATACTTCCTAAGATTATTGACTTTATATATACAGGTAATAATAGTTTATACATAAAATAAA
Organism: Dendrolimus punctatus; assembly: GCA_012273795.1. NCBI lineage: Eukaryota > Metazoa > Arthropoda > Insecta > Lepidoptera > Lasiocampidae > Dendrolimus > Dendrolimus punctatus. The sequence continues at coordinate 10,810,275 of CM022537.1, forward strand.
CACAAATACTGTCAGTGATATCTGTAGTTGGTTTCTACATCTAGACTATTGACTATCAGTTGCTTGAAAGTAGGAGTCCCTCTGTTGGAAGACAATACTTCATATATTTATTTAGAACTATTTGATGCTTTTTATGAATGCTTAACCTAATCCTTGATTATTTGCTATATTTTGATGTTTACTTTAATCTATTTTCCTCAAAAATTATTTTATATTGTATTACTGAAGACTGGCTCTTGAGCCTGTATCTGGTATATGAATTTTAAGTAGTGGATAGGGGGAAGGTACTCTTTTTCCCAACACTTATGGTCTAGAGTTCTTGATATAGTAATTTTAGGTACACATAAGCTCACCAATTTTTTCACTAATATTATTGTGATGGGTGGTGAAAGGTTGCAACCAGTGACTAGAACAGTGATTTAGGTTATGTTAGGTTAGATAGGTAGAAAATTATTTGTTGTTTACGACAAACTCATATAGTAAATTTACAGTCATTTCATATAAAGGCAGGAACAAGGGGCTCTTGAATATACACACAGTTGTATATTGTGGAAGCAAAATGAATTTTTATGGATTTACAAGAATCAAATTTAAATAAGACAGAATAACAGATTTTTTAAACTTTTATACAAAGACATTGTCATTCTCAATTTAAAATTGATCACTACCAAAAAGCATAAGTAGTCACACACACAAAGAGGTCACCACAAAACAGCTTGTTTAGCTTTGGTTTTGTTCAACAGGGGCAGTCTTATTGCTTTAGAGCAGTGGTTCCCAAACTTATTTGTATACTGCCCACTTTGATAATAAATTATTTTTAGCGCCCCTATTTTTTCACCTACTTAAAAAACACTATAACGTCAAATTAAATTAATTGGGTATTTAGAGCTACATTAGCGGAGATTAAATATTTATTCTAAACGAGACTTTTCTAAGCGCAGTAGGTAGTATACAAAGGTGGTGAGGTCTCAAGTTAACTCTTATGGGCTACACCTGCCAATGCCCATTTTTTTTCTGGGTCACTTACCGCTCCCTTTTAGGCCTGCAGCACCCACAAGGGGGCATATTGCCCACTTTGGGAACCACTGCTTTAGAGTGATTTCTTCCAGACAACCCGGGCTGTGGATTGTGTGAAAGGAATCATAAGTATATGACGATGTATGCAAATTAAATCCATGTAAATAGCATACATAAATATTACACAATACAAATAACTGGAAATAAATCGAAATGTGTCCTGAGACACATATTAGAAGTGAAACTTCAATGGACAAGTGGAAAAACGAATTGCAATGGACAAGTTGAAAAACGAATGGCAATGGATGAGTGAAAAACAAATTGCAACAGACAAGTGGACAAAGAAATGGCAATGGACAAACAAATCGCAATGGACAAGTTGGAAAATCTTCAACTGACATGTGATAAAATGAATCACAACAAAATTTTAACTTGAAGTGTTACGGGCAGATTGTTGATTACTTGTCCCATTCGAATAATAATAATAAAAATAAATAATATGCTGTACAAACAATAATGGAGTTGAGCATTCCTGTGAAGTGACCGAGATTGATAGCCACTTGGACTTCTTATGATATTCAGTAACATATATATACATATATTTCTTCAGTTAGGAAGTAAACTTTACTTTTAAGCTTTTGCCTGAAGAGACCAAAACGCACTATCCAAGTGATTGTACCACATTAGCAGATGGTGAATGTAGGAATCACCTGTAACCATTTACTATTTATTTTCTATATTTATAATTTCATTGTTATTGGTCACCATTTTGAATATTTTCATGGTTACTCGAGAAGTGTATGTGAATGAGCTCTTCTGTGTTGTTTCTTCATATTTTGATGGCTTATGCTTTTGTTCTTTTCTGTTGATTACTGGCTTTCTTTTGGACTTTGAAAGGATTGTTCAACTTAGGACCTATGATATTATAAGTGCCATATTAGTGAAAAAATAAGTAAGGTTATGTTCATTTAAAAAAATCAGGTATCTGGACCATAGGGGTTGTAGTAGGGGTAAGTGTGTCTCCCGGCTACTGAAAATTCGTGTATCAAACATCTATAGATTAACCTCATTGAATATTAATTTTGTTACTATTTAAAAAACTTATTTTACTTTAGGTGAAATAATTATAGATAAACATACTGTACAACATTTGCTCATTGCTGCTGATATGCTCCAACTAAGAGAACTAGTTACTTTATGTGGTCAATATCTGAAGAGGGAACTGCATCCATCAAATGCCCTTGGATATTCAGGTACATCATTCATATAATATTCCTTTTTCATTTTAGTATAGCTTTGCATGAAATAAAATTACTTAGAAACAGGTATATGTGTTAGTAACAGTAATCATTTTCTATCAGACAGGCTGTCTGCCTATTTGCCTGCTTCTGTTTGATTACTATCATCATGAAATTAATCAGAGTTATGAATTTATAAGACTTTTAATTTATGACTGATTTAAGTTTAAAAATATGGTTTACCTTAACTACACTGACGGACTCATAAACTGCATCAAAGTAATAGACGACTTTGAAATAAATATTTTAAAAAGTATGCAAACTTTCTATACAGATTTAAATTGAAACCTCTACAGATTGGTTCGTGAACTTTAAAACAGCGTAGGGTCATATCCTTAAGTTTAAGTTTGTGTACTGGAAAGGACCTTAAGACTTTTTTTGAAGAAATAACAGAAATTTAAGGAAAATTGGTTTAATCAAAAAATTGGTTTTAACAATAGACACAAACTTTATGCAAGGGTTTATTTATGTTTTAATAAGGTGTATTACCTCCATGTGCCCTTATTACGGATTCTAATCGGTCCGCATAGATTTTATTAGGGTTATTAAAAGATCTTGTGGAATATTGTCCGATTCTTCTGAAAGTGCTGTTCTTAGTGCTGCCACTGTCGTGGGCAAAGGGTTTCTCGCATATACAGCTCTTTTTAAATTGTCCCAAACATGCTCAATGGGATTAAGATTCGGGCTGCGTGCTGGCCAATTCATTGTATGTATCCCAACCTCTTCGTAATATTGTCGAACTTGTGCAGCAGCGTGCGGCCGGGCATTATCCTGCATTAAAGTAAAATTTTCGCCTATGAATCCCATGTAAGGCACCACGTGATCTTCTAAGATTCTGTTATGTAGCGATGTGCAGTCAAACCCCCTCTATTACCGTTTTGACGGACCATGTCTATGAACACAAGTTCTGTTCGCCCGTTCATCGATATGCCACCCCAGACCATACACGAACCGTCTCCAAAAGGAACACGCTCCTCAATGCAACTTTGAGCATATCGCTCCCCACGTCGACGATAGACTCTTCTGCGACCATCTGTACCATTTAAACATGTCCTACACTCGTCCGTGAACAATACGGAGGTCCATTGCTCTTCTGTCCAATTCAGGTGATCACGCGCAAATCTTAAGCGAGCTTGTCTGTGAACTACAGACAACTTTGGACCATTTGCTGGTCTAAAAGGGGTGATATCCGCTTCCTTTAACCTTCTTCTTATTGTTCGTGCGCTCACGTTTACTCCACGCACTTGATTAAGCTCTGTTTTGATGTTAACAGACGTGAGGAAACGATTTCGCAGGGAAGTTGTAACAATAAATCGGTCATCACGACCGGTGGTTGCTCGAGTCCTGCCTGTACCACGTCTCCTTCTGTAAGAACCTGTCTCCACAAACCTTCTGTATATTCTAGAAACCGTAGACTGGTTTAAATTTAAATTTCTACCAATCGTTCGTTGATCCAAGCCCTCCCGCACCAATGCTACAATTTGAGCCGCTTTTCGGACGAAGTATCAATATTATGGTTCAAAAACTCTCGATGAGTTAAAATACTAACCCAACAATTCTGCTGGTAACAATAATTCAATTGACAAAAGAATAAAAAATCAATGAGAATCAATTTAAACCTTTGCTATAAATAACACGCAAATCTGATACTACGAGTAAATTTTCTTTTCCCGGCTATATTCATTTGTTTTACTGCAGTTGTATTTTTAAAATTTTCCTTTTTTTTGAGATTAAGAGCCAGTCTCTCCATATTATATAATTTAATCTAAAAAGTTTGCACACTTATTTAAAAAAATCATTTCAAAGTAATCCTGAGCTTTGATGCAGTTTATGAGTCCGTCAGTTTATATGACATTAATTAAGTTTTAATTGAGCTTTTTGTTCATCAAAATAACAGATACAATATACTATTATATACTACTTACAAAATTTTAGACAAATCAATAGGCATTTTAGCATTAGCATTTTATGGACTTTTTTTTTTTTGAGGCGAGGGAAAATGACTAACCGATTTACGCACTCTCTGGGCCGTCACTAGGAAACGGCACGAATCCACAGGGGCGGTAACGCTAGCAATTGTATGCTTTATTTGCGTTCCGTCCGCGATGGATTACACAGAGGAGTGTGGAGACTCCGAGTGATGCCGCACGGGCGAGCAACCTCAATACCCACTAAAAACCCCCTCCTCCCTGACGACCCTGCGCTTTTGTTTGTGATGGAAAGACTGAGATATAGAACATAGTTACGCAACAGTCGATCCAGCGCAATAAAGTGCTTGAAGTGTGCCCTGGGAGAACACACTCCACTTCGAGACGGGGGTAGTTGTTAAATCCCTTGCTTTACCTAGTAGCTAAGGGCCCCCTGTTCCGGAACCTAACTCAGGGAGGGAAGTAATGCGCGTACCTGCCTCTCCGGGTGCCAGCTGAAGGCCGGCGACCTCGAGAAGAGACCGTAGCACGCGCCGAAGGACTTCGCTCCCTATCCCTTTCTGCGGCCTCTTTGAGAGACATTACTGCCTCGCAAAAAGTAACCGCAGCATCCCAGCGGTCGTCGCTCTGCAACATGGCCGTTACCAAGTCGCCGAGCCATCCGACGGCTCCTACGTGTGTCTCGAGCTCGAAACGCTGCGGCGTCCAGGCAGCGCACTCGACAAGCGTATGAAACGCCATATCGGGTGCGCCACACTGTCGGTAATCCGGAGAAGGCAAGCAGCCCACAATACGAAACAGATACTGATCGAAATAACCGTGTCCGGTCAGTATCTGTGTCGTCCTGAAGGTCAGGGTTCCGCTGGTGCGGGTGACCCATTTCTCCAGCTGTGGCCTGAGTGCATCCACCGTAAAGCCGCCGGCCGCAGGGTGTTCGAGGTCACGAGACCAGTCGACGAGGCAGCAAGCGGTTTCCCGCTTCCTGACCGTCTCTATCTCGACTTGACAGAAGGTCAGTCCTCTAGCTAGGGCATCCTGCTGGGTACGACGAACCCTGGACAGGACTTCTGTCTGGAGAGGCCAGGGCAGCTCGCCTGCCAAGAGTGTCGCCGCCGTCCAAGACACTGTACGATACCCCGTATGGTTCTCACGGCCAGAACCCGCTGCGCGCGGTGCAGCAGGGTTCGGTTGTGGCGGTGAAGCGACTCGAACCAGACGAGGGCACCGTAAAGTGCCATACTCCTCAGGATGCCAGAATAAAGTTTCCGCGTCGCACCCCCCGGCCCCCCCACGTTGGGAAGAAGCCTTGAGAGTGCGCCCGCGGAATTCACCAGTTTGGGAACTAGCTGCTCAAAGTGCGCTTTGAACAGCCATTTCCCGTCTAAGACTAGCCCAAGATATTTCATCATTCCGGAATTTCCTATGGAACATGATGGCCTCCGTTTTCGCGGGGGAGACCCTCAAGCCCAGCCTAGCTATTCGATCTACGACTATCGCCAACCCGTCGTTGGCGACGTCCACGGACTCCGCGAATGACGCGGCGCGTGCCGTGAGTAGGGTGTCGTCCGCAAAGCAGATCAGCCCCACCCCGGGCCGGACCGTCACCCGAAGGATCCAGTCATAGCCTACGTTCCAAAGAATCGGCCCGAGGACCGATCCCTGTGGAACGCCGCACGCGACACGTCGCCGACCTAACACGTGATTGACAGACTCACCGCCCTCCCAAAGGATGTGCCGATCTCGCAGGTACTCGCCTAACAGCCTCGTGAGGTACGGGGGGACTCCGTGTGCACGGAGCCCCTCCCTGATCGTCTCATGAGGGAGGCTGTTAAAGGCGTTCGCTATGTCTAGCGACACCGCAAGAACGACGTCCTTCGCTTGGACGGCTTCGTCCGTCACCGTTCGCAGCGTCTCGAAGGCATCCATCGTGGAGCGCCTCCGCCGAAACCCGAACTGCGTATCTGATAGCCCCGGCTCCACAGTGTCTAGATGCTTCACGAGCCGTTCCGCCAAATCTTTTCGAAGACCTTGGCGACCTCGTTCAGCAGCACTATGGGCCTGTAGGCAAACGGATCGTCGGGAGGTCGACCTCCCTTGGGAAGAAGGCACAAACGCCCCTCTTTCCATTGCGACGGGAACCTACCTGCGCGAATACAGGCTTCGAAGAGGTCCCGCAGCTGACTGCGTAGATGTTTTGCAGCCAGGAAGAGAGTCGACCTGGGACCCCGTCGGGTCCCGGTGCAAAGCAATTCTAGGCAACATTACTTAATAAGATATTCTTAGCTAATCTGTCAATGTAGGTTGTGCATCAATTTGGATGCTATTGAATTTCAAATATAGCTACATATTACATTTGACAGTTATATTTATTAATTACTAGCTGTCCCCGCAGGCGTCGTCCTGCCCGGAAAAGCTTCAATCGATATGCCGACAGCAGCGCCATTTACTGGGTCCAATTGTGAGAACCAACTCTGAAACCTGCTTTGGCTCATGCACAACAACTTTGCTAAAGATCATGACAAGATCAAATGTATAGTTTACGATTCTATAAAGGACATACAGACAAAAAATCATTTTTATAAAGAAGAAGAAAATTCCTCTAATTTAAGTTTATAAAAGTTCCATTATTTACTGTGACTTTTAAAATTTAATGATGGTTAATTGTATTGTGGATTGTTAATAAATATGCCATTTATTGTTTTTCTAGGTTTGCAGAAGCACATAACTGTATAGAATTGGCCAAAGAAGCATTAGACCATGCACAAGCAAATTGGAATGTAGTGGCAAATGGAGATGAGTTGCTTGAGTTGCCACTTAACCAGCTGGTGACCCTATTATCTTCAGAGCAGTTGAAAGTCGAGAGTGAAGCACAGGTGCTCTATTTTTATTTAACATTCTTTTATTAACTTCATGTGTATGTATGTATGTATAGATGATTTTGATGTGTTCGAGCCATACTGGAATCATTACTTGATTATAGATAGCTCTCGGGGCTTGCTCAATTGATGTGATACCACACTCTCACAGAATATTTGTGTGAAATAGTTCACCTTGAGCAAATCATATTTTGTGTGAGAGTTTGATGGCCCATTTCCCCCTCCCTATCTTTTCCATTCCCCTATCCTATCTTCTACCCCACCTCCCTTATTCCATTCCTGTTATCCCATCTCTCACATTCCATGCCCGCTTTCCCATCTTTCCTATACTGAAACTGGTGTCTCCTTTATTATTATTACTTTTAATTTAATTTTAAGAGCAATAACAATAAAAAAAAATTATCACTTGAAAAAACTTTTAAAGTCTTAATTTTTAAGTATGGGGATATAATATAAATAGTTTTATAATTAAAAACTTGGATTGCTTGATATTAGGTGTTGTATTATCTACCTAAGTAATCAGAGCGAAACAGTAACAGTAGTTGAAATAAGTAGCAATTTCCAAGTGTTACTGATTTTTCAGTTGGACATATTTTAATTTCCAGGTTTTATATTCAGCTTTACGGTGGCTCGAACATGACCCAGTCTGCCGTAGGCGACACTGTTTCGAAGTGCTTGGCCACGTGCGCCTGCCACTCATTTCACCACAGGTTTTGGATGATGCTATTAAAAGTGTACAGGATACTTCAATAGCAGTGGCCTTAAAAACTGTCCGTGTTGACATGGCAAGTAACAAATTTATATATTTTTCAAGCAATAGTGTAACTTAGTGTTGCACACATAGACTCACATAGTTCATACATGTATAGGCCGACACCCCACTATGCATATTTGTTATCAAATGTAAAAATACTAAGAAAAGCTGATCTTCAGTATGTTTGTAGTAGTCCAAAAACTCTAAAGTACTTGATGGATTGATTAATAAAAACTTAGCTACATAAAGTCGCATTATAACCCATAATAAGTGTGTTGTCTGCTGATTATCTATTTTTTGTGGAATGTAGTTTTTCTTTGAAATACCTAATTGTGTTTCGGGCTGTAGAAGCATGGTACTGCATTATTAGTATAGGTCCCGCCACGTAAAAATAACGCTGAGCGGTGGAGGGGATGTGTCTGCCCAGGTGTACAGTCGTATCCTTAAGTATCACCCCGCTCGCCCCCTTCATAGCACCAATTTAATCGATAAAACGCTCACTGTGCAGGTTCAGAGCCAGCGTTCTTTTTATGTGGCGCGAACTATACTGTGTATTGTTCGTTGCAGAAAAGCGGGCGCGGTGCGCTGGTGGCGCTGTGCGCGGAGCCGCGGGCGCGCGCGCGCCGCGTGCTGGTGGTGGCGGGCGGCGCGTGTCGCGACAAGGCCGCCCACCCGCCGCTCACCACCGACAACATCCTCTCCTCCGTGCTCAAGTTCGACTTACACAAGAGGTAATAGGGTACTTGACACTCAATCCGATAAAGTATTTTTAACATTATGGTCGCTGCATACATTCATGTTGACTACATCTGTGCAGCGGACAAGGAAGAACTGGCTAGCCCAATGCGCGAGTGCACAACTGCACATATTAATAGTTGCTCTATATAGCTCTCGCATTGTCTGTCCTGCTCACACATTTTGCTGTGTATTACACTCACTAATCCACTTGTAAAGATTTGTACATATATATTATAGATTTTTTCGGTTGTCAAATGAATATTACCCTCTGCTGTCTGAAGTATTATTTAACGCACACAGCCTCCTTATCTTTGTATGGATGTACTGCATTGTGACATTATAATTAAATTGATTATTAAAATTATATAATTACCTGTCATAAAATTTTTAAAAATAATTTACAGAGAATGGGAAGAGTTGGCACCAATGGGAATAGCACGAATTCAACCAGGTGTGGCAATGTTAGGGGGACGCATTTATGCAGTGGGCGGCGAGCAGGGTAGCCAAATTCTGGCAAATGGAGAGGTGTATGATCCAGCGGTAAAGTATTATTTTCAATTCATACTAACGCGCATAATATAAATACGAAAGTGAGTTTGTTTGTATGTTATTATTATATGTGTTTGTTTTTCAAAATTAGGAATGTCCTTCTTTGAAATTTAATAAAATACAAGTGATGGGTATAAATATTCAACTGTTTCATCTATGTACAAAATGTTGCACCTTTTGAACTTTTACTATTTTGTTGGTATTATCAGATATTTTTTATATTTATGGCTTGGCAACTAGGCCTTTAAGCCAATCAGATTAAAAACAGTCTAGAATCGGTCGACAAACAGCGCGTTCCATTAGTAGCTCACAACGCCCAAAATGCCTTGATAGCCGTTCCACAAGGCAATGTCCCTAATGGAACGTAGTCGAAGTGTGACAAGGGGTGGGAGTGGTCCTGAATTTCGTGACGTCACATTTCAAGATCTATTATAATTAAAGCTAATTACAGAACTGCTGTTTTAATTTAATAATTTCTTGATGTAAAATTGCATTATTTATGATGTCACAGTTGGGAGGGAGGAGTCTCACGAATGTAATTAGTACGAGTAGGGGGTTAAAAATAATTAAATTCGTGTGACATAATTTGTGGAACGTGCTCTAATGTATACGACATTGATCTCCACTTTGTCGGCTCGTTGCGAGGGCGCCGCGTGCCGCTCGGCTTGTGCTTGCGAGTCACGTACAAACACACTTATGTTTTTTGGTTATAATAACTGCAACGGTGAGAGCTTGTAGATGAGTAAAGATAAATTACCTTCAAAACATTTTTGCGTTTGTAGTAGTGTACGGTCATCACATAAATAAATAAACTAATACTTTTTATATATTTTCTACTTTATATGAAGCTAATATTATAACTTCAAATTTAGAAGTCCTGTAAATATACAAATGCAAAAACATATCGAAGCTAATATTTTATTATCCTCCTTCTTTAGCCCGGGCGAACGACATATGCCCGAGTCATTTACTATTTTTGTTTTGCTTTATTAAATAATTTTATACAACATGAATGATGGTGATAATATACATATGGATAATGTAATGAATCTGTGTGATTGGATAGGTTGGTGGGATGGAATGATAGGTTGGGATGGATGGTGGGATGTATCGAAGCTAATTTACCCGTAAGCGGCTTAATCTGTTAAATATCCGAATTGTTCGTTTCAGACTGACAAATGGTCGAACATAGCGCCGATGAAGGAGGCGCGCTGCGAGTTCGGCCTGACCGCGTGGAACGGCAACCTGTACGCGTTCGGCGGGTGGGTGGGCTCCGACATGGGCGCCTCCGTCGAGGTGTACGACCCGCTCACGGACGAGTGGCACGCCGCCGGCCGGATGCCCGAGCCCCGCTTCGGGATGGGCGTTATCAACTTTGAAGGTATATTAGCGTCACTTGACGCCGATATTGATCAAAGTGAGCCTTGAGCTGTATCCCACTTCCTCCTTATCGCGTCTCCTATATGCTATCATAAAGGCGGGCAACGCGTTAGCATCGCCCCTGGTGTTGCAAACATACATAGGCGATGGTAACCTTGTGAGCTGGGTTGTTCATCTATTTAAAAAAAGCACTAATGTATAATACACCTACATAATAATTATGATAGTAAAAATGTGTGGCTGGGAGTTTGTTGTGTTACTTCTTCTTTGAGTAATCAAAATTTCTTTGGTATAATAAGTTGAGTCCTCAACCGTTTGTTGAGGACTCAACTTATTATACAATAAGATTCCATTTTGAAATACATTCATTTCCATATACACTTCCGGCATTAAAAAACGTTACAACTGAGAAATCGAACGGAAGTACTTTTTACTTCACAATTTTCTTGACTTTGCAGGGGTGTACTGAGTTATGACGAATTCTAACAAGTCAAATATTTTATTGATTGCTGTTTAAACCATAATTAAAAAATATTTTTATTGTAAAATTTTCAAAGTCAAATTTTACGAGGTATTTAAAAGCACTCTTTTTATATATGTCATTTTAAAATTTATTATAAAATTAATGTGTTAAAAACCTTATCATAAAAACATCAGTTCTGGTGATGTAACTTCACGACTTTTACAACATAACTATAGTTTGGATAATATGACTTATTTACTGAGGTGAAGGTTTGATACCTGAATAAAGAATGTAGCGGGTAAAATAGTAAAACGACTATATTACTGCATACATATATTGCATTTTAAGAAAAAACGAGAGAGTGGGGTGAGTTCTTTTGCCTTGGCAGCTGTTTTACTTTTTATGGCGGTACCGCCCTGAAGTGTCCGCAGGTCCAAGGGTGGTGCCGACGGTGCTATTGAGACTCCTCCTTGCACTCCTATAACTCCACTGGCGCGAAGAGTAGGGGCGTGCTCCACAACCCAAGGTCCAAAGTAAAAAAAAGGAGAAAACCCAAAACGTGGGTTATTAAATACAAAATATAAATTTACTTTAAAAACTATAATATGATAGTAACCATAATAAATGTTGAACTTGATACGTGTTGGTGGTTTGTAATTTCAACTCGAATGAATCCCGAGCAACGATGTGCTGTCCCGTGGTCGCCCGTGAGCCGCCGACCGGTTTCTCAGACCACGAGTGATAGGAAATCACTCGGCGATGCTCGCGTTTATTATTTTCATATATAATTTATTTTCAGTTTTTAATATTTTATTTTTTGAATATGTATTACGTTACAAGAATCGTATTATGTGTAGGTGTTGGGTTTTCGCGCAGGTCTGATATACGTGGTAGGCGGGTGCACGCACACGTGGCGGCACACGCGCGACCTGCTCGTGTACCACCCGGCGGCGCGGCAGTGGCGCGCGCTGGCGCCCATGCGGCGCGCGCGCAGCCAGGCCGCCGCCGTCGTGCTCGACAACTACCTGTACGTGGTGGGCGGGAACGCGCCCAGCCGCACGGTCCTCACCTCCGTTGAGAGGTACAGCTTTGACGATGTGAGTGCACTACGTTATTTATATTTCATCGCCTTTTTCACAATGCGTATCATTCATTCATCGTCTCCATGGTAAATTTGGATAAATGATGGGACTGATTATGTTGGATTTTTGTGCGAGTTAAAGTGGGTCCCGGGATTTTTTAGACTTACAATTGGACCCATTAGGTGATATTGCAATCGGGTTCTATATTTTATTTTGTAGGTCAGGACAACATCTGCATGGCCCTCCAGTGTGTTTATTATTTCTAAAAGAGTAATGTATTTGATTGGAAGAAGCAAGTGAGGGATAATATCGAATTTAACAAAGTAGCAGATCGATATCCATCGTTCTATATTACAAGTACAAAATTTAATTTTCTAACAATTACTTTGTTGCTCACAAAAGTGATTTAAAAATGAAAGATAATATTATTCAGGTAATTTAATGTAAAAATAACTATTTGGCTGTGAGTATTGCAATGAATGTTATATGACGGCGGGAGAGACTCACATTCGCGGCAGCCTTCATGTGCATGACACAGTGGGCAAACTTCATCTCAAAGTTTATTAAAACCACAGAGTACTTTATATATACTGGTATAGAGTCAACAGTCATAATATATATACTAACGCACTCTATCGGTATACGGCATTATTCAACGGCAAAAACCATACAGGGGTCTAGTGTTATTTTGATTTTTATATTAGACTTTTGAAATTGCGGGAGTTATAATTTAACTCCTGCAATTCCAAAGCCTTTCCAAAAATGTTTATTTGTTAGTAAATAAAACAACAATTTAGCGGTAGCGTGATTTATTATGTTTCCTTTTATTAAAATATTCAAAGGCATACATTTTCATAACATCATTTGTATCCACATCTAATCTGGTGCCGTTAAGATGATGTACTTACAAGTTTTACCATATCTGGGCACACAACAACCTCTTTTAGAAGAAGCCATAATCTAAGTCATCAGAAAACAAATCGTTAGGCAAATTGGTGTTCAGGGTACATGCGTAAGTCCAACGTGATCACAGAACACTAGTAAACGTGATAAGCGAAGTCTTTGGAGTCCAGGAATCAAACAAAGTTATCGAAAAATAATCAAAACACAAACAAAGTACATATGTTCACGAATGTAACTTGTATCAGTCGGAATGTCATTTTGGTTTTGACATAATTGACATCTTTGAAATAAGTTTTTGGTAAATCGACAATTCATCAAAAATCTATTAATTAAAGTTAAAAAAGAGCTTTATAATTTGAAAAAGGTAAGGACTAGAATTTACACACTTTAAAATATATTTATTAGCTGATATGGCTTGCAAAACATAAAAACATATCAAATATTCTTAAACAAGTATTAAAACAACTGCGTATAAAGAAACATTATATTCATTCATTTGGTGATTAATTGAGAACAGTGACATCTACTGCAATACCTACCTACTAATAGAACGCAAAAAAATCTCTAAGAAAAAATAATTGTACTGACTGTTAGGACACTGATTAAAACCGATTAGTTATTTGGTGAGCAAGTGTCTCTCCCAATGAATAGTGTATTAATGCTGTAAAAATTAATATGCGTGCAATCTAAATTCTTAATCAAACTGATATTCCAAAATTATTACATCCTAACACATACACTAACACACCCTAGTATTAACCTAGATAGTAAGGTAGAAGTAAATAGACATAAATAAAATTGTAACTCAACTCGGGCTAACATATTCGCCTGCGCCAAAAAGAAATTTAAAAAACTAATATGATGAATATTTTGTATTGTGAAACTAGCAAACAGGTAGACGGCCCAGTTCATGAAAAGTGGCTACCTACGGTCGCCCATAGATGTTTGCAACAACAGGGGTGAAGCCTTTAGGTTGGGATAGGGGATTGAAAAAGAAGGATCAGACCAGATAGATATCCATGCAGGAACGCAGAAAGAATACAATTTCCTGCGGCCGGGCGGTCTGTCGTAAGAGGCGACAAAACAACCTACAGCCAGGTTGTAGGGTATTTGCCCGACTGGATGGCTGCCATCCCTGGTCTAGAGTATGTCGCCACAATAACCTAGAGTTGTGTTCCGGCATTAGTGACCAGGTTCCAGTCTCTCATAACAGAGCAGCAGCTCATTTGTAGCATCCTTGGTGTTGCTAATGTCCATAGGCGATTGTAACCAAGTGGCGATTGTCAAGTGGGCTATCCGCCTGTCTGCTGAACTAAAAAAAAAGATAGATGGGACCGGAATCGGACCGTCGGAATTGTAACATATCGCACAAATCATTGTTTGACGCCGATATTATAGGGATCTAATGCTAGTATGACGGTGCTCGTTCAGGACTCGTGGGAGGAGGTGTCCGGGCTGAAGGAGGCGCGCGCGGGCTGCGCGGCGGGCGCGGGCGACGGCGTGGTGGTGGTGGCGGGCGGCGACAGCGAGAGCGGCGGCGAGCGCGCCTTCTACCGCGCGCGCACCACGCTCGCCTCCGTCGAGCTGTACTCGCCGCGCGACGACAAGTGGCGGCCCGGGCCGCCGCTGCCCGCGTCGCGCGCCGAGGCCGGCGCCGCGCTGCTCTGACGCCGGCCACCGCAGCGCACGCGCACGCCCGCGCCAACGACGGCTCTGAACACAGCCGCAGATACAGCCAGACCATCCTAACTAATATTATAAATGTGAATGTAAGTTTGTTTGTTACGCTTTCACGCAACAACTACTCAACCGATCATCATGAAACTTTGTACACATATTCTTGGTCTTGGTGATATTAGAAGTAACATAGGATACTTTTCATGAAAAAAAAAATCCACGCGGACGAAATCACGGCCAGAAGCTAATATAAAATAAAGCATTAAAAAAATTGACATGCCAGGAATAAACGCTCTCTGATTGAGCGGGCTACGCAACGCAGAGGCTCCGGGTTCGATTCCTGAGATAGTAAATGTCGTAAACAAACTCCGTTATTTACTATGTTCTGGGTGTCTGGGATCGGCCCCAGAGTGGTCTGTTGTATATTACTCATAACATAAGTGTAACTGGCTTAACTTTGGGATATACAATGTGTGTGTTTGTCTGTCTATTATTATAATAATTGAACCTGGAGGCTTTGACGCTGCGGTGAAGTAGACAGACAAAGGCTTAGTTCACTTCAGTACAGAGGAAATCAGTGTAATATTCTAATTGCGTGAATTGGGCGATCATTTTACTAAAATGCAGTCTCTTCCAGACAACCAGTGGCAATTGATCAGATTGGATATGGTGATGATGGTGGCATACATAGCCGGTAGTATTTACGTATGTTGAATGATAAAAGAATGATGCTTCAAAGCCGGGTTAGTGTTCAACTCAAAGTCATCCATTATGGAACTGCCACTAACTAATATATTGATTTTTATTCTCCATAGAACCTTGTAAGATAAATCCAATTTTTATCATTTTTGTTTTTACTGATTATTGTTTACATTGTCAAATATTATACACATATTAACTTGGAAGAGAAATACCAGGAGATTTCTGCTTTATTTTTTTTATAACACAAATAAAATAATAAAAGCTCCTAATTCATATACTTCTACTGCTTTTTTCTTTTTTTATTTAGAATACTTTCCTCTAGATCTGTCAAATATTAAGTATCTTTTAATTTTCCAAGTTTTCAAAAATATAATGTAGTACGTTTAACTACAATGCTTTGCTACCGATAATGTTTAGTGAACAATCAGATAATCTTCAAGGAATCGCATTACAGTACCATCGTTCCTAGTATTTTTCTTCCATGCTAGTGATTAGTGAAACTAAATAACATTTTCTTAAGTTTTCGCGACTTGTACACATAATAAAACTACGTTTTAACGGTTTATTTAACGTTTATTTAAGTTTAACGGAACAAAGTGTTTATTGTTTTTATAAATGAACAAGTTGGCGGTAGGCTGAATAAAAACTTTGACAATACACGTTAGACAAATGTCATCTTTGTCTTCCGTGACCACGGCCACTGAAAAGGGGCCGAAACATCGGATAAACTAAAATAAAATAAATTACCGCGCTTAAAACCGTTAAAACGTAGTTTTATTAAGAAACTAAATTTCTATACATTTAATCATTTATGGAACAAATTCTCTTTTATGTGATGCATGATAAGCTAAGACGTACTGAGCGTATATATAGATAAGGTAATACACGTCTTGGTGATATTTTTAAATCACCAATAGAAAACTGTGTGCCAACTTTAAATGAAATTTTTCGAAAATGTATGATAATGCTAATGCAGAACATTCTTTTCCCGTAGATACTGGAATTAACTTAAAACAAAGGAAAACAAGGAGAGGGGATAAATTCAAGTTTTATTATTTGGATAAACTTTTTTTTAAACTGAGTATTTTGTGTGCACATGTATAAATTTGTCTTGAGACATCTTGCAAATGTTAGCTTTTAATCGTATTCGTTTACCCATGCGTTTTTAAACCTTTCCATTTACATGTAAGTATTTGATCTCTTTTAATCTGAATTTTATAAATGTTTAAATTCTGGAATAAATAAAATAGTTCATTAAATAACATTAAGCAATCTCAGGAACCCAAAAATATTGTGCTTTACTACGATAAACATGTCTTAGTAAAACTATTTCATTGTCACAATTTAGAATGACAAAGTATACTATAGTTTTTGCAAGAAACTATTTTTCAACAATCTAAGGCCCGTATTCTATCGGCGTCTGCTTAACAAACAAAAAGAAATCGTCGCTATAAAAGTTATTTTTAATAATATGAGTGTAAATATTTTTGTTTTTAAACTGAATGCCCCCGCTACACCCGAACCGTACTCCTTCAGCTAACTCACTGATATATATATAGGTACCCTAATTTAGCTAATCGTTATTTTTCAACTTTATAAATAAAACGCATTTCAACAAAAGGTAGAGCAGATAATTTCAAGAATCTGTTTGCACGTGACTATTATGCTAGAATACGAGCCTGTGAGGATGAAAGCAGAACTGACTATATCTAATTTTATATTGGGTAAACTAAACTTCCACTATTTAAGGAAATAACATGATATTCAACTGTTTACTTATATATTATTTGTATTATATAATTAACTAGGATATATGCCCGCGATTTGTCCATGCTTGACTTGAAAGTCCCGCGGGATTCCCCTGGCACAAGGTACCGCATCATTTAAAAATGAATGTAAGCCATCGTTTTCTTGAAAACTGTCGGAATAAAGTAATTTTTATGCACCCGAAAAATACAAACCGCTGCTGGGAACAGACTAAAATGTGGCGCATATTTTATGTCTAAGAATTTGCTGATTGGAAATCGGCCCAGTAGTTTTTACGTAAATTCCTAACAAACAGACAGAAAATTTATGTTTAAATAAACAATATTGGACACTAGCTAGGAAGTGTTTTTCGAAGAAGTTGAAACAATATGATGAAATATTAAAGTAGTAATGATGATCAACATCATTCCGATACTCTAATACTGTGTATTATACACAGGAAAAGTATTAAAAAACGGAAATAAACATTTTATTTCCTATAAAATTGGTTACTTTGTTTATTAACTAGGCTTGTATTAAAAGATGCGATTCACTTTTTTTACACTATAGGTATTATGAAGTGTTACGTCTGCGAGTTCGTCGGTGTTGAGTGAATGAAAACGTGATGTGTGAAGTCTGATGTTGGGTTTATATTTATATATCTTACTGTCCACTCGTTTAGCTTACCACTGGTAGAAATTAACATTACTTATATTGAGTTTATTTCATTCAACAATAAGTAAAGAAAATGAATGGATAGACACGATACAGAAACCCAGCATAAGTGAATAAAAAATGTGATACATGCTACTGAACCCTACTTTTCCACCCTTCATTTTGCCAGTAATGTCCATTGGCTAATAGTTGGTTTCTATATCTACCGTTCACTTGTCTTACTATCGGTTATTTTGACATAAGCTTCATAAAAGTAATGTCAAAATTCAACCAATGGTAAGGCAAGGGAATGAATGAACTGGCTATAAATAGATATATTGCTAATAAACAAAAAGAAGGGTCTAGTAATGCTTTCGATTGGTCATGTTTATTGCCGGGTTTCTATATTATATGCGTTCCTTTGCTTTCTCACGGTAAAAAATTGACACTATGGAGCTACGTTAAGTTTTTACCACTAATAAGGTAAATAAATGAATAGTAAGATATTTTTATAGTATCCCGATGTATAAAGTCTTGACCAATCCAGGGATATAAACGGCGTTTATTAGTTACAAGATTTCACTGGGAAACACAGTTAAAAAAAACAGGAATTTCATTACAAAAATATTTAAAATATATTATTACATTTGTAAATGATATTCCGTAATATAATTACTATATTTATTGTACAGACATGGCTTCTTTAATTTTATAGTATAAAATGTATAATTATTATTTATATTGGGTGATATTAATAGTACGACACAAATCCAATAGATGTAAGATATATTAATTTTAATAAATATTTTATACAATTAAACTATTTGTTTTTATGTATTAAGAGCAATAAGCTTAGGAGAGGGGGGGGGACTGTTCTGGTATATTCAATTTAATAAAAAAAATGTAAGAAACCCACTTCAAGAGTAATCAAAAAGCAAAAAAAATAATTTCCTACATCTTGGAAGTCAGTGCTAATTAAAGCATAAAAAATAATATATTTTGCAAAAAAATCGTAACAATGTGTACGGTTATGTTTTGTTTAACACCGTTTTTAACACTTTTTAGTTACTCTTTAAATCGGTTTCTTTTTTTGTTAGAATTTTTCTTTTACACCTTTAAGTTACCCATATGGTATCCCAAATAAGGTAGCGTCTCGAATGCCGAAACGATGCTAATGAAACGGAAGCGTACTTAGAAAACGTTGCTACCGCCAGCTCGAAGGTAAATTATGTATATACACTTAAGAACTTCTAATTAAAGAAGTATCGCTAGGACATGTCGGTCAGTTAATAAATATATATCAGTTGGCTCCGAAAGACGCCAGCCGCTGCCGAGGCGCGGTTCGAGCAAACCAATTGCTCGACGCGATTTCGGCCGCGTTTCGCAACCCATTTTCGTTCCGTTGTTTTAAAATTATGATTGGTGTCATTGCTTGACCAAAATTGTTTAATTAATTGATTACTACCATCGGCTGATATCACCAGACGACATTTTCGTTTGAATCTCAATTCCGATCGTCGACCGTTTATAAATACGGCGGATCTCATGGAGCACGTTATTAACCTTAATTAGGTAGGGGAACACGGTGCTGAGAAATTGGGAATGCCACATAATTTGTAATACAGAAAGTAAATGTGCAGGACCAGATTGGCTGGAAAGATTTTTAAACAGTAGGTAATCGTTATATCAGCATTCGCAAACCTAATGTCACTAACCACTATTAATATAATCGAGGGATTTAAAAAGGAGGAAATAGACATTTTCTACACAAATCTTGAAGAAGTCATGGTGAAGGAAAAGTATAAAACACATCAAATATTTAATATGGATGAGACCGGAATGTCTATTGTGCAAGAACCAAGTAAAATTTTAGTAAAGACAGGTCAAAAGCGGGTTGATGGTGTCACTTCAGGTGAGCGAGGGAAAACTGTCACTGCTATTTGTGCGTCGAGTACATGACTACTCTTCGGTTCCGATGGTACTCCACGAGTGGCTGAGGTCTTGGTTGGAGACACTGTATTGAAGAGAGCTGTATCTGGGTTGTCAAGGCTCCCAATAGTTTGTCCTGTCTGATTCTCTGGCTTTGGATTCAGCCAGGTTTCTCCTGGCTGGGGCCGGTTTTCGATTGTTACGCGGTACTTTTTTTTCGTGTCGAAAAGCGGGTAATAGACTAAAAGACGCACGGTGTTATTGCTCTCGCGTAATATATTAAATATTTGATTTTATTGAGAAGAAGAGTTTACCCCGCGGCGCAGCCGCGGTTTAATCTCTAGTGCGTGTCTCTTGTTTATAGAGCAAGCGCTACAGGTTATATTATATTTTTATGTATTTGCCCACGGAAGATTCACTTCATTTTATATCGCTAATAATACCTTCCCCCGTCTATCTGTAAACGATATAAATTACAAAACTTGACAAAAAGGCCAAAATGGTCAAAATGACCAAAAAGGCCGGAATGACCGACATGGCCAAAATGACGGAATAGGCAAAAACGTCCAAAAAGGCCAAAATAATCAAAATGATCAAAAAGGCCAAAACGACCGACATGGCCAAAATGACCAAAAAGGCCACAGTGACCGACATGGCCAAAATGACCAAAAAGGCCACAGTGACCGACATGGTCAAAATGACCAAAAAGGCCACAGTGACTGACATGGTCAAAATGACTAAAAAGGCCAAAATAACCAAAAATGCAACAATGACCGAAATGACCAAAAAGGTCAAAATAGTCAAAATGACCAAAACGGCCAAAATGAAAAATATCCCTTGTCCACCCTCAGTATTTAATTTACATACGTACCGAATTTCAGCCAAATCGGCCCATTAGTTCTTCCGTAAAAGCATAACAAACAGAAAGACAAATATATTTTTATCCCGGAAACTATCCCATTTTTTGGGATAAAAAGTATTCCATGTTCATTCTCGGCATCGAAAACATATATATATATACTGAGTTTCAGCCAAATCGGTCCGGTAGTTTTTACGTGAAAACGCAACAGACAGACAGAGTTACTTTCGCATTTATAATATAATCCCTATTAATAGGGATTATTGATGATTACAAGTGAGTGGAACACAATAATAGTGAAAATAACGTAAGATTCTCCGGGGAAAAGTGGTTGTGGCGAAATAGGACCAGGCGCGGGTGTATTTGGACAGACATTTTATCAATCCCCGTAATTTTTCCCTTGTAGTTAGTTAGTTAGTTAGTAGGAGCTTAGTAGGATATTTTATATATTCCCTCGCAAGGGGCGCCCCTCCCTTAAAATACTGACGAATTAGTGTTCCCCTTGTTCCTACTCCCGGCACCGCCGGCTGGAGTACCAGGTAAGTACGCTAAGTACTAAAAATTACCTTGTAGGTTTGTACCGTCGTTTTATCAATCCCGCCATGTATGGTACAGAAAGATAGGCTGTGATCACTGTATGCGTTTATTGAAAAAAAATGTATTTCACAGGACTTAATTTTCGACGATGATGTATTAAATGCGCAATCAGGTTACATTTAATAACATAATTGGAATTTGGAAAGTATGGATTACAATGAGAATGCTGGGAATCGTGCGTCATGAAGATGGGTGATGTCGTCGGCTAGCCAGATGCGACCCAACAGCCCTTCGAAGAGCGAGGCGGGCCGGTCGGGGCGGCGTAGCTCCGTGCCTTTTCGCTCCACGCAACACCACTCCGTAAAGCAGCAAGCACGGTACAAATATACCGTTTTCTGTACACATTAACACATATTATAATACATTCTAAAAAAGTTTGTCTAAAAAGAACGGGCGTTACATTATGATACGACTACTTTCTAAACAATTGATTGCGGCAGCATTGTCAGTCAAATTATTAAATTATATTTATTTAACGATTAAGGATCAGGTAGCACCATCATTCTCTCCTGGTTGCGGATTTCACCCCATCTATTACAAACTTTTAAAGGGAACAGGGTTTCTCAGATTATGAATTGCGGATTCGATATTGAATGGCGTCATCTACCATCGGAGTTGAATCCGATAGATGTCTCGACAACTCGTCGTTGTAGAGCTCATGAGTTTACTGGTCATGGTAAGCACCAGAATGGTTACTTGGCAGTGCGGATCCTTGGCCACTGAACATTGCTGATTATGTGAGGGGTATATACAAGGTATGCAAAAACAATGTATTACAGCACATGCGGTACAAGTAACGACAAGTGTGGATTTTTCGTTATTTTTCTAAATATAGTTCGTTACGCAAATTAATAGCGGTTGTCGGATATTGTATGCGATTTTTAATAATACACGATATCCAACAAATGAATTTAAAAGGAAGGAAGCTTATGCCAGTTATTGACGAGGAAGGATTGATTCGTGTAAGCGATGGTCTTGAATTGTCTAGTTTGCCATGTGGGTGAAACATTAGACCGGAAAACTACGAAAGTGATATATGCTTCCCCGGCACGATTCGAATCCACGTCATTAGAATGAGACGGATATTATAGCCACATGTTACTATGACAAGTCGTAAGTGTATGTTTAATACAAGAAAACTATAATTTTCACCTTTGTAGCTTGATAGAGCTGTATAAAGGCATATGCATTTCCACCTACACCATGACAGAGGCTGTACCCCTTGGTACACAGTCCTCGCTCCCATACTATATCTCCACATTGCAAGGCAACTTTTAAATATTTGTCTTCTTCGAAAATCTGGGAATCAAAATTAGCTATTAATGTCTTAGCTTTTATTAGGCAAATGTGAGTTATGTTTATTTTAATAATTACTGTTAACTTAAAAGGTAATTTAACTTTTTTATACATAATAAAAATATTTACATTTATTTCAAAGAAATGTTTGATATTTTAGTTTTTAGTTTCAAATATTGCCCATTCATATGAAATAGTTTTGGCAGATAAACTAGATAGCTATTTAGGAATAAGTAAATAACATAAAAGTAGAACATACTTATAAAGATTTTTGTACCGGGTTTGGTATTAGCGTGGAGAAGAAAGAGTAAAACATACATAAATAAATTGGTGTATTGGACTTACTTGATGAGCTAAAATGCACAATGGAACAAAACCCGGCGCACCATGACACCACTGCACTAGTCTGTCTCCAGAACTGCTCTCAAATGACGATTGGAAGTTACCACTTGGGTATCGTTTCGTCAATAACCAATCTAAAGTTGGTTTAATGAAACTACGAATTTCAATTATATTTATATACAAACGAGCCTGAAATAGGGGAAGATATATTTTAAATAATATATTTGCTCAGATTCACTATTGTTTGTATAAGCACACGGAAATGGTTAAGCAACAGTGGCCTGAAATTGATAAACAGACACGTCATACATATTAATGTAATGGCAGTGGTAAGCACATCGGGTGCATAAATAGATATTTCAAGCCCCAATGCAATCATTAAAAAACCACCATGAAATTAAATAATATCTCTAAATGTTCTTTTCTGAATTGTAGATGGAAAATCGTCCTTTCTGATCCACGATTATGCTCCGTGCCTGTAAAGATTAGTTTGTAAGATGTAAGAACAGGCCGAAATCGGAACCGAAATATAGATTTGTTGTAAGTAAATTTAATCCTTGGATCATATAAACGTCTAGATAACGCATGAAATGCACAAAAGGTCACAAAAAGTGTTCTAAAACTAGTAGACTAGCTCTTCTCGTACGTTGGTGTCGTTTCGACCACTTAACCGTGTTGTGATCTTGAGAAAGAATCATTATGCCGTCCTGCGCCGTTAGTGTTTAGAAATTAAGTTAAATGAGAAAATTATAAGGATAAGATCTCATTACATCAGTATAAAACATGATTGTATTGACAAGATGAAAATTCATTTCGATATTTTATATCTTATTCGAAATTGGTGGAGGTTGCGAGTTGAGAATTTTGTTTTTGATACATTAATATAATGGATTTTATTTAATAAAAAAAACATGCTTTGACAGGAAACCGAACCACTTTGAATAAAAAACTTCGAATGTGAATAACAATTTTTAATTGAATATATGAAGAATTGCGCAAAATATCTCATGAGTTCCTGTATCCCGCAGAACCTATCCCGTGTATTTATCTAGCTGTACACCGTGATTACTTCCTTTGTTATTATATTTGGATCATTAAATGATAGCATACTTTGAAGGTGATAAAATAAGTTTGAATTAATAACTAACAATTTGTGTATTATTGATCTTTTCCCAGTACTTTTTTGACAGAGTAGTATATATAACTATATATTCAATTTTGAAATGAATACCTTTCTTTTACATTTTGTATTTTTAACTTTAAATAAAGTCTCAACCTAAATTAAGAGTAATATTATACCTGTAGTAGGATGTACAAGATACCAGCCATCCCATGTGCCGCGCCATAGTAAATCTTATCATGCCATTGCCACAACAATGGACACTCGGACCTCATTTGGGAAGAAAGTTGTTTGCCAGATTTTAAAATGCTATTAATCACCTACAAAATTTTAGTTATAATTAATATAAGACCATATATTATACATAGGAGTATTATTTTAAATCCTTAATAGAGAAAATCTGAACTATTAACATTTAGGTAAAAATTCCATGGAAGTTCTCTCCCAAAAAACAATATAATGGTGAAAAAATAAAAGCAATAAATAACGAGAATGTAAGTTACTCAAACTTACTTTTTCAATATGATTGGCAGGGATAACTTCTTTTCCACTAATATGTCTATTTACAAATAACAAAGCATACAAATATCCTGCCTTTCCATACAACAGCTCATCAGGTGAATCATTGAGCAGTGAAATAAGGTTCATTAGTCTAAAACACCAATACAAAGACCAGTATATCAGTAGCTTCTACTAAAATATACTAAAGATGATATAGAATAAGCCAATTTATATAATAACCACTTTAGCTTTCTACACAATGATGCTCATGTAAATTCCAAATATACATTCTGAAATAACTAATCCTTTCTCAGGACAAACTGTACTTTATGTTCTCATTATTAAAAGTGATTATTAGAACCATTTTCCACATAAATATTGTTATAAAATGGCTTTCAATTACAAATACAAAGACAAAAAACAATCTTTCTTCAAATAATTATTGGATTAATTTTCTATACAACTAATTAATCCTATTTTCAGGACTAAAACTACATATCTTATGTTTACCAAAGTAATGGTAAGTACACAATTATATCCATTATGATAATTAGTTCATTTTGAATGCCTTGAAGATGGAAATAAACAAAAATCCAATTAAAAAGATACATATCTATAACTAAACATATTACATGGATACATCACCTTTGTGTCAAATTCTTATAATCAGGCAAATGTTCTGGACGCCTTTTGCCCAACTTGTATGATATAACAGTCGCCAGAGCTAAAGGACCTGCATCACCGCAAAGGAAACTAATCCTACGGCCTTTAAGATTGTCCAAATTTATAAAATCCAATGCCTTCTATAAAAACAATCAATAAGAAAATTAGCCATACTTTTGATTTAGTTAAGGTATAATGTTGATTTTATTGTAATGGCTAAAGCAGCACAAGAATATTTAGACTAGTTTATGACCTAAAACATAATTACAATTTTATTACTATCTCATTTTATGTATGTGTATACTAGAAAAGTTTTCTATTAACAATAAAATAAAATAATTATTATTGACAAAGCTTAACAAACTCAATTTTTGTCAGTCAGTATAAACACAATTAATTTACAATAAAATATAATAGCACATAATGTGTACTCCATATTTTTCATAAAAGATCATTTTCATACTTCGGCTGCTGAAGATATGTAGTTTTATTATTTAAAAAAACACACAGGAACCTCAGGGGAATTTGGTAAAAATATCATAGGAACTTGCCTTAACAAGGTAGAATTAAGGGTTGGGGGAATCAAAACCACAAATTCCAGGTCCCAGATGAATTAAAATAAAACAGTGATTTCCAGATGGTTAAAACAATAATCAAGAACATATTAGGTTAAAATTTGGATCTGCTGTAAAAGTGAATCTCCCACCGAGTCTACATAAGTAGTCTACCTCTATTTTTGGAAATAAATAAACATGCATCTCTGACAGCCGAAAATGATATGGAGTGATCCCCAACCCTTGATTCTACTTTATCAAGGCGAGTTACTATGAAATTTTTACCAAACCTCTTCCCAGAACTCGTCCACGGGTTTTAAACAAAAAAATGTTGTATCTTTGGCTACGGGAAATGGTGGGGGTGACTTCCGTACACTCCCCTTCACCTGTTAATACTAGGAGGATGTAAAATTCTATACTAGACCCGAAATATCTATTTAAATTTATTATTGCTAGGTAGATATAGAATATTTCACAGCCACTTAATCATCAATTGATATCACTGGCATAAAATAATGAGCAAAATATCAAAATAAAACATAAAATAGTTTAAAAATTCTTACATTTAATATTTCATGGGATTTTCACTTTTTATTGAGTTGATAAGATAATAAAAGGCTAATCCAGCTGATCCTGTGTATACAGTTCCATCATAGAATATATCTTTTTCCATTTTTAACAATTGATCTAATTTGGACATACTAAAATTTTGTAATTTATTACCAAATGCAGCAGATATCTGTAAAGTATAAATTTTAAAATATACAAAAGAGCTTTACTAACAGTGAATAGTAAAAAATATTTTAGTGCACAAACAATGTAGAATAATATAAATAGTAAATAGGTATATGTATAATTATTGAAAATAAAGTCTTAATTTTAATCACTGGTTATATAAAATTATATTCTTTCACAATAAAAAAAATGGTACACACCGCATCTTTAGAGTCATTTAAAATGTTGCAGGAATGTTCTGGTGAATAATCTTCATATTGGTTTTCAAAAGATCCCTTTGCGGTCATCCTTAAATTTGTATTCCTCTCCTTAATAGTCTGTTTGTACATAAAACGTAATTCGTTAGATTTTGTAAAACTTCTTATTTATTTACATTGTTTTTCTGCTTTTTTCAATTTGTAATTTAATTGATTAACATAAATGTCATTAGAAATTTTAAAATTTTATACCAGTGTGAGTGTCATAACAGTCAGTACAATTATTTTTTCTTAGAGATTTTTTGCGTTCTAATAGTAGGTACGTATTGCAGTAGATGTCACTGTTTTCAAATTAAACACCAAATGAAAGAATATAATATGTTTCGTTATACGCAGTTGTTTTAATATTTATTTAAGAAATATTTGATGTTATTATGTTTTTGCAAGCCATATCAGCTAATAAATATATTTTAAAGTGTGTAAATTCTATTCCTCACCTTTTTCAAATTATAAAGCTCTTTTTAACTTTAATTACTAGATTTTTGATGAATTGTCGAGTTACCAAAAACTTATTTCAAAGATGTCAATTATGTCAAAACCAAAAAGACATTCCGATCGATACGAGTTACATTCGTGAACGTATGTACTTTGTGTGTGTTTTGATTATTTTTCGATAACTTTGTTTGATTCCTGGACTCCGAAGACTTCGCTTATCACGTTTACTAGTGTTCTGTGATCACGTTGTACTTACGCATGTACCCTGGACACCGATTTGCCTAATGATTTGTTTTCTGATGACTTGGAGTATGGCTTCTTCTGAAAGAGGTTGTTGTGTGCCCAGATGTGGTAAAACTTGTAAGTAAATCATCCTAAAGGCACCAGAATAGATGTGGATACAAATGATGTTATGAAAATGTATGCCTTTGAATATTTTAATAAAAGGAAACATAATAAATCACGCTACCGCTAAATTGTTGTTTTATTTACTAACAATTAACACTTTTTGGAAAGACTTTTGGGAATTGCAGGAGTTGAATTATAATTCCCGCAATTTCCAAAAGTCTAATATAAATACCAAAATATACTAGACCCCCTGGACGGTTCTTGCCGTTGAATAGTGTCGTATACCGATAGAGTGCGTTAGTGTATGTACTATGACTGTTGACTCTATACCAGTATATATAAAGTACTCTGTGTTTTATACACTGGCAAAGAGTATACTGAATATATGGAGATACACTGGACACTGCACACCAAAGAGTATATTGAATATATGGAGACTGCACACTGCACCAATTACTGTGGCATACAATTTTAGAAAATAATAGGGGCGCCACTTTCGCTTTGTATAAACTATAGCAACACCAATTTTTATGCAGGGGGCCTCACCTCCGATAATGTCAAAGATATTTAGAGCCTGTCCGCACAGCGATTTTTCACAGCACGATTTTTTTCCCGTAATTCTGTAACACAATGAGTATTATAGGAATATCCGCACTGGCGATAAAAAAATCGCGCGAGAAAAAAAATTTGTGATTTGATGCAAATTGATTGCGATTTATTTTCGTGCGATTATTTTGTACCGTATAGAGTAAGTATGGCTATGTTCGCACAGTGGAATAAAATTCGCGTGATTCGCTCAGTCGTGCACCATATTAGTTTGTGCGTGCAACGTCGATAGTGAAGAGATGTCGTGCGCTTCTTCTCCCGCCCAATCGCCGCCCGTGCAAGAAAATGACGAAATTATTAATTAAAATTCTCGTTTCACAGTGTTAGTTACCAAACTCCTCCGAAATGGCTTGACCGATTCTCATGAAATTTTGTATGCATATTGGGTAGATCTGAGAATCGGACAACATCTATTTTTCATCCCCCTAAATGTTAAGGGTAGTCCACCCCTAATTTTTTTTTAATTTCTTGATATTTTTTTGCATTTTTATTTGTTTATGACACAGAATTAAAAAATACATGCAAAACTAAATTTTCAACCTTCTACGATGAACCCCTATTGTTTAATAGCGATATTAGTATATTTACAATTTTTTTACTGGGATGATTTAGATTTTAATTTGAACGATTCACATGAAATTTTGAGTGCATATTGGATAGGTCTGAGAATCGGACAACATCTATTTTTCATCCCCCTAAATGTTAAGGATAGTCCACCCCTAAATATATATATTTTTAATTTCTTGATATTTTTTTTGCAGTTTTATTTGTTTATGATACAGAATTAAAAAATACATGCAAAACTAAATTTTAAACCCTCTACGATCAACCCCTATTGTTTAATAGCGATATTAGTATTTTTAAATTTTCTACTGGGATGATTTAGATTTTAATTTGAACGATTCACATGAAATTTTGTGTGCATATTGGGTAGATCTGAAAATCGGACAACATCTATTTTTCATCCCCCTAAATGTTAAGGGTAGTCCAGCCCTAAATATATATTTTTTTAATTTCTTGATATTTTTTTGCATTTTTATTTGTTTATGATACAGAATTAAAAAATACATGCAAAACTAAATTTTCAACCTTCTACGATGAACCCCTATTGTTTAATAGCGATATTAGTATATTTACAATTTTTTTACTGGGAAGATTTAGATTTTAATTTGAACGATTCACATGAAATTTTGAGTGCATATTGGATAGGTCTGAGAATCGGGCAACATCTATTTTTCATCCCCCTAAATGTTAAGGATAGTCCACCCCTAAATATATGTTTTTTTAATTTCTTGATATTTTTTTTTGCATTTTTATTTGTTTATGATACAGAATTAAAAAATACATGCAAAACTAAATTTTCAAACCTCTACGATCAACCCCTGTTTTTTATAGCGATATTAGTATTTTTATAATTTTCTACTGGGATGATTTAGATTTTAATTTGAACCAGGTAGATGGCGCTGCAATCGGGTACCAGAATTTAGGTGTTTTTTTGTTGTTGTATGTGTTGAAGTTTGTCCCGGAATGGTTTAAATAAGCGATTGGACCCTGTAGTGGCACCGCTATACTTCTCCTAAACGCTGGGCCTGATTTTGATGAAAGTTTTGTTTGTTCAAGTGGATTTGAGAATAGTTTATTAACATTTGGTCCCGGTAGATGACGCTGGAATCAGTGTCTAGATTTTTATTTTTTAAAGGCAGGACAACGTCTGCCGGGTACATCTAGTATATATATATATATATATATATATATATATATATATATATATATATATATATATATATATATATATATATTTATAGGTACATATGTTCAGGTTTTTGCTGTATTTTCGCAACTCTTGATATTTTATGCCGATTTTAATGCCGAATGTTCATGACATCTTTTGATACGTCTGTTACGCCGCCTTAGCATTAGATAAATTAAAATTTTAGTTCGGTTTTCCATTCCACACGTGCGTCTCAGCCGAGAACTGAAGTAAACTGACAAAATAGTGCGAAATTTTATTCGCAGTGCGTACTAGGTGTAATTCCGGTCGCGAAATTTAATTCGCGCGAATAAAAATCGTGCTGTGAACAATCGCTGTGCGGACAGGCCCTTATTGTGACCTAATTAGATCGCAAATAACGCATTAAAACCCATAGCCACATGTGCATGAAACGTCCTATATCTGTAACGTTATCCCAGAGGAGATACTATGTCAAAATCATACCAGGATCAGTTTGCTTCATTTACGACACATGCGTGTATTTTTTTTTTTACATAACCTATGATGTTTATTTAATATTAAGTAATATTTATCTAATTTAATATTAAGTAGTAATATCACCTTATCACTCATTAAACCAATTAATTTAGTTCCAAACGAGTTTTTAGGTATTACAAGTGCCCGCTATAGTATATATACTTTTTCCTGAACCGAATTTGAGTTAATGAACTGCAACAACCCTTTGGTAGCAACACTAAATTGAAAATGAGACGCGTTAGAACGATCTGATTCTGGGACTTCAATAACACATTAAAAATATCATATTTTTGCGTTATTTGGAGAAAAATAATACTTGAACTTTGTTTTATAACATTACTAGCTTCTGCCCGCGACTTCGTCCGGGTGGATTTTTTTTTTCATAAAAAGTATTTTATGTTACTTCTAAATTCTAATACCTCCAAGAATATGTGTACAAAGTTTCATGATGATCGGTTGAGTAGTTTTCACGTGAAAGCGTAACAAACAAACTTACATTCACATTTATAATATTAGTAGGGATATATTGCACCAGTAAAAAAATAAGTATATTATCAACTAAATAAATTATATGTTATTGATTTTCGGTTGTGTTGATTTCGTTCGCAGTAGAGCTTATACTTTTTTTAAAGCGTAGTATCCATAGTAGTCTGTGGTTACGTTCTATAAACTATAAACATTCATAATAAGGGAGTTTTTGGCGGGAACTGAAAGGAGATGTTGTGCTGTTCTAAAAATGTGTAAAATTACTATAAAATGAACAATACTTGTAGGATATTGGTAGTTTTTGAGTAATAATTATATGCTTTTGTGAGAAATGGAACTGTTTAGTCAAATATGGCCTTTCGAGTTGTCAATAGAACTTTTAGTTAGTCTCCGTTGAATGGCTTTAGTTGATAGCCTACAGTTCAGCTGAGCTATACATAGGCATAAGAAAATGAAGAAAGTATATTGTAATCTGACTTAAAGGCCTAGCTGCCAAGCCATAAACCTAAATAAATCCCTACTAATATTATAAATGTGAATGTAAGTTTGTTTGTTACGCCTTCACGCGAAATCTACTCAACCGATCATCATGAAACTTTGCACACCTCTTCGTGGAGGTTTTAGAAGTAACATAGATTACTTTTGATCCGGAAAAATCCCGTGGGATAGTCAAAAGAACTTTCCACACGGACGAAGTCCCGGGCAGAAGCTAGTAATAAAATAAAACATTCATAAGTGTCAAATCGGACTTTTTATTTTGTGATCTACTAGGGCATATATTCAATATACTCTTTGTACTAGGGCTCTGTAAAACCCGTTGACCAAAGAATACATTGATCCGTAGACAGAGAATCCTAAAAACACAAGTAATCTCTAACTATTCTGTGGTAAAACCATGTTGTCCAAAAAAATGGTATACATTTTGTTTCAGAAGTTCAAGATCACAGAGAACTTTTAATTAATGCAAATTCAAGACTTTTAAACTTTTATCTAGATAATATGCATTTTGGAAAGTTTTCAATTGCATTTTAGTCACATTTAGTTGCATTTAATTTTCCAAAGTTGAAATCTGAGAACAATACTAGCCATATAAATAGTAATATTGAATATCAACACATCTACATTTAGGAAATGAATTATTTTTTTATTAATCAACTTCCTGCCTACTGTCAAACTGTTTGATAAGGAAAATATTTTCCTAATTAGTGCTCTCTATAATCTGGGCTGGGTGGGAAGAGGGAAACTGCGGGCGGAACGCATGCGTCTGAAAATTTTCGGCCATATTGTGATGACGCATACAAGATCATAGGTCTCCGCCAGTGACGAGTCTTCTCGCAGTTGACGTGGCTACTACGTACCATCCCGTTCGCCCACTCCGGACGCAGCATAGACGGTGACGAGGAATACGTAACTGGTGAGTGCTTGTGAAGACAAAACTTGCGACCTGTCACAGTCTCTTTTATTGGGATTTACTAATAATGATGTTACATATGATATGGGAATACACGAGAACAAACATATGAAGGAAAAAATATGTTTCCTACATTTCAACGCAATAAGAAATTCTGCATCCCGACTATGACGTGATGATTCCGATTTAGGATTTCTCCGTCAACAGTGATCGCTGGCAATAGAAACAAGTGGCATTACTAGTGATTATGCTTTAAATTGACCGCAATTGAAGATGAAGAAGTGCACAGAATGTTGACCTTGAATTTTAGGTGACCTTAGTGGGCATGGATGGTTTGGTGGAAGAGAACGGCACCTCTGGCGCCGCGGGCTCCTCTGACTCAATGGCGAACGCCAGCTCCTCCGCCGCCGCCGCCCCTCACGTCGTGGCCGTCACAAGCATTGTGCAACTCACACTACCTACTCAGGCTCCATCTGCACAGGTGTTTATTTTGATGTTGATTTTAGGTTACATGTCATTTGTAATTCAAATCTATGCTGTGATAAGTAATGAAATTGTTACATAAAGCAATTGTTTTGATGTTAAACTTGTTTACTTTGATCAAAAGTATTGTGTGGACCGTTATTATCTTAGTGCTAAATTCTACTGTTGTTACTTGTTGATATGTGATAATGTTTGTTTACAGGTGCAGTCTGTGATCCAACCAAACCAACAATCAGTTATTCAAACAGCATCAAATATCCAACCAGTGCAATTGCCAAAAGGAAATGTGATACTTGTTAGTAAACCAAATTCAGTTATACACACCACACAGGGGACATTGCAAACATTACAGGTGAGTTGGATGCTTTATTAAATTAATTAGTAATTAACATTTTATGATAAATGTTTAATTAAAAATGTCTAATTAGTCCAGTAAGTTTGGGTGCAACTTTCACTTTTGGGTCCCATATCAATGTCCAAAATTATATTTTCACAAATTTTACATTTCTTTTCAAAAATACATACTTGGCTGGTTTAATATTTAGGCAGTTTTAAGCAGATAAATGGAAATGGTTTTAATTTGTTATTTGAGATATACCATTCTTAATGATGTTAAATATTGACAGATAATATAATTATATATTGTGGCTATGTGTTAACAACATTGTTTTAACTCTTTAAATATGATGCATTCAGCCACATCCTAAATACTAACACAGATGAAGCCTCAGCTTATGAAAAGGGATTGTCAATTATAAAGTATTTAAGCTACTTCATTAAATGTTTGGTACATATGAAAAAAGTTATTTCTTTTAATAATGTGGCTTCACTCATGTTTTAATAACATTATATACTCTAATGTGGCTATGTGTTAACAATATTATTTTTTAATGCCTTTATAAGACCCATTCCGCCATAACCTAAATCTTTAACACTAAGCAGATGAAGACCCAGCATGACATAAATAGAAAACATAAGTGGAAATAAATGCCAAAAAAATTCCCTCACTATATCCAACTGCTAAATACTTAAAGACTCTTGAACTTAAATTAAATAATTTGTTATAAATACCTATAAGTTTATCCTTGAAAAGGCGATATGCTTTTATACATTCTTGAGCTCAGATTGTAAAAAGATGAGTGATTATAAATTTTATTATGTTGATATTTTGTATAATTTTAGTGGGTTTAGTTAGTTATCTTGAAGTGTGGTGAAGTGCTTTCATACCATAAATAATTATTGAAATTCATTCATGTAAATCGATTATGGTAATCAATAATCTATTTTATTTGTGACCTTATTTCTTGTCTTCCACATACAATTTAGGGCTGATGTTTTCCATTTTCTAATAGCAAAATTTGATGCTTTTTTAAGCTATATCTAAATTCATTTATTTCTTTGGCCTGAAAGTCCTTGTCTCCTTTAACATTCTCTTATCTCTTTATAACTGGTTGATGGAACTTAGGGCCATTCTGAATCAACCTTACAGTTTTTTTAAATTTAGTATCAACAATATTGAAAACATACTCTGATGTAGGTTTTGGATGATGTGTTATTAAAAATAATGAGAAAAATGTTTTCTATACATTTTTAACTTACATCCTTGAATTTTGTTATAAATAGATAAGTGCTTATTTATGTACTATTTCTATGTGTTTCTAGAAGTAATATATTGCTATAAATTTGGCATGGAAAAGTAATGTTTCCTTCTTTAAGGCTGTTTCATTTCATCACTTCAAAAAAATTATGAAATAATTTTCATCAATAGCAAATCATGTGAGGGGGGGAGGGACTCTGTTGATGTTGATGAATTGGGACCCATTATGATGTTTTAGTTCACTGAGACGTGTACTATAGAACTTACAAAAAATCCTTTATATTTAAAATTAGTAAATATTCCATTTTTCAGCCACATACTTTTTGTATACATCTTTTATTGTCATGTGTTAAACCAAATCACTTGAGTTTGGAGATGACACATTAAAGATTAAATAATATTCTAGTATTATATTACCAAAAGATTGAAATTACATAATAATCTTATAAGTTGCTGATATAATCTCTGTATCACACAGACAGACATCAGAATTAGATAATAGGGTTCCTTCAGTAGAGGACCCTAAAAATAAATACTTGTACAAATGTGTAAAACATTGTTATATAGATATTTTAAATGTTTCCTCTAGACCAAGTCTCACATCTCAGAGTGCCTCATGGGAAAGGCCTCCTAAGCTCATGCCAGTGTGCACTTTGCCAGTAGGGTCCAGCAGCAAACCTGATCTCGTTCTCCTAGGGCTTCTGTGCCTTCCCCTACTCCTTTTACCCTTGTATGCCAATCAGTCACAAGCTTGCTCCACTTTTGAAACTTGCTCCTGAGCACTCTGTTCGTATTAATTTCTGGGAATCGATTTTTGATAGTATCTGTTGGTTTTGTTTCAGCTCATATGTTTTCATTGTTCACTATATCTAACAGTTTGACACTAGTGCCATGGCCCGTTGGCAATACCTTAGTTGATCTTTGTGACTTGTTTAGAGAGATTAGAGACCATGTTTCACATTCACATGTCATATATGGCAGAGTACAAGTTTTAAATACACATCTTTTTGTCGACAGGTGCCTGATGGTTAAATATTGCTCTTGTAGTATTCTTTGAGTAAATGGACAAAAATATAATATTGATATGGTGCTATATTAAATCACATTACCTACGCTCAATATGCCAAGTGATCTCTATTTTTCGACAGATCCCTCATGATTTGTGCCGTGACTTGTACATATTTTTATTGTTTGTGTACAATTAATTTTAGTTAAATTCTAACCGACCAGTATATAATTAAGAAGTGGTTGGTTAAACAGAATATGTGTTAATTTATTTTTAGATCAAGCCAGAACCCAACCCATTGGGAGGTGTACAAGGACAATCGTGCAGTGATGATAGCTGCAGTGACGATGAGAGCCCAAAAAGAAAATATCGTGAAATGCTTACACGGCGACCTTCATATCGTAAAATTCTCAATGATCTTGGAGGGGCAGAAATTGCAGGTGCGCATACCTTAATAAACTTCGCATTTTAAAGATAAAAACATATATACACCTTTACATTAAGTTATACTAATATAAAGATTGTGCTTATTTCATTTTTATGATGGTTATATATTTGGTTGTACTAACCAAAGAAAAATTACTCCCCCAGAAGAAATCCTCAGTTGCATTGCTAGCTTAAATTTATTTATGCATCATAATTAAAATAACAGGCTCTGGCATGATATGGAATTGATTGGGGCAAGCTTAGGATATATTATATTGATTTGGTCAAATGTATTGAAGAGAGGAAAACATGATTTCACAAAATTAATAAACTTAAAAGTATAAGAAGAAAATGATGATATTGCAGAAAATCGCATGGGATCTAAACCAGGATGCGAGAACGAAGTGTCGCTGTCATCTTCTTTGTCATTTGCACCAGGTCAGTTATATGTGCCCACGTTGACACTTTATGTTTCTGTGTGCGACATGTGTCACTAACCTTATCAAGAGAATAACACATAACTGTACCACTCATACTTATTTCAACTCATAATTACATCTTTGGATATATGCCATCATGAAAATACCATCTCATATATGCGCATTTTAAGTTACATTAGTAAGAGTCAAAATTAATATCTCTTTTTAAAGTTGGTATTAGCTTTGACTCTATTATAATTCCGGCACAATTCTTGAGAGATGACCTTGTTCTGCACACAAGCGAAATTACGGTTCATTCTCGAAGTGTAAGGTAGGTAGCCATTGGCACTCTGCCTTAGACATAAATTTTGGTGTGAACTTGAGAGGTGATGTTTTGCAGTATAGCTGTATGAAACTAAGACTCATACAGCTGCCTATCTAGTTCCATTCTTATAACTTAGAATGTCGACGAGACACCCATCCCTGTCATGAACTTTTTAACTGTTGGCAATGGGTTTCCTGTGAAATGTAATAAATTAACTAAAGAAGTTTATTAGATTTGAGTTTTTTATAAATAATATTTTTTAATTGTTAACTTCATTTTAAGAAAAAATTACCGATATTTCACGGGTACAGACTCGGTAGTTTCTAAAAATAATGACTGTCTCATACAAAGGCAAGGCGGCTGAGCGAACACGACAGTGGCTTTTATGGGGATTCAGTTTTTATCAAAATATTATTAAAATATAAATTAAATCTGTTTGATTTACAATTGTAGGAATTTCATTTTTGTTCCTTACGTGTAAAAGCCAAAAAATAATATTGTCACTATATCGCAGGATATTGGCTACTCTCAGTGTGCAAAGGATGTATGTGTGTCTCACTTCTGCGACCACTCAAGATTCGTGCCGGCAGCTAACAATACATAGAATATGTTTGTTAAAGTTCCGTCATCATTATTGAATAATTTTGTCATTAAATTATTCAATATTACTTTCTTACGAATATTTTTAGTTTTTTTTACTAAAAAGTACTAATGATTCATTTAGTTGTTTATTTCTTCTGAGAGTAATTACGATTATTCTTCAGAAAAACTGACCATGTATGTGTCAATCAACATGTAGTGAAGGATACTGTAGATATGACAAGTCCACTGTTTTTGTTATTTACATGCGGAATCCTGATAGAAACATTTAATCGAAAACATCCCATGTCTTAAAAAAATAGGAGGGACTTGCTTTTATGACTACAAAATACATTATTCCCACCATCCATGTCAGAGGCAAATATGTAATTGTTTAATTAAACAGGTATTAAACAACCTCAAAATATGTGTCAATCCATACAAAGTAAAGATCCGTAAACATAATGAATTCTGTATTTGTCATTTGTTTTAGGAACTCTACAAAATTTCAAAAACTTTAAGAAATTGTCCAAATAAAATTTTTTAAAACTTTTCTCTAGACTCCACAACCTTGAATGTTTTCTAAATATTCTATTCTGTGCTTCAAAAGCTAGATAGGAAACATACGCTTTTTTTACTTTAAAATTCCCCCTACAGCTACGTATGTGCACGAAAATAAGTTTTGCCATCCTCAATAAATGGAGACCAGTCCTAATTATTACTTTTTTTTTCAACTACACTATATCTCTATGCAGCTGTTGTTAGAAATACACCTTCCTCCCAAGTTTCTTCAACATAAACTTACTAGTTTTGGATAAAAATGTCTGTGAAACATTTAAACAACAGAACGAAGGACAACTATTTTGTAAGTTTTTTTAGCGCGATGTCTACGGACTCTTAAAAGTCACAAAGTGTGACGATACAAATAGCATCATACAGCACGAGTCTATGTAGACTGGTTTTTTCATCTCTGTTATATATGTTTATGTAGGTGTGAAGGTAATTTATTTTTTTGCAATTTATCTAAAACTCTACAACGAAATTTAGATTAAACATTGCATCTTTTTCATCATTCTAAGAAACTGATAATGTTCTAGGGAAATGTCCGTAAAATACAGACATAGATAGATAGAGGAATTGTCTAATTTATAAGGGCTCTAGGCATTTGGCTGGAGGACCTTTAAAATATGCGATTTATTGTTATAAGAATATATTGAATGTTTACGCTTGTACAAATAATGTTGAATAATTTTTTATGTGATGTTTGTTAAATGAGTGTATAGGGTGACGTCATTGGCCGTGATTAATATTCGAGTCGGTGACGTAATCGCGCGCGACCAGTCGCCATGACGCGATTCTCTGAATATAACTTCTTTAAACTTTATTCACTTTATATGGCGAATGGTGTCTGCTTATCATAATAAAATTACCAGGAATATAGAATAAGTAGGAGTCATACAATAAATTTCGTCTGAAGTTGTAAAATGTGGGTTGTATTTGTTGTTATTCTGGGGATTTATCATTCGCGTGAATCTTTGTGGCAATTCTTAGTAACAGATGGCTACGTAATAGACGATTTTACATACAAAATCAGTCATTGTAAAGTATTTTCAACTATTCATAGCGTTAAATCACGGTTGAATTCCGAGCATTCGCTTTGGAACTTAAACTTTTTCTTCCCTACTGCACTCGTCCTTCGGCGGCGTCATTTTGAGAATAATATTGCCTTAGCTATAATAGTGTAAGTGACACTAACTTGCAGTTTATCTGCCATAGTCATGACACATACCTTCTACTGGAGTCGTTCAAGGATACGCCACGCTTTTGCAGCTAATCAGGAAAATCTATTAAGTTTTGCGCATCTTATAAATAAAATAATATTTAGTATTATATGTTGAAAATTACACAGAAGCCTGCTAGTAATAGGGGGAACCCTGTAGACACCGTCTCGGGCAGGTCCCGGTAAAATGGGTAGGCCCCAGAAATTATAACTCGAAATGGTGTCAGATGATGCGTGCCAAAAGCCTCATGTGACGCCGTGGGACTGCGAAGTAAAGAACAGAAGATAGGAAAGCAAACTCCGGGTTCCCAAGAGAATGTTTCGAATGCCACCGTGATATAACGCAAAAAGATAATAAATGTATATAATAAAAATATGTTAAGAACATTATCACGAAGTTTGCATTTATAAATTTAATGCTGTACATATAAGTCTTGGAAGGTTTATTGCTGTAAGACAACAATGTGAGATATTGAACTTTGTAATGTTTGTATAAAATGTAAAAACATGAGCAAAAATTAATGCTTGCAATAATTGTTTTTACTGGAATAAATTGTGTGAATTTATGATTGTGTTATACAATCACGTAATAGTTGATATCAGATTCCAAGTCGTTATCATGTTAGTTAAAAGGTTTTAATGTAAACAAATACCTTTATTGTGGTCGTAATAGTATTAGTTAATTACTATCACTATGTAGATATTGTTAACTTCTCTAGAGCAGGGATTATTATGGATCTCTGCATGCCATTTTTAAATATATTCACACTGAATACATGTTCCTAAAAGTAACCTTGTTGTATTATTATGTCACTCGTTTGAAAGACAGCACAAACTTTATATCTACAGCCCACATTTAACGGCTTAATTTTGTATTTCAATATCCATGTATCGATCAAAATGATCTATGTGAACACAAAATTGATGCAATCAATGTCATTGATAACCGTCGGTCAATGCCATTGAAAATATTAAGAATGCTCAATATTTTTAATACTGCGATAAATTTTCAACGCGCTTGAAGAATACTTGGCTGTATAAACACGTCGATTGAGTAATTCGCACAATTTTTACTCGTGCGTTCGGATTGCCGTCATTATAGTTAAATATCAAGTGTCGTAGAAGGATGTTAGCAGTGAATGTAGTATTTTTATTTTAAAGATAATATATATCTGGCAAGTGCCTGCTATTAACTTATGATCTAAGGTGTAAAATTAACTCTTAATCCTAGTAAATAAGCAAAAAAAAAAATAAAAATACCGTAGCAGAAAAGTCGCGTTGTGCGCAACTGGATTGACGGCACAGCGCGATCCCGCTTGACTACAACTTTTTCCATCATGAAGTGATCAATATTTAAAAATCGTTTAAAAACATAATATCTGTTCAATATTGCGAATATCAACCGCATTAATTCAATGCATATGATCTGCCTAATATCGGCTTAGGTGTATATTTTCATTGCTGGTTTTAAATTGGTACTTATATTATTACTAGCTTCTGCCCGCGACTTAGTCCTCGTGGAATAGTTTAAAAAAGTAAGTAAAAAAAACCCGATTTTGAAACATTTTTTTGAGCAAACAGGACCACTGGGGTAGTCCTAGTGATATACGTTAATAATTTATCAAAAATTTAATGAGCATTAACTTAATGGTGTTTCTTTACCGTTATACATTTCAAAATATTTTTGAAGCCATATATAAGCGTTTACATATTTTTCTCTTATTTGTTTGTCGTTACTGTAGTCAACATTAATTTCGTACCCTTAGAAATCCTCAAAAGTAATCCAAACGAAGTGTGCTTTTCTATTTTATGTTTATGAATGAAGAAAATGAAAATGTGACATAAAAATGTTATTGTACCTGCACTAAAATGAAGTAGTTTCAGTATTAGTTTTTTATTTATTTCTGCCAACACAGATCACTGACTAAATGCAATAATGTCACAAATTAAAACTTCGTTTTTCAACTGTAGTAATGCAAAAATTATGATAATGGCCAATAGAATGCACTTGTGGTGCAGTTGTCATAATGAGTGTCGATGCGTGCCTGGGATGTGAGGTTTCTCAAACCGTTAAAGCTAGAATTGTGCCACTACTAAATTCGGTCAATGGGTTGTAACATCTGAGTATTAATTTAGCGTTATGAGATTACTTGATTGTGAGATTTGGTTAAAGTTGATTCTGATTATATTTATTAGTTTCTTCAACTAAGTAGTGTGCGTTGCTCACATAGTATAACTACAACCGACGCTACGGATTAAGACCCTTAAATTAAATTTCAAACGCTAGTGCCGTTACAAGGCCCATACGAACTATGTAGCTAGCCGTGGTCCATTCCATTGTCTATTTTACCGGGAAGGCTATGTAAAAATCACTTCTATAAGCAAGTTAAGCCGTTGCGGTGCTACGAATTTTGCGATTGCTGTTGCCGCATAGTGCGAATGAGACCTTAGATCATACGACATAAAATTCGAATTTCATCGATCAACACCGCAAATATCGCGTTGCACATATTTTTTTAAATGCATACCTGAATGTCCTGTTGTATCTTCTGTAAACTCAATTTGTAGATTAGTTTTTGGTGTTTCTGGCATCGCTTAAGCACTTTTTGTATCCAAATTTAAACTTGCGTTGTGTAGACAATTTCCTTATGTTGGCCTCCACTCTCTAAAGAACTATAAAATGCATATTGATGTTATTCAATTAAACAAATACTGCTTTTATTGTGTGTGTGTGAATGGAGCGTTAGATAAACTTCTAGGCGCTAAGAACTTCAGCCAGAAGGCCCAGCTTGGCATACACAACGCGGTGCTAGTACCTACGCTAACGTATGGAAGCAAGAGTTGGGTATGGAATAGAAGCATGAAAGTAGAGTAAACGCGGTCGAGATGCGAGCACTGCGTAAAATCTGCTCGCGGACTGCGTTCGTAATACCGAAGTAAGAAAGAGAGTTGGTCTGAAAGAGAGTGTCGGGGTGAAGGTAAGGAAAGGAATACTCCGGTGGTTCGGGCATGTGGAAAGAATGTATGATGAAAGAATGACTAAACAGATATACAATGCAAAAGTGGATGGATGCAGAAGTCGCGGAAGGCCACGACACACCTTCCATGATCAAATTGATCATGTATTAGCAGAAGGTGATGTCAGGAGCCTTAAAAGAACAGATGAGCGTGCATGACAAGAACTATGAATGTCAAAGAAGCAAGTGAGGTGTGTAAGAATAAGCCTGTATGGCGCTCTGTTGTTCGTGCCTACCCCGCAAGGGACCTGGCGTGAAGTTATGTATGTATGTATGTAATAAATAGAGATGATAATATATTTGTTAATACGTATGTAGAAAACTGGTATACTATTACAGCTAATGGGTATATGGAGCTAGTGTACGTGGGAATATCCTATCACTTCCTCCAATCGTAATCACTCACAGTCTGAATACAGTATTTACTAACAAGTTTTTTTTTCATCAGTAATTCCAGCTGGCGCGTTGCAGACGGACGGTGGGCTACACACTTTGGCTGTGTCGGGGACGGCGGGCGGCGGCGCCATCGTACAATACGCCAACCAAGACGGACAGTTTTATGTGCCGGGTTAGTTGGAATAATACCTTTGTTTGATTTATTGTTTTACAGCTGTGTACAGTCAAACCTGGATGAGGGGACCTCTATCGATGTGCTTATAGCATTTCCGCAGGATATTTATTATAATTTATTATTAGTTTTGTAAATATTTTAAAGTGAAGCTAAAAAGTTTTATAATTATGCATATTTATCATTGTTTATTATGATAAGCAATGTATTGTTATCTATCTTTTTTTGTACATATTTATACTCCTATATGGACATGTTTGGGAATTCGTAGTCCAGTGCAAAGTAATCAGAATAAGGATTTCACGATCCCTTTATCCAGGCTTGACTGTGTCTTATTAAAATGAATAAATCGTGTTATATCGCCAGGTCCAATGCTAGAAGACCAAACACGCAAACGGGAGCTGCGCCTACTCAAAAACCGCGAAGCCGCCCGGGAGTGTCGCCGTAAGAAAAAGGAATATATTAAGTGCTTGGAAAACAGGGT
The DNA here is from genome assembly GCA_012273795.1 of Dendrolimus punctatus. Classification (NCBI taxonomy): domain Eukaryota; kingdom Metazoa; phylum Arthropoda; class Insecta; order Lepidoptera; family Lasiocampidae; genus Dendrolimus; species Dendrolimus punctatus. Next base: position 10,853,113 of record CM022537.1, read on the forward strand.
TGCCGTCCTCGAAAATCAAAATAAGGCTTTGATAGAGGAGTTAAAGTCTTTAAAAGAACTATACTGTCAGCAGAAAACAGAATGAGGTCCAGCCGGCTAACAGGGTGTGCCACTGCCTGCCTGGGGTGCTGCTCGGAGGCCACCGCGTCCCATACTCGAGTTCAATTCGGCTCTCAACGGCACAACATTTGACTTTCATTCACTGATATGCATTGTAGGTAGCAAAATGATGTTTAACTTACAATTGCCAAATCGGTGTCGGACGAAGGAGCTTTTCCTATTTTTTTTGAAAAGTGGAATTTCTGCAGTCTTAGAAAAATTTCCCATCAATACACATATTACGCACCTATTATAAAGACGCGGGTTTTTATTGTTTACTCTAATGGCATGTTTTCTGAGCGTCATCAATGCAAACGAATATTCTGGATTTAAAATGTTTAAAACATTTTTGTCCTATTGCTGTAATATCTTTAGTCTGTAAATAAAACAGTGTAACACACTTAAGATACTAGAACAATGGGTCAGTGAATATACTAGACATATCTATCTAAAGAACATATGTTTCTTTTTAATACCTTCATACTTTGTAAAGGCTACATTATAATAGTAATACCTTTGTGCTATAAATTTATTCCATACAAAATCGGATTGAGCCCCGTGGAATGTTCGTTTCACTTAGATGCCAATGGAAAGAAAATAGTGCACATTTATTACTTTAAAATGAGCAATGTATATTTTTTTAGATTTGTTAATTTTACAAGACAGCAGAATTAACGAAACCTATCAAAACATTTGTATATTTATTGCTTCTTTATTAGCCACAAAATTTTATAAACTGTGCACGAAGCATATTTTTATAAATCAACCGTATATTTCACCTCTGAGAGAACAGCATAAAATGTCGGAAAAGTTATTCAATAATATTAACTGCTACGATCAAATATTCTCAAAGGAAACTGGTGTTTTTTACACAATTTCAGAGGCATTATTTGTAAAATATATTTGTGGAGTGGAGACAACATATCGTTCTCGCAATGAGACAATATGTTTAAAACACATAATTTCCAAACTAAGTTATGAATAACGTAATTATAAGCACGCCAGTTTAGTAAACCATGAGATGATCGCATATTTGCCGTTTGCAGGTTCGTGTAGTTAATTAATTTCTGCTGGCTTAACAGTGTCTTAGTATGCTTCCTCTTCCATTCTGCTAATATCGCATTTACTGACTGTTTCGACAGCATTAAGATTGTTTTCTTGTTTAAAATTACATGACAGATTTGCATACATTTAAAAAGGAGTTATTCATCGATTATAAATCGTTTTGTGGCCCGGTTAGTCGTAAGGTTACTTGAGGTATTGTTAGATTTGATCATAATGTTTAATTGTTAATATTTATGGTGATTCGTTGTTGTTTCAAATGTCACTTGTTTGATTTTATGCAAGAATCTGTATAAATTCACACATTTGATTTGCATAGTTAAGTTGTAAATGGATTTTTTTATACACGGTTGTTGTCGTGCATCTAATCAGATTTTCTCACACAAAATATTTTAACCATTCCAAAAAATGAAATTGCAAATTGGAATATTAAAGAAAGCTATTCAATTTGTGTGCCATCTCTAGAGTTGGAATGATTATGTTGTTGCTTGCCTATGCAAAACAATTTTATATGTTATTATACTTTAGTAAACGTGTTCTCTGCCGTTTTCCACTAATGAACTCGAGCCTTTGACAAGATCAATGTGTATTGATGCCAATTATGTATTGATCAATAAATTTATTTTTTTAATTATAAAAATTGATCAATTGGTTTCTTGCTATATATTATACAGCAAAATCTACTCAAATTCGAGGGCTCTTTATGCGACGGATGGCAGCGTAATAGACGGTTTTAGATATCAAATCGGTCACTTCGCGCCCTTTTGCTGCTAATGTAGTCAATTGAGTTTGACGTGAAGTTACCTGTCGAGGCTTGGGTCTGAGCCGCATGCCTAATGCATTCATCACACATGTCTGAATCAAAAGATGCCAATAATCGGGTACCATTCAATGAGTTGACTAGTATTTCAACACCTAACAGGTGTTCTTATATAGATAAGCCAAAGTTAATATTTTTTAATTATTTTGTGCAATAGACATATTGCAATGTACAGTTTAAACTTTCTTTGCAAATTAAATATTTTATTAAAGATTAATGTTTTCATTTCGTTGTACATTTGTGTACAGATGACTATCATAATATGTGAAGATGTATAGAAGATCTATTGTATATAATAAAATTATTGTACATGACTTATATAAGTAATGTGGATGAGCAGAGTACGGTTTTATTTTATTATGTCTTTTCTAATAGATAACATATATATAGGGTAATAACTGTGAAACCACATGCCACTGTATATTATTCAACAAAAATGTGTGTTTACTTAATTACATTGTTATATTTTGAAAAGGTTAAATAAGTTGACTTATCACAGATACAATATCTATTTATTTTTAGTTTGCCATGATTGAGTATCGATAATAAATTATATCATAGTCTTACAATGTTTCAATTTCATTACTTTTAAACGGTCATGGCAATCAAGTTAAGGTTAATTATAGAAATTGTGGAAAGTGCCTTTAAATTAGAATGATAAAATTTATACCAACATAGCTCTTTATGTTAAATTTTATGCTATTTATAAATAATAATATTAACTGTTTGATGTAACATTTTGTGTTTCATTTAATTGTTCCCTATAATAAGTACCGCCCATTGTGCACATTTAGAATATTTTTAGGCTATAAGTTCATTTGTGTTTCCTGTAATGGTGTACAATAAAGTGTTATCTATCTATCTAAGTACATACCAATATAGTGCTTTTTCTAAATACCAGGTCACTCAGAAAGTATGCAAAAAAAATGTGTATGAGAGACTGGCCAGATATAATCTATTTTGAAAATATGATAATAATTAAAAATAGGTACGTTTTATAATATGTAGTATAATCTGTGTTCCAATTACAAAATTTCCCTCCACATTATTTGCGAGCTAATTTAAATTATCGTGTCTCATTGAAAAATGGATCTGCGCTGGGAGCGTTTTTCGCGCTTTGATTTTTTACGATCAAAGTGTCGCCTGAAACCAGACGAATTTTACGATAGACTTCAAATGGCATTCTTGTATTCTAAGGCAGCCGTGTATCGTTGGTACAAAGAATTACAGCGCGGTCGACGAACTTCGGGGGATGAAGAATGAATTGGTCGCCTTTGACGGTCGTTACGGAAGAAAACGTGCTAGTAGTAAAAAAATATTCCAAGAAAATAGGCGAGTTACTTTTCAAGATATTCAGCATCTACTGTGGATTGGATAGATTCCTTCACGAGATTCTACACGTGCATCTTCGCGAGAGGAAATTAGTTTCACGCTGGGTGCCGCACAAGCTCACCGATGCTCAGAAGCAGGCCCGGGTGGAAAAGCGCCATAATATACAAATTAGAAGCAGGCTTGTCTCGGTCTGTTTATGACATCATTACAGGTGATGAGTCCTGGATTTATCAATACGATCCAGAAACAAAGCGCCAGGCGACGGTTTGGGTGTTTCAAAACCAATCAATGCTTACCAAAGAGAAGCGATCTCGAAGCGAGGGGAAGATTTTGATCGCACGTTTTTTTCAATTTGACTGCCTACATGGTGTCGATTCCTTTACGGAACCAAAGAAGCATCAACTCCGAATGGTATACTACCAAATATTATTGGCAGAAATTTTCTCTGTTGTGAGCAATAAATGACCAAAAACGGCTCCGCAGGCTACTGCTCCACCACGACAAGGCGCCCGCCCATACCGCGTTCAAAACGAGGGACTTCCTGGATAGCACGCCGGTCAAACTCCTGGGTCACCCTCCTTACAGCCCTGACCTAGCACCGAGTGACTTCTTTTTATTCCTGAAAATAAAAAATCAGCTCAAAAGGATACAGTTCTCGTCGCCGGAAGATGCGCTGCAGCGTTCGGGCAAGCTGTAAACGAAGTATCTGCGGCGAACTGCAAAATGTTTCGAAAAGTTCAGACACATGAATCTCTATAGAAGCTGGTAGAGAGTACTTGAAGAGATTAAATAAAAAATATCTACCTACAGAACATTTTTATTTTCGCATAACTTCCTGAGTGTCCCACGCATATGCTAAACTTAACGTCGTCTTTTACAATAAAAACTTCGCGATTCTCATTGTTTGTGACAATAGTCCTATGTACAACTTCCAATGCAATGAAGCCTCCTTAATGTTATGTATCCGCCCGGCTAGCTTGAGGCATTGTAACGTCTTTCCGTGTAGTAGGTACTCTAAGGCATATATACTTTCTTTTTACTGTTAATCGTGTCTTGAGCAAATAATACTAAAGATTAAGACCTAAAGTAGCCGCCATTGGATAGTCGGTTAGAAAAATTGAGTGTCTAGACAAACAGGTAAGGTCTAAGGCATAACATAAAGTTCTACTCTATACTTGTCACATTAGTAATATGAAACTTGATTAAATCAAATTATTAAAGAAAAGAGTAGAAATTGTACCACGAGATATTTGATTAATATATGAAGATTTTTTTTATGTCAATAATCTATTATTGTTCGTTGGTGTTGCCAACAAACCAACGAACCGCTGTTGGCGACACCACACCCTTCCCCATCACCGTAGGCGTGCACCAGGGATCGGTCCTTAGCCCGTTTCTGTTCAGCGTGATATTGATGATATCGCACTGGCAGATTCGGACAGGGGGCGCCTGGTGTGACGCGTAAATGCGTGGAAGAGGTCGCTAGAGAACGACGGTCTGAAACTCAATATGGCGAAGACTGAGTACTTGGCCTGCAACACTACAGATCCCACATTCGTGCGCATAGTCGAAGATACGGTCGAGCGCACGGATCAGTTAAGTACTTGGGATCTGTCCTTAGTGCGTCCGGGGATATCGACTTCGACGTCAAGGCCCGTATTACTGCAGCTTGGGCCAAGTGGCGTGAGGTGACAGGTGTCATTTGTGACCCCCCAAAATGCCGGTCAAATTAAAAGGGCAGGTCTATAAATCTATCATTAGACCTGACCTTTTGTATGGCAGTGAAGCGTGGCCTGTACCCTGTACTTGAGCGACACAAGCAAGAGCTGCATGTCACGGAGATGAATATGCTGCGTTGGATGTGTGGAGTGACGCGGAAAGACCGTGTCAGGAACTCCCGCATCCGTGGCAGTCTTCATGTCCGTGACATAGCAGACAAACTGCAAGAGTGTCGCTTACGTTGGTACGGCCACGTTTTACCGAGACCGGCTAATTATGTGGGGAACAAATGTCTAGCCATGCCGCCTCCGCCAGGTCCCGGTCAAAGGGGGACGGCCCAAGAAATGTTGGCTTGACGTCGTGAAGGATGACATGCGTGCCAATGGTCTCAAAACGGGGGATGCCGAAGACCGCGCGAAGTGGAGTAGAAAAAGAAGGAAAGCGGACCCTGGGCGTCGGAGTGAACGCTCCGAACGCAACCGGGATTTAACGCTCGGATGATGATGGTGTTGCCAACAAAACTGCAAAAGCGACCATTTAGGCCCTCTAATATTCCACTGAATGTAAAGAATACTCCAACAGTGTTTCATCTATGACATATATAAAATATGCCAGCACTGTATTAAGGGATATTTGTAGCAATTTAGGAAAAAGGTACATAATGAAAATAATAGTGAACAAAAAGAAATTTATTGGACAATCTTGTAATTCAGGAAATGTGTAAAAAATATGCATGGTATACAAGCTTTAAAATATTAGGCATTTTATTTTAAATAAGTTCAAATACACATCTGTTGTATTCTTATTGATGAAAAGAAACATCTTTTCATTTAAAACTTTCTAAATTAGTCATCAAAATTTTGTGACAATAAGAAGTTAGCTGCAAGATTTTCATTCTTTTCACATGCAAAATAAGCTTGTATCACCATATGCTCTGGGAAGCCCAATGCTTTTAACCGTTCAATTGCTTCTTTGTCTTGAGGTGAAATTTGGATAACATTTTGCGATTGTGGTGGCTGTTGTGCTTCAACTGCACTGTCTTCTGGAGCTGCACCAGCTGCAGATGCATTAACAGGTTCATTTAACATTTGGACAAATGCCTGTTGGTGTTGACTTATAACTTGTAGTAGTGCAGGATTAGACTGACCGATCTGTTGGAGAACTGTATTTAATAGACTTGGATTTTGCTGTATAACAGCACGCATTTGTTGAAATTGGGGTTGATCTCGAAGAAAGGCTAATGGATCATCATCTGACCCTTCTTCAGCTTCTTGTTCTTGGAGTAATTCTTCAGGGATGCCCGTTATTAAATATTCTACTGCTCTTTCTCTGTTGTTAAAAGAAGCTCGTAAAGCTTGTTCTACTTGTTGACGATTGTACCCCATATCCATTATGCTCTGAACAGTGGCTTCAAAGTCGAGGTCACTAGAGCTGATAGGTGGCTCGGGAGTGGGTTCTGGCTCCGCTGCTTGTGTTGGTTTCGGCGTTTCTTCTACGGCAGGCTTGCTTTTAGCATCCCCGCTTTCAGTAGATGCGCTTTCTCCAGCTTCAGGTGCGGATGTCGAAGAAGCTTGGGTTTCCGACGTTAACGGTTTAGTTACCATAATAACGATGAATTTTTTCTCATCTATGTTGTAGGTACTTAGTTTATTGTCATCGAGTAAAATTTTACCCGCGTAAATAAGTCTTTGATAATCAGCAGCCCAATCTTTCCCTTTTTCGACTTCTATTTTAAGCTTCAACGCTTTGACGGTTTCCTCTGGATCAATTTCTATTTGAAAAGACAGTTGTTGCAACGTTTTTAACGTGAGTAACATTTTGATGCACTTTTTTAAGCACTTTATAAAGGATTATGTTATTATTTCACAGATATGTGAGCGGTGGAATGAAGTCTGACTCGACAAAATATGCAGTAAACATAACCTCAATTGTAAAATCAGATTACGCGACTCATGACACTTTTTTTGAATATATGGCCTAGACACAAAGACCTTTTAACTAGTATAACTCATATTTTTTTAAATACTTATCTAATCTCTAGCAGCCCCAACTTATACTAGGGCTTCATCTGCGAAAATTTTATAGTTAAACTAAATATTTAACTGACCTGTTCCTATAACATCTTGAAATCGGTGTCAAGTAAAACTCAAAAAAACCAAATAACAAAGCAAAATAAAAAATCTTTTTAGTTGGAAGTTTGTTTTCCTTTGTTAAAAAAAAATATTTCTTTATAGTTGCCCTAACATTTGAATAGCTTTGGATATAATATATTAAGCGCCTTTAGGAATTGTACTACTGGCAAGTTTCTATATAACCCTTCGGTGTGGATAGTCGACCACAAGGGTCGTTCTCGGTTTCGTGATCCTGACTTGGCAACCATGGGACCACCACACGTGTATACACTTACAATGAAACAAAAATCGATTGATAATTGACGGAGACATCGTGTAACAAAGAAGTCGGTTAACAATTTCGAGAGTTCCTCTCGAATTCCCTGTGATCCACTCATTAGAACCAGATATGCTGACTATGGGACCAATCGGGAGTATACTATTTTGATACAAAAAAATATTGAAAATGGTCCACAATTTACCAAGAAATCGAGTAACATCCGAGTAAAAAAACAGCTCTTTATCATAGTATCGATAATATCTGTACTATATTATATATTCCCTATATACGACTTTAGTAAGCCTAAACAGCTTTATTGGAATGAATTTTCCTGTAAGCTGAGAAATTCCTATATACACTCATAACTAGAGCTAACGGCGTTATTTTTACCAATATAACTTAGGCGCATTTGGCCGCTGTCATTAAAGTCGATTTTGATACAAAAGTTTTTATTATTAAATATTTTTTATTTTTTCGCTGTCGAATGACAAAACTAAATTTTGGTTCAATGGCGTCGTACGTAGTGTGTTACTTAACGACTTACCTTTTTTGGTTGTTAATGAACAAACTTTTGCTTGAAAAGTATTCAGGAAAAGTGGAGAGTCAGTAAATTTACACAAACTCCAGTAATTTTTGTATACGCTCTTGACGATGATTGATCGCAACTGACTTTAAGAATACTATATAAATTTTATTTATTCTTTTTGTTGTGTGGTGTAAAATTTATAATTGGCATACTAATGTACTCACTCCCCTAAAATATGTATAGTAGTATAATAGTAATAGGTTTTCCTCTTTATTATATAAATTTCATTATCTACCTCTTTTAGAATAGTGATTGCCAGTAAATGTATTAGCTTACTTGTATTCGGTAGTAGTAGCGGGTATTTTAGTTACTAAGCTACTCGTTACTCGACTAACTACTAGCGTAGTGCTAACTAGGTTTATGACAGAGTAATACTGTTATTTGTCGTTATGTAACGTCATTAACAATTGGTAATGGTACTGCTTCATAATGTGATAGTTATAAATCATTTCACGCAGATGTGGCGATGGGTTTAAAATGCATTATTTGTAAATCGAGTGTTAATATTAGCGTTATTCCAGACAAAGCAGGGATGTAAATAAAAACCAAAATTGTACAAAGCCCCTAAAGTCAGTAGCTAATAATTTACTTTTCTGTTTCCCTCCTTTTAAATTATCCTAAATTTGAGATTGCATTTTAGTAGACAATCGATTACTCTTCACGTGTATCAGATCTATAATTCTCTTGAAATAAGCAAGCGGACCGACAGACACTGGAGTGAAGTCCATAAGAGTTCCTTTGTAACTTTAGGCTTTTAAACCCTAAAAAATAAATCCTACTTGAAATTAAATGAAAGAAAATATTTGTGTATTATTAAAAATTTATTACTTACATACAATAGTTTCATCTTAATTTATATATAACTAAAATAACTAAAGTCGCTAAGTTTTATTAGCTAACATAATATCTCACAAAACTGTATACACACATAATAATTCTGTTCTTGTCAAGTGCCATAATATCTGATGAGCGTCAGTTTCAAATTTATGAAAGTCAAGCATGTATAATAAATACAATAAATTAGTAATCATGTAACTTAACATTTGACACACTCAAGATATTTACTGACAAATTATACATATATTTTTTATAAATTGTATCATTACATACACCTTCCATGACACTATTGTGCACTTCATAAGCTGGCACCATTATCATTGCGTACTTTCGAATAGCTTTTCACGAAAGTACTTGATTTTTTGTGCAAAAAACGACTCTAAGCCGTCAGCACACCGATAAAATTCAGAGTCTTTTGGGTTGAAATATCGACAGTTATCAAATATTTTAGTCATGTCACCAATAAATTCACTTAACATACTATAAGTTTGTTCATTCACTTTTCTTTCCACTGTTTGCAGATCTGTAAAAAATAACATCAGTTTAGTTGGGAGAAGGTATTATTATGTACTATTTAAGCCCGCGGCTGCGCCGGGGGTCAAATAATGTCTTGTTGAAACAGCAGGCGTTAATACAGGTTATATTGTATTAAATTTTTATGTCAATGCGATTTGCCCTGGGAAAATTTACTTCATTTTACATATATTTACTATCGCATTATTTTAAAGACGATATTTTTTTATATCCATAAACTTGAGAAATGATTGTTCTCTCATACAAACCTTCATCCTCTGTTTCAACCCATTCTAATTTTATTTATCTATCTGTAATCTACATAAATTACAAAAATAAGCAAAATGAGAAATTCCAAAAAACCTATCCTACTTTCTGGGATAACCTTTACATAAATCTATCCTACCATGCGGGAAAAATTATCCATGTTTTGTTTTTTTCTCGGCATCGAAAATATACAGGTACTCAGTGTCCGTCAAATCGGTCCCGTAGTTTTTCCGTGAAAACGGAACAGATAGATAAAGTTACTTTCGCATTTATTATATAAATAGGGATTATTCCTCTGTTCATGATCATTACTGACATAAACTAACAAAATTTAAGAATAATGTATGTTTTGTAATAATCTCTATTTACAACCTATTTTATATCAGGATATAGTGAAGTTAATTTTATGAATTTGGTGACCCCTTATCATGAAAGTGTTATAGTAATACTATATACAAATAATAGTATATTATTGGAGTATAAACTATGCATGAGAATGTTTTTCGACGTGTACAATTTTTGCAATATGGTCAATAGGAATTATTTGCTTTTACACACATAACATAGCCAAACCCTTAATTTGGATTAGGGCTTGATGGCACGGTGACCTAGAGTAAAGCTATAATTAGTTAAAAAACACAGATATAGAAGTCTATCATGGCTCCTAGGAAGATCATCTAATTGATTAAAAATAAGTTACTTGTATACAGCATTACTGTATACAATAGCTATAAAGCCAACCTGGACTTATGGCATTCAACTTGGGGGAGTGCTAGCGCAACTCCAAAATAGAAATGTTCTGATGGTGCCAGAGACCATACCAGGCACCCTGATTTACAACCAATCCCGAAGGTTTATAAATAGTCGGCAGTTTTCTTAATAAAGGATGAGATTGCCAGCATCTGTACAAGATACAAGGAATGTCTAATAGTTCACACAAATGGGCTCGTCCAAAACCTGCTACATAAAGACGCCAAAAATGAGCGCACAACCTCGACCTAGTTGTAACATACAGCTCCAAAAAAAAAAAAACAAATCATTGGATGTTGCCTTCTGCACGATTTTCAAAAACCAAATCATTTGGTAAACGGTTGACTTAAATGTTGACTGAAGAATTTTCTTCCTTCCTTCTCTAAATTATTTGAGACATATTCCAACCCTCTTACAATAAGGAATACCAAAAATATGTAAAGTGGAGAACAAAGAAGAAAAGCAAACTCCAGCCTCTAATGCAAGCCTCCAGAGAGCTAATAATTATTTTAATTTTCCATCTTTGATATATTATTTTTAATTACAATATGTATAATGTATTTGCTTCAAAATATCTTTTCTCTTACCCATGGGTTCCTTAATAACTTTATAGTAAGTAGGAGCTTCTCTCGGGTCCACTGGTTCCATAAAAGGCCACGCATTTTTATGGAGTTGAATTTGTTTTACAAGCCTTTTTAAATTTTCAAAATCTTTAGATGTGAGTTCTTTCATGTTGGCGTAATTCACTGAGTTATTTTTTTGACAATTTGGACAAACATACTCGTCGATATTATCTGCTTCTGTTTGTAAAATTCCCACACATCGACCATGGAACCAGTCTTGACATCTATCGCAACATATGTAGAATCTGAAAATAAGGGATAAAATTATATTGAAACGATTAAGATTACTTCCTAGACCATAAATGTTTTGGTTAGTTATATTTAGTTTGTTTATAAAATGTATGATTACAATAATTTCTTGATAAAAGAAATATGTGTGAACATAACCTACATAGAGATGAACATGCAGATTTCATCCCCTTTAATTCCATAAAACTGGATAATTCCAATCAGTTAATTTGATTGGGAGCTTAAATATTCAAATTTAAAGTTTGGTTGAAACTAATTTCAGCTGAACACCATTTTTTGAAAGTCAAACAAAAATTGTTACGATCTAGGTGCCGACAAAGGCAAATTGACACCTGCAACTCTGTAGAAACATATTTTTTATCTTTTCTGCATTTGGACTTTTTTATTTACTTTTTGTGATTAGAAAAACAGCCCATTGTGTATTATAATTTTTTATGGTAGTCATAAAGCCAGGTGTGATTCTAGGAAATTCGGTCCACGCGACCGAGCAAACACATTTCATTTGTACAGTATAAACGACGTGTGTACATTTGGTAATCTATTTAGTGACTTTGCGCGTGTTATTGAATCGTACATTACGTTTGTACTGGTTGTGTTCAGTTATATTTGTACCAGCGGTATACGTGTTTTTATAGTTCTAATAAACTCCATAATAATTCCAACGGAATTTTAATTCGAGCTCTGAAACTCGTAACAATATAATAGGTACCTACAAAATAAAAAATGTGTCTTCTTTATGAACATCACTTTGGAACGCGTCATTACTGTTTTGAAAAAACTCGCAGCAACATCGCAACAGTTTTTTTAAAATTCTTTTATTCTCTCAATCTAACCTTTTTATTAAATAAATTTGTTAGGCTTGGTCGCCATTAGGTATACAAGCACCGTTTCTAGATTCCATGCAGTTGTAGCTAACAGAACATTAAAGAAAGAAGGAAAGCATGTACTTACTGTGAGTTGTCGTAAGGTTGCCTACAGAGACAGTATAGCTCTTGGGTCTCTTCTGCTCGCCGACAATCGGGGCATACGTACTCTTCCATAGTTTTGCTCATTTCTTCAGTGACACCCACACAATCGCCATGGAACCAGTTGCTACAATGCTCACAACCAACATAAAACCTGAAAACAATTTAAATATTATATGTTAATGAGAATATTATATTTCTATTGTTTCAATTATATATTACACCCGTCGAAACGAATTTTACGTCTGGTTCAAAAAACTGGGGCTTGGTAATATTGACACAAAATGTTATTTTTTGTTATTCTATCAAAGTTTCTTACACCTAGGTAACCAATAAGGGCTCGGCGGAAGATCAGCGCTGGCTTTAAAAGACCAGCATTATGCTGTTTGATGCCCCTTTCAGGACAAGGTATGTTGTAAGTTTTAAATTTGTTAAAAATATTACCTACACTACACCAATGTAATTTTTCCTGAATAAAATGATTATCTTTCTTACTTTGAATAATGGCCGGTTTCTATATCTAAACTATTCATTGACTTGCTTTACAATTAGTTAAATTTTGACGTTGCTTGTATGGTAACTTATATCAAATTCTAACTGACTGTAAGGCAAATAAACAGTCAGTAACATATAGGAACCGTCCGTCAAACAAATAAGTGGCCATGTGCGAGTTGTACTCACTCATGTAGGGACCTGTATAATCCGGACACAATATTTTATTTAGTTAACTTTGAAGGTGAAAAAGATTATTTATTTTAAATATAGATGTCTAGAGTTTACCCCGCGGGTAAACCTCTGTTCCGTGCTTCTTGTTAATAGAGCAGGAGTTAATACAGGTTACATTGTACTAATTTTTTGTTAGTGCTATTTGCACCCGAAAATTAATTTCATTTTATATCGCAAACTATCCCATCTCCCAGCATGAAAAGTATTAAGCATTTTCGGTATTAAAACTACATTTAAACAAAATTACAGCAAAACCGAACCAGTATTTCTATTAGATTTCCGTGAAACTTAACAGAAATGAGTCGGAGTCAACCTGATTTGGAGGAAGACAAGGAGCGACATGTTGCCCATACGCGTAGGTATTTGTTAGCAAATTGCAGCGGCGACTAAAAAAAACGCGATTGCAGCGCCACCTACATTACTAGTCTATTTTACAGCAACGACATCATTTATCGGGCCAGCTCTGTGTCGATTTGAGTTCATATCCGTTCAGTAGTTTCCAAAAAGACATATAACCGCAGCGCTATTTGTTTTACTATTTTCCGTCTATCCCACAGAAACATCGTCATTTAGCTACAGTTACGACCCGGGATATAAGCTACCTCTGTATCGATCTATTCAGTCACGTGATCTTCTAACAGACGTAAATTCTAAAAGTTGTATTTTCGGAAGCTGTGGTCTGAATATTCCTCCTGATTTTTTTCACATTCTCAAACGCAATGTACAAACTCGAACCATTTATAGACTCATTAGCTTCTGCCCGCGACTTCGTCGGCGTGGATTTTTTTTTCATAAAATGTATCCTATGTTACTTCTTATACCTCCAAGAATATGTGTACAAAGTTTCGTGATGATCGGTTCAGTAGATTTCGCGTGAAAGCATAACAAATAAACTTACATTCACATTTATAATATTAGTAGGGATTATATTATAGATAGACTAGTTGTGCCCACGGTTTCACCCGCGTGGTGATGGAAGATCGTTACATTTTGGATAATCCACACTATATCTTAATAAATTATAGCTTATGCGTCATTCTGATGTGTAAGCTATTGCTGTAAAGTTTCATCAAAATCCATACAGGAGTTTTTGCGTGAAAGAGTAACAAACATACATCCATCCATCTGTATCTGTACATTCATTCTTACAAACTTTCGCGTTTATAATCTTGTGGCGAATGATGATAGAACCATCTAGTTAGTTTTAGAACTTTTAGTAAAAACTAGAACATTCTGAAAGGAAAAGACAAGGACGAATATAGTTAGAAAGGGATAGACGATGAACGAAAGACAGAGATAGATAGATGTTAGAAAGGGATAGATGTATAAACGAAAGTTCCCGAATAGAAGGTTCGGGAAGGAAGAGACAGAGATAGATAGATGGGTTCCAGAAAATTCTTCCGGGTATATAAACAGCGAAGGCGCGCCTATTGGGCAGTTTTGAGTTGAGTTCAGTTCGAGACGTTGAAGCGACAAGTGCGATACTAAAGAGTTGGAAGAGAAGGTTAATAGAAGACAGAGACGAGTTAAGTGGTGAATTTAGTGACAAGATTAGTGGACAGTTAAGTGAAGGAGGAGTGTAGCGTAGTTTGAGAGACGAACCAGAAGCGAGCTACACGCGGTAATATCGCAGGTGAGCGCTGCAGTAGCAGAAGGTGGTCTACGCAATCGCAGCGACGGTTTTGTGAGCGAGACACCTTATCGTCGGGACTGTACAACGTTAGTCGTGCGTATAGGGGCAATCCTGTGGAGAGCTATTGCGTGCGGCTGTGTAAGTCAATAAAAGCGTTTAGTTAAAAACAGGTGTTTTCCTCCAATTAATAAGAGCGTAACCCCGCTCGCACGTAACAATATTTATAGGGAGATTAGTAGTAGTATGTTTAATAGTGCAACACACTTGGTATTGTCGTATGGCGTCCGGCAGATGCAGAGCAGCTTCTCCTTCTTGGTGTGGCGCTTAGGCGTGGCGGGCGCGGCGTGCGCCTGCGCGCCTCGCCGCCGCCCGCCGCGCACCTCCTCCTGCTTGGTGCGCTCGGCGCGCGTGCGTAGCGCCAGCTCCGCCGACAGCTCTTTCTGAAACATGTCGCGCCCATTTCAATCTCAATTAAATGAAATCTTTATTTGTATGAAACATGAAAATCAAGGTCTTATGATAGTGAGAACATGTTTCGCCATTTACTGGCATACAAAATTTCTTATACCCTAGTATGGTTTATAAACATTTCGTATTTTTATTTAATTATCCTGTATCATTACAATTTGTTGCACAATTTTGTCGCCTTCGTGTCAATGTTAAATACAAATATACATTTTATGAATGTCACTTTATTAATAATAACGAATTGTCGAATGATTATATTGAATAATGATGCATGTTGGTAATAAAATAAAAATAAATAAATGTCATTTGATCTAATTAAATCATTCTGATACCCGATAAAAACATTTCTCAACAAGCCATGAGAATAATTTTCCTAGCAATCCAATCAATCCTAGCAATCTGTTATATAACGTACTATGATATGTACGTACTTCGTCCACGCTTGACTTGAATTCCCGAGGAACAAATATCGCAGCAATAAAAAATAATTTAAACTTTAATGCAAACTGTGTCAGAATAAGCTCATTTTTATGCACCCAATAACCACAAACCGCTCCCGGGAAATTTTCACCGGTAATACGTGCCTCTGGTTTAAAGAGCAGGCGTACGTAATACAGGTCACATTGTACTAAATTTTTATGTTTGTGCTATTTGCACCCAGAAGATTAATTCCATTTTATATCACAAACTATCCCATATCCTGGGATGAAAAGTATTTATGTCCATTTTCGGTATTAAAACTACATTTCAAACAAAATTAGAGCAAAACCGATCCAGTATTTCCGTTGAAAACTACATAAATTAAAAAAGTAATGAAAATGAGGTAAATGACGAAAACGGCCAAAATGACGAAAGTGACCAAAATAACAAAAACTATTAATTTAAATGACAAATCACAAAAAAACATCCTACTGTCTGGGATCACCTTTACATAAATTTATCCCATCATGCGAGATGAAAAATATCCCTTGTCTACCCTCGGCATTAAAATTACATATATTATACCAAATTTCAGTCAAATTGGTCCAATAGTTTTCCGTAAAAGTATAACAAATAAATAGACAAATACATTTTTTTTACTTTCGCATATATAATTTTAACAGAGATGTATACCACCATCGCTATTCCCAATCTGTAATACTATCTTTATGCACAATTATAATGTCTAGTCAGCGTAACTATGTAAAACTAACATGTAAGTTTCTATAATGATATGCAATAAAGGATTACCTATTTATTACCTGTTTCAATTACTTATTAATATTTAATATTCATAGTGAATTCATGGGAAACTTATGCTGGTTTTTAGATCTTTATGTATAACACAAACATTGATAACACAAACGTTAAAAATGGGATGCTGCACCAACCTGTATTTCAACTCCGAGCTCTTTTTCGAGCAACCCCCTTTTTTTGATGATATCTTTCTTGAGCATCTCCTTGTGCTTGAACAGCAGCATTTGTAGACGGGAATGGTTGGTGGCCGCGCGGCGGCGCTCGTCGAGCGGCGAGGGCGAGGCGGGCGCGGGCGCCTGGGGCGCGGCGGTAGGCGCCTGGGGCGCGGCGGCGGGCGCGCAAGGGGCGCGCGGCGCGGGACGTGGCGTGGGCACGGGCGCGGGCGTGGCGGGCGGCGAGGGCGCACGCTGGCCTCTGGGCCGCTTGCGCGGGCTCGTGTCCACCCACTCGTCGTCGTCGTCGTGGCGCGCGGACGCCAGCCTCCGGCGCGGCGGCGGGGGCGGCGACGGCGACCGCGCCGCCACCACCGCCACGCGCGGTTCCCTTTCCACCTGTATCTCCGGCTTCATACGCTTCTCCTGGTAACGTTGCAGCTGAAGAAGTTTCTCTTCTATCTCGGGATTCAAATTCTCCTGTTTCAGTGCACTTTTTATAGCTGAAATATGTAACATTTTGAAAGCGTAATGAATAATTTATTTCACATGTAATAAACAGGAATGGGTATCTGAATTTTCTTGATTTAAACTACTCACTCTGTTGGATGTAGTCAGGCGTCAGGATGAATTTGTTGCCTTGAATTCCATCTTGGGTGGAGTTTACAATATCTGTTTTTGTGCTATTTTCTTTAATATCCTCTGGTTTAGATGGGGTTGCTTCTTTGTGGCTTACTGCCTCTGCTACGTTTTCTTCACCATTAAGCAAAGGTTGACGTTTAACTTGAACCTCCTCATTGACTTCCTGAAAACAAACCCATAAAATTATAATGTTCAGTAAAAGTCATTTAACTATAAAATATGTAAATACATTGAATACATGTTTCATGTCTACCCACCTCATTTGAATAAGTTTAAATTGTTTCCACTGGTCATACAACATATTTATGGAAGACATTTTATAAAAATAAGAAAAATCAAAAATAAACAAAAATAAATATTACATTCGTTTGTGGGAATATATTAGTCAAACAATCGTTCAATAGATGTGCAATTCTAAAAGTACTATAAATCTGCATTAGTTTTACTTTCTATTAGTTACATTATTAATTAAAGCTTAATATATGACGACCTAATTATCAACAATAAATTGCCCATACACCCCCACAAAACGTTTATAAATAAATAATAGGTGTCAAATAAAATTTCACAAATTAATAGGATACATTAAATGAAAGACTGTATACATCGTTTAAAAAGTTTATTCAAGTGATTATAGCATTCATATAAATTATGATCAAATTTGTAATAGCTATTTACACGTTTATTGGTGGTGTATGAGCAACCGAAAAACCAGTTTCAATGGTCTCAATTGTTATTTGACTGTCACGATTGATTCATCTACATTTTATAGTTAAATCTATTCTAATGGATAAACGGTAAACTTTTTTATTGTTTGCTTATTCTTTCTAGTCTTAGATATGAATACATTTTAATTTAAATGGAAGTCGGTACCAAATAAGATTTGGAGCCAAACTACTTTTTGTGCCAGAAAAACACACATCTCCGTAAAATACAAATTCAAAATTTACATAAACGAATCTATAAAATTACATACTCCTCTATTTGTAATATTGCAACCTATTATTGCTATTACCCAATTTGGGTACAAAGGTATTTGCCGATTTCACACAATAATTGGTCAAATCGAACTCATACAAAACTTTAGAGTGAGTCACACCATTCATTATCACTGTTATATTTAAATCCCAAACAATATATAAATATGTATACCAATGCTTATATAAATTTATATACATTACATATGATTACAACCAAGGCTTATTTAATGTTTACATTAAATACACATATATATTGTTGTGTCTATGTTATTACATTAGAAATGAATGGTGGTACTCACCCCTCTTACTTACACAATAGCCTAGAAGGGAGTGTGAAGATTTTCTAGCAAACAGATAAGAATTTGTAAATTCAATATTTTAGTTTTGGGGAAAACACAAATATAAAAATGTACAAAATGATTAACAGTGTACAACCAGGACTAGACAACTAGATTATATTCATGTAACACACTTCCTTTTTGGCTTAGTGACGTTTCATTTATCCTATGAGACGACTACACCCTACTTTCCTTGAATACAATGCACTATATTTAAAAAACTAGTTATAATTATATTAATACTTATAACTAATATAATACAATTTTTATACACATATATTACAAAATTATAAATATTGAAGATTTCTTTGGTTTTCAATGTATGACAAAATTAATTGATAAATAAAAATAATTATAATAAGTTATCAAATACAATATCAAAATAATAGTATAGTGCGGTGTTTGGATAAAGTATTTTTTGTAAAGTCAAAGAGCATTTGTATGAGGTTTGTATAAACAGGTACATAATGTTCTCCTACTTTCCTTTCATTTGTTCTATTATTAATGTGAAGCAAACTCTATATTTAATTATATGGGTAATGCTATTGATATTATATTCTTATTTATGAAATTATGTGTAATGCTTAAAGATATTTGGAGATATTATGAAAATAGTTTATTAATAATAGAGAATGAGAAATATAAATATAATACTTCAATTTACTTGTAATTTGTATCATATTGATACCTAAAATAACACTATTACTGAGTGCCAGCATAATAGCAAACATATATATTATACTGTCACCATGACTATAGAGCAATTAATAAAGAAATAATACAAAATTGATTGATTAATGCATATTAATTAATTAGCCCGCGTTAACGCATTTTTTTTACACAATCAATTATGGCACTAATTAGCTGTTATTAGATATAACCGCTAGATATAATGCTTGACACATGTTTTAAATATATAAGTAAATTTTAAGTAGCTTCAGCTTAATTTTACACATTGAAGTTCTTTAGTTCGCCTAAGATAGACGTGTTACGACGCCTTCAAATATGAATAATAACACTATATCGGAAAAAACCCTTGTGGTTTTACATTTATGCCATAATTTTGCATACATGCCTTACTATCCACAAATGATCATTCATGGCTATTTTGGAGGTCATATGAAAATCTAAAAAATATTAGGTAATATATATTAATATCCTAGAAATCACCTGACTCAAGCCTAAATCATATGTGATTTTCTCAAAAACTATAAACATTTGAAAAAATAAAAAAGATTTACGCAATTGAAGCAACATTTTTGTACACACACGATACTTCAATGTTTGTAACAAACTTCATAACGATTTTCTTAGTAATTTCCGAGATAATCAGCTGTGACGCACAGACAGACCATAAGGTTTCCTTTAAATTAAGATGTAAAGGGAACCCTAAAAATCGACTACAAATTATTAATCATGTGGTTCATTTAATCGTGGGCTAATTAAAGTGCGCCTAACTTATTGTTACTTCAAGCCATGAATATAAGGATTGAGACTTAATTGAATACGCAATAATATTGGAAATAAACATCACCGTCAAATTAATAATACTAGGCCACTCAGAAAATGTTGCGAAAAAAAGTTTTTATGTATTAGAGACTGGCCACGGATAATCTATTTTCAAAATATGATTATTTATAACTAAAAATACGTAGGTTCCAATTTCACAATTTTCCTCCACGTTGTTTGTGAGCTAATTTAAATTAAACTATCGTGTCTTATTGAAAAACGTATCTGTGCCTGGCACATTTTCGCGCTATGATTTTTACGATTTGAAGTGTCGCTTGAAACCGGACGAATCGTACGATTGACTTCAAATGGCATTCATGGATGAAAACTATTCTAAGGTAACCGTGTATCGTTGGTACAACCAATTCAAGCGCGGTCGACTAATTTTGAGGGATGAAGAAAGAAGTGGTCGCCCTTTGACGGAAGAATCGTTTTATAGCTAGCAGTGAAAAATTTAGTACAAGACAATAGGCAAGTTACGTATCAAGAGATTCAGCACGTACTGCAGATTGGATCGGGAAGCCTTCACGATATTCTACATGTGCATCTTCGCGTGAGGAGGATTGTTGCACACTGGGTGTCACACAACCTCACCGATGCTCAGAAGCAGGCCCGGGTGGAATGGTGCCGTGTGCATATCACGATATGATAAACAAATTTGAAGCAGGCTCGTCTCGGCGTGTTTACGACATCATTTCAGGTGATGAGACCTGGATTTATCAATACGATCTAGAAACGAAGCGTCAGTCGACGGTTTGGGTGTTTCAAAATGAATCAACGCCTACCAAAGTGAAGCGATCTAGAAACGGGCGAAAAATTTATGATCGCGAGTTTTTTTCTATTTCACTGTCTACTTTGTGTTGATTCCTTTACGGAACCAAAGAAACATCAACGCCGGTATGCTACTAAATGCCTGGCAGAAGTTTTCTCTGTTGTGAGCTACAAACGACTAAACAGGGCTCCGCGGGCTACTGCTCCACCACGACAACGCGCCCGCCCATACCGCGCTCAAAACGAGGGACTTTCTGTACAGCACGCCGGTCAAATTCCTGGGTCACCCTCCTAACAGCCCTGACCTAGCAACATGTCTTCTTTTTATATTTTTCGAAAATAAAAGTTAGCTCAAAGAGATACAAATTTCTTCGCCGGAAGATGCGCTGTCATTGTGATTGGATAGTGTTTCGAAAAGTGGTTCAGACACAAAAACCTTTGTATAGAGACTGGTGGCTCTCCACTACAAGTACTCTTACTTTGAAGAGATTTAATAAAAAATAATTACCTATATAATTTTTTTTATTTTCGCAAAACTTTCTGAGTGTCCCCACGTACGTTCAAATATCTAAAAATATTCCACGCTAAACTTTATGACAGCTCTTAATTGGCAACAGATGGCTATGTAATAGACGCTTATACATATAGACAGGTATAGCACAATCAACTAATCTTATTTGGAAACCATAAGTTTGGTGCATTCTATATTTATAAGTTAGTGATGTATTTAAAAAGCTCTCTATCCTTCTCTATTGTCGACATATTTGAATTGCAGTAACTAGTTAAGTTGCTCATGACATGTTAAATGTATGCACGAAGTTAGATTTGACAAACAAAGGTAGAAGAAAAAATCCAAAATTGTTCAAATTTTTCATATGTTCAGAAATTAAAAATACCGTCGTCTTTTCTCCCTTTGTTTGTATACTTGAATCCTGAAACACTCAGTAATCGAAGTGGTAATCGGAGCGTTTAAAAGAAATAGATTACCTGATGGGGTTGCAAAGGCTGCAGAGCTTGAATCGGTTGTAGCGGAGCGAGGGGCGCGGGGGCGGGCGCCACGTGGACGGGCGCCAGCGGCGGGGGCGCGCTGGGCGCCGGCTGCACCGCCAGGTACATCTTGCGCGGGCCCAGCATGCCCTGCTTGCCTGTCGACTCTTGCGCTGCACAAAAGCCGTCACATCTGATATAGCAATAGGAGATTGCACGTGGGCACAACATATAAGGTATGCAGTTTGGGGTGTAGAAGCAAAGAGGATAATCACAAGGCTTTAAATTGGGGAGCATACAATAATTGCGAGGGTGAAAACCTTTGCAAACTTCACTGTCTTCTCTCTCTTATAACCGATTCCTATAACTTATATTCTTTTGCCTTGAGAGTAAAAATTTCACATAAATCCATACAAGTTATGTCAAAAATAAAAACTAATCTAAAACATCTTGAAGTCGGTGCAAAGTAAAACATAAAAATTACTATATTTTGAAAATTACTAAGCACCGACTTTAAGATGTTTTAGATCAGTGTTTTTCAACGTGTGGGTCGCGACCCCCTAGGGGGCCGCTAAGTCTCTTTGGGGGGTCGCGTAGCTTCGATAGCGGAGTTGCAAAAAGCTGGGAAAGCTACTGCAATATCTGTAGATTCATGAAATTACAAGGACACAAAAGTACTTTCTTTTATTTTTTACTATGACTTGATCACGAACATCAGTCACCATATTGCTTATCCTGCGTTGAATGGTACTGTCAAACAGAGGTATACTTTTGAGTATTTCGACCTACTCCACCGTACTCCACTGTCGCAAGGTGGGCTTCTCAATTTCGAGTTCCCTTCTCGAGCACGAAAGAGAAATATCGTTGCGGCCGTCCATCGACGTCAGTCACCCAAGAAAATGTTGTGAAAGTCGTGAAAATTGTATTGAGCGATCGAAGAGTTACCAGCCGATACTTAATTCAAGAAACGGGCATTTCATATGGAAGTATTCAATCCATATTGAAACAATCTTGGAATATGAGAAAAGTCTCCGCAAGATGGGTGCCGAGAATGTTAACCGACAGTCAGAAACAAAATCGACTTGACATTCGAAGATATTGTGGGAAAAGTTTTAAGAAGATTCTGAAAACTTTTTGTCTCGTTTTGAAACAATGGACGAAACATGGGTCTATCATTTTGAGCCCGAGAAAACAGCAATCTTCGCAATGGAAAAGGCCATCATCACCGACTCCGAAAAATTTTGTGCCGTGGCATCGGCTGGTAAGGTTATGGCTTCAATATTTTGGGACTCAGAGGGATAATGTTGATTGTTTACCTGCATAATATTGGCCTATAAAAGTGGTTCCATCCAATATTATAAGCCAATATTATGCAGCTTTAATTCCCAAGTTGAGGAATGCCATCAAAGACAAAAGGGAAGGGAAACTTCGAAGGGGCGTGCTGTTTCATCACGCCAACGCACCCGCGCACAGGTCGGCAGTTGCGATGGCTACTAGATAACTAGATCTGGCGCCTAGCGATTTTTATCTATTCCCCAAATTGAAAGAATACTTCAGGGGAAGACAGGTACGAAGACGATAACGAGGTGATGGATGCCGTGGAGAGGTTTCATGCAGGACCAAGACAAAACTTTGTTTTAAAGGGATTGAAGCCTTCGAAAAGAGCTGGACCTCGGAGACTATGTAAAAAAATAAATTATTAAGTTATCAATACTCATTATATGCTATCTCATTCTCACTACTTTTTGAACCCTCGTATGTTGGATTAAAAAATATTTGTCACAAAATAAAATACATGTAAAACAAGCAACGGGCAGGGCCTAGGGGGTCGCGAAATATTTCTTCATAGTAAGGGGGTCGCGTGATGAAAAAGGTTGAAAAACACTGTTTTAGGTAATATATATTAATAATAATAGCTTTAGAAATAAGTTATTTTGTACATTTTAGTTTTTTAGTTTTTCAAGTCGGGTTTTTTTAAACGAAGTTTTTATTTTTTATTTGTTACTTTTTAGTGTCTAGCTATGTATGGGTGGAACTACGAATGGTGCCGCGCTTCTTAAAATATATATAGGTCCCAAAAAACGGAATCAAAAAAATGTTCATAAAATGAAAATTACTTGGCCAAACAATGTAAAATTTTAAGGGGACCAATTGGAAGCTATTCCGCGTCGAACAAAAAAAGAATCACATAAATCGGATCATAAATCACGGAGTAATCGGTGAACATACATAAAAAGAAACAAAAAAGATCCCGACGAATTGAGAACCTCCTCTTTTTTTCGAAGTCGGTTAAAAATTGAACCGATGTTAAAGCAAACAAATGAATATTATATAAATATGGGACCTGGCTATTAGTGGTTATAGATGGAGTGAACTTGCAGATATATATCAAATTTTCGTACACGAGCGCCAATGTGGTCGATTTTTGCCAATTTATGCTTACCACCTAAGACTTCAAACTTAAGCCCCAGGAGATAGGAGATTGTTCGTCCTGTATAATTATTTATGCAGGAACTATAATACTGGTGGCTGTACGGCAAGCGACATACGAAACACACAATGTATAAAATCTTCCAGACCTCAGGACTATCATCTAATGTGGCGTGATATAATTAACTAATGGAATGTGTCACTGTTATTGTTGCCACTACAGACATAGAAATCTTCAGATTTGTGTCCATAATAATTAAGTTTAAAGCCTGTGTTTAGTATTGGTGTTAAATACTTAAGATACTTCTTAACTATAATGAGCCTCATCGGAATCCTCAAAATAACTTAATAGCCTACTATATACTACTAACTGAGTCAGTTAATGAAAAAATCGGCAAATCGACACCAACAAATAAGCAAGTGTCAAATTATTAAATTGATCAATTTTAGTTACTGATTCTTATTAATCAAATTTGCACATAATCTGTGGTAAAATATAAGATTTAATTAAGAAAATAGAAGATTGATATTGATTTGATCTTATAAACATAGTTACCTTTAAGC
This sequence comes from Dendrolimus punctatus, assembly GCA_012273795.1. Lineage (NCBI taxonomy): Eukaryota > Metazoa > Arthropoda > Insecta > Lepidoptera > Lasiocampidae > Dendrolimus > Dendrolimus punctatus. The sequence goes on from CM022537.1 coordinate 10,877,762, forward strand.
AGTTGCTGCTTTACTTGATGCTGAACTAGGGCTAATTGTTGTGGTGTTAATGAATATCCATGTAGTCCCTGGAGAACAATACTGGGACCACTACTTGTTTGCATCACCTGCAACATTAAATTGATAATATTAAGTTAAGATGACCCATAAGCAGACACTGTTATCCTATTTAACAGCAAATGTGTGAATAATTGAATTTTCACAATTACCTGCGCCGTAACGGTCTTTATGACGGTGCCCGGTGGTTGTCCTACGAGAAGTCGTTTTTCAACCAGCTCGTCTTCCGTCAGCTGTTGTTGCTGAGGCTGGGCGACGGGCGGCGGGCGTGGCGAGGGCAGCGGGGGCACAGCAGGCGCGGGCGCGGGCGCGGCCACGGCCCCCTGCCCGATGTGCGCCACTATCTGCGCCTGGTTGTTGCCCGTCGGCCGGATCAGCACCTGCTGCCCGTTCACGGTGGCCAGTTGAATCTTCCCAGCCGCAATCTGTTGCACGAGCGCCGGGTTGTTGACCACTATCTGTTGCGTGGCGGCGGGGCGCATGCGCTGCGGCTGTGGCCGCGGTGCAACAGGGGTGGGGGATGCGCGTACCACTGCCGCCGGCCTCGGTAACAGCTGCCCCTGCATCACCACTGTCTGAACAGACTGTACCGGTTGGACGGACTGTCCACCGGAGGTCGGCACACGACTTTGAATAGTACCGCGCGCACCCGCTTGCACGACCACTTGTTGGGTGGGCTGCAGTACCACCGGCTGAGAGGGCTGCACGACCATCTGTGGCGACGGTTGTAGTACTAGCTGCCTATTTCCCTGGACGACTAATTGTTGCGGCGTTTGTGCGGCGATGCGCGTAACAGCTGTAGGGCGCGCCTCTTCTATCTTGGGAGGCTTCGCTTCGGCTGGTGAGGACGGAGCGGGTGCGATTGGGCTCTCGCAGCTCTTAGGGGCCGGCGTGGTTGACACCAACTGGCCCCCGCTGCCCTGTTGGCCTGCCATCACAATGTGTAGTTTTCCATCTGCCAATTGTATCAACTGCTGCCCGGCGAGTAATCCCCTCACTGTGATTTTTCCATCTGGCGCGCGTATGACTTGCACTTTCTGAGGCCCTTCCTTCTGTGGAGTAGCATTAGCCTTTACTAACGCGCCATCGTTTTGGCCTGACTTTGGTGTTCCAGGAATAGTTTGAGTTATGACACGAGTCGATCCGTCCGCTCCTTTCGTCATAATTATCCGCCGAGTACCTATGACTGTTTTCTGACCAGTTGGAGTTGATGTATTAGTAGATAATAATGATGTCAAAGTACTCTTTCCAGAATTTTGATTTGGCGTGGATTTCGGTTTATCTGTAACAAAGTAAACAATTTTTTTATGAGCCAAATAATTGTCTCAGACTTGTAATTTGAATATGACTAATACATATTCAAATTACAAGGTTTTTCATCATCCTTCACAACTGTTGCCCAACTTTGGAATACATTGCTTGTTACTTTCAGACAAGCCAATACTATCAGCAATGTAAGATATTATGTAATTTGATGTAAATACTAGGATATGCCCGATACTTCGTCCACACTTGACTTGAAATTCTTGTGGGATTCCCAGGACAACTATTCCAGCAATTAAGAATAGAATATAAGCTATCGTTTTAGTGGAAACTGTACGATTAAGCTAATTCTTATACATCCGAACACCTTTAAACCGCCCCCGGGAATTCCCGCGGGATTCTCGGGAGAAAAAGTAGCGCAGAGTTAAGCCTAAGAATTAGTTGTCAATCAGCGATAGCCGTGTCGAAATCGGCCGAGTAGTTTTTTCGTGAATACTGAACAGACAAGAAATCTAAAAAAATGCATCCTGTTCTCTGTCATTTATATAGTCAATTCCAGTTGTTTCTTTTAAATACACGGACAGATAAGGCATTTTTGAATTGAAGACGTGAGTGGATGAAGGTGATATGTCGCATATTCGGTTTTTTGCTTTTTTTGCGTAGTTTATAGTTTAATGTATAAACAAGTAGGGAACCTTGAGACATCTCAAGTGCCCTCTTTTGCTGGTGGGCGGCCCTCTGTTCCCGCAGCTGCTGCTCCATCTTGTCCTTGAGGTCGGCCGCGTTGGGCGGCGGCGCCGAGCCGCGCTGCGGCAACTTGCCCGTGGCTGCGCGCGTCACCGGCGTCGCCCGTTCCGCCCGTTCACCATACTGACGCACTTCCCATAATTCTAACTTATCCTCGTCCACCCATTCTTCAGAGACCTATTAAACAGTTATTTTTACAATTATTTCCAATGTAAATGTCAAAATAGTTGGTAACGGTAGGCCACGACGTACACACCATGATCAAATAACAGAAGTGTTAAAACGAGGTCAGGTAAAAAGCATAACAAATAAACGTGCATGTATGAAGAGGTTAATGAAAGTAGATAAAGCGAAACTTGTTTGTCAGGATAGTCGCAAGTGGAGATCTATAGTCTCTGCTTACCCCCATGGGAAAAAGGCGTGATAATATGTATGTATGTAAATGTCAAAATAATAATTATAATAAAATAAAAACTTACGGATTAAAAAAAACCCAAGAGATATCAGACTAGGCCGCATGCATAAGGGTGCTTAAATTTGTTTAAGAAACACAATTAAAACCTTAAATGCTTAAATTAGTGGCGCAATGTAAAATTTGCCGCTAAGTATGTTTAAAGAACTGTCAATATGTTTTGTGCAAAACGTATTTAGGAGTTTAATATGATTAACTAATTTTATTTAAATGCCATTGTTATGCAAGCGGCCCTAACTTTAATATTTTAAATATAGATGATATACATACTTGTGGCTCAGTGTTCTGAGGAGATTCTGCGCGTTTCCTTTTTCTTAAGCCGCTTCGAATGGATGTTACCTCGCGGACTGTTTTCGGCAATTCCAATGGTATGACAACGCGGCGTCGAAGGTATTGAGTTCGTTCAGAGAACAGTCCTATATGACGATGCTTCAGTAACTCCAATGAGACAATTTCTGTATCAGTGGTAAGTTGGTGCTTACAGTCGGCGGTAGCTGGCTTGGCAGCCATGTCGTCCCAACGCAAACAGGCCCACATTATGCGGAGCTGCAAAGCGGCGCTAGCCAACCACTTGAGATTTACTGTGCGGTATAACCAGCACGTCTTAAATAAAGGACGTCCACATGGGTAGGGCCACACGCTCTGATTTGGTTTGGCACTCTGGCTGAAGCCAGACATTATGCTATGGCCGGCTTGTCTGCAAAGTTTTCGCAATTCGTGATGAGGTAAAACCATTATTGTTTTTGCTTTACTTCTAGTGTGAAATGTGGAGCATGGAGGATATTTAACTGGGGTTCTTTTCTTTTTCTTTTCTGTTGCAGATGTCTGCACTCTTTTAAGGTAAATTTTCCCACATGGATTCTTAGTAGAATATACTCTCACAATATTTCCTTCAATTTTTTCTTCTTCCTTTATTTTTTCTTCCTTTTTGACTATTTTTGTATTGCCAAATCGTCTATTTACTAAAGCACGATACTTTAAATTATTTTCAGATTTAATACTAGACACAGAACATTTATATGAGTCTTTTTTATCACTGTTTGCTGCATTTGCTATATGAGATGAGTTTTTTGAAGGTCTGCCTTTCGATATTTTTAATTTAGGTATGGGTGGCCGACTTTTAGTAGAATCAATAATTGAACTATCCTCTTGTTGCTCTCCATCTGTCAGTTCTTTTAAAGGCCCAATTTCTACATCATTATCTTCATTGCTATTACTTGTTATGTCTATGTCCATCTCGTTACCAACAGCTGGAACAGCAGACTCCTCTAAAGTACTTTCAGTTTTTACACAGGAAACATTGTCATCACTCTCAGCATTTTCTGTCTTACAAATTACATTATTATCACTATAAATTTCCTTTTGACATAACTGTCGCTATTTTTATTATCACACTCTTGAGCACATGCTACTGCTGATAATAAATCTGTTAATATATTCTCGCTAGAATAGACTGATGTTTTTCCCAATAAACACTGCTCTAAAATTGATATCTTAGAATTTTCTTTAGAGTTTCCAAAAATAACTGTAGAGTTGCCAGTACTTCCTTTTAACAAGGTTACAAGTTCATTTAAAACTCTCGTTTTAATAATACATAGAGGTGAGTAACAGTTTACTTGAACTTCAGATGTATGAGTAAAATTTGTAATATCAATTTTGTTGCAGCTACTTGAATAGCATTTGTAATGTTTAGTTAATTGTGCTATTTTCTGATATTTGTCTCTTAAGGTATCAATACTTTTGTTATTCACTAAGTTTTGTTTATTATCATTATTTGTTTCACAGATAGATGGAATAAACGTTTCTGTTTCATCATTTTCAACATCTATGTTTTTATCGTCTTCATTTTTTATATCAACATCGGATTCTTCTTTTTTAACATTAGCTAACAAATTTGATAATTTTTTTTCTTCCATAAATTTTAAATATGTTCGTCGCGCTAAGAAATCGTCTAGCTTAGATTTTCTTGCAATTTTGGGGTAATATCGTCGAGTCGATGAACTCAAAGCTTTTTCTACATCTATCTCCTCAAATCCATCGTCCTCCTTCTCAACCTTCAAATTGCGCATTGATGGTGGTACTGGGGAAAATTTTAAGCATTTACTGTCAAAATTTGAATTTTAGAGGAAATATAAAAAAATATATTTACAACTGGAATTTTACATTCACAGAATTTAATTGGAAATTAACATAGAGAAGCAATAAATAAAGATATTGGTACTTTCGTCATTTCAAATGATTGTAGGCATTGTTGGCAACTCATCAATGGGATTGTTCACAAAAAATTACCCTCTGATATATATCTTATATTTTTATTACGTAAAATAGGGTATTTTAAGATACTAATTTGAATATTTTTGTATTTTAAGCGTTAGTTTTTTTATAATTCGATTTTAAAGTTGTTTCTCCGATCCGTCATAAGGGACAAGTTTACATTGATTTCTTGCCTAGAAAACAAAAATAATTAAAATATTTTATCTATATATAATCATAGTAATCTGTGCTATTATTTAAATGTCACTGTCATTACTCATTAGGTATCGTGATCATTTTAGTGTTTTTTGTCGCTAGACTTATAATTTTTCGTGTTCAACCAATGTTATTTTCTATAGTTATCGTTAAATTTTTTAAAGTGGTCTTTAGGGAAAATCCATGTTACAGAACTTAAATCAAATAATGTACAGCTAAAATTTTTTTACACCTGAAACAGGCAAACAGGCAGACAGCCCACCTGATTGGATTTAGTAAGGTTAAATAAACGCATTTTTTACAAAATACAAGAAGATCGTACGTTTTTTGGAATTTTAACTAGACAGAAATGATTAGGGACACTATTCTTCGAAATGGTTTTTCAAATGGCTAGATTGAAAAAAACTGAACAATCCCAATTGACACAATGGTTAAGAGACACATGAGCACTTTTCCAATTACTAAACTATTATCTGAATTCTGGTATAGGTAAACTAAATTCAAGAAGTTTTTATGTTTGTAGTAGTATTTGTAAATATAATATAGAATTCCTGTAATTCTAAACTTGAAATTTTGAATTCCTTGTACAATCAGCGAAAACAGGTTCATTATGTTTGAAGAAAATATATTTACAATCAAAATCTATGGTGAAAGTCAAATAACTAAATAAAAAATATTTACATTGCTAATTTTTGTGAAAGAAAAACTTTATATGAAGAAATAGCGACATAATTGCATTCCTTATAAATTATTATACAAACAGCATATTTTGAGAATCTGTACAACAGATTTCAGCAGATTTGCACTCAGCATATTGCTGTGCTGGAATTGTATCCGATAATGAATTATGATTTTATTGTGGTTCATTCTTGTTATTTATCCTTCAGTGTTATTATTTAATTTAAAAATGAGTCCGCTGTTGAAACATGGTTGAGGTAAGTCTTTGATTTCCGAAACTAAAGAAGTTTTGTATAATTTGTACAAATATTTCGAAAATTAGTGCAATAGCAATCCAAGCAGTATTATGACTCCCACTCAATTTGTTGCTAAATGAACAGAAATTGCATTGACTTCTATCAGAAAGGTTCTTTCTCGCTTTCAGAAAGAATGTCATTCTTCAGAATAGAGACCAACAATTTAGCATTACAATTATGTTTAATATTACTATTTATTACTTTAATATTATGATTTAATATCATGTACCAGCCTATAAAAATAGTATTAGTTTATGTGCGGGCCGGACACTACTACAAAAAATGTCTTGAAGCGAATTTACCTGTGTACCTTGATTACATACTATAATACTTACATCTATCTGTTACATCTCTATTATCAACATCATTTGATATCAAATATTCATATGTTTTTGGTTCCACTGCTAATATTTTGATAATGCTGCCTTCCCGAACTCTAACTGTTATTTTAGCTGGTCCATAGCAAAGTGCTGTTTTAATATTAGTATTGTGTTTTTTGTATCTTCTTGTTGTTGAATTCCATAACCAACCCCATTGTCCATGAACTCTGTATTCTTCACCTTTTTGTTTCCATACCTAAAACGACAAACAAAAAACTTACTTCTACCTGTGTACATCTTATACTAATATATAAAGTTGAAGAGTTTGTTTGTTTACTTAAACATGTTAACCTCAAGAATTATTGATCTGATTTGAAAAATTATTTCAGTGTTAGATAGCCCATTTATCAAAGAAAGCTTATATATAGGCTATAGATCATCATACTAAGACCAAACTAACAGTTTCGCGAGGGCGAAGTCGCGCGCAGAAGCTAGTGTAGTAATAAAGTGTTCAACAAACATTCTCATAATTTTCATTTGGGAAATACACTTTATTCAAGAATGACTGTTTAATCAACAGTCATCTCAAGCAAAGGCTATACGATTTTGAATACCTGATGGCGTAATCCTAATGAATATTTAACAAAATTGTAGGCAGTTCTGTAACGTTCCTCTTCTTCATCTCTTTCTTTTTTTTCTCTTTTGTCAAGTTTTTTCCGTTCTTCCCGTTCTATTGCAGTAGTACGAATAAGTTTTACATGTCCTAATTGTTCATGCCATGCTGGCACCCAAACAGCATTTTTTATACACGCCTGAAAATGTTTCATATATTTAATCCACTTAATTGCTAGGTAACATCTTTATTTTTCGAATAAATATTCCCTATACACACATTAATTTAAAAAGAATATCATAAAACTAGTTGTACCAGTGAAACTTCGTATGCTTAGACTTTAAATTAATTGTTGGGAGTAAGGAATCTTCGTAATATAATGTATGCAAGAAGTAAGAAGTAAATATGATTAACTAAAAAGTGTAGTTCATTCATTTGTCATTCAATGTCATTGTCATTTGAAATGAATCCCTAAATTGTTTGACTTTTTTCGAGGCTCTTGAAAGCCTAGGCAAACATTAAACAGACAATGGAGTTCTTGTGGCCAAACGAAAATCCTGCCAGTTCATATATCTTACTAATCTTTTATTTACTTTCCTACTGTTTAAAATTTGACATAAACTCCATACAATGTCAAATTTCTATCAATCGTAAGGGGAGTGATTGAATACTAAGTTATAGAAACCGGCCATAAACAAATCATATGTTCTATAGTAATACAGAAATTGTCTTTAAAATATATCTGTATCTTAAACTTCTGTTAGTTTTTAATCCATATTACACCTATATTATAAAATTAAACTGCACAGCATAACATCACTTTCAATTACCTAGCAACATTAGTCAAGACCTGATTTGTAGTAAGGTTTTTATGACAATGTCTTTGTTAGTGAACTCTAATAGTGATGCCAATCTTTTTGGCTATATTCATTTATTCCACGGAAACGACGATCATTTATTGGGATGAAAGTACCCTATGTTTTGCTATAGCTATAGTCACAAAACACTACTCCAGTGTTCGATTATCGTGCATGTGTGCGAGAAATAGCAATATTCTTTAATTGATTATTCATAGTAAAAAGTGTACACATGCAACTCAATAAAATGTCAAAATTTTCAAGATAAATCTGCTCAAAACAAAACTATGCCTAAAAATAATTTAAAATGTCTAATGTTTCTGCAAGAATATAACTATTCGTCATTTTCTTATATTGATCAACTTAAGAAAGGCAATATAAAATAGCAGAAATATAACTTTTTGATTGAATTTTCACCTTGTGAAATTTCCACCTGAGCACTTTGAAGGCCGGTTAAAGCTATTAAGTATTATTATGAAAACTTCGACTTATGCGCAGTTTTTAAAAACACCAGGTAACTACGGAATTACCTTATTCAATTTTTAATTAAAGATTGAAAATTCGAGTGATTGATTCCAAACACTTTCAATTATAATATTTATAACTTGTGTTGATGTTAGAATGCTGATTATTTTACAAGTAAAAGTACAACTCATAAGGATTTAGTTTTGTAGTTATATAAAATAAAAATAATATTTAAAACCGATGCGGTCGAAATCTCCCAAAAAGACTAATAACTTGAAATATACATAAAATTGGTAAAACAGATGGAAGTAATTCAGGCACACTTTCATGTAAAGTAACTAATTTTCCCTTGAATGTCACTGTTCTGGCCACCCTGTATAACAGGAACAATTAGAATTGTACAAATATTGTTAAATATAAATTTTACCTGAAGCACACAAAGTGCCCTGGCGAAATCTCGTGGAGCCTGGCAAAGTTGCACTGCCTGAATCCATGGTTTTCTGAGTAGAGACCAGTTTGGATGCATGAATTGCAAAACTATATTAGATTCTAATTGTAACAATGTCTGTCTCAGAGTTGCTACCAGCAATGGTTTTGTAGCTAAAAATGAAAAAAAATAATGAATTAACTAGATACATAGAACTAATTTTTTTTTATACACTACACTTACTCTGAAAAAGCATTAGAAATTCTGTAGAAATTGGTGAGACAGTGTGTCATAGAACTAGGCGGGAGAAAATGTATGAAAATCCATTGCTTAAATGCTGCTGGTTTTTTAAAATTTTGGATAGTAGGTTAGATTTGAGCAGGATGAAAAAAATTATGATAATTCATTGTTAATGTGTAATGTAAAAGTGTGATTCATGACTCGGTATGTATTGTGGCCCTCAGCTGTATGAAGGAGCACAAAATATAAGGGACTCATTATAACTGCTATTACTGACACTGACATTCTCTCCTCTTAGATTTCTTAGAATAATGTACTATAATATATTACGAGCATTTTTTTATAATATGAAGCAATCCATACCATTTAAAAGTCCAACCCATTTAAATTCTTGTCCAGATGACAAAGAGAACTTGTGTGACATGTAACGTTTCTTATCTCTCTCTTCATTCCGTTGTGGTTTGTTTAATGCTAGGGGATTTGTAGCATACTGGTTGATATATGTTTTGAAACTGTTTTCATTGCCCAGTTTAAACAAGTATGTTCCATTTGATATTTGATTTGATTTCAACCTAGTCAGCCTTTCATTAACTGTTTAAAAAAGAAAAAATGTATGATTAACAAACAGCACACCAGTAGTCTGCAAGAAAATTAAATATCTTAAAATACATTAAATTTTATAAAGGTTATTAAAAATGAATATTTCATACAAACATATTCACTTACCTTCTTCATGCTTCTTTAGAATTAAAGCTTTTGTTTTATTTACAACATTATTTTTTATTTTTTTACCATCATCCTCCTCTGAACCATCTTGTTGGTCGTTATCATCGTGAGCACTCTCCTCACTCATAATAGTGACTTCATTATCAATATCTGTATCAGTGTCCAAAGATGACACGTTTAAAACTTTCTCCTCATCAAATTTGTGTTCTGCATTCTGAGTACTGTGCTTTTGTTCCTCTTTAAGTTTCTTTGTTTTAAAATATTTGAATTTTCAACCTCAAGATATGATTTACGATTTCCTTTGACTTGATTAGTTAATCTTTCTGTAATGTCCATTTGTCTTAGTATTTCATTTTTTAACTCTTCAAGCTCTCTTACTAAAGGTGCCTCCATCTCTTCTGAATCTAATACATTTAGAAGTTCTTGGAATTGTTGTTCAGTTGTATAATACCAAACTTCCCCATTTTCTGCCTCACTAAAACATTTGGCCCAAGAAATAGAAAATTATATACTTTTATTTTTATTGTAGTAATATAATGTGATCTAAATGTATTTTTCAAAGCACTAATACAAAAAGAATTGCCAAGTAAAAAATTCTTATAAGTTTTTTTCTTTTTAAGTGTGATGTTTAATTATTACATAGTAATTTGGGCATAAGCATTTTCTTCATATCCATCTATCTGTTTCAGTCTGTCAGTAATTTACTCAGAAGTTAGAACTACTAATAGCTTGATATGGTACATCAAAACATTGAGAATGATATCACTGACACCCTTATGATGTAGTTGTAACATCTACATCTGAACTTTTTGGCTTACTACCAACTAGTTTGGGACTCTCATAGATTATCTACAAACTAAATTAATAATTAAACTAAATTAATTTAGTTTGTAATAATAAAGTACGCGTCCTCAAAAATGTATCCGCTATATGTATCAGAAGGTTTAAAAGATAACCAAAAATTGGATAAATAAGTTAAGCACTGTCAATTTTTTTTATTAAGACAAGAATTTATCTTTTTAAATTCAGAAGACAAATAGCAAAGCTCATGTATTTATTCAACCATGCCAAATCTATTAAGAAAGCTTAGATATCCCGTAAAATATTTTAAAAAGATGAACAAGACTTACACAAAAATACGCCTGGCTATAAACCAATATTTTCTGCCGTGTCTGTCAAATCCCAAGTGTTCATGCCGACACAACAGACCTTGTTTTTCAGCATCAGAAAAACAATCAGTCACACCAACAGTTTTATGTTGTTTACATAGAGCACATTGCCAGTCTTCAGATGGCACATTTACTAGTGGAGGATCTACACATTCTAGATGGTATACAGCAGGACATGTTTCACAGCACAGGAGATCACCAAGGCGGTGGCAAACCCGACAGTGGTCATCATATTGTATAGCAACTGAAATAAGACATATAAATTTTGTAAAACATGTGCAATAGCTCTGAGATCCAAGACCAATTGAAAGACATAGGTCAATAAAGAAGAGAGTCTTGAAAAAGGCATGATAAGATAAACAAATACCAGAAGGAAAACATTCTGTGATTGTGAAATGCACTTTAATCCAGGCAATTTTTTTTTACAAGCATAGTTGATTGTGACCAATAGTGTTCTTAAAATTTAAAAGCATCACAAAAATACATACTAAGGGGCCTTAAGGCTAAAGTTAACAGGTATATTTTGAAAATAATATGTTAAAACTTTTTTTAATATAACTCTGCAAAATAACAAAGCATGGACTTCTTTCTTTCTTCATATCAAAAACTCAGATGTAACATGTCATTAATAATACACATTTTTCATTCACATCTCAATTTTTTCCACGAAAATCTAGGTGTCCTGTATGATGAGCATGGTGAAAGGTTCCACTAAGATATTGCACATAATGCACAAAAAAGATATAATGTCCTGGGCATATCTTAGTCAATAATAAAAAGGTATGCTGGTACCATTTTATTATTAACTAGGATATGCTCACAACTTGCTACAAGCTTGTCTGGAATTTATAAGCTTGTAAGCTAATTTTTATGCATCTGAAAATCTTCAAACCATTATTGGAAAAATTCCTGAGGAACAGATTTTAAGACTAGGAATATGATGTTGATTAGAGAAAACCGCTTAGAAATCAGCGCAGTTGTTTTTACTTGAACAAACAAACAGACAAGAAATCTTTAACAAAATTGTATTGTGTTCTTCATTTTTCATAAAGTGTATTCCAGTTGTTTTTTTTATATATTGTCAATGTAGACACGGAATGTTTAGACTTTTTTAATATTATAGTTATTTGACAGTGGTTGAGCGGGATAAGCCTTTGCCGGCCAGGCTCACTGCCAGTACAGAGGTTCCAGATACGATTCCTGGTATGGTAAATTTAGGAAACAAATTTTCTCAGTTATTTACTACGGTCTGGGTGTCTGGGATTGGCCCCAAATTAGTCCATTGTATTATAAGTGTGTTTTTCTGCCAATCTTATATATAAAAATGAATGTTTGTCCTTTACAGTATCATAAACTATACATTTGATCCTGTGATGATCTTTAGCAAAGTGTTATGCATGGGCCAAATAAGGTTTCCGAGTTGGTTCACAATTGGAGGCAGTAAGTGGTGCTGCTGTCGGCATATCAATTGAAGTTTTTCCCGGCAGGATGATGTCTGCTGGGACAGGTAGTTATTTATATATTAATGATCTTTTCAGTTTTAAAAACTGTACTGTACTGATTTGCAGGGTTAAAAGTTATAAAAACCTAATAGAAAACAAATGTTTCTAAGACCTACTAATTAAAATAACTCTTTAGTACAGTGGTTCCCAAACTTATTTTATATACTGCCCACTTTGAGAATAAATTATTTATAGAACCCCCTTTTTTTCACATACTTAAAAAAACACTATAACATCAAATTAAATTAACTGATTATTGAGATCTACTTAGTGGAGAAACCTTCATTCTAAACAAGTATTTTACTATACCCCGCAAGAGTTAACTTGAGACCTAAGCGCAGTAGGTAGTACACAACGGCACTGAGGTCTCAAGTTAACTCTTATGGGCTACACCTGCCAATGCCAATTTTTTTTTCTGGGACTTTTACCGCCCCCTTTTAGGCCTGCAGGCCCACAAGGGGGCGTTATCACCCACCTTGGGAACCAACTTAGATTCATATTTATTAATACTGAAATTAGTTAATAGTGATATTATACTAGGAGTAAAATTAATCCAGCTTTATTCTACATTTATTCATAAAAAGTTCATAAAAATAATTAATCACAGTTCTGTCACTTTTTTACTTTATGACTTATCAAACAAAGTATAGAGATGCCATGTTAACAAATCTTATGAAAATTATATTAATTTGTCTATTATAAAAATATGTCTGTAGCTGCAGTGAATGCCAAAACAGACTGATCACCATTTATTAATTAATATCTATTGAAATGAGGATTACAAATCAGTTAACATTTTCTGACCACTGTTGTGACACACTCTGCTTGCGGACTTTAGTCTGTTTGAAAACTGTCTTGATCTTTTGTACATTGGCTACCTATGTATCTGGATTTCTCATCTTTTGATGTGTAATATAAGTATAATATCAGTGAAAAAAAAGCAAGGTTATGTTTAAAATAAAAATATTATCACAAGAACTCCATGTTCCCCAACATAAGGGTTGCAGATGGGAGAAGTGCTCCTCCTCCCTCTTCTTAAAATTCAGTGACAACTAAGCTATAGCTCAACCATTTATTGGCTGTTATTCTGAGGTAAACCCTATTTAACTGGACTACTTGGATTTGGTAATTGTCATTGGATACTAGATCAAAAATTAATTAGTGAAGTATTTCCTTTTACATATGTAAAACGGTAGTGACACAATAAAAGAGTAATTTATTATCCATGTTTCAAATATTCATTCAGAAAGCTTGGTGTTTAAATTATAGTTACAGTACACTTACCTTCACTAAGAAGATCGTCCCGAACAGGGTTGGTGATAAGAAATTGATTGCATAAGAATTGCAGCACCACCAAACGGTCTTCTACCGAAGTAAAAGGATATTCACATGAGTTCACAATTTTCACCACACGTTGATCAAAACATTTATCACTTTCAACATAAACTCGGAGAACTTCTGGCCAGGTCATAGTATCCAATAAGAACAAAGTAATGTTAACACTGTCCTTATGGTCCAGGGTCCAAAATGAGTTTGTTGAGCATCCTCCTCTCTAAGTAAGGCTTTTAGGAGCATAACATGCACTTCTACAAGTAAATTGCTTTGATCTTCACAGCTTAGAGATGCACATAAATCTTCTATACGGAATGGAGACAATCTTACCAAATGTCTAAAATGTCTTAAAACTTCATATATTCCAACAACTTGCAAAACTAAATTTTGAGATATCAGCAAGTCATCTGAGGAGGATGGGAGTGTCAAATAGGGTATTTGGCGTTCTTGTTGCAGCCATAGAGGATCAGGACTAGGAGGACGCAGTGGATTAGTGTTAATTTTCCGGGGTGTTCCACCAGCAGTGCTGTAGCTGCTGACAGAAAAATCACTGTCACTAGCAGCACCATCACCATTACTCACGTCAGAGCTTTCGCTGCCGCGATCTTCATCAGGTTCTGATTTCTCGCTATAATCATCTCCAAAATCAGATCCATAGTGATATTCGGATTCATGATAATCAGCAGCGTGCGGATTGTATCCTCTACGAGAATACGCACCCGATAAACCACCTCTTTTATTCTTGTGAGCCTTTCCTCCTCTCTGTTTTCGCGTACTTCGTTTACTAATATCACTTCCCTGAGGGGACGATGCTCTTGATGCAGATGGGGTGCTGATAATAGAAGTTGATCCTGTAAATTGCTGATTTTGTAAATATTTAGGTTTTTTCAATAAATGATACTGAAATTTCCTATTTTTTTCAATATTTCCAGATTTCGGGGGTCTCCCGCGTTTCTTTGCCCCCCTTCCTGACATAATTGTGAACTGTCAATTATATGCCTTTCCACACGTGTATGGTAAAAACATAGTCTTGTTTACAAAAACAAAAAGTTGATAATTCTGCATTTCAGTTCATCCTAAATCTAAAGTAGTCATAATCACAAGCGTTTGTGACGCCCAGCACGCATAATGTCACTTAACACAATGTACACAAAAATCTCCGATGCGCCTTTTACAAATCAATTAAAAAACCAGTACTACACTGATAAGAGACAATTTGCCTATTCAATTCTAAACAGAGAAAAGAAGGCACCGAAAACGCAATGACGCGAAATGCGAGTGTATGCAATTCTGAAACGCCTGATGCTGTCGTCCTATTGGTCGATTATCAATCCGCCATGTCGTTTTCATTATTTTATGGCCATTGCATTTTCTTATTGACCAGCTAACATCATACATGAAGATAAACTAGCACAAAACACGATCCATACGTGTCTTTAATGGCGATAGATTAAACCGAAGCATAATTTTTTTAATCGGAAACTATCACTTTAAAAATCAAGCACCGCACAGGGCACAAAGATAGGCAGCCATTTTGGTTGTAGAAAATAAGTCAAGTTTCACTGCTGATATTATGGAAAATTGATAGTAGTTTATGATATCTAGGGATAATATATAAAATAATTAAAATATAATAATTAAATTGTTAAATACGTTATTTTTGTTATCAAGAAAAAATTAAATAATTATAAACTTAAATTCCGGATATAAAAAGTACATTTTGTTAGGTTGTCTGAGAGTTGTCTATGGATTCTTGACCATTTTAAAATCGATTTTGTGTTGTGGGAACAAACATTGAAAGAAACATGTAGCAGGAGTTTTTACCGGGTTTTTAACTGAAAGGGGATGATATGTTGTGCAGTATTATTTTCTGAAATTGTATAAAGTTTCTCTATACTGATCAATAGTTGTAGGATATAGTTTTTGAGTAGTAATTTTGTGTTTTGGTGAGAAATGTGAACTGTATATAGTCTGGCTATCGAAAGTTGAACCTGGACTTATTTGCAAACTTTTTACATGGCAACTCTAATACGAATGTTAACGTCAATTTTGACAAACAAGATGGCGGTTTTCGTTTGGTTGTGAGTGGATTTGCCTGTGTTGATACTTTGGCGGAGTCCCATCTTCCGGACACAGCTTTGACAGCCGGGGCTGCTGCTGCACACCAGGTGGCCCTGTAATGTTGCAAATATGTGTCCATTGGTAGTGGGTACGTATGTGGCTTTCGGGTCGAGACTAGGGGGCCGTGACGAAATCTGATTTTAATTAAAGCGGATAAAACTAAGTTTTTCCGAATATTGCAGTTTATTTTTCAAAAAATGTAATGACTACTGATTTCCTGCTATCTACCGGAATTAAAAGTAGATAGTCTATATTCTATTGTAGGTCATTCTAGATTCGAGATATAAGGGTTAGTAATAACAAGTTTTCCAAATTTCATAAAAATCCGTTCAGTACTTTTGGCGAGAATAAGTAACAAAAACATCTCACAAACTTCAGTATTTATAATATTATCGTTAGAAACGAGTATGATGTATCTATTGTCACATATAAAATATACAACATAAATAATTAAGTAACTACTAAGTATCAAAATAGGTTAATCCTAATAATATTGATGTTGCCATACGTATATTATTTAAATTTGCCGCCATTTTTCAGGGTCAACTTTCGTTGGCCAGCTATAGTTGAATGTGGCCCTTCGAGTTTTTACAATATTTCCGTTGAATGGCGTGGGTTGTAGCGAACAATACAACTGCGCAACTGTACGAATATTTACTTACAAAACACATCAGAATTGGCTGTATGGACTGATTCCTTAGCCTGCCTTTATGGCAGGCAGTGTTCACAACTGCGAATTTTCCTGTTCTACTTGTTTGCGGACGTTAGAATCATAAACTCTAGTGGAATGGATTATATAGCGTTGATATAATATACGACAAATGTCATTGATTGATTTTAAAATCGCGCCTTTTTTTTAATGTCAACCAATACAGAGAATTAATGCTCTGTGGTTGAGATCCAACTTGGTCCCACGTATAGGGTAGAAATACGAAGTATCCATATTAGTTTGTTGGGTAGAAGTAAAGAGGACCATCTAGTATGGGAGATCAGTTGAAAAAGTGTCCACCTGTAAACAGCAAATTGTGGTTCGAAAACTCGTCAAAATAGCGCCAGTGTAGGAAAAGAAAATGATATGAATTTAGCAGTTATAAACGAAGTGAAGTGTGCTGGGTTGAAAAATTTAAACATTATAATTTGGAAAAGTGTTGAGACTTTCTCGTATTAAGATGTATAAAGCAATAGTTTCATTTTCATAAAATTCGCGGTGAGAAAGAGGAAGTCTTTCTTTCCTTCTTTAATCTACTATCCTAGTCTAATTATTTGTGGCGCTATGTTTAAATACTTTCCACTTGCTATTATGGCGCCATCTTAACTTGCTGCCCTTCAGTAGACACTTTTTAATATTACTGAGATGGTCTCCCTACCTCTACCCTCCATGGTCCCACCTCTTGACGTGGTCCTTGTGAGTGCTATACATAGACCTATACTTCAGTGGTGCTATATGATTGAAAATGATAACGTCTTAGTGACGTTTTTGCCACGACCATAAAGACTGGTCGTCATGTGGAACAGCCGACGGAGCATTTTAGGCGTTGTGGGCTACAGGCGGAACGCGTCCTTAAACGAACCAGTGCATATAAAAATCGACTATACATTTGTGAGCATATTGAAACAGAGTACATTGAATATATAAAGACATAGGGATATATTAATTTTTAAACTACTTAAATTAAAAAGAATATGTTCTATATTACCTAAAAAAATACCTTTGCCTTGTTTAGTGTCGCGGTTTCTACTTCCCGTATTTTCCAAATGGACAAACAAAAATAACGCTTAGGAACAAACCTATACACACGGAACGTCGTCTAATATTAGGTAGCTAAGCGCTGCTGGAATATCAGCCTTTCACGGAGTGAACCGATTCGTAAATTAAAAGACTGAAGTTTCAATGATCAAGGCCCAACGGACAGCTACTTTAGAGGTTGATGGTCCTTCTGGACTAATACCTGATAACTATTGATGTACCCACGAATTCATGGCTTAGATGACGGCCAACACCTCCCACTCGACAGTGGAGAGGATGTGCTCAGCTAGTGTGAGAAGACGATTAGCGTATTTGATAAGAGGCTCATCAGGAATAACTCTCCCTGGAGTAAAGCTACGTTAAGGGCGAAATGACTTGAATCGTCCTAAGAATGAAATAATCTGGTTCAACAAGGATAATTATCCCCGTGCGGAGATATTATATTTTAAGATCACGTGACCAAGGTACTGGAGTCGCTCACGGGCAAAGGAACACTCATCAAAGTTAGCCTGCAGCCTTAAAATGCGGAGGTGTTCGAATAACACAGGTAGATCGGATATACGATCTTTGAAAGGCTTGGCTAGTAAAAGTACCCTTCGAATCTGACACCATGACACCTTCACTTACACTTACAAGTATTTTGATTTTTATCTGGTAGCCCTACCCGGGCATAGAGTGTAGCAGAGGCATTACAATAATGTTTTAAGGCTTCTCTACATTCTCACGAGAACTATGCGAGAAACTGAGAATGTGTAGGGCTTTTCGTGTTCTCGCGATGTTGTCCGCGAGACAATGGAGCTGAGAACGCGATGTTTTAGGGTGGCCAAATTGAGTAGAGTTCCGCGATATAAGTGGACCTAGGCTCTGAATTTATGAAATAGTTGTAAATAACGGTAAGGCCAATTTTATGTTATGGTTGTTTTATGTTCAATAAGTTGTTTTATAAACTTATAAATTGTTTTATGTCAATTGATGGGTAGACAGACCTACTACGGATGCTAAGTGAATTGCAAAACGATGTCTATATAGAACTGAACATAAGATAAATTGAGAAATTTTAAATAATTATACATGAAACACTCATTTCTATAGTAGAGTATGCTATATTCATATTTAAAGCATTTGTATTATAAATACTTCCACAGTTAGTTCTATACATCTATTCGTGCTCTTAGTCCGTATATAATTTCATGCTTTCTTAGATGACCAACTAGCACATCGATGATCTTGACGCATATTTTATTGTGAATAGACTTAAAAAATTCATCCAAAAAAGAATAGGCACTAAAATACCGTTTTAAAACAAGTGAAGAAAAAGAAAATAATAATATTCTAGATCCTGGACAAATTCACGATTATTATCATGCCCAAATCATATTCTGCTCGTACACAATTGCTCCTATTGGCATCTGGTTATACTATGTGATCTGCGATCTCGTCTGCTACTTTTGCCATTTTAAAATTTTGTTCAGATTCATTTTGTCAGTTGAAGATTTTCTACTTGTCCGTTGCGATTCGTTTTTCCACTCATCCGTTGCCATTAGTTTTGAACTTGTCAGTTGAAGTTCCGCTTGTAATATTTTCTGTATGGGCATATAAATAAATACGCAAAAACAACAATTCCACGTTTTTATTCATTAATAACTAGATAAAACAAGTAATAATAATGTAGTAATAAGTATGTTTGTTGAGGTAATAGTTGTGAAACACGTCTTCTCTTAACTTTTTTTACCTGTAAGTATCGATATTTTTATAAAGAGTTATTAAGCTTTCAGCTAAATTAAGCATGTTTTTAATGGCGTATGATTTAGGTGTCCATATTATGTTTATAATGAGTGTTAGACATACAGTACTGTAAAAACTTGTTTATTTTTGTAATTCCGTAGCTATTTTAATAAAAAAAACTTTTATACAATCCTTACAACAGTTCGCCCATTTTTATATAGAAGAGGTTCTAAACTCAGGGCCTAATTCCATTAAAGTGACCGAATTCTGCTGAATCTGTCAAACCTAAATACTCGTGTTTACGTGTTCTCAGATCCATTGTCTCGTCGAGAGCATCGCGAGAACACGAGAAAGTACATTCTGTCTCGCATAGAACTCACGAGAATGTGGAGAAGCAATTGTTTCTACCAATACTATTATAGTCTGTGATTTCAACCTTTTTTTTAATATTTATGGCTTGGCAACTAGGCCTTTAAGTCAGGATTTCAACCTTCTTCCGTCTGGTGCACAGAGTACCTACTTTCACAGACTAGTATCGTCAGCGTTGCCAGATAGGGGGATTCCCTGCAATTCGGGTTTTTTTTCACGTCTGAGGGGAGATTCGGGGATTAAGATTCTTTGGGGGACTTTCGGGGAAAATATTTTGTTGTGAGAAATTTTGGAGACATATTTTAAGTATCAATAATTCATCTACAAACACAATTCTCATCACTACAATTATTATATCTAAGTCACACACGATACGGTATTATTACTTTATCTTAGAATTATACTCTACTAGTGAATCATACTTCAATTCAATAGTTCATTTTTATAATTCAAATCATTCGTTCGTTCATTTAAGTTATTTATTTATTATGCCGTCTCTACTCGTATGCGTCGTATCCCATAGGTTACTTTTAGCGATGCGCAAATTAAATCACCAATGAGATCAGTGATTTATAAATCTTTTTCCTTGAAAGAATTAAATCACTCTTTTAAATCTTTAACTGTTTTAAATCTTTGCTTTCGAATGAGATAATTCATTCAGTTGACTGGTTTTAAGCTTTTAACTAACCGTAGAGAGTCTAATTTACTGTGTATCATAACTGTATTTTTTAGAGTGCGCATGTCATCTAGTTTCAATTCACAATATCCTGTATCTACTGTTTCAAACTACATCCAAGTATCTGATTTGTTAGTTTTCATCATTCCACGTGACTAAAATCAATCTTAACGTAGTGAGTAAAAGATGTATTTTTAAAATCAAAGATTTAAAGAGTGATTTTGAATTTTGAAAGATTATACATCTTTTAAATCAATCACTCTTGAGTTACACATCTGTAGTTACTTTCCGTTAGAGACTGACAATGATCACGTTCACAACTGCGGTTTTCCCCGTTTCACTTATATGCTGGCGTCACAATCGTAAACTCAAGTGGAATGGTTATTTAACGCACCTATTGACACGGGTCATTGTGAGCGCCCCGTGGGGGAAAATGATGACGTCATTAGTGACGTTTTCACTACGCCGGTGGTTTTGCTTTTTTCTGTCTCCCTTAAAATAAGTAAAAACTATTTTGGGGATTTTTCTCAAAAGGCTTATTTTTGGGGTTTTTGAAAAAAATTGGGGATTAATTGACCTGGTGATCTGGCAACGCTGAGTATCGTAATTCGTACCTAAAGGTATTTTGTGTCTAGTACAAAGAGAGAGTATCAGTGTCATAACAGTCAGTACAATTATTTTTTCTTAGAGATTTTTTGCGTTCTATTAGTAGGTACGTATTGCAGTAGATGTCACTGTTCTCAAATTGAACACTAAATGAAAGAAAATAATATGTTTCGTTATACGCAGTTGTTTTAATACTTGTTTAAGAAATATTTGATATGTTTTTATGTTTTTGCAAGCCATATCAGCTAATAAATATATTTTAAAGTGTGCAAATTCTATTCCTCACCTTTTTCAAATTATAAAGCTCTTTTTAACTTTAATTACTGGATTTTTGATGAATTGTCGATTTATCAAAAACTTATTTCAAAGATGTCAATTATGTCAAAACAAAAAAGACATTCCGATCGATACGAGTTACAGTCGTGAATGTATGTACTTTGTTTGTGTTTTGATTATTTTTCGATAACTTTGTTTGATTCCTGGACTCCGAAGACTTCGCTTATCACGTTTACTAGTGTTCTGTGATCACGTTGGACTTACTCATGTACCCTGAACACCGATTTGCCTAACGATTTGTTTTCTGCTGACTTGGATTATGGCTTCTTTGAAAGAGGTTGTTGTGTGCCCAGATGCGGCAAAACTTGTAAGTAATCATCGTAACGGCACCAGATTAGATGTGGATACAAATGATGTTATGAAAATGTATGCCTTTGAATATTTTAATTAAAGGAAACATAATAAATCACGCTACCGCTAAATTGTTGTTTTATTTACTAACAAATAAACATTTTTTGGAAAGGCTTTTGGGAATTGCAGGAGTTAAATTATTAACTCCCGCAATTTCCAAAAGTCTAATATAAAAATCAAAATAATACCAGACCCCCTGGACGGTTTTTTGCCGTTGAATAGTGCCGTATACCGATAGAGAGCGTTAGTATATACATTATTACTGTTGACTCTATACCAGTATATATAAAGTACTCTGTGGAGAGTATATTGTGGTCTGGTGGTAGGTAGGGCAAAGAGTACATTGAATATATGGTCTAGGGTAAGTTATTTTTATTCTCAAATTGATTTTTATTTATTAATTCTTTCTAAATGCATTTCACACAGAACATCTTAACTTGGTTTTTCCCTCAGTTAAATTAATCGTATAATTATTTTGTCTAACGTGGTTGACATCATTTTCTGTATTTTAGAGCCAAACCAAAGATGATGTACCATATGAAAAGTATAATTAATCACGAAGAAGAAATCGTATTGCCAGAATGCATGTATCAGGTCAAAAATCCTTTTAAAACCTATAAAGAAGATGTACATGAAATAAATATTGGTATCAGTGATCAGGTTAACAAGTTTTTAAAGGTTTTTGTCACTACAATATCTTGTATTTTTACTGAATTATTATCATTTTCAATTAATTTTATATGCGATAATTAAGGAACGTAACAATTATGTTGCTTTTAATGATCCTACTTAATACCTTAATTTACAGCTTGTTCTTACATTTTATGAGAAAATTTAACTTTTATCTGTCACCAAATTCACCATAAATAATTCACTATTCACTATGTCTATTATATTATAAAATTCTTAACATGCCATGTCTGTATATAGAAGCTATTTAAAAAAACCCCCACAAGAATAAACTACATAAACAACAGAGAACATAGGCAGTTATTTAGATTTCTTGTCTGTTTTGTTTGTTCAGGATTCATGTAAAACTACTGAGCTGATATGGCTGTGGTTTTCGCTGATCAACAGTTGATTCTTAGAGTTAAAATTCATGCAACTTTTTATCCTGGCCATCATTGTGGGTATGATTATAATGGTCAGATTAAAAAAATCAAATCAAAATGGTTTTTTTTTTGGAGCAAGTTTAATTTAACGGCCTCTGAATTGAGACTTGAAAATTTCTCCATAACTTCAGCATGCCAAGAAATATATTTCCTGAAATCTTCACACCGCAAAGACCAATAGTTTTCATGAAATAAAATATTTGAAATTATCAAAATACAAACCTAACATAACTGTTTGTAATTTTGAGTTTTATTTCTCGGTAACACTTATGCCATTTTATTGTCTATTGAAAATCTAATGCAGAACCAATAACTTTTTACATTCTTTTAACGTTTTGTAAATAATTTTATAGAGTTGACTTTGGAATTCTGCACCCTGAAGCTGGCGGTGGGGTGTTTAGAGTGTAAGAGGTACGAGAGTCAACCTCCACCATTTCTTTGTTTTATTTAAAAAAATAGGAATAGCTACTTATGGCGTAGACTTACCTGGAAGGGCTGCTTTTAATTTAATTTAAGATTAGATTATAATTTACTTGGAAAAATCATTTTCCTTTCCCTCCAAAATTATGAGTTTTGCATATTTTTCTTTTAATATGAGTCTCCCACCCTCCCCAAGAAAAACACTGAAATTCAGAGACCGTTAAACTGAAGTTACCTCATTTTTCCACTGATCAATGTTAAATTGTATATAATAAAATGTGTGGGTTTTATCATGGAAATTAACCCAGAAACGGTTTTTTGGTACTAAAACGATAGTTTACATCCTTTTCTAATGCAGTGGTACTTTACATTCCGGGAATCCTGCGGGAATATCAAGTCAAGAGTGGAAAACGTCATGGGTATATCCTAGTGTCAAATACTAATGTAATTACAGTATACAGTAATGAATCACATATGCAATTTTAGTCCTTAAACTAAAAAAAAATATAACAAAATATTTTTGAATTAACTACTCATATGACTACATGTAGGTGCCATCAATATGATCATCTTAAAAATTCGTAATAACTGATAACCGTGTTTTTGTTTCAATACATATCTTTAATTTCAGGCACCAAACAAGAAAATGACAGAACTAGCACATAGGCAGGATCTGCTGTTAAAAAAATTAGATGTCTTGTATGAAAGGATTATGACAATAAGTTCTTATTGCAAACCTGCTGCTGAAAAAACTGTCATACAGGCTGAAAAAAATGTAAATATTTTATCCATTTATGGTTTTTAGGCTTTCCAAGTAACTGTAGAACATTTTCCTGTATATATCTTAACTAAAATGTTTCAGTGAATTTTCTTTTGTGTTGCCAAGACTAAAAATATGACTGCAGCACCACATTTTTGGAATATATAACCGGTCTATAACACAGAAACAATGTCATTTATTGGGATAAAAAGTTTCCTGAGCCATGACCCAGGATATTACCCAGCTTTATGTTGAGGTTTATTTAAATTAATCCAGTACTTTTTATGTGACACTAACAGATACACAAAAATTGTATTCTCGGAATCTGCTGGTCCCGAATTAGTCCAACTATATTTTTTCTCTTTTAAAATTATTTAGATTAAAATGCCTTATTCACAGTTGCAGATATCCATACCCGAAGAAGTGGTTCTAGTGGCTAGCCCAGAAAACATACCTTGGTATCTCAAGTTTATTTTGAAGAATTATTCAATGTCTTTAAATGTGTCTTGGCACATACATTCTTCAGTGCCCAATGAGAAGGTATTCAAAATCCAAGACTTTCTTAAAGTGATAAAAGTCTCGAATTCCAATGAAACAAAAGTAAACTTGCGGCTGATATTTAAATGTGGTAAGTATTTATTTTATGTTGATGCAACCTACAATTGTCCATTTTAAATGGAATGGTATGGAATTAAACTTGATATTTATTTTATAGGAAAGTTTATGATAATGCTACAAATCACGTTTTATGAAGGTGTCAGCCATACCATCCCATTTAAAATAGACTTGTTAAGTGTTAATCAATCAATGTTGGTGACCCATCATAGGTGCAATCAATATTCAAAATTTTTTTTTTTTCAATCATGGCATATAACTTTATAAAAACCAAATAATATCATACTTTTGATAATCCACTTTGAGAAAATTTGAACATTGTTAGAACCATTGATATGTATTTTTATATATCAATGGTTAGAACATAAAAATATTCGTATTTAGATGTCTTAATTATACTAGTTTTGAATAATAATCCATTAAACAACACGACTTTGCGCATCTCTTTTTATTGCTTCATGCTTATTCGGCAATACTCTAAACGAACCGCAAAGCTTATTCTCTTAGTCACACGTCAGCGTTGGTCTTGTCGCTATCACTCTCTCGAGTACAACCACGACGGGTCACGACTCATCGGTCGTGCTGTATGTCCCAGTTATTCTTCTCAAAAACGACTAAAACATTCGACAGGATTACAGGAACATATCGTCTGTACGACGCGCGACTCTACACAGTGGTAAAACTGTGAAACATACAAAAAAATCGTATAAAAAATTCTGTAATTTAGAAAAATCTTTTTTTAAAGATCAATTTTAACAATATCCATTGAATGGCTTTTCAGAGATTGAGAATACTTTCGATTATATATTTTTTTATAATGCGGTAACCAAATGATGAAAACAGTGGGCATTAGTCACCACTCCCATTCATATAGCGTGTTTCACTAGTCACTCACAACGCTCAAAATTCTCCTAATGCCGTTTCTTATAACGATTGTGGTGGTGGCGTTGGTCGTTATCGTCACGGCGAAAACTTCATTAATGACGTCATAATTTTCGCACACACAGCGGTCATAAAGACCCATCTGAAAGGGTCTGGAGGTGGAAGTTGACCACAAAACATTATTATCGGTTATCAAGACGTTAACAAAGATCAACCAACGACATTGTATTTTCATTAATTACATCAACACTCCATAATTCATTGCATTTGAGTTTATGATTGTAATATTTGCAAGCAAGTGGGACGGGAAACATCTCGGTCGTCCATAATTGGTGGACTGAACTTGTGTGATTTTTTATCTTATTTCCTTTCTTCAGTTGCAGCCGATTCGGAACTGAAAATTTCTTCACTATCCATTCCAATTGTGGGAATGTGAACATTTTAAGATATCTGGCGTTTGCTTACCCCAGTGTAATTCGGTACGATCATGAAGACTATAATGTGGACTGTCTATTGGACCTTTGTCATATACTGGAAAGAACAACAGAAAAGAACAAGGAAGCCATTCTAAATAAACTTTTTGCACAGTGCAAACAGTGGATTTATGGAAATCAATTTACAATTGTGGACATTGCTGCCTACAATGTTATCAAACAATGGAGAAATACTAGTAAACATGTGCCAAAGGAATGGCTTGATAATTGCAACAAAATGTGCTCTTAATCATGATAATATTGTATGGAATATATTTTAATAAATAATTGCAAATATTTGAAACTGTTATTCTGATTTTGCATAATTATGAATTTGCTAGAAGCATTGTTTCGCCAACAAGAAAGTTTTCAACGTATATAATATTATACATATATAGCCTATTGCTGTTTGATTTGTTTGGCTTTTTTTCAGGAGCTTTTATATTTATGATCGTAATAATATCAGTAGATGAAGAAAATTCATTAAAACCCGTTACATATATTATTATCATTAATGTATAAGTAATAGTCATAAAATATATAAATGTCTAATTAGTTTTGAGACCATTTGCGGCCTCGTCACGATTATGTTGTTATGAGCGCCAGTTGGCCAAGACGGCGCAATCGGCAGAAACAAATGTACCTAGGAACGGCTCTAACACGGGCGCTTTGCTCGTCGCGTCGTACTCGTAGCCAAAGATTGTGACCGGGCATTTAAATGAATCTGAGTATTCACATAGAAGTGTAGCCGTAAAAATGTAATACGGACTCGTGATGTTAAGTTATTATCTAAAATAATTTAATTAAATGCTGATATATAGGGCGAATTTTTCAAGTAAGCTTTCAGGAGTCTCGTGCCCGTTTTGATGAAAACTAAGATTTTTTTAAAATCAATTAACGTAGTCAGGAGTCGACCCGCTGATTTGAAAAAGAAACCCTGTTTTATTACACCAATCCAAAATTCACCTATCGACATGAGTAGAAAAATAAGGCCAAAATTTAAGTGAGTTTGTAAAAGTATAGTCTTAAGGCAAAAATAAAACAAATAGTTCATTTAAATGTCTGTATTATTTTTCTTACTATACTCGTAATGTAAACTTAAGACAACCAAATACAAAACAGATTATTATCGTTTAGAACACAGGTTCTTTACTGATGGCACCTAGACACTATTATTTAAAATTTGATCCATTCTATTAAAAAATATTAGATATTAAGTACTTAACTTTATTTGACGATATAAATCTACATTAAAGTAAAAAAAATACAACTTTTTTAAATACTTACAATAGAGAAATAGTAAATTGATAAAGTAATGTCGAATAATAAATTTTTATTAAAGGCGAAGATGCATGTACCTTTTGTTATAACAGTCCCTGAGACTATTAGTTATCTTAAAAATATGTAGCTGAATATGGAACGATAATGCATGGATAGGCGTGTTGCTACGTGTGAAATGAAAATATAAATCGAAGTATTTTACTAAACACAACCCTAGTTTCGAGGAATTCCAAATGTTGAAATAATTTTCAAGGTAGGTATTTATATGTGTTAAACAAAAGAAAAGGCTTTATTTAAAGAAATAGCGACGTACTTACATATTATGATTTAAAAATATTATTTTGAGAATTTGTACGCCGCATTTCAGTAAACAAGATTTGCATTCAGCTTCTTGCCGTCCCGGAATTATATACGTCATAAAGTCGATTTTCAGTACAAACTTTCCTTTTGGCGTCATACCAAAACGATTCAGTGTTTATCTGTTAGAACGAACCTGTTACAACTCCTTTCTAAGAAATACTTCTTAGATATGCTCTATATTCGAACTTCGTTTAAAATTCTAATGTGTATATTTGTCATAAATAATATTCATTCTTATGTCTTAATAAAATGTAGTTTTATTAAATTGGCGACGAGATAAAAGAAATAATCATGAATGACGAACAGTTTGCTCAATTTTTAAGTACACAACAAACGCAACAAGAGCAAATGTTACAAATATTAAAATTATTAGTGCCGACTATTTCCTCAAGCCCAGCAACAACACCAACAAAGAGCGTGACGAGCGACTCTCCTACTACACATGCAACGGACAAGATGATCATCATAAAGAACTTCAATATGGATAGGTATAATCCTGATACATATAGAATCGATGATTTTTTAGAATTTTTCGAAACGAAATGCAAAATTCTTAATATAAACGACAATGATTTACAGAAAGATCTTCTTTTAAATCTATTGACGCCCGAGATCTTCCACGAGCTGAAGATAGCTCTGACACCAAATTTTGACACAAGCACGTACATAGAAATTTATTGCAAACTTCTGGACCTATACCGTATCAAAAAGACAAGATACCGGGCATTAACTGAATTCTGGAATTGTATTCGAGAGAAAAACGAAACGATGGAACACTACGCGAATAGACTAAAAAGTCTGAGTAGAAATTGCGGATATACGGAAGAACTACTGGAACGACAATTACGTGACCGTTTCGCTACAGGTTTGAATCACCAAGACCTAGAAACAGACCTGAAACAAAAATGGCCTGATTTACTACAAACCGTAGATGGAAAAACAAGAGAAGTGACCTTTGTGGAAATTTTTACAATTGCTCAATCGCGAGAACAAGCGGAACATGACATACCAAGCACAAGTATCAACAGGATAAAAAGAAATAAGACAAACAGGACAGTATCTCAACAGAACACACCACGTAAATTAAACTCAAAAAATTGTTTACGATGCGGGAAGGACCGCCACAACGTTTCAGAATGTCCAGCCAACATTCACATATGCCAAGAATGCAAAACACAAGGACATTTCGAAAGCTGTTGCATCAAGTCAGGACGGGCATACCTCTCTCCGAACAAAGGTAGGAAATTTATTCAAAAAGTAAGGGAACCCCGTAAATCAGCTACATCTTCAGATTTTTCGGACGATAATAGCAATTATGACAGCGACGAAGACGTTGTTTATAATATTAACGGAACAAAAAATAAGGACTGCAAACAAATTGACATACGCATAAATGGAGTAACTTGTACGATGGACTGGGATCCCGGCTCCAATTATTCCATCATCAGCTCCCACTTGTGGAAGAAAATAGGATCTCCGACACTACATACGGCACCGAAACTCAAAGCCTATGGCAATAATAGACTACACACGAAAGGCATTACAGACGTAACAGTCGAAGTTAACGGGAAAGAGAGAATATTACCTGTTATTGTTATGAAAAATGCAAATCCAATGCTTTTTGGACTACAGTGGAGCGAGATGTTTGGAATGGAATTCCCAAAACCGGTATATTCGATCAAAACTTCAACCTCCTTGACCCTTAAACAAGTACTGGACACACATTCGCAAATTTTCGACGGAAAATTAGGCAAAGTTAAAAATTACTATGTTAACATCCATGTTAAAGCAGGAGCTGAGCCTGTTCACCTTCCACCACGCCCTATTAAATTCAGTATGAGGAAAAACATAGAACGGGAACTAGAACGCTTACTCACCGAAGGCATAATAGAAAAGATAGATCCCAATATCACTCCCGTCGAATGGGCCACACCTACAGTCAACATCTTAAAACCTACAGGGGAAGTCAGAATCTGTGGTGACTTCAGCACGACCCTTAATCCAGTCCTGATTAAACATTTACATCCAGTTCCAGTATTCGATCATTTACGCCAAAAACTAGCAAACGGTAAGATATTTTCAAAAATCGATCTTAAGGACGCATATTTACAATTTGAAATAGCTCCTGAGTCAAAAAGATATTTGACATTATCGACACATAAAGGGTACTATCAATATAATAGAATGCCTTTCGGTATATCGACGGCACCATCGATCTTCCAACATTTCCTCGACCAACTACTTGGGAATATTCCTAATGTAGCCATATATTTTGACGACATTGCGGTAACGGGAACCAACTTAACTGAGCACCTGCAGACACTATCTATGGTATTCGAACACCTACAAAAAGCAGGTCTCAAAGTAAATTTAAAAAAATGCAACTTCTTACAGAAACAGATCGAATATCTGGGTCATACAATAGACCAACATGGAGTACGACCAACACAAACTAAAATTAACGCCATTATCAAAGCTACACCACCGACTAACACAAAAGAACTTCGATCGTTTTTAGGGTTAATCAATTTTTACGAACGTTTCATTCCCCATCTTCATGGAATTTGCGCTAATCTTCATGACCTGACGAGTGGGAAACATAAATGGCGATGGACTGATCACGAGAATGCTATTTTCAAAGCTACGAAAGAATGCATTGTGTCTTCACAGCCATTAATTGCATTTGACGAAAAACGCCCTCTCTTCCTAGCATGTGATGCATCTGAAAAAGGATTAGGTGCGGTCTTATTTCATAAAGATAAAAATGTGGAACAACCTATCGCATTTGCTTCCAGAAAATTACGCCCTGCCGAAATGAAATACTCCGTCATCGATCGTGAGGCTTTAGCGATCATATTTGGAATTAAAAAATTTGATCAATATTTAAGGGGAACCAAATTCACCCTAGTCACAGATCACAAACCACTTATCCATATCCTGGGAGCTCAACGCAACTTACCAAAACTAGTTAATAATAGACTAGTAAGATGGGCTTTAGTAATAGGAAGCTATCAGTATGACGTATGTTACAGAAAGGGTGAAAATAATACCATAGCTGACTGCCTCTCCAGATTACCCAACCCTGAGACTGAACCATCAGAGACTGAAAGTATTGTACATAGAATACAACTGCGTCTTTTGGGAACCAGCATGGCAGACCTGCACCTATCAGAAGAGATATTAGCTAAAGCAACATCTAACGACCCTATTCTTACGGATGTCTGTCGTAGTTTGAAGACTGGTTGGCGGCAATTAGATTACAATACAGAAATGAAACAGTTCTACAGAAAACGATCGGAACTCTCCATTGAAAATAAAATCCTCATGTGGCAAGGTCGCATAGTTATACCTAAAGTGCTTCGCCCAGACGTTCTTGCCTACCTCCACCGCGGACACCCAGGTATTTCTGCTATGAAAGCACTGTCTCGATATTATGTTTGGTGGCCCTCCCTTGACGAAGACATAGACATATTTGTCAAAAGATGTAATAGATGCCAAGAAAATCGACCCAGTAACCCTGAACTACCAGTATTTTCCTGGTCAATACCAGAAGAAGTATGGGAAAGGATACATATAGATTTCGCAGGACCATTTGAAGGTACCTATTGGCTTGTTTTGTGTGACGCTTTGTCAAAATGGGTGGAAATCCGACCGATGAAAAACATCACCACAAGAGCACTTTGTTATACTCTCGACGAAATATTCTGTACATTTGGCCTCCCACGAATGCTTGTTTCAGACAACGGACCTCAATTCAGATCTTTTGAGTTTAAAGAATATTGCACGAAACAGGGAATATTACATGTGACTTCCAGCCCATATCATCCACGCACGAATGGCCTTGCAGAACGCTTGGTGAGAACCTTTAAGTCTCGAATGTCTAACAATGAGGGTGGCAACCTGGAACGACGTTTGTTGGAATTCTTATTTTCCTACAGGAACACGCCACATACTACCACTGGAAAATCTCCAGCGGAAATGATGTTTGGCCGACAATTGAATTGCCTTCTTTCCAACATTCGCCCTAATAAAAGGAAACACCTACAATATCAGCAGGTAAAAGAGAATGTGAGAATCACGTCACCAAACTATCATCCTGGTGACAATGTTTTCATAAAAACAGGAGATGAGAAAAAGTGGCAGCCTGCAACCATAATATCTCGGAAGCACAGATATTCTTACCTCGTCTCTACTCCTAGGGGAGATGAAAAGCGAAGACATGCTGATCATATCAGGCCTAGAATACCACCAGAACCTATCATAGAAACAGAGCTTGATATGCCTACTACCAAAACCCCGTCAGCACCAACATCGTATATTCCGTCACCAGCTTGTACCATGTCTACCCCTTGTGCCACATCTACTCTCCCTCCGCAATCCTTACCACCAGTGCCTTCATCAACAACATTGCCGAATATTGAAAGGCCTGCGGCAGTAGCGGTACAGCACCGTCGCCACAATCGGCAAACACGACCACCCCGTCGCTTGATTGAGGAGATGTAGGTGGGGAGGAATGTTACAACTCCTTTCTAAGAAATACTTCTTAGATATGCTCTATATTCGAACTTCGTTTAAAATTCTAATGTGTATATTTGTCATAAATAATATTCATTCTTATGTCTTAATAAAATGTAGTTTTATTAAAGAACCCAATTTGTTTAACTATCTCGAGAATAATTTCAACTTTGTAATATCCGCCGGAGTGTTTATTCTAGGGAGAGAGCTTTATAATAATTGGTCAGATATTCTAAATTTTACACAAAATTCTATTGAAGTAACTACGATAAGTTTGTCAAGTATATATAAAAGATAAATGTTTGAATGGATCGCAAGCTCGCTAGTATATGCAAGGGTTCTCAAGAACGTTTCATTTGCATGCTTGAGGGACTTTATCTGCCTGGCAAGTTTTCCCATAACACAATAAAAAAGCGGTTCATACAATATTTTGGAAGTCGGCAGCATACGGTAACACCTCTGCTGTTAAAATATCTATTGTACTCCACGAAAAAGTCAATAGGGAATATGCATGTATTGTTTTTACTCTTGAATTATTTAGTAAATAGCCGTAAAATATAAGTAAAAAATATAACAAGGCGTCAAAATACAATAACTTGGGCAAATTTAACGCCATCTTTTGGCGTTTTAGAAGGTGCGGACGTCCTACTGATAATACTGAATGTGGGCTTAGTTATCACTATTCAATTAAGCCTTTTTTGCGATTTTTGATTAGACACTTATTACTGAATTGAATTATTGGAGCACAAAAAATACTATGGCAACAAAGACCTATTTAAAATTAGATAGTTGACAGTCAAATTAACTGAGATACTTTTTATCCTCTTACAAAACGGCGAGTCTACATTTTGAACAAGGGTAGCAAGCTATGACGTTTTATCTTTATAAAGTCAAATGGTTTAAAATTAGTCTTCACGATATTTCAAAAGTGTGAGGATAACACGGTATTTGACGCCAATTTTTTATTGCTTTATAAATTATCATGAAATATATCATCTAAGTTACTCTATTATATGCATATTTCCTATTAGTCAGGGAGACGTGTAATTATGTGCTTATAGTATTTATTAACTTCACACTCTATATTGCCGTAAATATACAACATTCAATAGATTAACACGCTTTGTGAGTTTAGTTTAAATAGTAAAATAGTGGTACTACAATTTTAAAAGTGACACATTATTAATTACGTGGTCCTTTTCCGCAATTATCTACGTAGTATGTAAATATATCATCTTCCAGTTATTGCTCCAAAAAACAAGAGTAAAACCTTGTTATAATACTCCCTTAATAATCCTACTAATATAATTAAACTATTATCTTAACGTGAATTATGCTACTAACATGAATGAAGGTGAGTAGATCACAGTTTTATTTTTGTATAAGACTCGTGCCAAAGCTGCCATGTTCTTAATAATTTGTTAGTAAAACAACTATTTACAAAATTATATTTATGCTAAATCTATCAGTCATCTTCATAATGTTTACTAACAAACATGTAAAACCTTATAATGTTAAAATCTTTAATGTGAGACTGCCATCCAAAAGAAAATATGACATACGTCATTCCATCAAAACTTATGGTTCATTTACAATATTGTAAATGACAAGTAAGACTGATTTCTGTATCCTAGTATAAATACTGAATGTAAAAAGAGCTGCATTAAAAAAACTTTAACTCTATAAAATACTGTTGCAGTCTATTCTTATATACAAAAGCTGCTGAAATTATATTGATCGCAATTTCAGTCAGTAGTTTATCATGATATTACCAAGTATCTCTAAAACGAAGAATTATAATAACAAGAGATTTTTAATCGTATTTTGAAAAACTTGAAAGGAATTACTACTAGGTCATTACAATAAAATTTTATTTTATTCTTATCATTAATTAGTGTTATAATTTTTTTTGTACGTCCGAATAATAATTACGAGCTTA
This sequence comes from Dendrolimus punctatus, assembly GCA_012273795.1. Classification (NCBI taxonomy): domain Eukaryota; kingdom Metazoa; phylum Arthropoda; class Insecta; order Lepidoptera; family Lasiocampidae; genus Dendrolimus; species Dendrolimus punctatus. The sequence goes on from CM022537.1 coordinate 10,911,683, forward strand.
TAGCCTACAAGTCGACATAAGAAAATGTATAACTGTCTAATTTAAGTATAATGTAAATAACATATTTGGGAAATAATTATTATCTTAATGCAATATTAGCTGCTATGTCATTAAAGCTATAGAATACGAGTAAATTACATCAATATCGATATGTACAAAGTAAAGCATCTTTAAGACAATAAATAATGTATGGAATGGGCAGTGAAAACAAGGCTTCACCTTTGAAGGTCAGCCTATACATCGCGGCAATATATAGCTGCATCACAAAATTATATAAATAATGGATCACTACCATTACACTAAGCTGAAGGTTGGCTCTTTATACGAATTTCGACCAATACACGCCAACCACTCGCCCTAGTGTAAGTGATTTTTTTTTAATCGGCAGACAAAACACACATACTGTATATCCCCAAATTAAGCAAGTTACGCTTGTGTTATGGGTAATATACAACGGACTACTCTGGGGCCGATCCCAGACACCCAGACCATAGTAAATAACGGAGAAAATACTTTTCCGAAATTTATTACAACAGGAATCGAACCCGGAGCTTCTGCGTTTCAGTGAGCTAGGCCGGCAAAGGCTTAGCCCGGTCAACCACAGAAGCCGTCATTGTGTGTGTATTGAAAATGTATATTATATTATTATTGATACGTGTTGACTCCGTACCTCAACTTATCAATTAGCCGATCGAAAACAAACCTTTGGAGGAGTTCCCAAAATTGAACTTATTTTCAAGGTATATAGATAAATAGAATCGGTTTGTGATCACAATTATGTGGATTTGAAAATTTACTGGGGATTCATAACATTCATCAGCAAGTAAGTACAACTAACTGAGCTAATTTGTATATTGTTATAATTACCTCATGGGATAATGTGTTGAGAAATGAGGTACCATAAAGAGAAAATGTCGTGATGATGCTGCACATAAATATAGCTGATGTCTTGTATAATAGCTTTCGACAAATGTGGTGGGTGTACCATCAGTATCTATTACTATAAAATAGTATGTGTGAGCTTAGAAGTGTGTAACCTTCAATTGTATAATTATATTATTATTCGAAATCGATCATAAAACACTTTGAAAATAGGTTCGCACCCCTCGCAAATAGAGCTGTTTAATTTAAGGACTTGAACATTTGTCATTCATTATTGTACTGAACGTTCCGATTGCTTGATGAATCAATATGATTTTTGATAACTGGAGTCTAACTGAGTAAAATCAACTGTACCTCAGGTGAGAAGAGTCAATCGCGCGGTGCGCACGAGTCGGGCTATATGTGCAGCGCGGGCGCGGGCGCGGGCGCGGCGCGCGCGCGCCGTCATACGAACGAGGAGAAGCCGGGCAGCGGCGCCCTGGAGCGCGCCATGTTGCTCATGACCACGTGGCCGCCGTTGAGGCTGACGACGGCGCTGCCCTCCGGCTCCGAGTCCGTGTAGCTCGAGTAGTTGCGCACCGGCCGCTGCCGCTTCCACGACTGCCGCAGCGTGTCGTTCACGTTCGCGTAGTGGTTCACGAACGAGTGCGGCTCCGATCTCACGCTCTCGTTCTCGCTCTCGGAATTCTGATCAATGGACAAAAAAATAATTTATTCTATTTCATTTGTATTTTTTTAAAAATATCCTTATAATGAAGAAAGATTATATACATTTTTTTGTACTTAAAAAATCTTAAAATGGGTCCGAAAACTAACAACTGAAAATGTTTATTCCCACTATCGAATTTGAAGTTTGGAAATTTAAAAAACATATAACAACATAAGGTGTTCAATAACAACTCAAAAATATCTGTTGTGAAACCTCATGATTGCTAATGGCATAGACAAAATATGATTATTGTATACAATACAATTCAAACGTACTTCCATAAAAAACGTTAACACAATATTTTACTTAAGAGATTAAAATTTATTTATTTGGTATTTAAAATTTGCTATAAAAACAGGAAGAAAGCTTAGTAGAATTTCTTAAAGTGGCGTCAATTTTGCAAAGGTATCGATTGTTTACGCAATCACATAATCATGCCTTGCACTTACTATGTACTGTTTATTGTGGTAATACATACAAAATGAGTACTGTTTAAGTTAAAACAGTGTCTTAGCTGTCCCCTCACTATTACTAATTCTAATAATGGCATAAGAATCAGTTGAAGAAAATTTTACATAATAGATAAAGTTACAATACTTAAGAACTTATTTGTGTAATTAGGATGAAAAATATAAAATTAAATACAAGTTTTAAAAAGAAAATAATATAAGAAAAAGCTAGAAAAATCCTGCATACTATGATTTTCGATGTCATTTTGCTCGATTTATTTTTTGAATCTAATATCCATGGCGCAACTTGACTTTTCCAGAACAAACTGACTTCAATATTTATCGTTATAATTGGAAGTACATGATTAGGTATTTCATGATAATTGGTTCATATTAAAGATCGTGACGAGTGAATAAACAAGTCACTTTTACACATTAGTATGGATGCCGATACTTTCATACCAATTTCAATAAAATGTCATATAATAAAAAAAGTAGTCAGATGAATGAGTATTAGAAAAAAAAAGTGCTGCTGAGAAGAATAAAGTGATAATTACATCAAAGCTAACATATGTAGATACCTAATAACAATGTTTTGATATCGTTTGCACATTTTAAGAAAATTATTTCCCAAACCATTCATCCCATTCTCACACAATCATGACAGCCAATCAACAATGGATTGAGACTACTAAATAGTCTAAAGCCCGTGGTTCTACAACAATACTCATGCGCAGACCGATATTTGAGAGGTTTTGGGAAATTAACACATGTTTTCTGTGCAGTTTTACTTTCAAAAGTCATATAAATCGATTTTCAAAATGAGCAATACTTGTAGGGTTATCGATTGTTTTTGAGCAAGAATCGTGTTTTGTGGAAAATCTCAATCGTTTAATATGGCTTTTTGTGCTGCCATAAGAACTCAGTTTGGAGTAAATTAGACCTACAAATTAGCCGCCGCTAGATTTAACAACATAAATGATCATACATACATACATAACTTCACGCCAGGTCTGTTGCGGGGTAGGCACGAACAACAGAGCGCCATACAGGCTTATTCTTACACACCTCACTTGCTTCTTTGACATTCATAGCTCTTGTCATGCACGCTCGTCTGTTCTTAAGGCTCCTGACATCACTTTCTGCTAGTACACGATCAATTTGATCATGGAAGGTGTGTCGTGGCCTTCCGCGACTTCTGCATCCATCTACTTTTGCATTGTATATCTGTTTAGTCATTCTTTCATCATACATTCTTTCCACATGCCCGAACCACCGGAGCATTTCTTTCCTTACCTTTACCCCGACACTCTCTTTCAGACCAACTCTCTTTCTTACTTCGGTATTACGAACGCGGTCCGCGAGCGTCACTCCGCAGATTTTGCGCAGTGCTCGCATCTCGACCGCGTTTACTCTACTTTCGTGCTCTCTATTCCATACCCAACTCTCGCTTCCATACGTGAGCGTAGGTACCAGCAACGCGTTGTGTATGCCAAGCTGGGCCTTCTGGCTGAGGTTCTTAGCGCCTAGAAGTTTACCTAACGCTCCATTCACACTATTCCCCAAATTTACTCTTCTTTCTATGTCAGCGGTGAACCTTCCATCTCTGCTAAAAGCACATCCAAGATATACAAACTCATTCACTTGTTCCAGCATAATATCATCGACCATTATCCTTGCATTCGTTCTGGTTTCTTCTCTTTCAAACACCATAACCTTTGTTTTCTTCGCATCCAAATGTAAGCCTCTCGCCTGACAGTCATCCTTCATCATTGTGACTAGTGTTTGCAGTTCTGATGGCGATTCGGCTAAAAGCACGGCATCATCCGCATAAAGCAAAGTGCTAACAACTAGATCACCCATCCGCACCCCAACATCCATCAATCTTAATCTCTGGAGACAATTGTCCAGATATAGAATGAACAGCAAAGCCGACAGCACGCAGCCCTGTCGGACGCCAATATTGACGTCAAACCAGGGCGACAGGCAGCCGTCCACCCGCACGCATGCCATACAGTCCTCGTAAGTGGACTGCAAAGCACGCAGCAATTGGCCATTAATCCCATATCCGGGCAATATGTCCCAGAGGTCCTTTCGCACAACCCTATCAAATGCTTTCTCTAGATCCACAAAACCGCAGAAAACCTTCCGGTTCATAGCCAGCTGCTTCTCCACGATAATGCGGAGCGAGAAAACTTGATCCATACATCCCCTTCCATTTCTGAAGCCCCCTTGTGCATCCCACAGTAATCCATCGGATACCACTCTCATTCTCCTTTCAATAATCTTCGCATACACTTTAGATGCTGTGCTGATCAAACTGATGGCCCTGTAGCTGGCGCACTCCATACGTGACCCCTTGCCTTTATACAAGGGCACGATGACAGCGCGCCTCCAGTCCTTGGGAACCTTTCCCGTCCTCCAGCACAAGTTGCATAAGGACAGGAAAGCGTCCCGGACGCAGGTTCCACCATATTTGATCATCTCAGCAGACACACTATCGATTCCTGCTGCCTTTCCATTTTTCAGACTTCTTATCGACCATTCGATCTCTTCCAAAGTGATCTCGGATGTTGACTCCTCGAAGTCGGTCACAGACTCAGTCGTGATGCCAGCATCCGAGATATTATCATACATTTCTCTAAAATATTCACTCCATCGAGCTAAAACCTCTTGTGGGTTAGCAAGAATGTCCCCTGCTTTAGATTTTATTCTTTCCATTCTGGAAGCTGACGAACAACCCCGAGACTTCTTAACCTCTCTCCAAAAGAGTTTGGTATTCGCCTCAAAGTTCTTCGTCAGCTTCTCTTCTTGATTGAAAGAAGAAAAAAATTGAAAGAAGTTTCAATTTTATTCTTTCACGCTTCTCTTTCACTAAAGCTTTGGTTTCATTCTTGCAGAGGCGATAAATTTCTTTCGTCATCTCTTTCATACTGTCATTCTGATACAAAGATGCAATATAATCCAGCCAGGCTTTTCTCTTTCTCTCTACGCTAGATTTAACATCCGCGTCACTTTTTGTTGTTAATAAATGGTCAATATGGAATAAAACTTGCCTTAAAAGCCTTTAATACCAGACCACAAAGTTTATAAATGACAAAGTATGAGATTGTAATTTAGAAATACTTTTTATTTTCCATAAACTATCTGACCAAGTATCCAAAATGTATCTAGTTTGGATGCTGAAGCAGTCCCCTATTTTGTTTAAAACATATTTTGTAGACCAATAGTTTCTATTCTGTCCTAAATTGTTATGCACCTTATATTTTTTTGTGAGTAAATTATCATTTATGGCGTCGCCTTGGGGAAGCCTAGCGTAATTGTAATTTTTATCAAAAAAGTCTGATCTCGAGCATCAGTTTGCGCATGAGCACGGTTGTAGAATACGTGCCTGTAAAGGTGCAAATCACGATTTAAGCGTGTGACGAAATTATAAACAGCTCGAGATTGAATCGCTAACAACGATATTTACCATGGCGAGATCCGAGGGCGTAAGGGGAACAGAACAAGACAATCGTTTAGTGAGGGGCCGACCTTCGGAGGGCCCTCATTCGCTATGACAATTCATACATGAGACGCGACCGCAATAAAAGGTGATACGCCATGTGTATAATTAGGAGTATACATAATAAGTTACTAAAGACTAACGACTCTTTGCTTCATATAGATAACATTGTAAGTAGTAAAAAAATTCACATCACATGACTATATACAGGAATTGGAGTGAAATAATAAAATGGCATGAGCTACGTAACAAGAGAGCTGGAGTAATTATATGTTACGAATGAGACGCATTCTTTAATTCAATTACAAGAGTATCGAATGATTCTAAGTTTGAATCCTAAGGGTAGTAAGGGCATTTAAAGACACAACAAACCACTTTGCTTTAGTATAAATTATAAATAAATTATTTTATTACTTAAGTAGTATGAATATTAAGTAGGACCTAAAATATTGTTTACGCTGTTACTTGAGTGGTTCGTGTGCGAAGGCCAATTGGACCTACTTATGCAAAATGGAACCAACCCACATATTGACAGTTTTGAGAAAAACAGTTTTATTAAAATTTTGCAAATAATATTTAGAATATTGTATATTCTAATGTACAATATTCTATTTTTTTCCAAATATAGACACATTGTATGTATGCATAATTATAATAAAAACGGCTTTTTCTCAAAACTGTCAGTATGAGGGTTGGTTCCATTTGCATATGTAGGTCCAATTATAAACACCAATTGAAGCATTCTAAATTCAAAACACTTTTTCCATGAGTGAACTGTTTAGTAAAGTCACAAAATGCACTGTATCAGCTAATATTTGAAAGCCGAATTTGCTCACTATAATGTTATCTATCTGAAGCAAGGAGCCAGTTGGATTTGATAGAAATACAAATTTATTACATTGTTCTTATAGAATTATAAAGATAATGTAATTATTCCTTACTAATATTGAAATAGTGTAACGTGAATTAATTAGATTACGCTTACGATTATAATTACGCATTACTTATAAGGATTGCGTGTGCCATAGTGAATAAGGGCTCGGGGATCAGACGACGCTTATTTTGATAGTAATCACCTGCGAGTCTGACGAACTCATCTCGGAAGGCTTCTCCGTGAGTGACGAGTCGTCGGGGTTTTCGTCGTAGGCGCGGAGGCTCTCCTCGTCGCTGTGGTAGGCGACGGAGGCGGGCGAGGGCCGCGGGGGCGCCTTGCCCATGGCCGCCTTGCCTCGCGCCACCGCGGTGCCCAGCCCCGTGGTGCCGGTGCCCCCTCCACTCAACGAGTTCTGGCGCGACCTGTAAAGGTCCATTGCCAGCGAGCCGCGCTCTTCGGTCTCGCCCGCCAATGACTCCTCCAGCGTCTTTTGTGCTTCTTCTGTAATTTTTTTTGATTATGTACTAGTATTAAGAATACATGAATTTTCTAGAAATAAAATTATAAATTGCCTAGCTGATCCGGCGAACTTCGTACCGCCATATTTACTGAATTCCTAAAAGACTTTGTTTCATGACACCAAAACAAAATCACCATAATCGGTCCTAGTGATTAAGAGGATCTAGAACCCGATCTCAGCGCCACCTACCGGTTCTAATTGCGAATCTAAACCATCCGGAACCCACTCAAACACACATACAAAATCTCATCAAAATCGGTAAATCGTTCTCAAGTTATGCGCTTACCAAAACATTTTGCGATTCATTTTTATATATAAAATAAATGTAAACAGTCTCAACTCACTTTTATACTTGTAGCTCTTGCTCTTGACGCACAGTATCGCGATGACCATAATAATGATGATGACGGAGATGGCGGCGAGCGCCACCATGAACCAAGTGCGCCGGTAGAACGGCCGATACTGCAGGTATCCATATTCCAGGTACAATTTCGATGGAGTCACGATTACTTTGTCACTGTTGGCCGGATTGCTGATCCCGTATTGATTGTATGCGATCACTCGGAACGAATATGCGGTCGAAGGTAAGAGACTCTGGTAAGAGATCGTAAACTCTTCGAGTATTCCATTATTGGTCCGAGTGATAGTTTCCCATCTCGTGTCATCTGAATTTGAAATTATTTATATGTTAGAGGCGACTAATTGAAGTGGCATGTCCGGCTAGAACGGAGCCAAACTATCTACTACAAGCTAAGGGTGAAAGTGCAGATCATACTTGTGTGCAGCTCACAAGAAAATACGCAACTGCGGAGAACTTACGGGCCTGCCACGTTTCCTTCGCTGCATTAACATGAAGAAATTTAACATAAATTTGTCAGTTTCACCTCAGGGTCTTACCGCATGTAAGAGAGTGGGCAGAGCATAGACAAAACAAAAATAATTATGTTTTCGACCCGTACTCTGGCTTCACATGCAAATTATTCTGTTAACTCTGTATAAACTATATATGATAAAGCAACAATTCGTAATGATTAGCATTAAACTGTAAATGCTACAAATATTTTTAATTACTCGTTCGTTTTGCTAATGGAAGAAGCCAAGTGAGTCCCCCATACAGTACGACACGAACATCACGACAAATTCGGGCTTTTAATAATTGTATTCGTTTGGTATATAAAAGAGTCTTCTTATTTCTTGTTTTGATTTTATGGCCTAGTGACAAAAAGTTTGGAGCAGTCTTATTTTTAAAATTTGTCATTTCACTGTTTTTCGTCACATTTTACGCTTTAGCCGATTAACACATAGATAAAACTAAGTGTTTGATTGATACTAAACAACATAATTCTTGTGTGAACCTAATAGCTACATTTGATCGAACAGGTAAGATTTTTAACGTAAACACACAATACACACAATTCTTCCTTAAAAACCATTAATATCCTAGAATAAACTGACAAATTGTCACTACAATAAAGAAAACAACACTGTTATTTATAGATTCGGAAAAGTTCTTACAATAAAATTCATTATGTTGTTTTCCAACAAAATTAATGCTTTACAAAAATCTATTACAAGACACCACATTTCAAGAACTCGTCTGGCTTGTACTGCACAAGGCGTATTGTTGTAAACTTCATACTATTATAACACAAGAGCGATTTGATAAGGAGTATTGAGCCGATGTGGACATGAACAATATATATATATGACTAGCTGTCCCGGCAGACTTCGTCCTACCCGGAAAAGCTTCAATCGATATGCCGACAGCAGCACCTACCGGGTCCAATTGTGAACCAACTCAGAAACCTTCTTTGGCACATGCACAACAACATTGCTAAAGATCATCAGATGATCAAATGTATACTTTACGATTCTATAAAGGAAGGACATACATTCATTTTTATATATAAAGATTGTGCGCTCACTCACCCTTTTTACGCGCCTCGATGTAGTAGCCGAGCAGGGCCCGCGGCCCGAGGGGGCGTTGGCCCACCGCAGGTGCAGCGCTGCGGGGTGCGGCGCCAACTTCAGCGCGGTGGGCGCTTGCGGAGAGCCTTCCTGGGGGCCGGTGCGCACGCGCGCGCTCCCCGCGCCCCCCGCGCCCACTGTCACCGCGCGCACCCAGAACCGGTACTCGACTTCCTCCTCCAGCCCGCCCACGGCCAATCGGCGCTCGGTCACTTTCTGTTTCACTTGCTTGCTGAAACCTGCAAATCGAGAATAATAGAAAAATCTACTGATATACTTTTTATAGACATACAAAAAGTTCTGGCTATCGTACCTAGTATCTACTTATTGCGACATAAGTAGGTATAAGTAAAAGGAGTCAAATCGCGCATTAGTTATATAAAAAGTAATTAAAATTATTTTTATAATGATATTTTAAAAGCTAGATGATAAAATGCACGCACGCACGTAAAAATAACACTTTATAAAAAACATTAGAATTTAATTTAACATGTGTCTTCATTTGGAATGAAATAATTAACAGTCGAATGAACTGAAATACTTTTTATTTTTCACAGCCTCCTTGATTTTGTATGAGTCTACTGCGATATGACGTCATTATTATAAAGTTAAATAAGTTATTGATTGTGTAATCTTGAAAGTAAGACGATAGAAAGTTACGTATTGTTTTTATATATAGAATTTACTAGAAAATGTATCAATTATCCAATTTATTGTACTGTAATAAATATTACATGTAAAAATTCAAGTAATACAAATCAGAGTAACAATATGAGTTGTGTGAATGCAGGGCAGACAAATATAAAACATTTATCTTTGAAAACATATTATTATGCAACCAATAAGAAACAAAATGAATTTTTAATCATTGTTGTAAAAGTTGTTTACTATATGTTTATGACTCGATTTCTCCGTCAATTATGGACGGATTTGATTTTTTTAAATCGATCTCCCGTATTGGTCTCAAAGTCACTATGACAGGATTTGATCAGTGTATTCTAGGGAAAACGAGAGAAACTATCTAAAATCATTTGTTACGCGATTACTCCGTCTACTGTGGACCGTGTGCCTGTAGTACAATTTCTACAGGCGCCTAATATATCATTTCTAAAGCTATTCAAATATTTGCGCAAAATAAAAAGCATTTTTTTACATAAGCAGAGTCCAAATTAAAAAGCAAAAATAAATATTTAACCGACTTTTTTCAACAACATCTCAAAGTCGGTCTGAAGTAAAACATAAAAATGATTGAGCAAATTTGTTGTTTCTTTTGTTTTTTTTTGTGAAAAGAATTAGGTATGTTCAATAAACAATACGCACGTTCATCCTGCTCAACTGTTTCGTATGTAACCAGGTAGGACTGGATGAGGCCGTTGCGCCGATGCGGGGGCTCCCAGAGGACGACCAGGCTGTTCATCGTGATGTCCGTGAACGTGATGTTCCGCGGCACCGACGGGAGGCCCTGGTGGGTGCGCACCAGCACCGCCGTCGACCGGGGCCCGTCGCCCGCTGGGTTGAATGCCAACACCTGCACGCGATCAACACAATGTCAACTACTTAAAGTTTCCATTTTTTAGAATATTCTTGAAGAAAATTTGAAAATACGTAGTTGTCAAAATAAACACTTATAATTATTATAGTACTACACATAATTAATAATCCCTCTCGATGTACTTGCGCAGTAAACCAACTTTTTATTTCTCATATTCTGAAAGTATGCTTGCAGTTGCCTGATCACAGGGATAAAAAATGAAAATAGCACTTTTCGTCTCTGGGAAACGATTTACCCTGTTATCAAAATAATTAAAAATTATGCGAATCATAGATAATAAACGCGACTATAATATTCTAACTTTTTTCACAGTTACTGTTAAACCGCGGCATAAATAGTAATAAAAAAATAACAACAATTTTGTAACATTATTTTATTCTTATAAATGACATCATTCACTTTGAATCATTATTGCGCTAAATATTTACTATCAAAAATACTTGACATTTCATATTTCACGTAAAAACTACTGATTCAGCCGATTTAGATGCGGTTTTCGCTAATCGTCAACTAATTCTTAGACTTACATTCTGGGCTATTTTTATCATGAGAATCTCGCGGGTATTTTCTGGGGTAGATTTAAAATAAACCCAATTTTTAAAAAATATCGCAATGCGATTTCTTTATTTATCAATAGCAAATGTATATATTATTTTTTATCTCGGGAATTTTGCCGGGAGCGGGGAAAAATACTTGCTCGAGTTTTCACATAGCTTATATTCTTTTTTAAATACTGTGGTACTTTATGTCCCGGGAATCCTGCGCGAATTTCAAGTCAAGTGTGGACGAAAACGTGGGCATATACTAGTATTATTATATTATTACCTGTATACGATATTGTGTGAATTTATCCAAGAAAACCAGGGAATGTGAGGTAGCAGTCGCGGGAACTACTTCGATTTCTTCTTCGGCTTTCCGACCGGGCTCTGGTTCCTCCGGGGATTCGGTCATCAAGTAGAATATCTAGAATAGAATAGAATTATACTTTATTGCATAATATTAAGATACAAATTAAGAAGTTTAAGTACAGAAGACACTAGGCGGTCTTATCACTAAAAGCAATTTCTTCCAGACAACCTTAGAATCTATCTAAAAAAATGCAAGGAAATAAATAGTAAATGTAATCATACATAATTGATGGCAATGAAACACTATACAATAATGCTGTGGAATAGTAACAAAATGTCACTTTAATCCATGCAGGGACAGAGAAAGAATACAATTTCCTGCGGCCGAGCGGTCTGTCGCAAGAGGCGAGAAAACAACCCACAGCCAGGTGGTAGGGCATTTGCCCGAAAGGATGGCTACCACCCCTGGTCTACAGTATGTCGCCATAACAACCTTGAGTTGTGTTCCGGCATTAGTGACCAGGATCCAGTCCCCTTTAAGAGAGCAGCAGCGCATTTGTAACACCTTTGGTGTTGCAAATGTCCATAGGCGATGGTAACCGCTTTCCAACAAGTGAGCCGTCTGCCTGTCTGCTGAACTCCTGTAATAAAAACAGAAAAAAAAACAAAAAACTTAGGTAAGTAAAAGTGTTAGTTATTGTAAGTGAAAAAACCATTCAACAGCCATTCTAATAGGTGATTCCACAGCATTAAACCGCGCGGGTAATGAATGGGCCATAACCACGTCTGCTTTAACAATGTTATAGCTTTTAAAAAAATCTTTCCAATTAATGAGCGTTGATCAGTTAATTGGAGTCTAGCATGAATGGAGGATCACTACTGTGTGCCCAGATGTATCACCTTGTACCCCAGCAGGTCGCCGTTGGTGCGCGCGGTGTCCGGCGGGCGCCAGCGCAGCGCCACCTCGGTGGGCGAGCGCGGCTCCGCGGCGACGCCGGTGGGCGCCGCGGTGGGCACCGCCTCCCCCACCCACACCACGCCGGGCGTGCCCGTCGGCCCGGGCCCCTGCGAGTTGTACGCGCACACGCTGATCTCGTAGTTGCGGTCCACCGACAGCCCTTTCAGTACTGCCTCCTCGCTCTAAACAAACGTCGTGTTTCACTTACACTATATAGCCCGTAACAGACGTAGCTATAATATATATTAATATGAATCATAGCAAGGCATATTACGACATATTTTCCATATGAATTTTCGAGTTACACACGCAGCTATAATATATATTTCTATGACATCACAAAAGTATGTCGACATTTAATATCTCAGTATATTTTGGCATAATGACCGCATACCGAGTGAGGGCAAAATATGTATAATAGTATAGCTCCCGTGTGTTGTAGCTTGTTATACTATAATTTATATCTCGACATATTAATATATATTATAGCTACGTCTGTGATGGGCTTAATGTCCTGCACCATTACTATGGTGTTTTCATAATGAGCGCACTAGTTGCTCTCGTCTCTAAGCTGTAGAAGACTGTACAGTGAGTAAGGAGAGTGCTATAATTATATTGCACAGTAATTTAGGGGTGCGGTATAAATATAGGGCATATTTATTTATTACTTGATATATAAAATTAACTTGGGTGATTATAAAAAAAAAAAAGTTCGGAACTGTTTATCCCTATTAATATTATAAATGCGAAAGTAACTCTGTCTGTCTGTCTGTCTGTCTGTCTGTCTGTCTGTCTGTCTGTTCCGTTTTCACGTAAAAACTACTGGACCGATTTGGCTGAAACTCAGTATATATATATTTTCGATACCGAGGATGAACATAGGATACTTTTTATCCCGAAAAATGGGATAGTTTCCGGGATAAAATGATATTTGTCTGTTTGTTTGTTATGCTTTTACGGAAAAACTACTGGACCGATTTGGCTGAAATTCGGCACGTATGTAAATTAAATACTGAGGATGGACAAGGGATAATTTTCATTTTGGCCTTTTTGGTAATTTTGGCCTTTTTGGTAATTTTGGCCTATTTGATCATTTTGGCCTTTTTGGTCATTTTGGCCTATTTGGTCATTTTGGCCTATATGGTCATTTTGGCCTATTTGGTCATTTTGGCCTATTTGGTCATTTTGGCCTATATGGTCATTTTGGCCGCTTTGGTCATTTTGGCCTCTTTGGTCATTTTGGCCTCTTTGGTCATTTTGGCCTCTGGTCATTTTGGCCTCTTAGGTCATTTTGGCCTATATGGTCATTTTGGCCTCTTTGGTCATTTTGACCTTTTTGGTCATTTTGGCCTATTTGGCCTTATTGATCATTTTGGCCTATATGGTCATTTTGGCCTCTTTGGTCATTTTGGCCTCTATGGTCATTTTGGCCTCTATGGTCATTTTGGCCTCTATGGTCATTTTGGCCTATATGGTCATTTTGGCCTCTGGTCATTTTGGCCTCTTCGGTCATTTTGGCCTTATTGATAATTTTGACCTTTTTGGTCATTTTGGCCTATTTGGTCATTTTGGCCTATTTGGTCATTTTGGCCTATTTGGTCATTCTGGCCTTTATGGTCATTTTGGCCTATATGGTCATTTTGGCCTATATGGTAATTTTGGCCTATATGGTCATTTTGGCCTATATGGTCATTTTGGCCTATATGGTCATTTTGGCCTATATGGTCATTTTGGCCTCTTTGGTCATTTTGGCCTCTTTGGTCATTTTGGCCTATATGGTCATTTTGGCCTATATGGTCATTTTGGCCTCCTTGGTCATTTTGGCCTCTTTGGTCATTTTGGCCTCTTTGGTCATTTTGGCCTTATTGATCATTTTGACCTTTTTGGCCATTTTGGCCTATTTGGTAATTTTGGCCTATTTGGTAATTTTGGCCATATTGATCATTTTGACCTTTTTGGTCATTTTGGCCTATTTGGTCATTTTGGCCTATTTGGTCATTTTGGCCTGTTTGGTCATTTTGGCCTTTTTGGTCATTTTGGCCTCTGGTCATTTTGACCATTTTGATTATTTTGGCCTTTTTGGTCGTTTTTTCTTATTCCGTCATTTTAGCCATGTCGGTCACTGTGGTCTTTTACTTAGACCATTTTGGCCTTTTTGCTCAAGTTTTGTAATTTATTTTGTTTACAGATAGACGGGGGATAGTATATATAATTAGCGATATAGAATGAAGTGAATCTTCCGTGGGCAAATACATAAAAACATTGTAAAATAATATAAGCTGTAGCACTTGCTCTTTAAACAAAAGACACACACTAGAGGTTAACCCGCGGCGCAGCCGCGGGGTAAACTCTAGTAATAAATAAATGAGCAGTATATCTATACTCCACCCTAATTGAGTACTAATTGTAAGACATGTATAAGTCAAACATGACTGATGGTCAAACATCAACCGAGATGTTTTTATTACAAATATATTTTCTATCATACATATTTTAAACATATGGTTATCCCTGATAATGTAAGTTTTAAAAATACTCGAGTATTCCTAGAATAAAAAAGTGTTTAAAGCCCAGGACCATGTTAAGTTTTTCAATGAAAATACATAAACGCATTTATAGAGAGATAGCCAGTCACATTTAAAAATAATAAAACATTTTCATTGCAGATCAGAAACGCAGATCTTTCTAGCTAATACAATATTATACGCTAATATAGCCCACCTTAATTCCAGGGACCTCCAGTTTCAATGTTTGCTGTAAAGCAGTCGGAAAATCAGTTAAAGGCTGGTAAAATATCCTGTAACCGCCAGTCTGCGTGTCGCCGCTCCAGTGTTGTTCGTTTAAGGGCGACCAATTCACACGTACACTATTCGGAGTAATTGGAACTATGTGCAGATCTTCCACGGCTTTACTTGGTGCTGGAATAAAATTAAAGCATATTGTGTCTACATGTTTTTAAGAAAAAGTTATGGTACAACAGTTTATTCAATATTTAATTTTAACCAACGCATTTCGAAGGACCCATTGTAATCTAGAAATAATACCCAAAATCATTCCTTGGAAAACCATTTCATAGGATTTAGGTTCTGAGTGTGTTATATAAATTTTAAACTAGAAAAAATCAAGAAAACCTTAATGCCTCTTAACTATATTTTTACATTATAAAAGTATTTCGAATAAAATTAAATATAATAAAATGATAACTTAACACCGAACAGCGGCAACTTTTACCTGCGGGCAGAGTTCGCACTATTTCCGTCGCGTTGCTATAGCGACTTGGTCCTATATCGTTGGTAGCTCGTATCCTGAATTGGTACGCAGTGTATGGCTTTAAACCCTCAGCGGTGTATGACGTAGCAAAAGGATCGACTCGTTCTGGAATGGTTTGCCAAGTCCCTCCATCTTCTTTTTGCTGTACTGTGTAGTACCTATTAGAAATATAGTCTATGTTAATAAATTTTTAAATTATAAAGTAATCTATAAACATGCTGTCACATATTCTAACTATAGTGTCTCTAGATCCATACATAAAATACCTAGTGCCTACTCAGAAATTCCTCTCGTCATTTAGCTACCCATCTTATCTAAGAAATTAACTAAAATATATTAATTTATTTAAAATCAGTTTTATTATATATTTCTCCTTTATATTTAATTTTACAACAGAGTTTCTTGATTGTAATGCCAAAAAGAGTAACAGTAAATAGTTCATTCATATTGCATTATTAACTGACCTTAAGGGCGCGTATCCATCGTCTCCCGGCGTCCAAGAGAAAGTGATATGGTGGGGTTGCAGTAACGAGCGGGCGATGTTAGGCCGCGCAGGCGCAGCTGGAGCCGCGCGATTAGCTGTGGTAAGGACGAGCGCCCGCGCAGTCGCACCCCACCCTAGCCGCGTCTGCGCCGTCACGGTGAACAAGTAGTACTGCTCAGATGACAGCTCAGTTGCTCTAAAACATAAAATGTCCGTCATTTATTGGTAAAATTTACCTATAGTGAGTATGAAAAATAAAATACAAAAAAACCTATAAATAAAAAAATAATAATCCGAAAACTAAAAATTTTGGTAAAACATACATAGGGGTAATTCAGATAGCCCTTCATGTAAACGAATTTTTTCATTTGAACGTTATTGTTTTGGCCACTTGTATCTAAAAAGTTCCAACTCTATTTTTCACAACAAGAATTCTATTTAGGCGAATGGATGTTATAAATTGAAAATACTTTTAATATGATAAATTTAATTATAATTTGAAGAAATTAAATGCATTTACAAAAGTGATTTATCTATATAGTTGGGAAATAAGTTCAATTTTCATATTCCTTAGAAAACAACAATCTGTATCTTGCCATAAATTAACAAAAAAAAAAAAACTACAGAAATTAAAACGAAAATCATATTGCTTATTAACAAATAGTGAGTACCTGAATGTGCGATCTGACGGTAGAAACTCCCTTGAAAATATATGTTGAGTGGAACTATTGAGGTGATAGGTAACTTTGTATGCCAGTATTTCGCCATTAGGATCCTCAGGCACATCCCAAATAATACGGGCCGTTGTGAATGTCACGTCCGGAAAAGAAACGTTAGATGGTGGACCTGGTGCTGAAATTCACAAATTGTAAACTACATATGTTGTTTGTATATTGCTATATGTATAATTTTGGTACCAGTATATCGAGTCATACGTCATTATGGGTAGGACGCAAACGAGTCCTGGAGTGGAGACCACGTCTCGGTAAACGTAGCGTAGGACGCCCGCCAGCCCGGACTGACGACCTGCGCAAGATCGCCGGCAGGGGCTGGATGAGGAAGACAGGAGACCGGGATATGTGGCGCGTACTTGGGGAGGCCTACGTCCAGCAGTGGACTGAATTTGGCTGAAGATGTATGTATGTAGATCGAGTAAAAAAAATAAAATATTATACATACATATTATATAACTCTACGCTTACACACACACACACACACACACACACACACACACACACACACACACACACACACACACACACACACACACACACACACACACACACACACACACACACATATATATATATATATATATATATATATATATATATATATATATATATGTGTGTGTGTGTGTGTGTGTGTGTAAGCGTATAGCCCATTCTTACTGTCATTACGCATCAAATTTGAAATTGATAAGGTCCTCTAACTTAAATATTTCAAGGTGAAATGATTTCAGTATGACTATAAACCAAGCCAACAAATAACTATTAAATTGTATTTTATTTCTCCTTTTGTAAATTTTTCAAAAATTTCAACATAATTTTTAAAGATCCCTGAACAAATGTTTACGGATTTGATTTTTTTTATTTTATATCTAGTGTTTATGTGCACAATTTTGTTTTACCTTTATTCCTTAAAAGTGCTGACCATCATTTGGAATATCAATTATTTCCTACACTATAGGCATAAAAAAGAAAAGAACGTTATAACAAGAAGTTTAAAAAAACCTAGCAGATTTTGAGGACAAAAAAGTTGGTGCATTACTTACTGTCTTCATATGTTCTGACTGTGACGGGTGGATCACTTAAGGCTCCATCACCCAATCTGGTGTATCCCAAGACTTGTATTTGATATAGTACATATTTTCTCAGTTCCGTCAAGGTGATTGTGTGTGTCAGGTTTGATGGTATGGCTTGACATTCTACTTTTTTGTGTTCAGGCCTAGGAGGCGGTGACACCGCTGCGTAGCACACTTTGTACCCCTCTATTAGACCGTTCTGGTCCTGTACTGGTATATCGCCCCAGAGTACGACTATTGTAGTCGAACTTGTTGCATTCGCAGAAACATCATTTGGTCCTCTTGCAGGCACTGTCAATTTCAATATATATATAATTAATACCTACATACATTTGCATCCCTGCTTCTTGGCTTAAACTAAACAAAGGATTGCTTGTGATAATCCAAAAAGTTTTACTCATTCTTTCACATCACTAATTGTTTAATTTAAACAAATGGTATATTTACAGGGTGACAAAATAAAGTAATAGTATGGGCGATACTTTCGAAAATTTGTCTTATCTAGCAATTCCGATATTATGTCCAGAGTTATTTCGATACTACTACTACTACAGGGTGCGCCAGAGAAACTTACTTATTTGAAAAGTCAATAAAAAAAAAGTACTTCAGTTATTGTTTTAATTTTTTTTTTATTTGAGAATACAATATCCCAATTTTTTTTATGCAGTCTTAAAAATGACATCGGATATTTATCCGATCCGGCGACCCCCATTGCGCATACACTGATGAAGTCGATTTTTGAAATTCGTATCCACTCTTCGCAGCATATCAATCGGTATGTTGGCAATGGCGTCGCGAATGTTGTTCTTGAGGTGTGCTATGGTCCGTGGTCGATCGACATAAACCAGGGATTTCAAATAACCCCATAAAAAGAAATCGCATGGAGTCAAATCTGGAGAGCGTGCCGGCCATTGGAGATCGCCTCTGAGAGAGATGAGGCGGTCGGCAACAAAATCGCGTTCAGTTAATTCTTGCACAACAGCCAATTTATAGGGATGAAATTGAAGGTCTTCATGGAGAATTAGTCGAACAGTGGTATCAGAAATTCCCATAGCAGCTGCGTGTTTGCGAGCCGAACGCCGGGGAGAACGCACAACTGACTGCCTCACTCTTTCGATATTTTCCGGAGTTCTGATGGTCCGTTGAAGTCCATTTCTGGGTTTAGCGACACTTCCACACTCCCGAAATGAGTTAACCCACGACAGAATTGAATTACGGCCAGGAACGAGTCTGTGAGGAGGAATTTCAAAGCGAGCTCCGCGCTCGCTTTGAAATTCGTAAAGAAAAAGGCACGTTGCGTAGCAACAAGTGAGCGACCGTTAGAAAAGAAGCTCTCAACTACGAAGGCCCGCTGCTCTCTAGACCAGAGCATGATGGCGACTGACTGGAGGGAGAAACAAACTTGGGAACTTCCCCCTCCAGATGCGCCCCCTCTTGCCCCTCTACCCGCCCAACTCACCGCGCGGGAATTTTTTCAAATAAGTAAGTTTCTCTGGCGCACCCCGTACAACTAATTTACTAGTAATTTTTAGTACTACGTCAAACATCGTGCAAGTATCAAGTTGCTTTATTTACGACATACGTATTTTGTCAACATAACCTATGATTTTTAATATAATGATTTTATAGTCATAAAAATCATAAATCGTAAGCAAGATTTTTAACACTTTGTTATAATTAATTAACAGAACAATTATTTAATTAAAAGAAGCTAAACGAAACTAAAGCTAAACTATGGTTATTTTGACAGTACAAAAATGTAATTTCGGCCGTTCTTTGGCGAATGTTGTCGAATTATAACGAAAAGATTTTTGCTTCAGATTCCAGTAGTCATCCTTGATAGACATTAAAAATCATTACTTTCGTGAAACTTACTGGTTACGTGGTACTGTTATATGCATATTTTGTTATTTTTTAACGGATATTAGACTTGAATTAACGTCAAAATTAAAATAAGATGGATAAATTAAACTTTATTATATACTAGAGTTTACCCCGCGGCTGCGCCGCGGGTTAACCTCTAGTGCATGTCTCTTGTTTATAGAGCAAGTGCTACAGGTTATATTATATTACATTTTTATGTATTTGCCCACGGAAGATTCACTTCATTTTATATCGGTAATTATATATACCAACCCTCGTCTATCTGTCAACAAAATAAATTACAAAACTTGACCAAAAAGGCCAAAATGGTCTAAATGACCAAAAGACCACAGTGACCGCCATTGCTAAAATCCGGATGACGGAATAGGCAAAAACGACGAAAAAGGCCAAAATAATCAAAATGGTCAAAATTACCAAAGAGGCCAAAATGACCAAAAAGGCCAAAATGACCAAATAGGCCAAAATGACCAAATAGACCAAACAGGCCAAAATGACCAAATAGGCCAAAATGATCAAAAAGGCCAAAATGACCAAATAGGCCAAAATGACCAAATAGGCCAAAATGACCAAATAGGCGAAAATGACCAAATAGGGCAAAATGACCAAAAAGAAAAATGACCAAATAGGCCAAAATGACCAAATAGGCCAAAATGACCAAATAGGCCCAAAATGACCAAAAAGGCCAAAATGACCAAATAGACCAAAATGACCAAATAGGCCAAAATGACCAAATAGGCCAAAATGACCAAATAGACCAAATGGGCCAAAATGACCAAATAGGCCAAAATGATCAAAAACGCCAAAATGACCAAATAGGCCAAAATGACCAAATAGGCCAAAATGACCAAATAGGCCCAAAATGACCAAAAAGGCCAAAATTACCAAATAGGCCAAAATGACCAAATAGGCCAAATAGACCAAATTGACCACATAGGCCAAAATAACCAAAAAGGTCAAAATGATCAAAAAGGCCAAAATGACCAAATAGGCCAAAATGACCAAAAAGGCCAAAATGACCAAATAGGCCAAAATGACCAAATAGGCCAAAATGACCAAATAGGCCAAAATGACCAAATAGACCAAATAGGCCAAAATGACCAAATAGGCCAAAATGATCAAAAACGCCAAAATGATCAAAAACGCCAAAATGACCAAATAGGCCAAAATGACCAAATAGGCCAAAATGACCAAATAGGCCCAAAATGACCAAAAAGGCCAAAATGACCAAATAGACCAAAATGACCAAATAGGCCAAATTGACCAAATAGGCCAAATTGACCACATAGGCCAAAATAACCAAAAAGGTCAAAATGATCAAAAAGGCCAAAATGACCAAATAGGCCAAAATGACCAAAAAGGCCAAAATGACCAAATAGGCCAAAATGACCAAATAGGCCAAAATGACCAAATAGACCAAATAGGCCAAAATGACCAAATAGGCCAAAATGATCAAAAACGCCAAAATGACCAAATAGGCCAAAATGACCAAATAGGCCAAAATGACCAAATAGGCCAAAATGACCAAATAGGCCAGAATGACCAAATAGGCCAAAATGACCAAAAAGGTCAAAATGATCATAAAGGCCAAAATGACCAAATAGGCCAAAATGACCAAATAGGCCAAAATGACCAAAAAGGCCAAAATGACCAAATAGGTCAAAATGACCAAATAGGCCAAAATGACCAAATAGGCCAAAATGATCAAAAAGGCCAAAATGACCAAATAGGCCAAAATGACCAAAAAGGCCTAAATGACCAAATAGGCCAAAATGACCAAATAGGCCAAAATGAACAAATAGGCCAAAATGACCAAAAAAGTCAAAATGATCAAAATGACCAAATAGGCCAAAATGATCAAAAGGTCAAAATGATCAAAAAGGCCAAAATGATTAAATAGGCCAAAATGACCAAATAGGCCAAAATGACCAAAAAGGAAATATTACCAAATAGGCTAACATGAAAATTATCCCTTGTCCATCCTCAGTATTTAATTTACATACGTACCGAATTTCAGCCAAATCGGTCCAGTAGTTTTTCCGTAAAAGCATAACAAACAAACAGATAAATAACATGTTATCCCGGAAACTATCCCATTTTTCGGGATAAAAAGTATCCTATGTTCATCCTCGGTATCGAAAATATATATATACTGAGTTTCAGCCAAATCGGTCCAGTCGGACAGACAGAGACAGACAGACAGACAGACAGAGTTACGTTCGCATGTATAATATTAATAGGGATAATATGGATTATTCACTAACATAAAATAGAATATTGCCAGAAGGCGAAAAAATCAATCTTTGTTCATTTTTAGTATCAAAATTAAAACATTAGAACTACCTACCGAAACAGTTCTTAGTTCTTTCTGTGTCATTCTAGTTTTATTCCTAGTTGGTCATTGTGTTTATTGAAACAAAAAATATAATTGTTCTTAAAAGTTAGCTGTGTGTATGTAAAAACTATAATGACAATTAATGGAATGAATGAATAAAGTAACTAATCAACGATTTCAAGTATCTCACCGGCTTCTCTTGTTCTTTCGGAAGCTATGGGACTCTCTGTCGAAGTGCCGACTTCATTGATGGCAGTCATTCGTATTTCATAAATGGACCATTCTTCTAAGTTGGCCAACACGTGGGAGTTAGCAGTATGATCCTCGATTATGCTGTAAAGCGAATCGTTTGTTCCACTTCGTTTATATGTTATGTTGTATCCTTTGGGATTGCCGTACCATTCACTTTGTTGTAGTGGCTGTAAAGAATATATCAAAACCTGAGGTTGACGACATGATTTTAACATGGGTAATGAATTCATCAGGTAATAAAAACTTAAAGCTAAAAAATTATCTAAATCCGCAATCCAGGTAAATCCGCAGGTATATAAAAACAATAAAACAAAACCAAACACGTTCAAAATTCTGAATAGTAAGTAACTTCTTAATAAGTTTCTTTATCATTTCATACTTAAACAGCATATTAGAACTAAAGCGGAAGTAAACAAATGTGACATAATATGTAACTTCATCGGTGTCCTCAGGTTTTTTATTTTATTTTATTAAATCAGCACCCGTAGTCCCAGGCGAACAAGATTGCCCGAGCCTAAATACATAATTTACTTATGTCTAAATGTTATATAATAAAAAAACTTACATCTAGGCTAATACAATATTTATACTACTTGTATGTGGTCGTGCATGCGTGTTATGATAGGTTTGGATCAGATTAGGAATGGTTGGTTTTGGTCGGGGGGGTGCCCTCAGGTTACCAGTGTAATATTTAGTGAATAAAGTAGAACTATCTAAATTATAGTATTAATGTTAATTTAATTAATTAAAATTCGTAATGTTATGATATTTAGCACGCAAATTAAATAATGTGAAACGAGAAACTTACAATCCACCTAACACGTAAATTGTTAGCGCTGACTGCGCGCACGGTGACATTTCTCGGTGGGTGGCGCGGCGGCGCTTGTATCGTTTGGAACTCTTTGCAGGGCTCCGAAGGAGGCGATGAGCCCACGACGTTGGTGGCTATCAAGCGCAGCCTGTAAGTCGTGAACGGGACCAGGCCTTTCACCAAAATCGATTGGGCGTCAGGCGCATTCACTTCGTAGATTGTCACCCAAGAAGAATTCCTTGCTGTTTGAGCCTGTTATATAATATGAAACGTATAAATAATTATGTTTTTGGCATTTTCATATTAGTACTACGGATAGTCAAAAAGAAATTTTGATATATTTTATAATAATTTAACTAAATACTTAAAAATTAACTATATTATAAATAAATTAATATAAAGAATGTAACAAATCGCTGCCAGAAGGATGGCTGCATTGCCACGCTGTAAGGCAAAGCTAATTCGTTGTGCGAAACCAGCCTTCTGATCACGGGTGGTATCAAAGAGTTTCTTACAAATTATGTTTTTTGTACATAAGATTTAACAAACAATAAGTATTATAAAAGCATACTGAAACCAGTTAAATTTGTAATCTTCTTTATTAAAATACTCTCAATTCACAAATAACACATTAGATACTTGACAAAATTAAATTACACATAAAACATTTTCTAATTAACAAAAAGCTACTTTGAATAATAATGATCAAATGATCAAAATATATGACCAGTGACTAAAGTGTTGTCATTTGAATATATTACAGCAAGTATTTAGACTTTTTTAATACAAGTCACTAATATGAAGACATTCTAACCATTAGTCCGTCTAGTTCATTAGAACGTTGAGTTTTTAGGTTCGATTTGTATGATTTGTAAATTAAGTCTAGTTTCTGATTAATGTTGAGATCGCCGAGACTGAGATCGGTCTCGAAATACTCAAATGTATATAATCCAAAGATCTGGAGTTAGACGTATTAAAGAAAATAAGAACCTGTACAGTCCATAGAGATATTGATGAGTTTCCATCGAAGCCAGGTGTGAACTGCAGTAAGACGGAAAATGCCTCAATATTTGACAAGGCCAAGTTTCTGGGGGCATCCGGTAATACCGGCTCGACGCCCGACTGAATGGTCGCCGCCCGAGACGGGCCTTCCCCAACGGCAGTTAAAGCGCGTACCCAAAACTTGTACTGTGTGCTTGCCTACAAACATACAAACTTTTGTAAATATCACATCAAATAACAACGACCTAATATATCTCGCGCTGAGCTTTATTGATTATCACATAATAGTACTTGCTTGAGCACTTTGTATGTAAATTCGCTCACTTCTACAGTAAATGTTAAATTTGGCAAAATACTATCTGTTTGTAAACAGTAGTATTTAGGTAGTGTAATGTATATTTTTTTAGAATTAAAAAAGTTTTACAATATTTTTTTAGAACTTTTTGCTAACCAAAACAAATAATTACGAAAATGTATAATTAAAATACTACTTATTGATAAAAACAATAAATAGGCAAGTCTTGACCAGGCTGGCATAATTAATAGTTGGATAGATTTTCTGCTTAGGCACAGATGTTTCATTTTCCAGTCAGTTTCTACAAATACTGCGTCTAAAGTCCAAAAGGCAAAAAATATATATAAGAAAATAACTTAAAAGTACAAGCATAAACAAATTGCTTAGTTCGGGAATATGCAATTTGTGTTATTATTTGTTTTCTTTTGTTTTATACAATTATATTTTAACTAGTCTATCAAAGTTCTGTTTATGAGATAACAGTGTACAATACCTGTAAATGCTCTACTCTTATACTCGTAATATTCGGTGGTAATAATTCTTCTTGGGATGTTTCGTTTTGGGCTACAATATGATATGATAATTTGTAGCCTATTAAAACTCCATTAGACTTCTTTGGTGGTGTCCATGATACCCTTATGGCACGATCCGAAACATCATCGAACTGCAAACTTCCAACTTCGTCGGGAACTGTATAAAACAATAAACAATATTTTGGTACTAATTTCATATTTTAAACAGGTATTTACTCCAATATAAAAAAACCATATTACTCATTATTTACATACTACATATAACTACCCCTATAACAAACCGTGCCTGAATGTTGTATGTATGTGTATGAATCTTGGTAGTATTTATCAGTATAATGTGTTAAGTGCATATTGTTATCGCATACCGATATTACGACGTTTGCAACCCATCATTTCATAATTTGTATAAAATTAGCGGGTATAACTTTCATTTTTGAAATGGCGAGGCTCACACCCAACAGTGACACATTCCATTATAATACCCAAAATGATTTTGATAGCAAAATCAACTTAAATTTAACCGAAGCGAATTCTTATATCTCTGGTCCAGTCTGCATTTGGCCTTGTGATGGTTACAGGTCGATTCCAAGTAGGCAAAATTTTGCAAACGAACCTATTTTCCGAAATCCAAACTATTGGGACAGTGTTTATCTTTAAATTAATTATATATGATAATTGGTTCATTCTCAAGATTCTTAAGGAAAAATAAACATTAAAACACGCAAACAAAGTCACAAAATAAAAGAAACAACTTACTGTCTTCTTTTGTCCTAATTAGAATATAATCACTGCGCGGCCCATCACCCGGTTCAGTGAAACAAAGCACAGTGATATTATATTCGGTGAACTTCTCTAGGCCATCTATGACTGCCGATTGCTCAGCGAGAGGGTCTAATAAATTTGGCGGTACACTGACAAGTTTCTGTTCCACGTTTGTATTTTCACCGTCGTCCCACCGCCACGCTTGCATTTTATAGCCCTGTGTAATTAAACGAAGATAAATAACATTCATTATTAAAATTAAAAAAGAAAATTCTCAGTAAAATAGTTGTTGATAAGAGCAAACTAATAAAATTTGCCAATATCGAGCAAAATGTGTAGTTATATATTATATATATAGTTGTGTATTATATATATCTATTGGTATTAAATAGGACTTGTGTGCTAAAATTATTCGATTTTTATTTCTGTTTATTTTTTTACACGTTTTTGGGGATTACACAAAAAGTAATAAATATACAACGGATATTATTTTAGAAATGTATAAGGTCTTTCTTTTAATTTGAATTTTCATATTTTTGTATGTGTTATTTCCTATACACTGACTCTGATAAATATATCTAAGAGAGTATTGTTCACAATCAAATCGGATTAATGCCGTATGCCTTATGATTGTGAATTCACGGCGAAATAAAGAAACATCCATACATGTTATGCACATGTAACTAAGTTCAGACGATAAAACATTTTTTTAATGTTATAATACCATGGGAGAATCTTTTTCCATGGTTACACTCTCTTTTTATGTAAGATATTTACATAAAATTAAACTTGATTCCTAGTTTAACTGTTACGACGTGTTAGGGCTGTTAAAAAAACCAGAAACTCCTCAGCAACATGCCATATTAAGCCTGAAAATATACAATTATTTCAAAAAGTCTTTAGGTCTCGCGTGAACAGGTATCTCCTAGAGTAAGCGTGCTTCACGTTAAAATGCATTTCCGCCTGACATCAGGCGCAATGTCAGTCAAACGCGAACCTATTCACTATAAAAAAAGGCAGGAAGTAAAAGTATTTTATTACCTGGTTAATGCCGTTAATTTTTTGAGGATTAGGAGGTGTCCACCATACTCCAATTGTAGTCGAGTTAATTGCTTCGCATCGAACGCTATCGGGCGCCGCTTCGGGCATGCCTTCTTTTGTCTTTATCGTGTAACTACCGGAAAATACTCCAACTCCCTTATCATTATAGGCGGCAATTTGAACATTGTAATCCTTCCAAGTAATCAAGTCTTGAATTAAGTAATTCCTCTGAGCTTCATTTGTTATGTTTTGATAAGTCCAGGGGCTATTTTCGTAGCCCTTCAGCCTATATCTGATGACGTATCCTAAGATGTGTCCGTTCCTATGTTCTTCGAGTGGCGGTTGCCATTGAGTTATTATTTCCGAAGATGAGCGCGCCGATCCCATGAAACCGACTGGGGGGCCGACGGCGCTACAGAAATACAATAAGAGTTCAAGGTTAATCTTGTAAGGACTGTTATCTTATTAATAATAGTTAAATAATATATTCTAATAAATAACAATGCATGCTATTATATCGAGAGCTTCATAACATATGGGCGTACAGACAAAAATGCAGTTTTACACAAGGAACAAAATTGTGAATAAAACAAAACTAATTGATTGTATAAGGCTGAAATTCGGAATATCCTTCTTTTTAAGTACACTTGTATAATGATAAGATTGTCTAAATTGTAACCTGCATAATTGTTAGTAAACAACAAAGAAATGGCATTTTTGTGTATTTGTTATGAAACCCTCGATTATTAAGTGTTACATTTTATTCTATGCTATAATAAAAATGAAAGAGTAAAGAAAAGAGATGATATGATTATCTTCATACAAGAACATTAATTAAGCTTATTGTTAAATATTATGTAAAGTACAGGTAACCCGTACCCGTTTATTTACCCAATTACCCGCCGTTATGTGTTAACTAATAGTTAGATAATATTTTGCTTAATCTAGGTAAGATTTATGTAAGATATTATTATAATTAACATTAAGACAAAAATTAAAATATTTCAACATGCATAACAAAGAAATAAAACAATAATGTCTTATAAATGCAATAATAATGAATAAAAACAAAAGAATACAATCAAACATTGAGCACAAGCATGTTGAAAGAGCGACTTGAAACATGCCAATTCCGTTTAAATTGAAATATTTTTCGGTTTTACAAAATAAAAAATAACATAAACCTAACATTTATTGTAAAGTTTGTTCACAAAATAAACTTTTTTAGGACCCTATAAACATGTTATAGCTGAGCTCGGGTCGGGTCGGGATTAGTGGTCTTCAAATATCGTTAAGATTAATGATATCAATATCTCTCTCTATAGGTAGTTTTCTTTACGATTTTTCCTTCAGCATCAGCAATAGTATAATTAGTTCAAAAAATTAGCCTATCCAAAAACATGTTTTATGGCATAAAGCGTAAATTCTACTGAAGTAAGAGATGTTGACTGACCACTAAGCTACTATGATATTTTAAGAAAAAAGTAATTCGTGGCATAAAATTTTGAAGCATGCATCGTTAATAATGCAGTAAATGTTACATTAAAGTACACAGAAATTACAGGCAAGTCATTCATAATATCAAAATGTTTCTTTATCAATAACCTGATAAAGCGATCATTTTCTTTAAAAATGCAAATCTTGTGTACTATTGTTAATGTTAATCAGTGCTAATACAAAAAGTCTTTGTCTGAATTTTTTTCCGGTCATACAATTTAGTCAGTACAATGTTTGCATTTTCAAACAAAGTAAAGTTTATTATATTAAGCTTTATCCTTCTTTAAAATATGGACGTACAACATGCAGCTAATTTTTAAATCATTATTTTTAAGCGTAACAATTTGATATATCTGCGTACCTTGGCAGCAAATTAGGTCACTAGCTGCTTGATTACGAAAAGAATACAGTTACATGTTAATAAATGACTTTCATAGTCTTATACTCGACAGAAAACCTTAAAAAGTTACTTTGTAACAATGATAGTAGTCATATAAAGCAAGATTGTACTAAAGACAAAGTAAGACTTAGGTAAATACCTTCTTGCGGCAGAGTTAATACGTCAGTAGTGTCCGAAGCAGGCCCTTCTCCTACAGTATTCACTGCAGACACACGAAATTGATAAGAAGTGGCCGCCTTTAAACTCGTCAATAAAACCCAACGTTGGGTTGCTGATATATTCATTGCTTCTGTCACCCAATTGAGTAGAGGATCTGGTGTAGGACCTGCAAATAATTCCGAATAGATTTTTCAGTGTTTATTAATGAATTTAAGAATTGTAAAAAGTTTTCGTCTGTCTTTTATGTGTATAAACTTTATTTCTTATACGATAGATACGATATTTAGTATACTTAGTTTAGAGTAAATACATGTGCAGAAGAAAATATTGAATTATTGTGAGTCTTCAAAAGACTTGAATAAAAGAAAAGTAATAAATAATGTCATACCGAATTCCGGAACGATTCGCTTTTGTACAATAAATTTTTGTATAGGTGAATTCCCATCAAAGCCTGGCGTCCAAGAAACATTTACTGCTCTCTGAGGTGTTGCTTCCAGTCGCACTGCTCGCACATTTGTTGGAGCGAATGGCAACTCTATGACTGACAAAAGGGCGCTTCGAGTGTGGTTTCCACCAGGAGAAGTGACCACACAAGTATATTCCCCCGCGTCACTTGCTCGTACGGCTTGCACTTGAAGAGCCCCATCAGCTGATACCCACACACGGGAACCCGCTGTCATAGGCCTGTAAGAAAAATTTTGATGTTCGTAAATTCCTATTATATAATTACAGTTATTTGAATTTTAAATTACACAGTACTTACTGTTTGTTATGAAACCAGTCGATGTTATATTTGACATTGGGGTCGTTCGAAACTTTGCATTGAAGTGTAGCAGTGTGGCCAAGTAAAACACGGGTGTCTACAGGAGGTGCGATGATTTGAGTTCTAACTGTAATAATAATGAACAGTATGCAAACAACTGTTTAAAATACCACTAATACAGAATTTTGAAATTTAATTGTATCAAGTTCTGGCTTACCGAGTACAGTAAGGTAAGCTTCTCCGGAAACATTACCGGCGTCATTTGATCGTAGGCAAGTATACTTTCCACTATCAGCTATAGTGGTACTCGTAATTAATAAGTCACCTTCCTCGAGAGCTTGAAGTCTTCCAGATAAATTTATTATAAGGGAATCTAAAATAAACCATTACAGTTAAATTATTATTATATATCTAACTAGATATTATTTTAAACTACGCTATGCCCGCGACTTCGTCGCTAAATTTGAATTTCTCAGGAGATTAAGTACCGCAGGATTTTAAAAGATTGTGAGCTATCGTTCTATTAAAAACTGTGTTGGACGCTTATGTTTATGCAACCCAACTGTTTGCGGGACAGTAACCGCGGGATTCGTAGATATAAAAAAACACACATTTCATTACATAATGTTTGCTATCGATCAGTGAAAATATCACATTGGAATTCTATTTTGTTTAATCTGGCCGTTTTAATTAATTCCCAGTATAAATAAATAGTATCGCAGATTTTAAGTCTGATAACTTGCTATCGAAAAGGGAAGACTGCTTCGAAATCGGCCCAGTAGTTTTCAAGTAAATCCCAAACAAACAGATAAGAAATCTAAAAAAAATGCATCGAGTTCTCTATCGTTTATAATTTATATACTCTATTCCAGTTGTTTTTTTTAAATAGCTTTAACATATAGTTATTTGATTTTTAACTTCCTATTTTCCGATCGGTAGTTAATTATGCTAATTTATTTTTTGTTAGATCATAAATTACTATGCGAGTACAAAAAGGTTCATCGAAACTTCTATCAAGACTTAAGTTTCAATTCATCGAACAATGAGTTCATTTACAAAGTGAGCTGCAAAAACAAAGACGCTAACCTTCTGGACAATAGTAAAGAAAGTGAAACATTACTTAATAGATGTAAATCAAGAGTAACTGACCGTTGAAATACCACGTAACATTCGGGGAGGGTGCGCCAATGGCTCGGCAGGCAATAGTCGCGTCCTTGCCATCAAGTACGGTGAGATTGGCCGGCGGAGTCTGCATTATTGGCGGTGACGCTACAAGCCACACGCACTCTAGTTAGTCCACTAGCAATACCACACGTATATATTTTAACTCTAATAGCTTTTCAGTACAATCACCTAATTAAGACGATTGTACAGAAAAGTCCCATTCTGCTCTAAATGTTTACGCTTTAAAAATATATACTTTATCTATAACTAAGTATACGCATGCAAACACTAATAAATAATAATTTAAACCTTATATACCTATATAATTCGTTCACATGTACAGTAAGCAGTTACATTAGTATGGACTGACCTGAGTGTGAATCAATTTTAATAAAATGAAAGAGCTTTAGAATTATCTTGATTTAACAATGACATTATTGAAATTACTAATTTAAGAAACATCCAGATTTATTGTTATTATTCATTCTATCAAAACGGATTCACAAGCGATACTAATGTAATTTCATTTATATATAAATGTATTTTTTATTTGCATGCAATTATAATTATGTGAATAAGAATTTATACTGTGAGTAAAAAGCTATAAATACATTATAATTGAATATTCTAAAGTGAGTCAAATTATGAAATTATCGTATTTGTAGAAGTTCAGTTTGTACTGTTCTTTGTAATTATAAAAAAATGGATACGAGTACCTACAATTTAACTACCCCATTTGAATAAAACCCAAAGGTTTTTACAGAAATTATATAAATATAGTGAATAAGTCAAAATAGAAACATTATAAAAAAACAATGCACGTGAAAATGCAAATGAAATAACTTTTGTGAGAAAACCAAAACCATAGTACGTTATATTAATCGTAAAGCAATCGACACTCGGTGCTTTAGAGGAAAAAAAACAATCGTAACAAAACAGTGCTAGCTAAACATTGTTTCTGTCAGTATCTTACTGCCTGTGTCAAATTGAAATGTTTTTGCCTTTTTGTCTGACGTCCTCATTCTTATTAACTTCATGTGACTGCGCGGTATTCTCCTATTGTCTTTCGCTACACCGCAGTAGGAATAATAATGAATTAAAGTTATGTTTAATACTAAAGCTACGTTATGATGTAAGGAAAATAATTGCTGTTACCCTTTTGCCACTTTCATACAATTCGTTAATTAGAATAAACAACATAATTAAAAATCACTGTAGGCATTAATAACTATGTAATATTAATTCAACTACGAACGACATACATTAGTAAGTGTCGAGAAGGATTTAGTTTGAAATGGCGTTTCTTTACTTTAAACATGTTTTAAAATGTTTTTAATATAACATATTTTATGGGCACATTAACACTGAGAAAAAATTTGAAACTGAAAATAAAAGTTCCTTATCAAGAAAAAATAATCATAGTAGTATGATTAATTATTCATAACTGTAAAGAATTTATATATTAACATAATACTTGTTAAATAAGCACAGTTTTAATATTTCAAAGTATGTACTTACTTTTAATCTTTAACCAAGTATAGATAGAAGATTCCCCGGCTTCATTGTTGGCAATACATTGGTATATACCCATGTCTTCCATTTTCAAATTACTAATAACGAGTGAACGGTCTACTTCAACGCGGTATCGCCCTCCGCCGTCATCTACGTCAGGATTATCTGATTCACCTGCATCTGCTCCAACGCTTGCTATTTTCCTTGCATCTTTATACCAAGTTATTCCTGGTAATGGAATACCTTGAACGTTGCATTCTAAAACAATTGTGCTACCAAATTCACCAAAGGTTTCAGATTTGAGATTAGTCAAAAAGACAGGTTTTTCATAAACGGTCACGATCGCTGAAGCTGTAACAGTCGCAAATCCACCCGATTTTAATCTCGCTTGACAGGTGTATTGACCGGTATGAGTCAAATTAGCCGATATAAGGCTCAACGTTCTATTCCACTGGTCGCTTAGGTCGAAGGGAATTCCGGCCAAATCAATTATTATTCCATCCTTGAACCAGAGTGTCTCCAATTCATGTAGAGGTCTTGCGTTTGCTATACAATATAAATTAGTATATTCTTGGCCTTTAAATATTTTTGTGTCTTGCGGTTTTATGATAATTTCAGGCGGAATTTCCTTGTTATCGTCGCCTAAAACGTTTAACGTAATAAATTGACTGTTTTCTTCTTTTCCCAACTGACTGTTTATTGCGCGAACTCTGTGCATTATTAAAAGAATAAGGTTAATCCAATATCAAAATATATTAAACACTGAATATATTTAGTTTATTTACGAACCTGTATGCCTTTTCATCTTCATGTGAGACGCATAGTATGACAAGGTGGTGTTTATCTGTTGTAGCATATTTTTGGTCGTACCGCAATGGGCCAATTTCGTCTTGCCAGATGACTGAGGGAGGTGGTTCTGACTCAATTTTCGGAAATTCAAGAAGCGCGGCTTGGCCGGACTCTACTGTGATCACAGTTTCAGCTACATTCTCAAAAATTCCCATATCTAAAAAAAACTCATGAAAGAACACTCATATACATTTAGATACGATTTTTTTGATATTCCAAGGTTCTATACCTATCTTATAATTAATACGACATAGGGGGACAATAGCTTAGCCAAACATAGGACTCAACCCTTGTATGATTATCAGGCAGCCCTCCTCTATTTTTGCTGGAAGATTAATCTGCCACCAAATTCCTTTCACTTGGAAGTAAGATAGAAGTCAGACGCGCGCGAAACTTACGCGCTTCTGACCTTGGCACGGGTGACTACTGATGTTTCACCGTATCGTTACTAATATGGGTCAATGTTATCTAAAGAAACCCTAGTTTTTGATATAATTTTCTGCATTCAAAATGCTAACTGGTTATTAAATTATTTTAATAAGTAAAAACTTACAGGCTACAACTATGTTGTTCTTTTCACTGAATATGGCTCCTACGTCATTTTTCGCTATGCACTGGTACGCTCCTGCGTCTTGACGCTGTGTGTTATGAATTTTATAAAATAACTCCGACGAAAAATCGTTGAGTGGAACTCCATTTTTTAGCCATCGATACATAGGTTGAGGAATACCTGGAATTGTTTTATTACTTTAATATTTACTTCTTAATATAATCCAATTTTTCGATTCAGTTTATGAAGGTATTAAGTATGTACTACTAGAAATGTTTCCTCAATTTAGATCAAGTACTTTGTGCTGGTATTTAAATTTGAACGAACATTTTAACCAATTGAGATTGTTCACTTTTTTTCAATCTAGCTATTTGAAAAACCATTTCGAGGAATAGTGTCCCTAATCATTTCTGTCTAGTTAAAAATCCAAAAAACGCACGATCTTCTTGTAATTTGTAAGAAATGCGTTTGACCTTTATTTGACCTTACTAAATCAATCAGGTGGGCGGTCTGTCTGTTTGCCTGCTTCAGGTGTAAAAAAATATCTAGCTGTACATTATTTGATTTAAGTTCTGTAACATGGATTTTCCCTAAAGACCACTTTAAAAAATTTAACGATAACTATAGATAATAATAATGGTTGAACACGAAAAATTATAAGCCTTGCGACAAAAAATCACTAAAATGACCACGATACGTAATGTTACTCATTACAGTGACATTTAAATAGTAGCACAGATTACCATGATTATATTTAGATAAAACTTACTTTTATTATTTTTGTTTTCTAGGCAAAGTAATCAATGTAAACTTGTCCCTTATGACGTCATCGGATGAATAATTTTAAAATCGGATTATAAAAAAACTAACGCTTAAAATACAGAAATATTCAAATTAGTATCTCAAGATACCCTATTTTACTTAATAAAAATATAAAATCAGAGGGTAATTTTTTGTGAACAATCCCCATTCTAACGCTGGAAAGAAAGAACAAACATCCTATCAGTTATCTATACTATGACCTCTTAATTAGCTGAAGAACAGATGTCGTGTTTTCGTTAATGAATTTCTCGTTGTACTCGTGCTCTGGCTTGGGTGACTGGGATCGGCCTCAGGGCTATCCGGTGTGTATTAGTTACCTCCCTTTAATATTAAAAAAGTATCTTTCTTTAGCTTGGGTATATAATATAGGTACAATCTTTATATTTGTCAGGTGATTTATAATTATTATTTAATAGACAAACAAAGTCTTTTAATGTTTATATATTATCATATAAAATATTATATAGTACTTTATGTATTGAGGTGATTGTCAATTCAACTGAGTGAGTATGAAGATATATAAAGTTTCAAATATATTTTTACCTATGGCAGAACACTGTAAAATTTTTGTGGTTCCTTCTCTGACAATGCTGTTTGAAGAAGACGGCTGCATGCTGAACCGCGGTGGTTGCATTTGTACTGAAAGTAAAAACTAAATTTAAACGTTTGCATTTATTTGACAAGGTTCTTAAACTTAGCATTGTTAAAAAGAAAAATGCAGAGGTCATTGACGTAGCATCGCCATAAAAGTTAATAATATGTACTTATAAAACACCATTTGACTCTGATCAACCTCATTAAACGTTAAGTGGCGAAATTGCCGTATTTAAGACCTTGTGGGGGTTCATTTTTTTGGCATTTTTTCGCAATGATGTCTTCGCTCGTTTGCATCTTATTGCTAACAGAATATTAACGCTTCAATTATTATATTTAGTGTACGCCTATGTAGTGTTAGATTTAGTTACTTTTTAAACTTTATTTGTTGAATATCAAAGTATCAATCAGATACTGCCTAACAATATTATATTTGTTACTATGGTCGAACGATAATACAAAAAAAGGAAAAAGCTCGACTAGAATATGCTTGTTAATTAGTTTTCTAATGTCGAATAAGTGCATGTGAAACATCGGCTTAATAGAGACCGTAATGAGTGGATTTTGTGTCGGATAAGCTAAGTTTTTATGCCTATTTTAATTTCTTTAGAAAATCTTAGTTGTTTTAGAAAGAAAGAAAGAAAACAGGTTTATTTTAGGACATATACACGTGAAACATTAAAATTAATAAATAAAGCACAATAAAAAAAAGAGAATACAACCACAAAGTAACTGAAGATATACATAATTAAGTCCTAAAAATTGGATCAAGCTCAGCAAAAATGTTGATCTGTTAGACTAACGCTGATCTTCCGCTTGACCCTAGAGCGACGTCACGGCAAACTACACATTATATTATTAATAAATAATTATACAATTGTTGTAATAAAGAGAATATTAGTACTGAGTTATAATAGCTGTGTGTGTGAACTCAGTATAATATTTATATATAAGAGTGACTGAGTTCAATAAACTTTTTTACGACTTTTTTATTTTAATCTAGTTGAAGGTAGGAAGATATCACCTTCCAGAGTCGTGAAATAAATCTTCCCCAACACATATGATGTGCAAAATATGTACAGTGATTGATTGAGTTTAAAAAACACTTTCAATGGAATTGGCTAGAAGGCCGTTGAGTAATTTTTGAGATTTATGGTATTTTTCATTAAGTACTTGTTTATGGTCACATAAGCAAACGAACAAGCAACACAAGCACTTTCCAGATTTTTAAATGTACCGTAACAATTTTTTTTATAATAGTGAGTATATACAGGACACATAAGTATAGTATGATATATGGTAGATGTAAATAAACATGCTAACCATTTATTTTAGATCTTATGTAATTGTAAATCATGTATCATAGGAATACGTTATAGAACTTTTGATGATTATAATAAATCTGCTCTCATGGGCTGCCATTCCGTTATATTAAACTAGGGCTTTCCACACTGTTTTGTTAATCTAAGCTCCGGTTTTGCACCTCATGGGAATTTTTTCATTTTCTGGGATAAAAGTATTATATGTTTATGTCCGTTTTTAACGTACGTATAAATAAAACTTCTTGGGAATTATTTCGAAAACCCTACACAGGAAACAAACGAGGATCCAAACAAATTCACTTTACTGATATGGGTTTCCACGCAGCTTCGTACACTTAATCTTTAGACCCCCCACTGCCACGAAAACTGACATTTTAGGGACCACAGGTAACCGTTTGTAAGTTGGACTCGTAAATGGAGGCTTCCTCTATAAAATATTACATAATATTAAACTTAAATGCTCTAGTAAAATCAGCAAGGATTTTTTTTATAAAATCACTCGATTACAACACCATTCGTCATTCAATATTAGACGATATGGTCGTGCAACACTTAGTCCGTATTTGTATTTATTATACGTTTTTTTATAATTTTTTGTCCAACTCCATTAATATTCATAATTCACTCACTACACTTAGCCATTAACCTTCGTATCTATAGTCTTAGTAGTCCTAGAAATAATTTACTTGACACACAGACATACATAATTAAATTATCGGAGTGAGGATATAAGAGTATCCTTTTTGCCTTTAGTTATTGGAACCCTAACATACCCAATATTCGTCACAAGTCTTATTA
Source organism: Dendrolimus punctatus (assembly GCA_012273795.1). Taxonomy (NCBI): domain Eukaryota; kingdom Metazoa; phylum Arthropoda; class Insecta; order Lepidoptera; family Lasiocampidae; genus Dendrolimus; species Dendrolimus punctatus. The sequence continues at coordinate 10,948,848 of CM022537.1, forward strand.
GCATAGACTATGTCAAACTTATAGCCAACTCTATGAAAATTGGTTCACACCCAACTATGTGAAGAATATACATATATCTAAACAAAGTTACTTTCATGTATATGTTTTGGAGTTAGCCATAGTTTATTACACACTATATAACCAATAAATAAACAAAAACTCTACTGCACAAATTTGTCAGTATAGTATTAAATAAAGCATAGAACGTACTTGTTATGTGTATATATAGTGTATCATGTAACATATGGAGAGTTTTAGTATAGAGGCTTATCCGTTAGAACGTTAGAACCCTTTTCCATTACAATAGTTTCAAAGGGATCATTAGTCTAAGCTCATATATATCTTGATGAAACCTTTTTGATGCGGAGGATATTTTAGGAAAATATATGGACCTTTACACACATACGCATATGTGTACACCTGTACATATTTCAGTAGCAAAATCGTCATAAATTATGTAGTAGCTGTAGTACTTTATATGTAAAACCTTCCTTCACCATAAATGTTATATTATACAATTTTCAGCTATCTAGGTATAATTATTTGTAAGTTGTGAAAGTGCACCCATACGACATTAGGCTTAAAATAATTTGGGAGTCTATGAAAATGAATATAGAAAATAAAAATATATTCACGAATCACGTAAAGTGCTGCATTGATTCTGATGTTATATTGCTGTTACGCTTATCGATAGTAAGTTTCCGGCAATTTTACGACGCGATGCTGTGTTTCGATGCGATATTATTATGCATCTATTTTTTTTTCATTCAATCGATAAACTAATCCGGTTTTTTAAGAGATATTATGTGGGTATAACTTTCTAAAACTAAACTAAACCCATTTTAAAGTGTTTTACATAAATGTAAATGTCTTCTTACATTTTAAACTGGCTTTAATTCATAGCGAGTAATGAAGTTCACAATTAGATTGTATTTCAAATAAAACCCTGTTTAAAATACATAGCGTACATTTATTTATTTACTAAGACATGATCGCCACTTCATCCACGCTCGACTTTATATTCCCGCGGGAATTTCGGGACACAAAGTACCGCAGCATTTAAAAAAGAATGTAAACTATCGGTATTCTAAAAACTGTGTCGGAATAATCTAATGTTTATGCACCTGAAGAACTTCAAACCACTCCCGGGAAAATTCCCGGGATAAAAAGTATAACACATATTATGACATAAAATTTGCTATCGATCAGTGAAAAAATCACATTGGAATTCGATTTCTTTTCAATATGGCCTATTTAAATAATCCCAGAAAATTAGCACTGATCAGCGAAAAACGTATTGAAATCGGCCCAGTAGTTTTTACATTAATCCCGAACAAACAGACAAGAAACCTAAAAAATGCATCGTGTACTCTGCCGCTTATTTGGTCCACAGACACGGCATGTTTAGAATTTTATAGATTAAAAACTCCTTGGTACTGCATTTACTACACTGTAAATTAAGGTACCGATCTTCGCATGAAATTGATACCTAATAGTAGTTTACTTTGTACTATATTTAGATAGCACTCATTTAAAAGCTAATATAATAAGTAATTATTTAATTTGAAATTAGTTACGTAAGTTTTAAAAGAAATAAGGTTTGTTATGTCAATAAATAATATGTTTCCTGTGTATTTTGTTTAACATTTAAATATGATGTGTTTATTACTTTCAATAATAAAATTATTGAAACCATCATAAGTTTTTATATCTATTATACCGTGATTGACTGCTTTCGACCGCGTGGCCTAGTTAAAGACTCAACACGTGCTTAGTGTATAGTTGGGAGTACATCGTATACTAATACATAGTTTGGTAGTGCAACTTGTGGTGTTTATAAAACGGTTGAGAAAAATTATTGACAAGGAAAACACAACATAACGTGAATTTATATTCATATCTTCTGAAATGACTAACGTATAACAAATATTTATTTAATGTAAAATTAAAGTGAAAGAAAATATTTTGTTGGAACGAAAAACAAAAGAAAAATTAATGCTATGAAAAATTGTTACAAAAAGGTTTACGACCAAGCAGTTTGGATATTTTTAATCTCTAAAAGCATTGTAAACCGTTATTCCGTATTCGAGCAAAGTTTTAGACAGACTGATAGACAAATATTCTCAACACTGACATTATTATAATTTAGGCATCGTTTAAAATAGATGTTTGCACTTAAATATTGTTATTTATTTTGAAATCACAGACAGATGGTATTATTTATTTTATGTTCAAGTTTTTTTTTGTGAAATATATTCGAATCGAAACGAACCCACCAAATTGTTGGTAACAAAGGCGTGGATATCGCTTGCTTTATCATTATGGTTCCGTAGCGAAATGTCAAAGGTTATGTCTGTACGTTTGTTTAAAGAAATGTAAGATTTCAGCAGATAGGCAGACAGCCCAATTGATGGAAAGCGGTTACCATCGCCTATGGATATTTGCAACACCAAAGGTACTACAACTGCGCTGCTGCTCTCTTAAGGTAGACTGAACCTGGTCACTTAATGCCAGAACACAACTTAAGGCTGTTATGGCGGCATACTTTAGACCAGGGGAAGCCCACCGCCTGACTGGGTTCTTTTGTTGCCTCTTACGACAGGCCGCCTGGCCGCAGGAAATTGTATTCTTCCTCCGGTTCTGCACGGATAAACTGTTTAGACGACTATTTATTCTACGGTCTTTAGGGAAGAATAGTATATTTAATATGCCGCTGGTTAGTGGTGTATTGCGTGTGGTGGTAATATTGGGAAAAAGCCGTAAAAATACATGAAACTAAAGGACGATTTTTTAGTGCACATATGTATATCGAGCCTTTACCACTATTTTGTCGTAAGCGACAATTAGATCTTTATATATTTTTTGTTGCAAAAGGTTCTTAAACTTGGTTTAAGACTTTCAGTTTTGTTTAGATTAGACCCTACTGATCAAAAACTGAACTTTATAAAACAAAATAATAATTTATAATATGTAACTTTTGCAACAAAAAACATATTTAGGTCCAAATGTAGCTTATGATAAAACAGCGGATAAGGCTCGATATGTGTCCAAACCTCATTGGACATATTTCTTTTTATATGATTTGATTCTCCATGTTTTGGTATATTTATGTTATGTCAAAACTATCAAAGAAAATATAGCACATATTTATATCAAAAACATTTTTCCTTTAATTCAATCCATATTGAAATACAGTCTGCTATCCACAATCTATACATAAGTATGCTGGATTTCGTTAGACATCGAAAAATCATAACAAGGCTATAGCCGTCGTGAAAAATGACTTACATTCATAGATGGACGGACATGATGAAATCATAAAGTTTCCGCTTATGTCATTTATAGCCAGTTCGTATATTATTATTCATTCACTTGCCCTTTTTTATTGCCAAAAGCTGGCAAAGTGGCAGACGGCCCAGCTGATGGAAAGTGGTCACCGGTGCCTACATGGGTTTGCAACACGAGAGGTGTTGTCAACGCGTTGCCTACCTCGAAGAACTTTTGTGATGCCCTTATTAAATAACCCCATGTTTTAGTGCATGGGAAAAGCGGGAAGTTCCCGCCAAGTCGATATTGTATGCGGAATAAACGTTCTAGAAAACTGCTGCTGGTGAACATCCCGCCGATGGCGAGCGGCGCAGTGGTTAAAATGAATGTAGCGTTGGCACCAAATCGAACAGTTCCATATCATTCATAAATTGTATAGACTGTAGAATACGCAGAGAGACACAAAATCTCTCCGTCAATCAATCATCAATTTTAAGCCATCTGTTAGTAACAAAACGAACGGCGCGACGTTGGATCTCTATACAGTCGAGAGGGTTAGTCTGGTAAGAAAGTGCTCCGGCCCAAAGGTGTTTTTTTTGAAGCAAGTTTGGTCATAATTTCCAGATGACCCCGAAACTGCACGTCGTTCGTTATGTCGATGTCAAGGATCCCGATACTGTTTGAGGTGATAAGGGGTGTTCGTTGAAACTGCGGAGAAGGGTAACTTTTGCTAAATATTAGTCAAGGCAAGTCAAGTCTGGCAAAATCACAAGTAGTATATATAATGATAACATAATAAACCACGGTTGGAAAAAACATATTATGTAGGTTACCAGTACATAAATTCATAAATGTAACGTAAAACACACGAATTAATGCTGATAGGTATAATGATAAGATAAAAATTAGAGCACGTTAAACTTCTTGAGCATTTTAGGCAATAAGATGGCGTTTTATTAGTGTAACGGAGACGCTAGATAAGGCTACGTTTAAGTTGATGACAATGTATTAATCATGTTTTCAATGGTTGCTGATTTATATTTGGAGTATATAGTAATCGACACATAACAGACTGAAATGTTCACGCTCGTTCGTACGTTCGACGTAAATATAATCTCACATTTTGTGTAAATAAACAATATATTATTTAAATACTATAATAGTTATATTTGATATGTATTCAAAAAAGTTTAGTAGTGATAGTGTTGTATTCCTTATCAAGTATAGCAGTTGTTCATTCATATACTTATTCTCTAAGGGAAAACACACACACACACACACACACACACACACACACACACACACACACACACACACACACACACACACACACACACACACACACAGACACAGACACAGACACAGACACAGAGACACAGACACAGACACAGAGACACAGACACAGACACAGAGACACAGACACAGAGACACAGACACAGAGACACAGACGCACAGACGCGCACACACACACACACACACACAATTTTGACGCAATAAATAATGGCAGCAAAAATTATATTATACTAGCGACCCGCCCCGGCTTCGCACGGGTGCAATGCTGATACAAAATTAAATACACTACAGAAAAACTATGAACGTTGTATATAAAAACATAGCGGCCCGCTCCGACTTTGCACGGGCATCACTACATAGAAACCTCTAAAATTAGCAATGTTGCCTTAGTATATGATGCATGTATTATACATATAAACCTTCCTCTTGAATCACTCTATCTATTGGAAAAAACCACATCAAAATTCGTTGGGTAGTTTTAAAGATTTAAGCGCACATAGGGATATAGGGACAGAAAAGGCGACTTTGTTTTATACTATGTAGTGAAGGTCCTGCACTAACGCTGACGATATGAAATTTCGCACTGATAACAAACAACGTGTACAGGTGTTGCGCAAAACGATAAAGCTAAAAATTGGAAGCTAGGGAATATAATGAAATGCGATATCAAATGAAAGGGCTTTCTCTACTGGTATTTTTTTAAATATTTGTTTAATTATTTTTAGTTTCTTCGGTTTATATCTCCGAGACTAAAAGAATTGGAAAAATAAGAAATGTATATGACAAATATATATTATAAATATAATAACATTTTGCAATATGCATTGTTCTTAGATATGTAAGTACTTGTTCAAGACAAATACATACATAATTATATAAAGATTACGCAACGATAAAAAAGTTTCATGCAATTCAATAAGCACGGCCCTACAATGGAATAAACTGCGCGAGTTCATTTTACTTTCAAATTGAAAGAAGTTGTTAAACAATGAGAAATGTATCAAAGCAAGCGAGCTGAGTACCCAGATGTAAGATGGGTCTTAATTTATAAAGTTTAACAAGAATTGAACATAATATAATGTTTTTATTTTTGAATTAATCCATTAGAAATAAGTCTCGGTAATGTAAAAGACGGGAATGCATCTTACAGTGGCATAAATATCGAAAGAACCGTTTCCGTTACGTGACTCACACCTTTGGCACGTTTTAGTCGATGGCAGCGTCTACTAACATACTAATATGACCATGGTTACGTGAGGAAGGCTTTTTATTTTCCAAGGACTTAAAACATAAGTAACCTGCCTACATGTGGTATTTGAATTCAAATGAGATGGCATAACTTCAATAATAAATAATTATTGATGTAATAAATCTATGCTCTCCGTGAAATACTAATAGAAACTTTACTCTGCTTAATTTAAATTCGGTTAAATATTTTTTAACATTTACGAGAGTGGCTTAGTTGCTCTCTGCGTCTTATTCCAACGTCATGGACCGGAATCCTGAACGGCATCACGTTGCTACAATTACCAAGTGCTGACAATGAATGAAAATATTGTGAGAAAATATCGATATTACTGGTGCTTTGATTATACATATAATCAAAGTAGGTAAGTATGAAACCCGCCAATCTGCCTTGCTCAAGTGTAACGAGTATTGCTTGATTTCTAACGGTCAGGTTCGAGTCCAGCACTGGGAAGTTTATAGAATGATATTTTTAAATATTGTTTAAACATATATACAGTCTGTAACTGTAACCGGAGCTTACTAAGAAAGGCATGTTTGATCGCCCTCGCCCGCAAACCGGTGCGGTGGTGTACTTACACATAGGTATCGTTGAAACCTTTGAAATGTTTCCGCATCCTCCAACCTTGTCACATGTAAGTTTTATAGAATTTCCTAGCGGTCATCATAGTTACTCCTTTATACACATATGTTCAATACCAATGGTTAAATAGCTATTGTTAAAAGATAAGAATGACATGAGAACCCGTGTTTCCATTTTCGGCTTGTAAATGTTTATTTTTCTTTAATAACACAAATATTGACGGTACATTTATACAACGGATATATTAGCCGCCGTGCATGAAAGTGTCTGGGTTGAGTCGCCTTTCGAAGTTAAAAATTTGTACGACTCATTGGATTTTTTTCTGTATGGATGTGCCTTTGTGTTCGTTACTTGTATGTTTTTACGCCCCCGCCATATAGGGATATTTATCTAGTGATGACATGAAAAAAGTGACATCTCAAAATTCAATAATTAGATGAACAGCAGTAATAAATTATATTATCTTTTATTAATCGACGAAGGAAAAATAAACTCAGATCATTTCTATCCAAGAAACAAAGATAGAAGACAAATTTTATTTCTTAAGAAAACATAATTTTAAATTCAGTCTCCAAGGCAGTAAAAAGAGAAATGCTGTCAACTTTTATTAAAGGTGTTCGCATTTGTAAGCGAAGGACAACTTCCAAGGGTTGTACTTGTACTGTGCAAAACATCGCTTTTTCACAATACATTTCGAGAATCGTATAAATAAATTATATATATGAAAGCTGTACTTAATTAAATGCAAACCAAACTCGCCTCCGATTCAGTTGTGCAATGAATCATTTAGGTCAGAGGTAACAATCGGATAGGTCTAAATAATGACTAAATATTGGAATAATATCGAAGATTTTCGTTCTTACAAACAGCAACTGGTAATAGTAATAAGATACTTTTTAAGTTCGTATAGTTTTAACGATCCACTAACGAATATTTAACACAATGAACTATCGTTACAAGCTGTATGACTCTTGAAAAACTATATATCACAGATGAATACTTGCTCGATTGATAATAAAGATTCGAAATACGATTAATAAAACATTTTCCGTTTTATATTTCAATTGCGTTTTATATTCCAATAACTACAACATTACATTGAACAATTAATAATCATTAAACTCAGCACCACGTGCGCATATCCCGGACTAAGTAGGTATTTTGCTTTATCGACTACTAGCTGTATCCGCGACGTCATCCGCGTGAAAATTGTTTTCAAAACAGCCTGATTTTGAAATATTATTCATTGGTGCTCCGCTCCTATCGGTCTTAGCGTGATGATATATAGCCTTCCTCGATAAATGTACTATCCAATACTGGAAGAATTTTTCAAATCGGACCAGCGGTTCCTGTGATTAGCGCATTCAAACAAACAAACTCTTCAGCTTTTTAATATTAGTATAGATTAGTTATTAACCAGAATAGAGGAATATGGAAGGATGAGATATTGCGCCGAGCCCAAATAATTGAAAAAAGGTAAAAAAAGAAAGAGGTATTACTAACTTCTTCATAGATGCTTATATGACTTTATTTGCTTTGTTGAACCTTGAATTATGTGGTCGTGTACAATACGTATAAAGGATACTATGGAACACAGTATACTTTGATTGTCTGCAATAAGCATAGGTATACTTTTTAAACCAGTATTTTCCTTTTCGTAAGAGATAGCGTACTTTTAGATTGAAATTCGGTCAGCGAAGGTTGGTAAATGTGTCAGTCAGTACCTCCGCAAAGAAGTGTGCGAAAACCACGTTATGAAAAATTTACAGCGGTCCAAAGTTTATTGGGTTTATTTATTGTTCTGTCCGGTCGCAGGTCCCTCACGAAGCATTCTACATTTTATTGATGTGATCCCGATAGCCTTAATTTCCACAAGGAATACGACAGATTTCCCTGGTATGACAACTATAGACTGTTTTGTTATGCTATAAAAATCCAAAAGACATATTTACTAAGGACACAGAAAGCTTTGAATATGTTATAGGGAGCATCAATAAATTTATAATTAACTAAAGTGATATGAACAGGATGTGGTCTTATTCGTACAAGCCATTATTTCAGAAAACTTAGAGACAATTTACATAAATAAATAAATTTCATGTTGGTGTAAAACTTAAAATGATACTAATTAAATGAAACTGGACAGTCTTCAAGATCTGGTGTTAAATATTAAATACTAATAGGCCCGGCAAACGTTGTCATGCTCTGAAAAAATGAAAATCCCGAATCAGATTTTAGCGCCATCTACTGGATCCAATTGTGAATCTAAACCATCCCGGGACCCACTCAAATACATACACACAAAACATTTCATGAATTTTCAAATTATTTCGGGCAAGGGACCCTTTTTCCATAATTAACTGATATGTCAGACCTTCACAGCCAAATTACTTTAAAAATCCTATATCTAGTTTTTTCTTATTGACACAATAGTAGATAGTTACACGAGATATGAAAGCGATCTATTTAGGCACGAGCTGGTTTGGCACAGGAAAGTAGCGAGGGCGCTAATAGTTCGATTACCTAAATAGGCCTTTCAACCAAGGTTAACAGTGTGCTTTTCATTTTGAATATAAGGAAAGTGAATAAAAACTGATTAATTAAACAAACAACTACTTCACTAATTAAATCAGGTGTTAAATCTATATCTAAATCTGATGAACTAATTTAATATATCGCATACAAAACGTCAAGTAAATTTCTTTTTCTGTGCCATTCTACCAGCCAGTACTTTTTGTCATTGATGAGATTAATTATTAAGCTCAAATTTATGTAAATTAAATAATAATTTAGTGAAAAGTAATTTATAAGTATAAAATGATGTTAATTTTTTTTAATACTTCTTTATTCCAATTTATGCCGCTATTTAACAAGTGCTATTTTCATCCCTGTGATTAGGCAACTCCAAGTGTACTTTCAGAATATAAGAAACGAAAAATACTTACCTTAGTTTACCTATTTATGTTGAGTTCTTCCAAAGTACAATGCTGACATTTCCTACTAAAATATTAGTAATTCTTATAACAAGTTGGTACACGTAACACACCTTATACAGTATCTTTAAAGTTTCAAATAAGAACTTGTGTAAATTAATAGGGTCGACTTTTAGACTTTGTCAACCCCCAAAATCAGTTTTCGTTTAAGTCGACCGCTGGGAAACCGATTTCGACGGCAAGGGGTCGATATCGATCACATTGGGAATCCTTGATATAAAGCATCCCGGGACCCATACAAACAACATATACAAAAAAATCATCAAACCCGATACAAGGGCTTAGCAGGATCCTAGAAATCGAATTCAACGCCACCTACCGGTTGTGATTATGAATCTTACTTATCCGGGGGCGTTTTTTTTTGACCACGGGAAATCCGACTGAGGACTAAGCCGCGACAAGGGCAGAACCTTGGGGGGATAATTTGCGACCAAGTGTGGGATTCGCCAGATCGGGGATGGTACTAGCATGCCCAGTCAGAACTGGTGCCATTCTAATGCCACTCCCCAGTTAGGCATACCCACTAAAACCCCTGGGTGTTCCGTCCTTCGCCTTATGCCAGGGCTAGGGGTATATGACCTAACCTCTCCGCAGCCCTGGCAGGCGTGGGCCCCTCATCCGGGAACCTACTCAAACACACAAAAAAAATCATCAAAATCAGTCCAGGGGTTTTGGAGGATCCTAGAACCGATTCCATTCCGCTACGTACCGGTTCCAATTGTGAATCTAAACTATCCGGGGACAAACTCAAACACACAAATATAAGCTATAAGCGTGCGTGACGTGAGCTGTCAATTGCGGAAGAAGGCGGAGTTCCAAACCTATTTTTTTTATTTTTTATAAATTTTGCCTGCGAATTTCTTCAATATATCTTTATTATAGTTATTCGGCTATTTGGGTGGAGACAAATCCCACAAATCAAACATTATAAAAATCGGTCCAACTGTTCTTGGATTATAATTCTTTTATATATATAATAGAATAGATGTTTAGGTACCTGTATAGAATATACCGATGTTGTATTAGGCGTTGTAAAAGAACCATTTTAGTTTCGGGGTAATCTTAGAAAATGTACAGCGCCCCAAACATTGATTTGGGATGTAATCTCTGCTTTCAGGTTTACGAACCTATTTAAACTGGTTTGGGTTACATACAACGCACAGTATATTTCGAAGTGTTCTACAATTTGGGTCTTTCCGTATTTACGTTTTAGGAAATGTGCTTGTAACTGAAAATAAATTGTACTAGAAAATAGTGTAGTAACAATCTTCAAACCAATTTATATACTATGTACTACGTATTGCATGACCTATATAGAGTTAGCTATTTGGCAAAAAAATAATTCTGATAGTCATGAAGTTCTCCAATCGTCTGTTCGTTTCATTAGCTGTCTATGGACCGATTCTTATATCTTATTCTATTCAACCATCACCACTTCTTTAAATTACTTCAATTTTAACATTGCTTGTATGGAGCTTATGTGAAATTTTAACCGATAGTAAGGTAAATGAACGGTCGTAAGATATACGAGTAGTATAGGAACCGCAGCTAAGACTTTTTCAAAGTTTTTGGTCTATTGTACATACTGCTACATAATGTGTTGTGCAATTACGAAGAAATTAAATAAAAGCGTCTGTTCGTTTCATTAGCTGTCTATGGGCCGATTCTTATATCTTACTATTCAACCACCACCACTTCTTTAAATTACTTTAATTTTGACATTACTTGTACGGAGCTTATGTGAAATTTTAACCGATAGTAAGGCAAATGAACGGTCGGTAAGATATACGAGTAGTATAGGAACCGGCCGCAGCTAAGACATTTTTTTCCAAAAGGTTTTTTCGGGTCTATTGTACATACTGCTACATAATGGTGTTGTGCAATTACGAAGAAATTAAAATAAAAGGCGACTCTCGCTAACGTAATTGACGGATGATTTTTGTTTTGTTGGTTTTTTTTAAATAAAAATAATAAACTTTATGTTCAGTAACAAAAATACAGCTAGGTAGCGTAACAAAATTCTAGATGTAGTACAGCAGTACAGATATATCTGTACTGCTATACTACATCTAAAATTTTACATTAAACAGGCCTTAAAAAATCAGAAAGATTTTTTTAATGCTCTGTTTTTTATAAATCGAAAAATGGGGAGACTCTCGCTTTGTAAATAATTAAAACCGTGTTATCCCTCCAGCTTTTGAACTATGAAGTAGAAAATGCTGGAACAATACAAAATGGTAAGTAAGGTTGAAAAAAGGACTTTAAATAAAAAAATGAATAAGATTCAATGTCATTTTGGAGATATCGAGATTTTTCGTATCAAAATCTTTTAGGGTTCTGTAACCAAAGGCAAACACTGTGCACGTTGGTCACCTTGACTGAATGGTTGATTGTGTGTGGAATTGCACTAGGTCGGTTTTTATATTTGTCGTTGTAAATTGTGAATTATCATGTTAAGCAAGTTTTATAAATAAACTGGTCATATATACCAAAAGGCTTTCAGATTCCATTTCCATGGCCTTTGTTATTGCAAAGGTTCACTTCAGTCGACGGTTCATCGAGGTAACCATCCAGCACGACCGCGAGTAAAAATAGAAGTTAATCGATCCTATTATTCGTGTCAGCTGCTCGCATAATCAAGTCTACCAAACATTTTTTTAAAGAATAGTATTTATTATTATATTACTTAAACGACACAACTATTCTTGAAAAAGATTACATAGAGAGAATTAAGTAAAAAAAACTCAAAGCAAATGCCATATTATATACATGCTTATTTACAGATAAAAATATGTTCCAGATCGCATGCGGCTGGGAGTGTCCAAAATGCAGATCGCATTTCCACGTTGGATAAGATAGCATAGCAAATACTTCGTAACAAATACTCGCCAGCCCTCACGTCACGCATGATTTCTAACAAACACAATGCAAGAGATCTCGATAGAGATGGTAATGCTTGGGTCCACATAGCTCCAGAGTTTCAACCTCGTAAGCAACAAATAATAATGTATCCTTTATATATTTGCAACGTTTAGGGGATTTCTAGCGAAGGGGGCCTACGGCTGCTTTTGGAAGATGGTTAATAACGACGGGATTAAAAAAATATTTAAATGGAAGCAAAAGCTGCTATTTTAATTATGCTTCGTAATAAACGTTGATTTATTGGATTTTTGTCTAGTTTGACTCAAAACACCTTCGAAAAGGTTCAACGGGTTTAAAGAAAAATGTTAGGGATCAATCTCAAATTTACGTGTAAATTTGATTTAAATATCTTGCAGGATACAAAATATATCAATATAGAGACAAAGTACTATCTGAAAGTAGGTTAGTTTTGGTAAAATAATATTTTTGCAGAACCCACAATGTTTAATATTTCGTTTAAGAGCCTGTCCGCACAGCGATTTTTCACAGCGCGATTTTTTCCCGTAATTCTGTAACACATCGAGTATTATAGGAGTATCCGCACTGGCGATAAAAAAATCGCGCGAGAAAAAATTCTGTGACTTGATGCAAAATAATCGCGAAAAAGTGCGATTTATTTTCGCGCGATTATTTTGTACCGTATAGAGTAAGTATGGCTATATTCGCACAGTGGAATAAAATTCGAGCGATTCGCTCAGTCGTGCAACGTCGATAGTGAAGAGATGTCGTGCGCTTCTTCTCCCGCCCGATCGCCGGCCGTGCAAGAAAATGACGAAATTATTAATTAAAATTCTCGTGTCACAGTGTTAGTTACCAAACTCCTCCGAAATGGCTTGACCGATTCTCATGAAATTTTGTATGCATATTGGGTAGGTCTGAGAATCGGACAACATCTATTTTTCATCCCCCTAAATGTCAAAGGTAGTCCACCCCTAAATATTTTTTATTTTATTTTTTATGATACAGCATAAATACATAAAGTTTAGTTTAGGGTTGTATACCCTAAATTTTCAACCCTCTACGATCAACCCCTATTTTTATAGCGATATTAGTATTTTTATACTTTTGTATTGGGATGATTTACATTTTAATTTGAACCAGGTAGATGGCGCTGCAATCGGGTACCAGAATTTAGGTGTTCTTTTTGTTGTTATATGTGTTGAAGTTTGTCCCGGAATGGTTTAAATAAGCGATTGGACCCTGTAGTGGCGCCGCGATACTCCTAAACGCTGGGCCTGATTTTGATGAAAATTTTGTTTGTTCAAGTGGATTTGAGAATAGTTTATTAACATTTGGTCCCGGTAGATGACGCTGATCAAGATTTTTATTTTTTAAAGGCACAGACAAAATAGTGCGAAATTTTATTCGCAGTGCGTACTAGGTGTAATTCCGGTCGCGAAATTTAATTCGCGCGAATAAAAATCGTGCTGTGAAAAATCGCT